>CM076681.1:65157228-65757228 GCA_038501925.1 Xenopus petersii | reverse complement strand
CTTAATTTCTAATTATAGATAAAAAGCAATCTAACAATGGTGTGGAAGACCCAATATCTATTATACAGTAATCACTAGGAAAAAAAATACGCTATCACGCCAGCTAAAACTCATTACTATGATTAACACTAGATTGAAAAACTGTTGATGCTTCTTTTATTTTTGTGGAGGGTAACCTTATGGCCATGAAATCTAGAGGATGGAATCATTATTTTTATAGTATATTTATTCCTCTACATAACTCGAGATTTTGATTTTTTTACCCAAATGCAAGGCAATTTATATCCCCCTACTTATGATTATGGTTGATACTAATTGTTTTTAATATTTTGCACTAATATTTTCCCATTTTTCCCATGGGACAATAAGCATCGGTTAACTTCTCTACCCTGCAATGATAGTAAAAGTATTAGAAAAACATGATGGTAGCATAACTAGTGATGGGCGAATTTGGGGCGTTTTGCTTTGCCGAAAAATTTGCGAATTTCCCCCCATTTTTGACGCCAGTGAATTTTCGCTGGTGAACTTTCGCTGGCGAACTTTCACGGCGGTTTTGCAAATTTATTCGCCGGTGGTGAATTGCGAGAATTCGCCGCAAATTTGCACCTGCCGAATAAATTTGCCCATCACTAATCTTAACAATAGCTGTCTAGTATTACCATAGTCTGGGACTATGGGAATGCTAGACCTGTCTGAAGTTAAGTATTGTTTTTTCACCCAGAAACTAACAATATGTATAGATAAAAATCCTCCAGGCTGGGATGTCTGGTTTAAGAATAAAAATCATCAGAGCATCAGTAATTCTATTTACAGTAGATGACAGCTGTCATCCTCTTGTAGCCCTTAATACTTGGAATGTTTAACACAATTGTATATGTTCCTGCATTGTTGCTTCCACTATTTGTACTATTCATTTAAAGTAAGATAGGTGCACCTTTATGCATACCAGAAGTGTTATGTAGATACATCAAGATTTCAATTCATGCATATTTTTTTTCTGAACAAATAAAGTTGGAGGTGCAAAGATGAAAACTGACATTGATAATATGTGTAAAGGTTCAAGAAAGGCTTTTCCCTTTTACTTCTGCAAACCCATACCTCGCAAGTCACTCGATTCAGTGCCCAAGCCCATTACACCACTCATTACAGATGTATTAATAAATGGTCCATTACGCTCAATACTAACCTGGCTAATGTCTGTCTATTATAAAGGAGCTGAATCTCTTCCTTTGACAGTTATAGAGCAATTACTATCTTTCATGATCCATCTGTCATTGTGATGAACCCTGTATGTAGGAGAAACTAATTCTGGTAACAGCACCAAAATCATTCATGGAGTTTCACTTTTCTCTAAGTTCCTTCAAAAGCGGCAGTACTCCAACAAAAGTTTATGTCAAACAAAAAACAAGTTTATTTACTCCAACGTTTCAGTTCCATGCAGGGACTTTCATCAGGTAAAAAAACACAAATACACATAGGGGCAGATGTATCAAGGGTCGAATTTCGAGGGTTAATTAACCCTCGATATTCGACTGCCGAATTAAAATCCTTCGACTTCAAATATCGAAGTCAAAGGTTTTTTCCACAATTCGTTCGATCGAACGATCGAAGGAATATTCGTTCGATCGACCGATTAAATCCTTTGAATCGAACGATTCGAAGGAATTTAATCCATCGATCGAAGAATTATCCTTCGATCGATAAAATTGTTAGCAAGCCTATGGGGACCTTCCCCATAGGCTAACATTGGCCTCGATAGGTTTTAGGTGGCGAACTAAGGGGTCGAAGAAATATTTAAAGAGACAGTACTTTGATTCTCGAATAGTCTAACGATTTTTAGTTCGAACCGTTCGATTCGAAGTCGAAGGTTGTAGTCGAAGGTCGAAGTAGCCAATTCGATGGTCGAAGTAGCCAAAAAAAACATTCGAAATTCGAACTACTTTTCCTCTATTCCTTCACTCGAACTTAGTGAATGGGCCCCATAATGTATATATAATATCTACTGTATATATATATATATATATATATATATATATATATATATATATATACACAGTAGATATATATATATGAGACGGCCTTTGCGTAATTTGGAGCTTTCTGGATAATGGATTTCCAGATAACAGATCCTATACCTATAATATGTTTTATCATTTGCATTTAATTAGCCTCACTAAATTCTATACCACACTGCTTATTAAGAAACTTCCCAGAAAGTAGTTTTGTATGCTACTCATTACTGCATTTTACTAAATACTTCTTTTTGCAGAACTGAGCCGCACAAAGCACAGGTCATTGCGAATCTGCACACAGGAATGTTCCATACTCCATTACAGGCCACTTACATTAATGCCATGCTTTTATTATCTGCCATTATTGATATGCCTCATATGGTCTCCTAGAGAAAGTTAATTACTGTGTGATGAATCTCAGTTAATGTATTTTAGCATAGTATAACTTCTTCATTTTATTCACTTGGTGATGGTGCTTAAAATACCCTACAGTATAAATCAGATTTAATTGCAATCTAATTTTAAGATTATGCCTTATGTGTTTTCAAAATTGTATGGAATATTAAATGTTTTATGGAAGACATCCTCTCAACTTCCCACCATCATAATCACCTTAGATTTTGCTTACCACACTATGAAACTGATGAATAGCACAGGAAGTGCTGAAAATATTCACTCTTTAAAATAGTAGCCTGGCAATATAGGTGCTCTGCTAACAGGGAAAACAGGGAAAATTTCCTTGTTTATGACATGATGTTTTGGTCCAAGCTATACCCAATAGTTAAACATAGGCTTATAAAGTAGTCGAAGTTAAAACAGAAGTCAACCTTCCTTTTTACTGAATCATGTTTCTTTAACAGGACACATATTTGGACATCTAACCGCTTTAAAGATTTACAGTATATACTAGGGAAAAACTTTTCCCAACCAGCTGTAAATCCACAATTACTATAGTATACTCCAGAGACAATTCCTTAAGAATACTTTTCTCCTAAGTCAGTTTCAATTTTTCCCATAGACCTTAATGGAGTTTTCATGTGATAAGCAGTGTGATAAAAAAAAAAATTGGGGCCCCAAAAATATTTTTTAAAAAAACATTGGCGCCAGGATCCCCCTTACAAGTTAAAAAAAATTGGGGCCCCAAAATCTTTTTTAAAAAAAAAAAATTGGTGGCAGGGGCCTATAGAATATTAAAATAATACATTGGTGGCCAGGGGATTAAAAAAAAACAAAAATCACAAATTGGTGTTCAGTAGAATTGAATGTATGGCGTCAGGACTTCAACTTCTCCTCCTTTTGTCACTATGGGTCTTTTTGCCGCTTCAGGACTTCAATTTCGGCTGTTTTCGTGACTTCAAGTCTTTTCGCCGCTTCGGGAGTTCAGCTTTGGCTGTTTTTGTGGCTTCTGGTCCTTTGGTTTTGCGGCACTTCTGCATTTCGGCTGTTCGGGACTTCAAAAATGCCCGCACGGCTTTAAAGCTCGCAAAAGGGGCGCTCAGCTCTTTCAAAACTGCAGCACTGCCAGGCCTCCCTTCACGCCCGGGCCTGGGACACTTGTCCCCCCTGTCTTCCCCTGATGGCGGCCCTGGGGGGAGGGAATAAGGGGGGGCAACCTCAAGTATTAATTATGTTCTCTATCTTTTTCAGGTCTTTTTCAGGTCATCAAGCCTGTTACATTGCCACAGTCAACTGTCAGTATACAGTATATATTATCCACTTAATTACAGTTCACTCAGATTGTATCAAAGTTTGCCATAGTATCATGCTTAAGTGCTATAACATATATCTACATATAACATTATATCGTACCCTAGCTAGGAATTCTATATGGAAAAATATTTGAACGTTTTTATTAACACAGCTGTCCAATTTCCATATACATAATTAGGGTAATCTACAGGAAACTATAATGAATACAGGACCCAAGAATGTCAATGCAGGAGTTGTTTACACCCTCATGAACCATATAGTTATGGATGGAAATAATGGTTTGGTTGGTATGAGCAATATTTTTTATACCAGGGTGACTAGAGCATAAAACCCCAGTGATTTTGTTAAAGGAGTTTTGTCGCAGAACTGATGAAGACTTTGCTATATTTAACAAGTAGTATTGGGTAAGTTTGGGTTGTCATGGAGTTTTAAAAAAACATCACCAATGGGTAACTGTGGAGAAAAGTGCAGTTGTCAAGAGAATGATGGTTGCAGTTACCTATAGTAACCAATATGATTTTTCTTCTAGTAAAAAACTAATAAAAATAAGCTTTTATAGCTACTTCTAAGTAATGACTATGAAGATTTTCATTCATCCAGGTCATAGTATATCTAGTATAGGTCAATCTAAAAACAACTGGACTTGCTGAGTAATCAATTAAGACGTTTCACTACTCATCCGAGCAGCTTCTTCAGTTCAACTGACTGGTGCGGGAAGTATCATATGATGTCACTTCTTTGTTCACATGTATACCTACTACAGAGGCAATTGAGACTGTAAGAAATCGACTGCAACATGATAACACCCTCAGCAGCAGAACGAAGCTCAGTCCCAACCAAGTTTGTTTGTTGCTAGATTTGTGCCTTAACACCACATACTTCAAGTACAAGAACCTTTTTTATAGACAGAAACATGGCTGTGCAATGTGCAAACTTGTACATGGAGGAAGTGGAAAGGAGGGCCTTACTTACGTTCCAGGGAACTACACCGACTCACTGTTTCAGGTATGTGGATGATACTTGGGTTAAAATCAGATCCAATGAAGTGGCGGCCTTCACAGAACACATTAACTCAGTGGACAATAACATCAAGTTCACAAGGGAAGATGTCCATGAGAACAAACTTGCTTTTTTGGACTGTTTGATATGTATCCAAGAGGGGGGTAACTTGAAGACGGAAGTATACAGGAAACCCACTCATACGGATCAATATCTGTTGTTTGATTCCCACCATCCACTGGAACACAAACTGGGTGTCATTTGAACCCTGCACCACTGGGCGGAATGTGTGGCAACTGATACAGAGTCCAAAGACAAAGAGCAAAAACATCTCAGAGGAGCTTTGAAAGCGTGTGGCTACCCAGACTGGGCATTTGTCAAAACAGCAGCAACCAAGCCCAACAGGAACACCAATAGAAATAACCGCCCGGAGACACATAGTAGGCGAAACATAGTCATCCCATATGTAGCTGGAGTGTCAGAGAAACTCAGGAGGATTTTCAACAAACACCATGTCCCTGTGTTTTTCAAACCTAGCAAAACACTGAGACAAAAACTGGTACACCCAAAGGATCAAACACCAAAAGAAAAACAAAGCAATGTGGTATACGGAGTCCAGTGTAGCGAGGATTGCACAGATCTATACATCAGTGAGACAAAACAACTGCTCTCCAAACGAATGGCTCAGCACAGGAGGGAGAACTATACAGGGCAAAACTCAGCTGTCTTTCTACACTTAAAAGACAAGGGACACTCCTTTGAAGACAGCAAGGTCCAAATCTTGGATAAAGAAGACCGCTGGTTTGAACGAGGCGTGAAAGAGGCTATTCATGTCAAGGTGGAGAGACCATCTCTGAACAGAGGTGGGGGCCTTCGACACCACCTGTCTGCTACATACAATGCTGTTCTAACATCTGTACCCCGGCGGATTCAGAACACTTCACACATCCATTCATGCAACTCTCACAAGTAACACCTGTATCTAGGAGTTGCATGACACATTGGATAATCCTATCACAACTACACAGAATCAACACCTCTGTGAGTTTCTTCAGATGTCACCTCTTTGAAGAGTTACAATGTGCCATTGTAAATGGATTAGTGGAAGAGTATATATGCCGAGAACTTCTAAGTAATATTAATACATTGTTTGTTATCAACATCAAGTAAGGAGACACTGGAATGATGCTGGAACCTATATGTTGTCCTAAAGCTCTCAAGATAACTTGAATGCCAGAGTGGAAAATATATATGAGAGGACTTCAGCATAAAAATAAAGAAAAGAGACAATTTAAAAAATGTATAAAAAGAGCTTCCACAATTCAATAATGATCAGTTTGTTAATAGTGACTTGCCATTCTACAGAATGAAAATTAGACTCAGTCATCTCTAATTAAAAACCTTTTTGTTTGTCTGTTTAGCTTCAGGTTTTTTTGAGGTTGCTTCAGATGACTTTTAAATAAATTCCAACATGACTGCTCCCTTATTTTAAAAATCATTTCTGCTTTATTTTAGTTTAGTTAGGATCGCCATGGTTATTTTAACAGGTGTTCTTTTTATTGAATTCTCAAACGGGGGGGGGGGGATACAGAAAACGGAAGGGAAGCAGACAAAAAGAAAAACAAAGTCACAGCAGCAATTATGACATCACATTCTGTACATATCTAGAGACCAGAAATATTTGTATCATATATTTATGGCAAGGTTAACATATGCGTCTCCATCCAAACACCCCATATCCTTTCAAATTTTTCGGGTTGACCTCTGGCCTCATATTTCAACTTTATTAGCGGCAGCATCTTATTAACATAGGCAAACCAGATCCCTTTTTTGGGGGGAGTAGGGACCATCCATTGCATTATCAATATTTTTTTTTGCATAGAATAACAGCATCACATCATCTATTAGACCGAGAAGACAAATGTCTGGCATTTTCAGAGGGGGTAGCGTCAGTGTATCGACAATATAGCCTACCACCCTGTCCCAGTATCTAGAAATTATAGGGCACGACCATATCATATGCCAAAGTGAGCCATCATTATCTCCACATCTCGTACACACACTGGAAAGGGTATTTTCCCCATTTTATGGAGTCTATTAGGGGTCAGGTAAATCCTCATCAAATAATAAATAAGTCTATTGCTTGTACTTATGAGAAACTGGTAGAGCATGTCTGTTACTTCCTCCAATTGTTCCTCCCTCAGACTGGGGATATCCACCTGCCATTGACTATAAAGCGACTTGAACGGGGTGGATTGTAGGCATGTATGGAGCAGGGAGACCATTTTTATAGGGTCCTCTTTTCTCAGTTGGACCAGAAGGGTTGGTTCCCCCATCTCCAACTCACCCGACCCAAAATGTGTCTCAGCTGTAAATAGCGGTACATAGGAAGTTCCAGAATTCGCATCTTGTCTCTCAGTGTGACCATTTCTATAAACCTCCCATTGTTTCTTATATCCCCTAGGTGCTTAACATTCTTCTGGGCCCAGAACCACATAGCCTTGGATGGAAAAAAGTGTTGGAGGTGTGAGTTCCTCCACAGAGGTAATCGTGGGGAAATAATAAGGGATGACTTTTTGGATATTCTCAGATCAACTATCCAGGCCACATGAGGGGCTATAATGCACAGGGGCAATGAGGACGAGTCCCAGTGCCGGACCACACTGACTGGGCGCCCTAGGCAACCCAGTCAACCACTGCGCTCCCCTCTGTGCTCGTGTGCGTGCGTGCACGCTCCTCTCTGTGTGCGCGCTCCTCTCCGTGCGTGCACCCCCCCATCCAGCATACGCACACATGCGCAGAGCGACGAAGGAGAGGGGAAAAACTGAAGAGGTGAGCTTGGCAAGGGAGAGGGAGGGCAGGGGAGAGAGGGGAAAAAGCAGGAGGGGAGGGGGAGAGAGCTGGTAGGGAATGGAGAGGGAGCGCGAACATGAACTAGGGGTAGGCAGAAGACTGGTACCTGCCCAGCGCCCCCCTTTCGTTGCGCCCTAGGCAGGTGTCTCTTCTGCCTACCCCTAGTTCCAGCCCGGCGAGTCCCTTGGTTTCCTGAGAATGTAGTTACCCAGGGCTTCCAGGGATCCCACTAGGCGGGCTTGTAGAGGTACGTTAGGATTACTCAAATCCTGTGTCAAGCACCAATTTATGTAACTAATTTTACCAGCTATATAGTAATCATAGAAATTGGGTAAACTCAAACCTCCATTAGCATATGTAGCCATTAACTTGACTGTCGAAATTCTTGGAGCTTTATTATGCCATAAAAAGGGAGTTAACAAAGCCTGTATGGCATTACAGGTTTGTTTAGATATTACTGTCGGGGAATTATGAAATAGGTACAGATATTTATGTGAGTAGACAATCTTTACAATGTTTATTCTGCCCTAGAGTGTTAAAGGAAGGTTGCCCCAAGCCTGCAGCACAGTGGTCAATTGTTGGTTAATGGGAACTATATTCAGGGGTACAAAGTGTTTGGGATCTAGATGGATATTGATTCCCAAATATTTAAAGTTGGTAACCCACTTGAGACGCGAGTCAGCTGCCAGCTGGGGGTCTAAATCTGGGTCTAAAGGGAATATCACGGATGTAGTCCAATTAATGCAGAGACCAGTGTATATTGTAAATTGGGCAAAAATAATTAACACTTCGGCCAAGTAGGGGCCGGGGTCCACCAAGTAAATTAGGACATTGTCCGCATAAAGTGATATCCTCTCCTATATCCAGCCATATTCCAGACCAGTCAGGTTGGGGCAAACAGGAGAGGCGACGTCCCCCTACCCAGAGGAAAGGATGGGGTAATGAAGTCATTCACTAATACTTGAGCTGTGGGATTACTATATAGCAGCCTAATCCACTTAATAAATTGCCTGCCAAAGCCAAAGGATTCCATTACTGCCCATAAGTATGGCCATTCGACTAAATCAAATGCTTTTTCGGAATCCAAGGAGACCACCACTCTGGATCCCAAATTGTCTTGTGGGACCTGCATATTGTAATAGAGCCTTCTTAGATTAACATCTGTGGACCTTTTGGGCATAAAACCTGTTTGATCAGGCTGGATTATGTGATAACCAGTTGCAACCTGAACGCTAGTACCTTTGCCAATATTTTGACGTCCACATTTATCAGGGAGATGGGACGGTATGAACCGCATTGTGCTGGGTCTTTCCCCTCTTTATGGATCAGGACAATGAGTGCATTAGCGAAGGAGCCATAGTTAAATAAGAAGGTTTTACAATGCCATCCACCACTCTAAGCTTAGCTGGGAAAATTGTAGAATAAAGAATGCCTTTTTCTCTGAGCTTTCTCCGGACTTCAGTATATTTGGCTCTTTGTCGCTGAACCTCCATGGTGTAGTCAGGGTAGATCATGATCTTGGCATCTCTGACCTGCAGGTCCTCTTTTGGTGCGCATTAGCCTCAAAATTGCATCACAATCCCTGTAGTTGAGGATTTTGGCAATCATGGTGCGCGGGGGAGCCCCAGGGGGAGGGTGGCGTAACGGGCTACAATGAGCTTGTTCGACCAGGAACATCTGTGATAGTTGGTCGGTACCCAGATGGTTTCTAAGAAGGTTTTCCAGGTATAGTTCAGGAGCAGCACCTTCCTGTTATTCGGGTATACCGACAATGCGTATGTTATTGCGTCTCTGCCTCCCCTCTGGGTCGTCTGCCAGCGTCTTGCAGAGTTTCAACTGGTTCTGGAGTTTAGCGGTCGCATGTGGACCTCTCTCGTAGCATCCTCTAGGTCAGAGATTTGGTGTTCTGACTCAGCTGTTCGCTCTCTCAGATTTTGGAGATCTTGGTGAAGCAGCTCCAGATCAATCTTCACCTCCTCCCTAGTATCAATCTTTACCTCCACTGCGGTCCGTGTATCCCGAATCACCTGCAGGACCTCCTGGAGTGTCGGTTCTGGTGGCTGTGGAGGTTCAGGCCCAGACGGATCTGGAGGGGGTGGAGGTGGTGGGTCGATTCTGCTCAAGCGGGCACCATCTTGGTTCGAATGTCGCACATATTTGTCCAGCTTGTTGGCCGCTGTGTCGGCTGTTTTTTTAATGCCTCCCATCTAGTACCATCTGCGGGTACTACCAGAACCCTCTAAGATAAATTGGTGCCCGTGGGGTCCACTGGATCGGCTGTATCGGATCAATTGCACCGGAGCTCTGGCAAGATGCATCTCACTACATCAGCGGTTAGGCCACGCCCCTGCCATGGTTATTTTAACCTCCCCTGGCAGCAAATTTGTCAGCAAGTGATTGTTCCAAAAATCAAGTATTAGGGAAAAGTGTTTTCTCCAGTGGAGTTCTGTCAATGTGTCGCTACATGCTGTGGTGAAAGTTTTATAATGCTTACTATATTATTCTAGCTTCCAAGTAAACATATAACATATTAATTTATCCTTGCATTGATGTTTTTCATTTCCCTTCCTGCAGCCAGTGGATGACGTGAAGCCAAAAGTACTTGGCATGCATGTCTGTCTGCAACACAAGGCACATAGCTGATCTTAATGTAGGGGAGAAAAACAAACATTGGAATACATCTAATAGTGGTTAGGGAAATCAGTTAGCTTTTTATCCATTTCCACGGGGCTGATTAACATGAGACTACTGTATATTCAGAAGCTGTGTACACCAGGGGTGCCCAAAAGGTATATCGGGATCTACCAGTAGACCTTTAGCTGGTGATCAGTAGAGCTGAAGACATTGTCAATGAAAAGTTTGTCTAAATAAATCTGATATTTCATGATTTCCATTCATATATGTATTCTGTTATGGTTACATAAGACTAGCTGTTTCTGAAATATTTCAATTTACAATAAATTCTCTCTTAAATCAATATAATATTTAAGTAATATTTTCCATGGAACAGAATGCTAATAATGCTATTATGGATGTAGATCATAATGGGACGACATCACTAAAAGTCTATCCCACATTAGTAAAGTATGGGCACTCCTGGTGTACACTATTCTTTTTAAAATAACATGGCAAGGAGACTTTATTTCAACTACTATGAACTGGCAACCTGTTTGTGTATATGAAGAAACAGAACTATTATTGTGAGACTTGTAAGAAATGCATATATATCACAGTAGTATATTCTTTCATCCATCATAGTTTCTTTTTGATCATTCTGAATTTGATAGACCAAGCATATTTTAACTAAATCCCTCATGTCACCAATGGAATTTTGGTTGATATATTGGTTGATATATATATATATATATATATATATATATATATATATATATATATATATATATATATATATATATATATATATACTCAATTGTAAGCAGCCTCACTCAAATCCAGACTTTTCTGGCTAATAGGGGTGCAGGATCAAACGTAGCATATAAATCTGTTCAAAGATCCACACTCCAGTTTTTTGTAATCAATCAAATTGTGTTTATTTTGTGCATGTCATGAATTTGAAGTTTTGGCCCACATTAGGGCCTTTTTTAAGGTCTTGAACAGATATATTCCATAGAGATGCCAGCACTCACAAAAAATGTAGTTACAGAACCGCAGCAGAGTAATTCAATCAGATATGTATTAGTACTCACTCTATTAAAATGAGCAGAAATCCTGCCTCTCTACATGCAGAATTTGTGCATAAGGCAGTGATTTTGTTAGATTTTGTTTGTACTGGATTCAGTTATTTGAGTGAGATCTAATACATCTGCTAGGAAAAGGAGCCCCCCTATAAGATATATTGGTTCATTCATCTGACACCCAACTTCTGCATGAAGTCAGAATGAAGAGAAACAGATTCTGAGAGAGGAATAGTGAATATAAACTTGATTATTTCAGAAACAATGCACACATTTTAATTGATTGTATTTAGAAAGGTTCTTACTTCAGTATGAAGAAGCTTATATTAAGGGGCAAATGTATCAAGGGTCAAATATTGAGGGTTAATTAACCCTCGATATTCGACTGGGGAATTAAAATCCTTCGAATATCGAAGTCAAAGGATTTTGCGCAAATAGTTCGATCAAACGATCGAAGGAATAATTGTTTGATCGATTTTAATCCATCGATCGAAGGATTATCCTTTGACCAAAAAAAGTTAGCCAAGTTTATGGGGACCTTTCCCATAGGCTACCATTGACTTCTGTAGCTTTTAGGTGGCGAACTAGGGGGTTGAAGTTTTTTCTTAAAGAGACAGTACTTCGACTATCGAATGGTCGAATAGTCGAACAATTTTTAGTTCGAATTGTTCGATTCGAAGTCGTAGTCGAAGTAGCCCATTCGATGGTCGAAGTAGCCAAAAAAACACTTCGAAATTCGAAGTGTTTTTTCTTCTATTCCTTCACTCGAACTTAATGAATGGGCCCCTTACTGTTCCCTCTGGGGATTCCCAGAGTGATTTAAGATTGTTGTTAACATTTTAAAGGGAAGGTTCAACTAAGTTAATTTTTAGTATGTAATAGAGTGTCTAATACTGAGCAACCTTTCAATTCATGTTTTTATAGTTAATGAATTATTTACCCTCTTCTTCTGACTCTTTTCAGTTTTCAAATGGGGGTTATTGACTCTATCTAAATAACCAAATGGCCTGTAACGCTACATATTGCTATTGCTACTTTTTATTGCTCATCTTTCTATCCAGGCCCTCTCCTTTTCATATTCCAGTGCTTATTCAAATCAATGCCTAGTTGCTATGGTAATATGGATGGTAGCAAGCAGATTGCTGAAATTGCAAACTGGAGAGCTGCTGAATAAAAAGCTAAAATCCACAAATAATCCAATGAAAACCAATTATATCACAAAAAATAAATTTAAAGGTGACCCACCCCTTTAAAAAAATAGTTTAATATTGAACCCTATTGCTAGGGTTAAACTCTAGATTTCAGAATGTACTGTTTTATAAATAATTATTTAAACACAGTACAAAACCTTTTAGAAACACTAATAGTAGGAGAACAATTCAGAGCGAGAGTGTTTCAATCATACACACGTGTGTAAAGTTTCAGGAGCACCATGCAATAAATAAGGATCAACCCATTCTGAAGCATTCAAGGTATTGTTTGTTTCAACTTTTTGTGGATCAATTAACTGGTGTGTGGCTTGGCAAGTGTCAATACCTGCTTTCCCCATACAAACCAATTATATCAATCATATCAGAAGCCAGTGTAAGAACTGACAATATTTTCAAAGAACAAAAATGCAGTTCTACATTTTTATATCCAGTGCTTTGAACCGAAGGGGCAAGGGGTGTAGATTAATTCACTTCTGGACTTTTTCTGAGATATGTCCCGACACTCTCAACTGAAATTAATCTTCTACCCTAGAGCCATTGCTAAGTAGATATGTGTGAATAGCAAACAAGTTGGTTTGTAGAATATTCTTGTGAATGCAAACAGCATTTTTCAAATCTCAAATGGTGTGCCTGGCATTACTCATCATTGATCCTGAATGCAGCTAAAAAGACATAAAGGTTCACTGACTTACTGACTTACATACATTTACAGTAGGTAACAAATGAGAGCAATCGTGTAGCAGAAGATAATGGCTTGTCTGGCACAAAAACCTTCAAATAACTATGGACTGCACTCAATTTGGAACAGAAGGAACATAGCAGCGCATGTTGACATGGTAAAGTACCTAAATAATGAATGGGATCTTTCACACAACTGACTGTGGCAAAGCACAGTTGCAGTATAATAGTTATATTTAGGAATACATTTTGCAAAACATTATGGATTTTACACTGTTTAATCAATAGAACATTTTGAATGGGTACATGTAGACTGTAGTCTGTTTCTACAACACATCACTTCTCTGTTTAGCAAACAAGCGATTTGCTTGTGAATATACAACACAAATATAATCATTCACAATCTCATCTATCAATGAAAGAGGTAGTACATTTGACTGTAGAAGCTGGATATTACATATATTCATCAAATCGGTTATATTTAACAAACAGAGACCATGCAGGGAATTTCCATTGAAAATATGCACAATTGCAAAATGCTATGACTAGCCTTAAAGCAGATCTCTAAAAAAAAAATGTGTTTGCTTAATTAAATATATATTTAATTTCCAATTTATATTTATTAAAATGTTTCACTATTAAAACAATGGTGCATGAGACACCTATGATCCTATGAGTAAGTGTCCCATGAAGCATAAAACAGCTACTAATAGGCTATTTACCATGTCCTAATAAAAAAAAGATTTAACTTTTTACAGCTACTGTTCTATCTAGAATAACTGGAGATGTTGTCAAGAATTTTTTTTAATTATTCTAATTCAGCTTAATTAGATATCCTGTGTTTCCTGTAGTGGAGTTACCTGTGGTTTGCGCCTCAGACTAAAAGATTTATTTACTGCTAATCTAGAATTAAGCTATGACACCAGTTCATGTTAGGACACTTGAAACATTAGATTGTGTACTTTAGATTATGTGGATATTGACATATAAATAGGTAAACGTTTACTGGCTCATAATGCAGTAGTGACATTATACGGTAGATACATTTTAAGTTAGATAAAGTTTAGATAAAATGTTTTGTAGCAAAATTGAAATTGGTATAAATTTAAAAAGAAGAATCTGTAATTTTTTTAGGGAATGGTGGGTGGCATCTAAGTTCTAACAAGCAAGCAATCATCTGCTGTTTTTAATTATCCGTGTTTAGAGGCTGCAGGAAACAAAATTGATTCCTGATGGCCATGTGTGTCACAAAATGAGAAAGCTGAAAGCAAAACACAGTTGTTAATTAAAAGTTCAGTGGTTTCTGAACACTCTTCCTTTATTTACAGATTCTAGCAAACAATTGGCTGTAATTTGGGATATATTTATTTTGTATGGTGGCACACATCCATAGACAGTGAGTCGTTTTCAATAAAAAAAAGTGTATTAGAATATCTAAAGTATTCTATTAAAGAGATACTAACATGGCCATGACAATATTTGCATAAAGTTTAAATTGGAAAATATGCATTTTCATAGGGTTTTATCACTGTGCTTTCTATCATAAAGCAGTGGTCCTGTCATGCTTTGTGGCTGAGATTCTAGCTTTGTTTATAAAGCTGGATGATATTCACCGGCAAAATCACGAAACCACATCAAAAATTCGATGCATGGCTTGTTTCACCACAAACTGGCGACAAAAATAATTATAAAAAACTATAGAACGGTCATTGATTCTTGTCTTTGCATCTCACATATGTGTAGCCCCTGTTCTTACTGCCATAGTTATGAGATGACTACATGACAAGGAGAGTTAACATTGGCACAGCATAGCACAGGGAACAGCACAGAATGTGGTTCTTTAGGATATAAAGATTATACCACAACCTCTACCGATCATAAATGAGTTACAAAAGTAAAAATACAACTCACCCAGGATAACCGCTATTTCTGTATCTAGGTGCCAATATTTCAAATGAAGTCCAGATTAGTACCCTCCAAGGCAGTTATGGGGTTTGAGTGTATGTGCCAAACCTGTAACACGTGGAAGTAGATACAAATACATGGAAAAGACAGACTTTCAGACAAAAGTAGAAATGGTTTGACAGTAAACAGTATATAAAGGTATGGGATCCCTTATCTGGAAAGTCATTATCCAGTAAGCAAATAACAGGAAGGTCATCTCCCACAGACTCCATTATAAGATAATAATTCCGATTTTTTTTTTTTTAATGATTTCTTTTTTTCTCTGTAGTAATAAAACTACTAGTTACTGATGGTAACTAAGCTACATGGATCCATATTGGCGGCAAAACAATCCAATTGGGTTTATATACTGTTTAGATATATTATAGAAGACTTTAAGGAACCGTAATGTCAAAAATAAAAGTGTTTTAAAGTAATGAAAATATAATGTAGTGTTGCCCTGCACTGGTAAAACTGCTGTGTTTGCTTCAGAAACACTACTATTGTGTATATAAATAAGCTGCTACCTAGCGATGGGGGCAGCGATTCAAATGAGAAAGGGTTCAGGTTAAACAGCAGATTGAAAAATAAGCTCTGTCTGTTGAATGGTGTTATCTTTTATCCATCAGTTAACCTGTGCCATATAGACATTTTTCAATTCCCGCCATTGCTCCACAGCAGCTTGTTTATATGTAGAGTTTCTGAAGCAAACACATCAGTTTTACCAGTGCAGGGCAACAGTACATGATATTTTCATTACTTTAAAACACTTACATTTTTTGGTGTTACTGTTCCTTTAAGGTAAAAAAAAAATGTATGGTAAGATCCCTTATCTGGAAAACTCCAGAAAAATCCTTTCTGGATAATAGATCCTATACCTGTATAAAGTAATAAGAATGTAAATATGTTTCTTATCAAAGAATAATGCATTACTTACATTGTGTCTTTAATGAGTGGTGTACTTCCAAGCTTAAAACATGAATGCTCACTGCTGCATGATAACTGTCTAAGAGAAAAACGTTCAGCAAGGTCATAGCCTGTAGAAAGAACCATTATGGCATTAAGGTTCTAAAGCATTGAAATTAACAGCATTCAATAGTATTGTCAAAGTATGTGTTGCCCAATCTGTGCAATGTGCATTTCTATGCAAACACATTTTCTGTAACATGCAATTGTGGGATATATATATATATATATATATATATATATATATATATATATATATATATATACATATATATATTTACGGTGCATGCGCACATGCGGAGGGGGGAATAGTCGGTTGGCGCTCAAGGGGTCACTCACTCAATGTTCTTGGGGGAGCAGCTGTCACACCACACTTTTAAGAGCTAAACATCCATCCCCAATTGAAACTGGTTTTGTTGAACCATGTGGCTTTGCACCAATATCGAGGGGGAGGGGAGCTATGGCCCCAAAAAAGTATTACCATTGTTTATTATAAATAAATTACAAATAATTGATTGATTAACAATTCATTTGGAAGCATATTGAATGCATGCACATATATTGTTACAGTCTGCATTTTGTGTCTACATATATTTCTAATTAGCCATGCAGTATGTGGATTTATGCAATTACAAAGATGTGAAAGATCTTCCATGGGAAGAGGATCATTCAGCTCTGCCAGATTTACTTGGTTGGGTTTCTAACTCAAAACTTTGATTATTATTTCAGTTTTGAATTATTTTATGGAGCATGATACAAATCAGTGACACGGTACAAGTGACTACAAGTTAAATGCTCATTTCACACTGTCCATAGGAGTACAACCGTGAATTCAGCACCACACCATGAATAGCACATTACTCAACTAGGCTCCCCCTCTATGAGACTTTTTTTTATTAGGAAATAAACAGCATTTTTTAAATGTATGTTTTAAATTGGCCTTTCCTAGATGATTAGTTTCATTCTGCTTAATTACACCAAGTTCAATGGGAGCACGCTAGGGGCATGGCAATGAAATATTCTATGTGTAATTTTATACCAGATGTTCTGAAAACTCCCTTTAGAATTTAACTTTTTCCTCTGCTATATTCCTGTACATAATAACAAATGGAGTTGCTAAAAATATTGCTTGATTCATAATCCTTGCAGAAGAATAAGGGTAAATCCTGCATTACTTTAACCACCAGCATTAAGTCATGCAGCAAAGTTAACATTAATATGAAGGTATTTTTTTATTATTGCAGATAAAAAGGAAATCATTTAGAAAAATAAGAATTATTTGCTTATAATGGACTCTATGAGAGATGGTCTTCCTGTAATTTGGAGCTTTCTGGATAACGGGTTTTCAGATAAGAGAGCCCAAACTGCTGGAGTGAGTATAGATTCTTGGCAAGTTAAAGGGCATGTAAAGGCAAAAATATAAAATCCCATTTTTACTTTCTTTAATGAAAAAGAAATCTATCTCCAATATACTTTAATTAAAAGATGTCTACAGTTTTTATCATAAACCTGACTGTATGCAGTGCAATTCCCCCTTCTTTTACTGCTGTTGATAGGAATTGTCAGATGGTCCCCAACTGCTGTGCAGGTAAACGATCATACTTTCAAATGGCAGGGGGAGCCCCCCACCTTACTTCCCAGAACTCGAGCAGCATTGTTGGATTCCCTGTAGAGATTTGTATCCAGAGACGCAGTGCAGTCTCTATATTATGATTATTAATCAGCCTTGCTGTATTGGCTTCTATGGCAGATATTATTTGACTTGTGCTGTTTTGATAATTTATGACGATCCCTAAGCTTAACCTCCCAACTGAAGCCCAGACCACACTGAGCATGTGCGAGTGTTGATATTGCAGAAATGTCTAACAAATTTACAAGATGACAGCCCCCTGCGCCAACTTTGAAAGCATAAATCATTTGTCTTATTAGGCTGCTGGTGCAGTAAGTTCATGTTTATATTTAGTATACATAATACAGCATTTCTAACATTATTCTATTTTAGACTTTAGTTGCCCTTTAAAGCAGTCCCACTGATGCAATGCACTAATGCTTACTTCCAGGCACTGGCATGTGCAAGGATTGTATTTAACATATAAACATACACATGTTTTCAGAAAAAAAATTGTGTCTATATACTTGCCATCAGTTCTAGTTATCATAAAACAATTTTAGATTCTAGATTGAACAAAGTGCAGTGAGTAAATCAATTATGCATGCTTAGTTGCAAATTAGACACAAATTGCACAGAATATTTTTGGCATCTGTCTGGCTACCGCCTGGTCAAGAACTGGCAGTAGTTCCAGTAGTTCCCCTGCATCAGTAAGTGCAGCTGTGCCCAATTAGGAAAGGAAGGCCAGAGCGACACACGAGCATGACTATACATGACTATATAAGTGCAAAAATTGCATTCATGAAAGAGGTTTTAGGAGCAAGAAGAGCTAGCTGCACACTGTGCTTGCTGGACAATATTTAAAAGAGAACTAAACCCCAATAAGAAAAGCTCCTACCTCCTACACTAGGTAGTCCCCCCTCCCGGCTTCCCCCGGGATCATTAGTTAACCCTGAAAATGCCCTAAGAGTTTGCTCACGTATCGGTGCAAAGTAAGAGCAGTGGAGCTCATGGGCATAACCTTCCAGATCTCCAGTCTTCTTCTTGAAGTGAGCGCCGTATTGTTCATAGCAAAAGTTGCTGAAGGGAAGGAAGATGCCCCGAAGAAACCGGTTATCCGCAAAATGGTGCCCATGAGCTCCTCTGCGCTTACACAGATACGTGAGCAAACTCTTAGGGGAAATTTCAGGAGTAACTAACTATGCAGGGGAAGCAGGAAAGGGGGCAATCTATGGTAGTTGGTAGGGGATTTTCTTATTATGGGGGTTTTGTTTTCCTAATATATTTAATATGAATGAAATATTAACGGATTAGGAGCAGGGGATACAATGCATTTTCAAAAAGTATGCTAAATGTTGGCATTGGTCTTCTTTTAGATATGTATTCAGATTATGTACCACAGCAAATATCTATACTCCTGTACTGCATACACGTATGTGCTTGATTGCATGAGAGGCTATTTTGAAATGTAAATGAGTTGGAATTTTATAAGTCTTTTTAAGATACGATTGGTGTGAAACAGAGCTACAGTAGTTGCTTTTTGATAAATTGTAGATGCAATTATTTTATGCTTAAATAAAATTCAGATCTTAATGAGATAACATTTGAGTGAGAAAGTTGCTACCCGGAGCCCAAAAACATGCACAGCACTCATCAATTATTTCTTGTTTTTTTTTTTTTAAATATTTTGAAATTGGAATCAAATCCAATTGTTCAAAAGGAAATCAGTCTGTGAGAAATAAAAAAAAAATACACTGCACCATGTTGCTCAGTTGACTGAAATATCTTTGTTCTAAAAATAGATGGTAGCAAAAAGAGTTATTAATTCATATTAACTTGAATTTTTGATCCTGAGACTGCAGTATAGTGTAAGATATCACATTAATAGCTTCAGAGATTTAGGTCATTATGAATCCATAGGATAAGTAAAGTGGATAGCTCATTAACAGGGACCAGGAATGTAAATGACTCGCTTGTTAACTTTAACAGAAAAAAATATTACAAAATGATATAAGGGAGTACTATTATTTAACATTACATATATATATATATATATATATATAAAATGTAGAGAAACTGAGCCCACAAAATAAATTATTTCTCCAGAGTATAAAAAAACTGTCCCAAATAGAACTTGTTTTTTACTTAATTACATTATACTTTTGCCATAGAAAAATACATGGTGCTTTAAGCAATTTCCTTGTAAAATATGAACAAACGTACATTGATTCTAAGCATTATGCTCACCGTATAAGTTAACTAGTTTTCCTCTAATTAAATGTGCATGCTGTTAAGACTCATTTACAGCATTCTGTTCAGTTCACATATTAAAAACCTAAAACCTTACAAGAAACTCCTTTTATTATAGTAGTGTCAGGGAGCCGGGAGCTCCCTCCAAGGAGGTAGTCAGGATCGAGGAGGAAGCCCTCTTGAGGGAGCACGGTCGCGGTGTCCAAAGGGTTAATCAAAAGAGTAGTCAAAATCCAGGCAAGAGTTCACGGGCAGGTAGATAACAGTAAAGTCCAAAGTCCAGGCAAGGGTCAGAATAATAATCAGGAACAAGATTTAGCAAAAGCAGCTCACAGGGAACCCAGGATACACTTAGGGAAAGTTTCCTATACTTGGGCGCCATTCTGGCGTCTTGGTAGCGTTTTTATATTTGAATTTGGCGCCATTGTGATTTCATTAGCGTCCTTGCGCCAACGTCGGTGCGCTGACTTCATCGCGCCGGCGCCGCTACCCACGTGGCGGCCATGGGCGCCGCCATTTTGGGAGCGATGCCGACAGGGGAGGACACGCCACCCAGAGCTCCTGGAACTGCTCCGGGCGGCGATCGTGACAAGTAGCCAGGTTGTTTTGGTTATGCACTTGGTGGTGGCTGGTGCTGTTGTGTAGGGTTTCCTGGGGAGAGTATCTTTTAGGGCAGGAGATATAAATAGTGTTAGAATTGTGGGGTGTGCTTCATTGGCACTGTTGGCAGAAACAAGAGTTGGCTGCTGCACAGAGGGAAGGGAAACGTAAGCAAAGAAACTCTTTTACCACTGCCACTAAACTGGCTGCTGAGATACTCACAAACTTTATCACCATAGGGACTGGGGTATGTGTCCTGTGGGGCTTTAAGAGCTGTATGCCAAGTGCATTGTTTCCACATGTTATAGGGTTACAATCACATACAAATCACCATAGGTTTATGGTTTGGTAATTAGACTGTTAAACACCCAAACTAAATGATGGTGCTAATTTCTAGCCATCAACAGTTAGCAGCTACAAATCTCCTTGAGACGAAAGCCTTACAGCATTTCATTCTCATCTCATCAAACAGTGTTCTACAGTCCCTGTTTTGTTGAAACAGTAAGATCCACGTAAGAAGAACAGAATTGTTAACAAAAGGTCAGCAATGGAACTTTAAAAAAAAAACAGGGCAGTGTGCAATTTTTTTCAACATAAAAGAGTCTAATTTAGTTGGATCCTTTTCTACTGTCAATATTTTGACCAAATAGTGTGTATACTATATGTTATTCCTACCCAATCACAAGCTATGCGACTTGTATTCTTGGATAAGACCTTGTGGCCAAAGATGATGAATGTAAAACAGATCTACTGTATAGCTGTTTAAACATTGCAATCACATCCATGCTGGAACCGCACCCCACATTTTATTTTACTGGTATTGGAAAACACTTCAGTTTATTAAAATAACATAAAAACATCATCCACAAATTCAAGTGCTAAATCTGCACCTTGA
The DNA here is from genome assembly GCA_038501925.1 of Xenopus petersii. Classification (NCBI taxonomy): domain Eukaryota; kingdom Metazoa; phylum Chordata; class Amphibia; order Anura; family Pipidae; genus Xenopus; species Xenopus petersii. Next base: position 65,735,806 of record CM076681.1, on the reverse strand, counting down.
TCACCCTATTTAAAACTAGGTATGGCTTCACAGACAGAAGACAGAAAGAAAGATCTTACTATACTAATTGGCATTCAATTCACAGATGAGACTAATTTGGGGATTTGTCCTTTCATCACAGTTCATGCACCAGGGCTCAAAATGCACAATAAGAGGATGAATGGAAAGTTTTCCACTGCTTAAACCTATCCTAATATGCTTTATGTTGTATAACATAGCAACACTGGGGAAATATACCTTAAAGCAGTGATTCTTGTTTTGCTTCACTGGAAAATATGAAAAATCACACAAAGTTTTGTGAAATGGCAATGGTTTGCCAAAAAGTCACCAAAACCCTAAGAGGGAAGGCAAAATGACATTGTCTTTAAGGTATTTTTAGATCTACATTAATATATACATCTTGCACAGTTCCACTATAGTACATAAAAAAAGGTTACCATGTTGATAATTTCTTCTAAACTCTATGCCCTGACAGTTTCTTAGCTAGACAAGAGGTAGGCTGATGATAGTTGTAATCTGATTATTTGATGTGGAATGCAAGGGGTACAAAACAATGAAATTGTTTTTTTTTTTTTCTTTGTATTTTTTCCAGTGTAAAACCCCTCATTTTTTACATCAAAACAAAACACATTCTTCTGCAGAAAGTCCAATGTCCTGCCTGGAGTTGAACCAATGATTTGGTGTTTATGTGTTGTCTGCATTACCGTTGCTCTATGTGAGCAGACAGCTAAGGCTTTGATTTACTCCTACTGCTTTCCATGTAATTGTAAGTAGATTTGCCAATCTGGCCACGGGTGATCTGTGTAAGCCATTAGGCTGGCTATAAAACCCCCTACACTGCACTGACTCATTGCCCAATATACTGTAGGTCTATTTCCTAATTGTTCCTGGGTGTGATTCTTCTCTGATTTGCTGTTCCTGACCTTTGTCTGTTTTTGACCTTGCTGTATCGCTGCCAGAACCAACCCATGCCTATTTGACCACTCTTCTGAATTCTGACTTTGTACCATGTAACCGATTGGTTTTGACCCCGGCCTGCTTATCCTGACTATGTTCCTGGCTCCTGATATATAAGTATTTAAGTGCCTGCACTCACAATCAAGCAATTGCAGAGTACACAATGAAATATTAAATATCCAGTTCAATTTTGGAATAAACAATTCCAGGACCAGCACTCCCTTTGTGATGCAGTGTTTATTTTATGTACACACGTTACAGAAATCCCACATTTCAGTCCTCATTAGGACCTTTTCAAGGTCATTGAACTATATCAAGCAAATATATATAGAGTTTTGCTGCTTGGAAATGTCTTTATAATTATGATCTATTGTGCAAATGCAGCTGTAAAATATATTATTTATTACTAATAATAATAAATAATAGAGCAATACTCAAAAAGGTTAGAACATATAATATAAACTCTGACTCTTTTTATTATGCAGAATATATTTTTAGGCATCGTGAGCAGGAATACTTTCTAATTTAGTTGCTATATTCAGCAGCATCCAGTTATTAGCCTTTACACCTAATGCAACATTAATTTTACCATTTCAAACTGAGTGCTTTTTTAACAATCACGATTCTGTAACGTTTTACAAAGGAAAAAATAAGCACATGGAAGTAGTGTAATTAGTCACAGGAGACTATGAACTTACTTATTGTGTCATTTTAAATATTTTATTGGATATGGGCAATATACAGTAGATACGTGAATTTATATATTTTTTTAAGAAACAACACCCAACCCTAAGCAAAGAAATTATCAGGACCAGATCTTGCCAATGTGCACAGTTGGAAGCAGTAGAAATCTGTGTTAAGGTGTTTGGTAGAGACAAAAGAAATCATTAAAGACCATGACGAACACAAGAGCAAGAGTGCTAATGGTTGCAAGAGCACTAAGGGTTGAAGGAGCACTAAGGGTGGCAAGAGCACAAAGGGTCACAACAGCACTAAGCATTGCAAAAGCACTATGGGTCGCAAAAGCTTCCCCCAACCAGCCCTTCTTGAATGGAGCACTACCTAACACAGACGGCATTCCATTCAAAGAACATTTTCTGATAAATAAGGCACAGGTGTGTGGATATTTGCACAATGCCCCAACCAGTGGACAAAGTGCAAAAAAGCAGCTGGTTGCACTTTGCACACTACATGGGAAATTGTAAATAGGCCCTAAAACATTTCACATATAGGGAAAACTCCAATATATTGGTAATTAGAGAAAGAGGGATGCAAGTCATTTGGTTACCAAATTTCTGTTGAACTTGTGAACTAGAAAACCTGCAACACCAGATAAGCAAAAATAGTCTCTGCTCTAATCATAAATTGTCTTCCCATTTATGCATATGTGTAGCATTTTATGTTTATTTTCCTGTGCAGGGGGCTAGATGTTTATGAGGGAGCTGGGTGCATCAAAAAAGTTCAGTCTGAAGACACCCATGTTTGAGTTTGTGTTGGGTGCAGTCATAATTGTGTTCTGTAGCTGGGGCTGCTGCCCATCTCGGTCATCTCTGATGTCTTGATGACTGGGTGGGTTCAGGTTATTGAACCACTTCAAGTTCGGCCTGGAAATTTTTAAGCTAACACATAACTGTCAGATTTAAACAAGAATAAGTTAATTTCTCAGTAGAAAACTTTAATCAAATACTGTCTTCTTGTGCCATTGTTTGAAGGGTGGCTATAGTGAATGTTACATCATGTTACAGATAGAATGTTACTGGGAAAAAGTCAATTTACAGATCATGAAGATATCTGAAGATTTAGTTAAAGGGTAGGCACATACAATTTTTTTTTGGGGGGGGGGGGAAGAACAGTTCAAAAATATCTGGTCCTAATTTAGTCTTTTGAAGCATGTGATAAAAGGAGTGCTCCAGTGACTCCAGTCATAGCAAAATAAATGATTTACTTAATAAATAACATAGGTATATGTATTATCTATATTGGTAATTGAGGTTTTCTGTAATTTGGATCTCCATAGCATAAGTCTAGTAAAACAGTTAAAAATTATACAAACCAAACTTTATTGTTTTGCTCACAATGCAGTTTAAACAGCTTATTTGCCATCACATACAAGGTATTATTACAGAGAAAAAATACTGTAGTATTTGCTTATAACAGACTCTGTGCAAAACTGCCTTCTTGTAATTTGAAATGTTTTGGAAAATGGGTTTCTAGATAAGAGATAAATAAATATATCAATATCTAATTGTTTAAACGCTTAGGGAAAATAAGTTGGGTGTAGTGGTCAAAGCCAGGAAACAGAGAAAATACAACATATGTTACTATAGGCTACTACCTAGAAGCAAATTGTCCCAGTGTTCACAAAGATGTCTTATGTCTTCTTATGATTAAACTTACAAGGCCTATTACGCCCTGACAAAGCCAGTATAGCGAAACACGTGTCAGCGTTTGAATCCAGTTGATCTCAATATTTTTAAAAGCTTTTTAAAAAATTTGGGTTAAATGGAAATGGAAGGGATGGTGGTGATTTAATTAAGTACTGGGTTAACTTTTTCTCTTCTCTCGCAATACTGAACTTACAGGAGGCCGTGGATTTGTGGTTTTTTAGGCCTTTATAGATCTTGACAGTTTAGGGCTTAGATTAACTATCGACCACAGTCCCGGTTGCTCTGCCTTCTTTGCCTTTGTGGTGTCCCAGGGATTAGAAACAAATTAGGAAGTAGATTTGGGACAACTCCACCTCTCTCCTTTTCCATTTTCCGATTTCATTTCAAGAACCTGTGTATTGTTTTTTAATATTTATCCTAGTTAATGCGGTTACTCCAATTAATTTATAATCAATTACCTGAGTTATCAATTTAGTTAACACTGGAAAGCACTTTACCTATTAATTGTTGTCCATTTTGGACGTAGATACCATTATCACTCATCATACAATATTGCCACAATTTTTAATCGATTTTATTGTGGGAGGATTTATCCATTGGTTTTTAATTTTAATTTAATTGAATTAATTCCATTGCACTGCACTTTATCTACAATTAATTTCTATCTAGTGATAGTAGTGATAGGTGAATCTGGCCTGTTTCGCTTCGCCGAAAATGTCACAAAACATTTTTTTCCAAATGCATTAAAGTCAATGGGCATCAAAATTATTTTGACATGCAACAATTTTTACACGCACAATCTATCTATCTATTATCATTGATCTATTTGTTCTGTGCCCTCCAACTTATTTTATATTAGATATAACAATTTAAATGTAACTGTACTCAATTGTATATTGAAAATCCAATGAAAATGTCAATAATAAATACATAAATACAAAGTGGGCTAACCAACTATCAGAGCGTAAATTAAATGTGTATGCAGTTGTCAGCAATGCAAAGAGAAATATTGGATTACTCAAACAAAGGGAATACATTATAACAAGAATAAAGATGGATCAAAAAATGATTTTTCTGAACAGCACAATAAAATCTAACTTCAGTGTTATGACTGACCACTTCAGAAAACTAAAGCTGTAACTACAGTACTAGTGCACAGACCGCACATAGCTCAAACAGAAACATCACTGCCTTACTTACAATTGTTCAAATAGTATTTATTCAGACCAAGGGACTTACTTTAAGTCAGATGTCATCAAGGTACTGTATTGTCTCTGTTACATTTTTAAATCTAAGATGTATGAAGATAATGGATTATGGGGCTGATTCACTAAAGGTCGATAAAGTAAGTGTTATTTATAGCATGGCGTAAAATTTTTATCACTTCTTACATTTTTAGAATTAACGGTCAATTCACTAAAAGTTTACCTTTACTTGTCTAACTTAAGAAGTGATATTTTTCCATAAATTTTAGCTGAATTGTGTGCGGTGGTTTATAGCATGCGTTATTTTGTACGTTATTTTGTGCGATATTTTATGGCATTTGATATTGCACACATTATTATTTCAATCTATAGCACCTAAGACATTCTGGATACCACTGGCAGAGTAGAAGTCTCTTTTTACAGTATTCTAGTCATTCCTTTCCCTGGGAAACTTAATGTAATTCCATGACACAGAACGTAATGCATTCTGGACCTGCCCAAGGTATCATGAAAATGTGTTAGTGGCTGTAGGTAAGGCTCCAGTTCCTCATAAAGGTCTTTAATTGCTGCCCTACAGTTCCTCACTACATATTCTTCTATTAATCCATCCAGGGCCAGATTTACATAGTGAGTGCCCCTAGGCCCACTGCCGTTCGTTGCCCCTGTCCCCTCCCCTTTATTCATGCAAATTTTCATCATCTGGACTGGAGCAATGGGTATTGGGGCACAGAAAATTAAAAACTTATTATATCTCCAGCACATCCCCAGTGTTTTTGAACCAATATCAGTGTGGTTGAGCAGCATGCCACCCCACTAGAAATCCTGCTGCCCTAGTCATGGGAAATTTTTTTTTCAAAATGAATCAGTTAATACTGCTGCTCCAGCAGAATTCTGCACTGAAATCTATTACTCAAAAGAGCAAACAGATTTTTTTATATTCAATTTTGAAATCTGACATGGGGCTAGACATTTTGTCAATTTCCCAGCTGCCCCTGGTCATGTGACTTGTGCCTGCACTTTAGGAGAGAAATGCTTTCTGGCAGGCTGCTGTTTTTCCTTCTCAATATAACTGAATGTGTCTCAGTGGGACATGGGATTTTACTATTGAGTGTTGTTCTTAGATCTACCAGGCAGCTGGTATCTTGTGTTAGGGAGCTGCTATCTGGTTACCTTCCCATTGTTCTGTTGTTAGGCTGCTGGGGGGGGGGAGAAGGGGGTGATATCACTTCAACTTGCAGTACAGCAGTAAAGAGTGATTGAAGTTTATCAGAGCACAAGTCACATGACTTGGGCAGCTGGGAAATTGACAATATGTCTAGCCCCATGTCAGATTTCAAAATTGAATATAAAAAAATCTGTTTGCTCTTTTGAGAAATGGATTTCAGTGCAGAATTCTGCTGGAGCAGCACTATTAACTGATTCATTTTGAAATTTTTCTTTTCCCATGACAGTATCCCTTTAAGAGCCTCTTCTCCAGCGGGAACAACTCCAATTTGGCCAGTCTTTCCTCATAGCTAGGATTTTCAATACCTTTTACCAGCTTAATTGCCGTTCTTTGTATCCTCTCTAATACAATAATTCCTGTTTTCCTGTCCTGTTTGAGCACTGGAGACAAAAACTGTACGGCATATTCCAGATGGGGCCTTACCAGTGCTCTGTACAGTGGAAGAATTACCCCTTTCTTTCTTGAATCAATGCCCCCTTTAATACAGCTCAAGACCTTATTTGCCCTTGATGCTGCTGACTGGCATTGCTTGCTACAGCCAAGTTTATCATCTACAAGGACTCCAAGGTCCTTTTCCATAATGGATTTGCCTAGTGCAGTCCCATTAAGGGTATAAGTGGCTTGGATATTTTTACATCCCAGGTGCATGATTTTACATTTATCAACATTGAATCTCATTTGCCACTTAGCTGCCCAGATTGCCAGTTTGTCAAGATCCTGTTGCAAGGATGCTGCATTCTGGGTGGAATTAATTGGGCTGGATAGTTTTGTGTCATCTGCAAACACTGATACATTACTTACAATAGCCTCCCCTAAGTCATTAATGAACAAGTTAAATAAAAGTGGGCCCAATATCGAGCCCTGGGGGACCCCACTAAGAACCTTACTCCAAGCAGAGATTGTCATTGATGAGAGGATGCAAAACAAGTGGATATTTGCCCAGTTTTTCCACCAACACACTGGTACACAAGCTCATATATTTTTTTTAAATTATATCATTAAATATATCATTGTATTTCTAGCACTGCAAACCAATGTAGTTAATTGAACCAATTGCAGAAACTAATAAGTCACTGCTTAAATACACAGTACATAGGCTATTTAGGTTAGTACTCGTAGCTCTCTTCTTGTTAAAGTCAATGGTATTTAGAAGGTAGATTGCTCAATTAACCATGTTTTGCTGTCATCAGGTTCTCTGTCAGAAAGGAAAGCAGCTATATAGTATTTATAAGAAGACAGCAACTGTCCATCCTATTAATACACATTGGTACCCTTGATAAACAGATTGTGACAATGCTTAAGCCTAACCAGGTTAATACTTGGAAAGCAATATTCTGTTGTGGGCCTTGTGCAGAAAGCTCAGAGTATCATCATACAGTACATCTAAATGCAGTTGTTTCAAGAGCACTGGGAATGCATAGCTCAGTAAGCTTCTAATTTTGTGCAGAGTGAACTTACATAAAATAAACAGCAATATGATTACAGCTTTAACAGCATAGCATTATATCTGTAAAACAATTCTAGATTATGATACAAAACAGGCTATATCCTTCATGGTTTAATTAAATTTAATCTGTTAAGGAAAACTTTACCCCAAAATGAATATTTAAGCGACAGATGAATTAACTTGATTATTTTGATTTCCCTCCTCCATCCAAAAAAACAAACAAACTTGATTTCTGGTCATCCAGAAACAACAAGAACAAAATGCAATTGACTTATGAAGATTGATGAAAAGTTCAATACACCCCTGTATAACAGTTACATTAACAATTGATGTGCCTCTGACTGAAAAGGCCAGAAAAGAGTGGACTATTAAATGAAACAAATATGAAAACATAAGCTTATGTATGACTTGAAAATTGAATAGCACGGTTTGTGGAGAGGTGAAAACATATTTCCCTTTGCCAATAGGCAAATTATCCCTTTTTCAGGAACATACTGTATCTTCACAAGAGACCATTTTAGCATTTTGATTAGTGAAATGAAAGCCTTTTCAGCAATGTAGAGAGAGAGAGAGAGGACAATGACTGTGTAATATTTCCATTACTGAAGTCATTCTTTCTGCTGCTGTTATGGGATTGAAAGGGGTCACTCACCTCAAGGCTGCCTTACATTCATACTGTACATTCTGTTGTACTGACACAAATGTTAATGACAATCTCTACATAAACTAACAACATAATTGACAAATAGCAGTCGATTATGGCTTCCATAGGGCATGTATAACATCAAAACAGCAGCGACATTAATGAGTACTCAGAACTACTGTGTACAAAATAAAATGTACACACATGGCTATTTTTGCACTGATGAGACATCACATATATATAAAATCACTAATGATAACTAATGATCATAAGACGTCTCCATTCTGAGTTTTGTTTTATGACACAACTCCATCCTGTGGTTAATGGAATCAGCCACAACTTTTTTTGTTCACAATTCAGTTTTTAGAGTTAAAATCTTGTATATGAAGAATGGGTTTTAAAACAACATTTTCAATATTTATTAAGTGTAAAAACCATGAAAAAAACTCTAAAGTAAAAGAACACCATCTAAAAGCTAGTGCAGAATTCATTGGGAGCTGTCCTTCGCAAATTGTAAAATATTCAGTTACGTCAAGGTTTTAGAGGTTTTTAAAGTTTTTTTGCTTGTAAAGTAAACAAGAATTTTGAGGTTTTCAAATTCTTCATATTCGTTATGTGTTTTTATTTGTTCATGCTTTTTATATTTGGATCTTTATAAGCAGACATTTTTGCTCTTTAAAAAATTTAAGTTTAGTTGAAGTGGAAAAATCTCTAAAACTACACAAATTTGAATTTTAATAACTAGGCCTAGGATATCCTACCCCTTGTGTTCCTAGGGTGCACCAAGTGACCAAGTAGGACCACATTCAATAAAAGTATAGTATGCTTCACAATCTTTGAAGTAATACAGTAGGTGACTGCTGCACAAGAAAGATGAATCAGAACGTTGAATGGGTTGCTCTTCACTACATCCATAAATAAGACTCCAGAGGGGGAATGTAATAAAAATCGATAACGGAAAAACTATTCGCAATGCGAAAAGTTATGCCTTTGCGTGAACAAATTTTGCTTTGTGTGAATTTAATATAGCTTTTGCGAGCCCGGAAACTGTTTAGCGACCACTTCTGACAGTGAAAGACCGTTTGCGAATTTTATAGTTTGCGCCAATGCGCAGTCAATGTAATAAAACTTCTTACTGAAAAAGTCGTTATGTTTGCTCCAAAAGATTACGACACCTTCAAGCACTTCTTATGAGTGCGCAATTAAAATTCGCAATGCGCAATTAAAATTCGCAATGCAATAACAGTTTAAGGAACAATATTACATTGCGAGATGTGGATTTTTAGTCTTATTGGTGCGAATTGTTTTGCTCTTTGCGACTTTTATTACATTCCCCTGTAGGTGATTTAACTCAACAGGTCAAAAGCTTAAAAAGATGTTTTATATAAGCCTCTACAATCTGATCCGTAATATTTGCAGATTTACCACTGTGTGCAAATCTCATGTACTCATGTAAGAGCTAATATAAGCTATATATAAGTTATAAGCTGAAGTTATTATTCAGCACAGAGGTACATTGGCTACCATTCTGCAAAACATGCCTGGGTCAAGTGATCATCACAGTTTTTCCTGTGTTTGTGTGCAGATTCAGGACTAACAGCTGCTGAACTCATGGTGGGAGATGCAGCTCCTGCTGGTAGCAGGTTTGGGGGCCATCCTCTCTGTAGTTAGAGGCAGCCTAATACTTAATGGTGGATAGATATAATGACATAGTGCTAATCTCAAGTCTTCACTGAGGAACAACAGAGCATAGTAGCAACCTCTTGTGGAATTCAGGCTGTGAATATTGCCTTGGGGCAAGGCTGGCAAGGTCACATTTATTTGATATAATGTGAATAAACACTGTGGCCATTGTAGCCATTTCTGGCTCCTGGTGTTTTCATTAAGATATGTAACAATGGGGTTCAGTGGAATGGCTGAAAGTGAAGGGTCAATTGAGAAGTCCCCTTGTCATGACTTAGGAAAAGCAAGAGAAACATAATTACACTAAATGCACCAAACCCAGGGAAGTTGGCTGACACCTTCAGTCTAGAATGTTAGGGTAACACTATGCATAAGTCATCCTTTACACATAATAGATGGGCTCCTGATATGTGTAATATGGGTAGCAGACTTTATAAAGAAAATATGGAAGCTCAATCATTTTGTAATAGGTATATTATTGGTTCTTGTGTATGAATAATGGTATTTTATATACTTAAGTACTAATATAATAAGTTAAGTATTCAACCATAAATAAATATTAATGTAATTGTGTATATATAATTAATCATTATATATCAAACCATAAATAGTTTAATTACTGCCTTTAAGAATTCAGAAAATATTACCTTAAACATGTGTCCACAAAAAAAGATACCCTGTATTTTCAAAGTGGACCAAAAGAAATGATAGGTGCATTTATCAATTCAAGTTAAGCAAGGGGCTGCTCCTCTGTGATGTACTCTTCAATGATGTTGCATCTGAAGTGTTTTTTCCCACTGATAATTTACAGTATGCAAATAATGTAGCTCTTCACACCTATGTTCTGCACTACACATACAATTATTCAACACTTTTTTTTTCTTTGAGCCTATGATTGAGTGCCCAGTGCACAAAATGCATAAGGCTAAGCTATGTAATTTGTTTGCCTAAAATAGAGTCTGCCGTTCCTTTACTATGCCTGCTCTTCCCCTTGAGAAGTAGGTCTGAGGCCAATGTGTCGACTGGTACAGTAAGGTGTTTTAGCTTGTGAAGTCATACACCAAAGAGCCCTCTTTTGTATTCAATATACCATTTTGTCTTTCCAATTTTGTTTTTAGAATGTATACTGATGTGTCATAAAAGGCACACTATTTGCTCAGGTGCAGTGACAAATTACAAATAATACGATGTTTGTTTTTAAACAGGTGACCTGCAGAATAATTGCTATTAGTGATTAGACAACTTTGCACCTTCTATTACAGCACCCCTTAATTGATTTTATTTGTTAACTCCAACTGCCTTTAATTGGATTTCATTTTACTATATTTCCCTGCGTCTAGGTCAGTAGGTCCATCATAAAACATATGACATTTAATACTGTACATCATCCATTCCTATAAATACTGTACAGAGACACTGGAACACAGAATTAATTGGTCTGTTCAATTAGCAAAGGTGTACACATTTTTATTAAATCTAGATAAAACAAGCACAGTTAATTAGTTGCCTAACTTTATTGAATTGATACAGTCTGAGATTCAAAGCAACACGCCTTTTACTAGTGCATTTAACATTCTGAGTAGCTGAGCTCAATCTGTGTGAAATGTTTTTGTTGACCTGGCTTAAATGAGAACTAAACCTCCCCTACAGTTAAAGAAATTCCACATTTGTCTTCTCCACTTGCCCCCCTCCCTGCTTCATCCCTGCATAGTCTTCAACAAGCATATGTGCTCCATCTAGCAACACTGACCTAAATTTGCAGAGTAGCACAGCGGAATGGTGACTTTTAGCTTTAGGGGGGTTAGTTCTCCTTTAAAATCATGATTTGCCAATAGAGATGTCAAAAGTGAAGGGTAGTTGCAAATATGGTACTTCTTAATACACTGTTTCCATATGGAGTATATATATTTGGGAGCTTGATGTGCTAGTTGTACTCTAGGGGGCAGGTTTTTCAAGGGTCAAATTTCGAAGTTGGAAATACTTCTTAATTCGACCATCGAATTTAAATACTTTGATTTCCCTTGATTTCACTTCAACCCTTGATAAATCTGCCCCTAGGAGTGTCGGATAGTAGTAGATTACTGATATGGTAAGGATGGGTCCAATAAGCCTCTATCCTTGTTCACTTTGTGAGAGCCCAGGGTTGCAAAGGTTTGATGACGATGGGCAGCTTCATAATATTTATTGATACCAGAGACTGCTAAACCTCCTTGACTTCTTTAAGCAAATAAAACAGATTGTGGTATTCTAGTACTAGTTGTATTCCAGATAAACTTAAATGTTTGGTTTTGAATATATCTTAGCAGTGTGGTAGATACTTGATCTGGAATTGTTTTGAAAAGGTAATGCAATTTAGGAAGTATATTAATTTTGACTGCAGCAATATGCCCTAGCCAGGAAATAGTATATAGCTTCCATATTTCCATATCTGCAACAACTGTATATTGTTGCAACAAAAAAGTTCGCTGTTGTGAAAACTGATGCACATCAAAATATCTTTGATGCCCATTGACTTTAATTCATTTGGACAAAAAAGTCGTTCGTGTAAAAATTGTCATGCATCAAAATAATTTTAGGAAAAACGCCTGAAAAGAAATTGCTCTTCCTTTGAAATATTTAAGGAACAGGCCGGGGAACTAAAAGTCAGATTAAAACAAAGAGGGTACTCTGGGAAACTGGTAAAAAAGGCATACCATTGAGCCCTATGTAATGAGAGGTCACAATTATTACAGATAAAAGAGAAATCCACTGACTACAATACAGTGAAATTTATCACCACATACAACACAAACAGTTGTCAAATACAAAATATTATCAATAACCATTGGTCGATTCTAAAAGAGGATGAAACACTGAGTACCATTCTTGATGAAAGAGTTTCAATTTGCTATAAACGAAGTCCGAATTTAAAGGACATCTTGTCCAATAGTCAAAATCCCCAGAAACTGGCTAGTAATAGGGGATGTTTTCCATGTGGTGAATGCAACATGTGTGGGAAAATGTCAAGAACTACATCCTTTTATGACAGATTTGGTAAACATCATGTCAATTTACATATTAATTGCAAATCCAGGGGTGTGATTTATTGCTTGGAATGCCCGTGTGGAAGAAATATGTGGGTATGACAACCCAAATGCTGAAGATAAGAGTTCAGCAGCATTGCAGTACTATACGCAATGCTGGCAAGACTGATAAAACAGATGCAACTCTATCTACAGTTGCTTGGCATTTTAAAAAATACCATAATGTGAATCCAGCAGACAAAGTTATGGGCCATAGAAAAAATCAATCTAGGCCTCAGAAAGGGTGATCTGGAAGAAGCACTTCTCAGAAGGGAAAGTTACTGGATTTTTAAATTAAATACAATCTCTTCTAATTGTATAAATGAAAATATGCTTGTCCAGGCATTCATCTAAGTCTATATACACCTATATTAACGCTTTGATTAAAATCAGTGAACCGAAATGTTACTTCTGGACATTATATTGGTTGCTATGGTAAATCCCATTGGTAACCCTTTTCCCCATAGATCCGTGGTAAAAACCCTGACATCCTCCCCTTATGGGAGGAGATTACCTAATCATTGAGCCTGGTTGTATTCCTGAGACAAACTGGAGTGATTGACATGTTAGGAAAGCTGTGAGTATCATGCTGACAGGTGTGCAGCAATGAGGCCCCACAGTGTGAGAATCTCGCGAGATCTCAATGAGATCTCTATGATGTCAGACGCTGAAGCTTTAAAAAGCCATGCAACGGATGAAAAGCCCATTTGCCTTGATAAAGCGTAAGCGAAACGTACGTCGGGAGCCTTCAAACCTCATTATTGAAATCTTACCTTTTTAAACTTATTTTAATTGAATCTCGGATCTAGAGAAATTTAATGGAATTGTAGCGCTATTAGAGCAGCATTCATTCCTCTTATTCTCTTTTATCTCTAAGGCACGGAGGATTTGTTGGTTTTATAACAAAGTTAGCTCTCCTTACAAGACAGTTAAACGTAGTAACGAAACCACAGTCCTCAGTGTTCTGCTTTCCTCCCACGTGTGGTGTCCCAGGGCTTAGAACAACGCAGCTAGTTTCTTTGGGACAACTCCACCTCTACTCCACCTCTATACTATTTTCTAATTTCTAACTTTTATTCATGAATTGCTGATGCTTTATTTTTAATTGTTTGATACCATGAACTCGCTTTAAAATTATAACTACAGTACTAGCACCTTATTGAATTCATATAAGAACCATGAACTTTTAGATTATTCATCAATTGTGTGTAGATACATTTTGTTGAAGGTCACAGCACCTAATTTATAGCACTTAAGCACTTTAATCATAATTATTTGTATTAACACAATCGATTGAAATACCATTAATTGTATGTTGGTGCTAAATTGATTGAGAACTAAGCAGATGTTTATAATAGCACTAAGCACTTGTATAATTAGATCTCAATTAATTTTAGTAAGGTAGTGTGGGGTTTTACTGCTTTTTCTTGTTTTTAGTATCCCTATTCTGGTTTATATACCTCTACACAGCCTGAAATTGGGTAATACAAGTGAGTGAACATTAATTAAAAGTGAACTATATTTTTGTTTGTGATCAAATTTTTCAGCAAAGTCGTATGATTTTTTTCAGAGTTGTCACCCGGAAACCCATTTTTTTTTTTTTGGACAATCGCCTGAAAACCACAAATTATTCAGATTCTTGAACGAAAACCACCGGAGATTATGATATCTTCCAATTGTTTCTTCCAATTGCTTCTAGGTTTGAGATGGAGTATTTTTTTATTCTAACTTTTAGCAGCCTTGTGGTATAAAAAAATCTCGATAAATTCAAGGTTTTTTTCCCCTTTAAAACTCCGACCAGTAAATAACCCCCTTAATGTACATTTAAAATGTACAATTTGTCTGGCTGGCTAGTATTATTAGAAAATAAACAATGAATTAATACTAATTTAAAAAGAGACTGAATATAATATGCATGTTTATTTTTAAAAAAACATTCATGAATTAAAAATCCTCAGGTCATAGTGTTCTTTTATGAAAACACCATGATAGATAAAACACATAAACCCGACACTCAGCCTTATAGAATATGATTAACTGTGAAGACTTAACTGTGGGGGCAAACACAGTTATTACCTTTTCATCAAGTAATCTACTATTTATTTTCTTTTTGGTATTTTTAGATTTTGTATAATCACATAGTTATCCATTTTGACATTCTAGACATTATAAAACATTGTTCAAAATATTTTTATAAAGCTTTTTTATGAGTGAAAAATAAACAGATTTTGCAAAATAGAAACATATTTAACATTAGAAACATATTTTTAAAGGGGGAAATCCAAGAGAAGAGAAACACAAAGTTATTTGAAAAATGTCATCTTATACTGGAAAGGATTGCACCGTGATTCACAAATGAAGTCATTTTAACAAGTTATCTGAAAACCATTACAGGTAACCAAAGCATTTGGGGCTTGTTGCACCTGTTTCACAATTCACTGTCAAAGTAATTAATTGTTTGGGTTTTGATTTGACTTTCTCTTTGCAGAAATAACAAAACATATTCATTTACAAAATCCTTTGCAGTCAAAGTGACTTGAAATTTTGTGAGGGGCTTAATTAATAATGACTTCAACCATTACTGTTCAAAGAATTAAATAAAAAAGTTAGACATTTTAGATCTAGATACAATCACAGAGCCATTGGCCAATAACACAGTGCATGGTATCAGAAAACTACTCAACACATTGTAGCCTGCAGAATATATCCATAGGGGTTTTAAAACGTGCTTAGCTTCAATTTGGTATCATTTATCCCCCAAATCTCTCCATCTGATCAACAACATTGCTCCGTTCCACAGTATTGGTAAAACTACTCAGCAAAGTATCATAACAAACGAGAAAACATATACCTGAGGGGTTTCAAGGCTGCTGAGCAGAGTCCAATTTGTCTAGCAATTGTAGATACACACAGGTGATTCTACCCTCAATGGTGCCCTGAGATACCTTACTTTTTTGACTATTACCGGAGCAAGAAGGGGCCACATTGCTAGTACAGAGAGTGCTCTCTGCAAAAGATTAGCAAAAGTTCTGCATTAAAAGATAATTTGTGCTGCTCTGTTAACTTACAGGCAATCCATCCTGAGTCCCATCTTGCCTCATAGCAGAATCACCCTTGTGGGCAGATGTTCAATGGTTTGTGGCATTCTGTAATACCAGAGAACTACACAGCAAAACACTGATTTTCAGAGGTGACGAGCTTCCATTTGCCATCCACATGCCTGGTTTTGAGATTGCTCCGCTCATAATATCCGGGACCTACTCTGCAGTGCATTGTTGCAAGGAAAATAGATATATACTTGGGGGTTGCCAAGGTTGCTGAGCCTTGTAAAGCAGTGCATTTGCTGCATGATAAGTACAGGCCCTTCTATCTATCACAGGTTTAATATGTAAAGAACTATAAAACAGATCATCAGTATAAACACATTCATACACATTCACACATTCACACATTCATTCACATGCATTCACTAGTAACATCTAGCCTCATGTTATTGAAGCAATACTCTTGCCAGATTGACATCCTGCCTTCATGATATCCATGCTGATATTAACCTAAAGAATCCTTGCTTTTCCCCCACTCAAAATAAGGGCATTGACCTTGACATAATTGGTATATATTTGCATCTGATTAAAGAATTAAAGCTGTTGTTGTGAATTAGATCAATATCTATACACACAAATGCATGTGTAAACACATACATACGCACTAACCATCTAGATACAAGGTGAGTTTATTATAATGTAATAGGATCATACAGACCCTGAAGTCTCCTATTTATATAATACTACAATAATAATTAATACTTACTTAATGATCTACAATAATAATGTATATCTTTTGTTAACTGACTATGGAAAAGTATGAAATATATTGTATATTCGGTGGAGTGATTTTTATCCATACAAACACTAACTTTACAATAAAACAAGGGTATTCATTGGATATAGAAGCATCTTAAGGAAGAATTTCCATAAATCAGGTTCTGCTTACCTTAAATGCATTCTCATAAAAGTGTATATTAGACCTTAAAGGAATTATTCAGTGTAAAAATAAAAACTGGGTAAATAGATAGGCTGTGCAAAATAAAAAATGGTTCTAAAATATTTAGTTAGCCAAAAATGTAATGTATAAAGGCTGGAGTGACTGGATATCTAATATAATAGCCAGAACACTACTTCCTGCTTTGCAGCACTCTTGGTTTCCAATGATAGGTTACCATGCAGTAACTAATCAGTGACTTGAGTGGGGGCCACATGGGTCATAAATATTGCGTTTGAATCTGAGCTGCATACTAAGGATCAACTGAAAACTCACTGAACAGTTATGTCCCATTTGGCCACCCTTCAAGTCTGACTAAGAGTTTGAAGAGCTGAAAAGCAGGAAGTTGGATTCTGGCTATTATGTTAGACATCCAGTCACTCCAGCCTTTATACATTACATGTTTGGCTAACTAACTATATTAGAAACATTTTTTATTTTGCACAGCCTATCTGTTTAACCAGTTTTTATTTCCACACTGAACTGTTCCTTTAAAAATAAATTCTGTAGGACCTATGTGGTGTTTTCTGCTTCTCTGACTGACATCTTACCAAGCAGACAGAAGTGATAAACTCTGCATGTTTATGCACATAACAATTATATGGCTTTGATAAACAAGCCAAGGCCACACATGCCTCTAAATGACTTGGAAAAGCAGATACAAAAATAAATGTTACTACATTGAAGTTCTTTTCATAAAAATATGGATTATTGCAGTTGTTTTTTGGATTTAACAAATTCCATATGAACAAATCCTTGATACAGAGGAAAAAAATAAATAAAATGTAACACTCAACATCAATAAAAAGTTGTTAAAGTATTGTAATAAAAGCCAGCCATTAGATGACGTATGCTTCTAATATTGCTTAAAAGAAATGTATAAAACAAAGTTAGTATTTGGCGTGTAAACTACATTTAGAAATACTGCATTATAAGAAAATATATCCTTTCCATTTTGCCTATTTTTTTCCTCAGCCATATTCCAGCCATCAGAATAATGCCCAAATATGCACAGTTGTCTCCCATTAATATTAATGAATGAATTGCCCATACTGGAGGTTCACTGGCCAAAAAGTTGCAAAAAATCTCAAAAGGTTCAGACAACAAATTTTTGGCTCAGTTTATTTTTTTCACTTTAAATTAGTAAAGTATTCTTCCTACAAAGTTTTTTATTACAAAATTCATATGTAGTGATGGGTGAATTTATTTGTCAGGCGGGTTTTTTGGCCGAAAATTTGCCAGCGTAAAAAAAAATGGATGCCGGCGTCAAAAAAGAGACGCCGGCGGCATTTCACGGATTTCGCAGGAAATTCATGAATTATTCGGTGAAGCGAACACCACAGATTCGCCCATCACTATTCATATGTATAGATCCATGTATTTCTTGACAAGGAACTTAAAGAATGCCATAGTGGATCATAAATTTTGATTTGAAAATGTACCTATAACATTGTGAATGTTAAAGTTAAATCCCAAACTATTAATATGTTCACAGATTACAATACCAACAGTTACAATTATAAATATGGCACAATTGCCATTTAATGAACATGGGTCTGACATAGTAACATTATTTATTATTTAATTGTTTAGTGCAACTGAAAGACAGAGAATGAAGAAAGATGTAAAATAGGATTATCAGTAGGAAAGTAGATGCAGTATATTTTGTTTAGGATCTCACATATAATTTAAGCTAGTGAGAAGCAACACAAGCAGGAGGAAAAAGATCAACAGAGAAGGAAGTTAATAATGTATGCATGATTTGAGAGTCTCTCTGGGCCCATAGCATGAGATGAGAAATAAAAATGCAGTAAAACAGCAAAACCACAATAATTACAACATAGAAATCAAGGTGACCCAATTGAAGTTGGTGTTCTGAGGATTAGAGCACCTAGAAGCTATAAAAGAAAAATGGTCTATGATTTATATAAATATTTAGTTTCCCCTTCATGTAAAACCCATAACACCATATGAGGCTCATAACAATGCTCATTCCTTATGAACAAAGAATAGAGCAGGTGGCACTGTGATAGGGTAAAATGTGGGTTACTGCATTATTTGTGTTACTGGAAGTCTGGTAAACTCATCTATGCAAGCAAATACTAATCATATACAGTATTTTGTATATGCTGGGATTTAAGGATTTAAAAATCCCCATGAGAAAAACTATTCTTTTCCTCTTAATAATAATTTCAATAAAGAGAAAACATTTAAAAAGTGTTTCTTTTTTTAAACAAATATTTATTTTTCTAACAAAAAATCTTCTGCTAAGCCTTGGGAAATGGTTTTAGTGTACAGTCAGTGTACTTTATGTGATGTTTATCTACAGAAAAGAAGCACCAGATACATTTACTAACTATTTTGAGTTTAATTTTTTTATACATTTCTTTTTTAGATACTGATGAAGAGTTGAAAGCCTTTTAAGCAAGTAAGAAAATACAAGGTGTTTGAAATAAAGAATAGATTCAGAGACTAGTCCAACTGGCTTTTTGAGGTCTAGTAGGTTTTCTTTGGAGAAGGCATTTTTACCTTCCTCTGGATTAAACTAGAAGTTAAACAAATTTTACACAAAAGATTAAACTTGATGAATGTGTGTGTTGTTTCAACTTCATGTACTATATGAATATGTTATTTATTATAAAAAAACAAAATACATTATTTTGCTAGCAATGCCCTGAGGTGACCCACTTCAGATGACAATCCATATTTGTATTAATCTGAAACATTTGGTAATTATGCATAAACAATGAAGAGCAGCAGTTCTTAGGGAAGTCTATAACTCCATCTAGTTTTTTTTTTAAGGACGTCTTTACTAATCTATTGGAAGATGTTCTCTGTATACATATGGAACAATCAGTCTGGAACTAAATAACCCCAGTGCTGCTTTTATACCCAATCACCGTGCATGATCTTCTGACATACTGACCTGAAACTCCCATTTATCTGTACTGATAATTGGTAGTTTAGTTATACAGCAGGAACTTTTGGGAAAGCTTTCAAACCTGGCCTTATATCAGTGTGCCTGGAATTATTTCTCTCCAAATCAGCATATTTATAAATTGGCTAATAGATATAGCATTTTTGTTAATTAAAATGTGGATTGTTAGTAAAATGACAAGTCAAGATAAATGGCAGTGACACTTCCTCTTCACATATAAGATATATGCAATAAAAACTGGCATAAATGTAGTGAACATAATTATAAAAGCCCCATGAGACAATGTCAGGTTTTGGGAAATTCTTTACCTACTCAGTCATCCGATACTGCACTCTCTCTTTGTTAAGGATTAGGGAAACAGTTGTGTGAGGAGTTACATTTGCTACTGCAACAAAATGTTAAAGGTTAGCTACTTCCAGTAAGCATATATATGACAATAGTGCTTCCTTTTCTATTAAAGATGACATGGAAATATATTCACCCACAGAAGGTTGATCATAACGATCATGAAGAAGAAAATTATTGAACAGCGTTATCACATTTGAATCTTATGGATATATGGAGATGTCATCATCCTAACACAAAAGATTATACACACTACTCAAAACAATTTAACTGTTATAATAGAATAGACTACCTTTTTATAAATCAAAACTGGTTACATTTAGTAAAGAAAACTGATATTGGATTAACAACACTCTCTGACCATGCCCCAGTTGTGGTAGAAATATGTATACCCAATTCCACTAAACCAGTTTATAACTGGAAACTTAATGATATTTTACTCCATACTGAAGCCAACAGAACACAAATCGAACAAGCTCTACGACAAACTATTTCAGAAAACAACTTACCTGGAACTGACCCGGGGATTTTATGGGAAACCCATAAATGCGTTATTAGGGGTCTCCTTATCTCCATGGGGTCAGTTCTAAAAAAGAAAAGAGAAGAAAAGGTTAGAAAGTTAACTATAGAAATACAAAAATTAGAGAATACTCATAAGGAATCGTTAGCAACTAGTACCTGGGACATATTAGTAGGGAAGAGGTTGCAACTTAAAGCGCTATTAGATGAATATTCATATAAGTCCTACTTAAAATGCAAACAGAAATCATATGAACTAGGAAATAAATGCAGTAAACAGTTTGCTAAAAAATTGAAAGGATTATTACCCCTTACACATATACCAGCTATTAAAGACAAGAGTAATGTAATGCAACTCACCTCCCCAAAAATAGCTGAATGTTTGAAAGATTTCTATCAAGAGCTATACAATTTAAGGACAGGTGAGCCTAACACTAAAGAAGAGGAGAAAATTAAGCAGTTCCTAGAAGAGGCCAAATTGCATTCTTTGACACAACAAGAGACAGAATGGCTAGACTCACCCTTCACAAGGGAGGAATTAACTAAAATAATACAAGAACTCCCAGCAAATAAGAGTCCCGGCCCAGACGGGTTTGGAGCAGCTTATTACAAGACTTTTAAAGATATCATCATAACCCCTCTTCTCCAATATTTCAACTCTATAGGTTATTCATGCAAAATTCCAATTCATGCCCAAGAAGCCCATATAACGATTATACAAAAACCTAATAAAGACCCCCAGCTATGCAGTAATTACAGGCAAATTTCACTTATTAATGTAGATAATAAAATATACGCTAAGTTAATTGCCAATAGACTAAGAAAATTTACCCCACATATCATTAATCCGGCTTTGTCCCTAATAGGGAGGGAAAGGACAACACTACCAGGGTCATCTCCTTAATCCATTATGTTGAGAACAAAGGCATCCCTACTATGATATTAACCACAGACGCGGAGAAGGCCTTCGATAGGGTGTCCTGGCCCTTTTTAAAGCGAACATTAGAGGGATTCGGTATAGGGGAAATAACAATCAACAGGATTATGGCATTATATAGTTCTCCCTCAGCAAAAGTAAGAGTTAATGGAATCTTATCACCACAAATTATGATAAACAATGGCACAAGACAAGGTTGCCCCCTGTCCCCGATCCTTTTCGTGTTGGTTATGGAGACACTACTAAATACCATAAGAAACAACCCCGACATTTCAGGCCTAGTTATTAATAAAAGAGAACACAAAGCAGTCGCTTTTGCAGACGACCTGCTCCTATTTATTACAAGGCCAATAACATCACTACCGAACTTAATGAACCTCTTTAGTAGGTTTAGTGATATATCCAATTTTAAGATTAATTTCCACAAGTCTGAGGCGATGAATATCAATTTACCCCAAAAAACAGTTAAGCACCTAGTCAAGTCCTTCCCTTTTCAGTGGGCAAAAAGAACTATAACGTATTTGGGGATTAAAATATCTAAAGACCTTTCAGCCCTATACAAGGATAATGTGGCCCCGCTACTTGACTTGAATCCCTTTGCTACTGGGTAAATGGAAAAAATTGGGTTTGTCATGGATGGGGAAAATCCAGGCAATAAAAATGATAGCAATTCCAAAGATTTTATTTTTTCTGCAGAATATACCAATATTTTTCCCAAAAGTATTTTTTACAAAGATAAAAGCAATACTGTCCAATTTTATATGGGGTGAAAAAAAAGCTAGATTGAGTTATCATTTGTTAACAATGCATAAACAGAAAGAGGGCCTATCAGTGCCTGATGTACAAGGATATTATAAAGCGATCCATCTAGCTAGAATTTTGCAATGGAATAAGGCAACTTCAGAGAAAATTTGGGCAGAAGTAGAACAAGCTGAATCACCTGTCCCACTAATAAACTTGATTTGGGCCAAAGAAGAGAATATTTTAGCAAACTTAAAAAAACACCCAACAATTGGAGCTACCTTGAAAATATGTTTTTTGTCCAGTAAGTTACATGGGTTATCAGAGTCTCCATACATCCTCCAACCATTAAATCAAAATTTGAACTTCCCACCAAGCTTGGATAAACAAGCATTTCGGCATTGGGAAGTATACAATAACAGATCTACTTTAATAGCGGACTTTGTAAAGAATAATAAGGTGATATCCTTGGCTAAGATACAAAGAAGGTGGGGATTCCACCCTAGAGACTCTTGGTGCTACAACCAACTACACCACTTTATAAGCAAAAGTAATTTAATAGGAGGGAATAGCCCACTTACGTGGTGGGAAAGGACACTTACATCTCCAATTGCACTTAAAAAACCTATGTCTGTAATTTATAGATACCTAAAGGATAACGCAGTTCCCCAGACAATCAGATACAGAGAGGTTTGGGAAAACGAATTGCAAGTATCTCTCACCAATGAAAACTGGACAGCTATTTATAAATCGACCCATAAATCAACAATAGCATCCAAAACACAGGAAATGAATTTCAAGCTACTATCTCGATGGTATTACACACCTGAGAGACTTCACAAGATATATCCTAATTCAGAAAACAAGTGTTGGAGGTGTCACAATGCTGAAGGTAGCTACATACACATATGGTATACTTGTAAACCCTTAAAAAAATATTGGAATAAGGTTCAAAAAATGATGAGTGTGATACTTCAAGAGAATGTTGCAGCAGAATTTTTACCTAAACTTATTTTACATTTTGATATACAAAAGAACAAGATAATCAAAAACAAATTGTTATTACATATGATTCAAGCTGCGAAAGCGTTAATTCCTAAGAACTGGAAAAAAGTAGACCCCCCGACTTTTTCGGAATGGGTTCAGATGGTGGAGGAGACGAGAAAATTGGAGGAAATAACAGCAATTAGTCATAGTAACAGCTCTAAATATTGGGAAATTTGGAAACCATGGTTAGATTATATGCACTCAAGTGAGTAAAAGTAACAGGTTGACAAAAGACGGATAAGTGATATATGAGTGAAGATAACGGAAACATTGACAAGCATAGAAAATAGAGTAATTTAGGGATAGGATGGACTCTTCTCTTCTCTTTACCGGCTTATGGCATCTGCTATGATGATAGGATGATGGAAAATTTTATGTGGATTGTATAACCTAAAAATTGTTTATATAATACATGATGTACTATGCTGGTACCCCCCCCCCCTCCCTAACCCTTTCTTCTTCTGTACCCCTACCCTCCTTTATTTTTTGGAAAAATAAAGATTTAAAAAAAAAAAAAAAAGAAGAAAATTATTGAATTTAAATACATTTCTTCCCCCTGCACATTACATTACATTATCTAAGATTTATCCTTTTTTTAGAGGATGTTGTGAAAAATTTTGATATATTTCCAGCTGTTGTAATGGTGGCACTTTCTAAGAAGACTGAATTACCAATCAGGGCCAACAGAATTAAGAAGACTGTAGAGAAGTAAGAAGCATTTAAGAAGTAGCCTTTTTTAGCAGTGGCCTTCACTCTTTGAAAGCAGTGACATATTCTACAAAACATGTTGCTTTTATCACAACATTATTTATCTCAACCAGAAGAGTCCTCTTACTTAAAAGTTGGCATATGTACACAGCCAACAAGAACACTTTACCTATATAGGTGGATGAAATCATTACTAAATCCTCAGGGACAATGTATTGCTTTCTTTTTACAAAATTTCAGAGAAACTTATAGAAGATTACACTCCAAAACACTTTTCAGTAGGTGGAAAGAAGACAGTAAACTCTATAGACAAAGGTGAGACTATGGGGTCAGAATTCAAGACATTCCAGACTTTCTTAAAAACTTTCCCAAAAGCCACAGCACGAAACAAAGAAACAACATGAAATAAAGTCTGTCTAGACTTCCAAGGACACCTGCAATGTATATTATTATTATAATATTAGGATATAATTATTTTATTATTCTATGATCAGGGATCAAATGGTCATTTATTACAGTTTAAGATTATCAAGCTACAGACGATGTTCTCAAAATCTGCACAGGTCTCTAAGTCACAGGTGGTCAACAGCTCAAGAGTTGATCAGTTTCTTCTACCGAATATCTGCCTTTTTATAATCTTTACTGGAATGTGAGCCTTCCAAGCCTACACTTGTTTGGTTCCTTCCCCTCATATGATCTCCCCCTCCATTTTACATTTCAGAATAGTAGTTGGGTCTAGAAATAGCAGCATGAAGAAATTCCATTCACTGACACACTGAACTCTGAAGCAGGAAAATGCGGGTCAGTTTTCATCACTTCAAACTCATGTACACTAGGCACTACAGTCGCAGCAAGAGAGCAACTTTTAGAAAACTGAAAGTTGAAGTCTGAAACAGAAGTTTCTCTGTATGTGCATGTATATATATATATATATATATTTATATATATATATATATATATATATATATATATATATATATATATACACACCCACACTTACATGAAAACAGGTGCCCAGAACAATGAATTAAGAATTACGGCAGCGCCAGTAAAATTTCTGATACAAAAGAGCCAAGAAAAGAAGAAGAAATAGTCAAAAAGATGTATCCCTTAAATCAATTTCAGATTTCTCCCTAAACTTCAATGGTGTCTTCATGTGATAATTCCCCCAGTATATGTGTGGAAAGTACACCCTATGCTGTATAATAATTTAGGCAATTAATACAGTTGAACACACAAGATTTAGCTTTGAAACAGACTTTTAAAACATATAGTTTACAAAATAATCTGCACAAAGGTTCATATAAAATCCTGCACTAGAATGGAGCTGGAGCATTTGTGATTTGTTGGGGAAAAAAAGATTGTTAAAAGCAATTATTGAATCTAATATATATAATATATATCCACAATGAAGACTTTTTAGATCAGTAAAACATCCCTTTTATCAAGCATCAAATGTCATAGTGCCTTTTATTAGGATCTTTTTTTTGTATAATAACTTATTTTAAGATTATTTTTGCAAAAACGAAACTAGAAAAGCACTAAGCAAATTAGGTAAAAACGATTCTTTCAGCTGTTGGTAACCTTTTCCCTTCCTTCACATATAATAGAAGCTGTGTTTTGTTATTTCATGATTGTATGTTATCTGAAATATCATTTACATTACATAAATCCATCAAAGCTATTTTAATATGCACCTCAATAGACAGTACATTAAACAATTCTGCCATTAGCTAGTGCAGGGTGGAGGTGGATCATTGAGAGGGTCAGTCATTTTAAAATATCTGAAGCAGCACGGATACTTGAATTGTGGCATGGACACCATTTTTTTATTAAAAAACACCGGGGGGTTATTTATTTTCGCAGATAGTTGTAAAGCCCATGATTTTCCTGAACACTAAAATATTGCACTGCTGCGCCCATAGTTCTTTTTTTTTGTGGATTCACAATATTCGCAAATGAGATGGGTATTTGCGTGAGTGCAGATACTGTGCGAGAAAATAGTAATTAAAATTGAAACTTGTGAAAACTGTTTGGCAAAAATTCTCTCTACCGCCAAAGTCGTGGTGTAACTCAAATGCAGAGTGTTAAATATTTGCAATTTGCGATTATGTTACTGTATATTTAAAAAGCCCTTCTTGACATTCTCAGTGCAAATAAAAATTTGCAATTCTGTTTGCACATTGAATACACCACCTCTTATGAAGCTTTATAAATATAACCATGTGAAGGGCAAATATATTCGTTGTGCAAATTATTCTGCAGTGCGCAGACTTTATAACTTTATAACTGAGCCCCAGTGTGTTTTATTTTTAAATTACACTATTATAATAATAAATTAAATGTGCCCTTTGTACTAGAAGTAATTTCCATATAAGCAAACTTATTTCATTGGCTTTTGCTCCATTTGGAATATTACACATACTATATCAAGATGGCACACTGTAATTCTTGACAAACAGTTAACAGGATAACTTTTCTTACCTGTTCGGTTTGACAAAATGCCATCGATGAAGAAGCAGGGAATAGGATTTTCATTCCAAAGTAAACCATCCAAAGAATGATATAATCATATATATTATATATATAATTTGAATCTTCATACCTTAAATCGACTAAAAAATAGTTGCACATTAAATAAACCCAATATGCAGATTTTGCTTCCAATAAGGATTAATTATATTTTAGTTTGGATCAAGTTCAAGGTACTATTATATTATTACACCCGAAAAAGGAAATTATTTTTAAAAATTTGGATTATTTGGATAAAATGGAGTCCACGGGAGACTGGCATCCTGTAATTCTGACCTTTCTGGATAATGGGTTTCCAGATAACAGATCCCATACCTGTAGTACTGCATTGTTCAAATGTTACTAACAAGAAAATTAGGTTTTATTTATCATTAATAGTGAGGGGCGAATAAATTCGTCAGGCATGGATTTGCGACACGACAAAAAAATTGACGCGCGCATAAAAATTGTGCGTGTCAAAATTATTTGGAAGCCCATTGACTTTAATGCAGTTGGACAAAATAGTCGCGTCAAAAATTGTCGTCTGTCAAATAATTTTTACTCCCATTGACTTCAATGCGTTTTGTGAATTTTCACTGCTTCACAAATTTTTTTTGACATTTCGCAAATTATTCGGTGATGGGACAGATTCGCCCATTACTAATAATTACCAGTAGTATAGCACTACTTTCTCCCCACTACCAGCTGCTATGGAATGCTGCCAAATTCTGATATGGGCTGTAGATGGTGATGTTTTAAAGGAAAAGTAAAGCTTAACTAAAGAAGTAGGCTAAAAGTGTTTTATATTTTGTATTGGGCTTCTGTACCAGCCCAAGACAACCACAGCCCTTTAGCAGTGAAGATATGAGCCTCTGAAGATGCCCCAGTAGCTCCCCATCTTCTTTTCTGCTGATTCACTGCACATGCTCTGTGCTTCTGTCACTTAGGGACCCACTCAAAATATACAGTACACATAGAATATAAATGTCACAATATAAGGCTGATTAGTAATTAATACAGATAATTACTACATGGCAGCTCAGTGCAACTAGCATCAGCCTGGTAGCATTAGCTTATATTAAAGGCCAACCTAATTTTATGCTTGATAATTTGTGATGACCCCTTAACTTAGCTTCTCAACAGCAGCTGCAGTACTCCGAATCATGCGAAAATGGTTTATTGTGCCAACAAACTAGGCAACGTTTCAGGCCAACGCCTTTTCTCAAGCCTGTGTAACTGTGTAACACCACTCTCTAAGGGGGTTATTTATCAAAGTCTGAATTTATATCAATATTTTCTGCTAGAAACTCAGATCAAATCTGCTCGGGTTTTTTACGCTTATTTATTATTACATTTTCGCAAAAATTTGCTTTGCAGGAAAAAAATCTGATTTTCACAAAGTTTTTGGACTTTTTCATCCAATTTTTATGTTATTTTCGTAATTTTCACCTGAAAACTTTGGGTATTGCCCGAAACCCAGCGCACATCAAAAAATCATTGGGACTTCTCCCATTGACTTATATGCAACCTTGACAGGTCTGAGATGCCATATTTTCAGATTCTGACTTTTACATCCTCAGGGTTTAATAAATTCAAAAAAATGTGTGATTTTTGGGATTTTTGCATTCGGAGTTAGATTCTAGTTTTAATGGTTTTAAAATGTTTGAATAAACTAGGGATGCACCGAATCCACTATTTTGGATTAGGCCTAACCCCCAAATCCTTCACTAAAGATTCGGCCGAATACCGAACCGAATCTGAAGCCTAATTTGCATATGCAAATTAAGGGTGTGAAGGGGAAGACATTTTTTACTTCCTTGTTTTGTGACAAAAAGTCATGCAATTTCAATCCCTGCCTCTAATTTGCATATGCAAATTAGGATTTGGATTCGGTTCGGCCAGGCAGAAGGATTCGGCTGAATCCGAATCCTGCTGAAAAAGGCCAAATCCTGGCCGAATCCCGAACCGAATCCTGGATTCGGTGCATCCCTAGAATAAATCTAGTACTTTTTTAGTATGCCTAAATTTAGGCTGCCGTAACGTTGATAGAAGATCCAAGCCATCAACAGTGCTATGCAATATGTTGGTGCTATATAAATACATGTTAATAATAAAATAATAATAACAGCTGTGTGGAATTGAAGGTTAGCCTATGATTAAGGATTCACTCCTGAAACGCGTTAGGCATTGTACAGCAACCTGCCAATCAAGCCTTGTCCAGAAGTGCCGTCCATGTTTAGTTTGTGTTAGTAAATAACCTCCTAAATGTATGTGTTAGGAGGAAGTGGTAACCAAGACCCACCTTTCACAATGAGGTACAACTCCCATGATGCTTACATCCAATATCAATACATGAAAATGATCCATATTGTGTTTAATACACTCATTGGGGCTCATTTATTAACGCAGCGCAGTGCTAAAAAGAGCGCAGTGGCCTGACATTTGCCCAGCGCATGCGAGTATTTAATAATGTAGCGCACGATACCTTAACAGTGCGATTTTGTGCGCTAATGTAGGTGCGACTTGTGAAACTGTGTGAAACTGCGTATCAGCTGTCGCAGTGCTTATAATAAATTGTGCGCACAGGAAGATACCGCAAAGGTAAGGATTAGTTGTGCTCATGTATGAATGCGCTGCTTTAATTAGTTGCGTCACATATTGCGCATATTGCGTTCACTTAGACGCATCTGCATTTGTTTCTGTGCTAATATTTGTTTGGTTGCAAAGGTGTTTAGCCTACCTGATACCCTTAAAGGAACCTTGGTCAATATAAACATGTTGGGTGGAAGGCGTGGTTAATATGCACTTTACAGGGGTTGTTCATCTTTGAGTAAACTTTGAGTTAACAAACATCCCCACCAACAGCAGCACCATTGTATTTGCCAGAACCCAGTTTAGCAGTGTGGCTCTGCTAGCGCAGCTGGGCAGGAATGCGCATTTTGAAGAGCGTTACTATTACGCCACAAAGAGGCAGTCGTAAAAATTGTGGTGCTGTTGACCGGGTGCAGTTTTGCACATATACAGACGCAAATCTGCGACGGCCGCAGTGCAAGCGCATTGTAGCCACGCCCACAGCCACGCCCCTAACAACCACGGCATCGTTTGCGACATAAATGCCCAATCTTTTGCGCAATGCGCATAAACAAAACCATCGCAAAAGCTCTGTGTTATGCGCAATATCACGCAAATATATTAGCGATCACACTCGTGATGTCGCAGACAATCTTTTGCGTCCACTTATGCGCTGCGTTAATAAATGAGCCCCATTGTGTCCATAAGTCCAATTCACAAGTCTTTGTTAGTGAATCACACACTCTCAGTGGCCATAAATACAGTGGCCATAAATACAATTAACAAGTGATGTGCAATTTTCTTTGTATAAGGAAATCCATATTGTATCCGAAATAAAAATGTCTATATTCATGTGGAATGTCTAAAAAAATCTAACGGCTATATTTGCCCATAATGAAAATACATTGGTACATTCAAATGCATGTTACTTACAAATTGATACTAATTGCTCAAATCTTGGGTTTCATAACAAGACCAAGAGCTGTCAAAATAAACAAAAGAGAATGTATAGTTATTACACAAAAAGGCACAATAGGCATCTGAACAATTTTGATGCACGGCGGATTTCTTGCCACAGTTTCGATTATTTCTTTTGAGGATG
Source organism: Xenopus petersii (assembly GCA_038501925.1). Classification (NCBI taxonomy): domain Eukaryota; kingdom Metazoa; phylum Chordata; class Amphibia; order Anura; family Pipidae; genus Xenopus; species Xenopus petersii. Next base: position 65,705,737 of record CM076681.1, on the reverse strand, counting down.
GAGAAACGCTGAAATTCGCTGCGAATCCATGCCTGGTGAATGTATTCGTCCATCACTAGAAGAAACAGAAGAAGAAGTACAGCAGGCAAGTGCAGCTTTCCTTTAACAGGAGCACTGGCCTAGGGTATTAGGTAAGTGATTGTAATAATTGCAATTTCTCCCTTGTTTCTCCTTTAACAGTCTTGTTATCCAAATTAGTACCCCCTTATCTGGAAAACCCCAGGTCCCATGCATTCTGGATTACAGATCTCATACCTGTACAGTATAAACTAAAGTAAAATTGTTTTGTAAGAAGTCTTATTTGCTAACATAGGTGCTAAATTGCCCCAGTGCAGTTTGTCTACACAACCAGTTTTTCATTTTAAATTAGTATTAGATACTGTATATCAAGACTAAATTGCTGATTACTCTTGCAATGTAGCATCTTTATTAGTAAATCAGTCCCTTTGTCTGTAACCTCCATTTGTGGAGAGACAGGTATGAATTATTTATTACAATGATAGTTTTGCTTAGTATTTACATACATACTATATGTAAACCTTCAATAATAGAGGAGATTTTACAGCAGCTTTTTATTTTATATTGTAGGGGTATGAAATATTTATGATCCTATAATTATAAAAACCATGACTTGTGCAGATTTTAACAAGAACTAATTTCAGCAGAGACCACTAAATGTACCAATTTGCCTATTAATTACAAAGACACGTGTTTAGTGAACACACAGTATATTCTGCTAACCTTACCTTTACCCTTGTATATTACAGTGTCACACTATGTAAATCAGAAATAATGTAATGCCTATTGTTTCAATTAATGACAAAAAGGCACTTTAAGGAGGGTACCACAAGCTTTCCCCACTCTCATTAACAACCAGTAAGTTGCTTGTTATTTCTACAACAAAAGGCACATTAGGGGGGACATATAAAGCTGATGCAGTGGAAAATAGGCATTTAAGTAGTATTCTGGGATGCAATTAAAGTTGTCAACACTGCCTAAGGGATGCCCGTATTAGCAAAGGGAATAGGTGAAGTAGGCACCATTACAATTTACACACGTGCATATTAGAAACAAGATGATAAAGTCAAATCTACCTGTCCTATAATGGCAATTAATAGGTGCTGCTTCCAGGTCCCTGTGGCATGCACTGTAAATTGTGTCTATTTCACTTTATATTGTACATATTGATCAATTCTCCAAAACTTTATTGATAGCTATATATTTCGTACAAAATAAATATTTTAAAGGGATTCTGCCAATTTTTCACCAACTTCTTTTGTCCCCTAACTAGTGTGAGTCTGGATTGCTTTCCCAAGCTGGAACTAGCCACTACATCAAGTGCACAGAATATGTCAGTATCAGAAAAAACTAGTACAGGTATGGGACCTGGGGTTTTCCAAATAAGGTGTTAGTTGGTATCAAGTTCAAAGTACTGTTTTATTATTACAGAGAAAAGGGAAATCATTTTTTTTTAAAAAAAGTAAATTATTTGATTAAAATTGAGTCTATGGGAGATAAGTCTCCCCGTAATTCTGAGCTATCTGGATAACAGGTTTCTGGATAACAGATCCCATACCTGTATTTTTTCTCTTGTTTTATGAATGCGGTCGAAGTTTCACCCACAAATCACAGCTATAATTTTCAACTTTATTAAAATCACAAGATATCACTCCAGAATCCAGATGGACTTAAAGTGCAGCAGAATGTCATCCATTAATTATTAAAAAATATATGAGATCAATCTATGTTACAACTTGATTGAAATACAAAAATATGGACATTTTCTTGACATCACAGTGAAAGCTGTGAGCCAGTCATAGCCCATCAAAAACATTATTCAATTTTACTTTTATAAATGCTAATTATAGTGTATTAACAGGCTCCAAAAATAACAAGTGACGTAATATAAATGGCATTATAGAATTGGACCGAAGATTAGATAAAGACATTTAAAAAAAAAGAAAATATTTCTGTAATTGAAAGCATGCTTTATGTGCAACATATTAGATCACATTTTTACAAAGGATTCATTTTTAAAGAATGACGAAAGAACAACTAAGCCCACAAAACTTCAAAATGTGTAATCGTTATGTACAGTGTCAGACTTGGACACCAGGGGCCCACCTAAAAACCTTAGATCAGGGACGACTCTCAGTACTACAGTATTATTCTTCCTCTCCTCTCTCAACCTCTATTATCAAGTCTCTTTCTTTACATACTATAATCTATAAGTAATTCTGGTAATAAACAGCACCAAAAGGGGAGGTTAATGAAGGCATTGATACAAGACTTTACTCATAGTCCTGCGGAAGTGTTTATAAAAGTCAATGTCAGTGAAATGAATTGAAAATCAGTTTTAATAAATTAATATCTTAATTTCTGAATACTAGGGTGAAGGGTGTACTCAGGGCATAGTCTTATATTTAATGCTGTTTTCATTTGTATTCGCCTTACAACATATTGCCCTTTAAGAACCAATGTTTTATAATATCATGTTGAACAGAAAATATAATAAAGCATATACTAAAGTAATACAAGCAAAAAGTCCTTGACAGGACACTGAAAATGCAGAGCAATAATTCACTTCATTTGTTATAAGCAGAGAACTGCAGAGTCATTTTGATAGCACAAATGTTCTTCCATCTCTCCGATGATGTCAAAAACTTGTAGTGAAGCTCAGACAGAAAGATGCAGATTCAAAATGCAAGGTGACAAATTGTATAAAAGCTTTCTTCTTAAAGTATCGAATTGCAGAGTCATTTTGTAAGTGCAAATGGCATTCCAGAATTGTCCAAAAACAGGAATAAAGAACAGGTTGTATGGCATGTTTTTGTATTGACAGGCATTAAAAGGACTTAGCAAAGAAAATACCCAAACTCTAGATAGCACAGTTGTTAAACACCACCTGTCTTTATTTTAAACATTATTTAGAAGAGCTTTTAAGACTGAACTGAAATGACACTTCTGTCCATAAAGATGCCAGTGCTGTCTTCAGACTAGACTGGACAATGTGATGGATCTGTTGCTTTGTTCTACAATAGACTGCTGATCTTCATGCAAATAAAAAATTGTCTATAGAAATAAGTCAAATCAACTGGACTGTGTTTTTTTCCTTGAAGACCATTTACCAGTCATCCAATTGGCTTTCTCATTTCAGAATAACTTGTAAATCTTCCTTCGAGAATATATATCCTCTGGAATGTTGCTCCAATCAGCATAATCTGTTTATCATAACCTAGTTGCCGCAAAAACCCTCCCCCCTCCAATGTGTTGCCCACCCTCCCTCCTCCCCCCTGGCCTACTCATCTCGCTAGGCAAATGCCCCTAACTTGTTACTTACCCTTCTGCGCAGGTCCAGTCCAGGGAGTTCACAGACGACATCTTCTTCCACGCGATCTTCTTCCTGCTTTGAACGGCGTTTTGGCGCATGCGGAGTAGGAAGAAGATGTCGTCTGTGAACTCCCTGGACTGGACCTGCGCAGAAGGGTAAGTAACAAGTTAGGGGCATTTGCCCAGCGGGACAGGTAGGCCAGGGGGGAGGAGGGAGGGTGGGCAACACACGGGAGGGGGGAGGGTTTTTGCGCCAACTAGGTTTCCTTCCCCTTTAAGGAAGTGTCACAATTGTACCTGTAAGCCTATGATTAAGGGAGTGGCTCCCAAAACCATCAGGTGATGTTGGTCTGTGACCTGTTGCAATAAACCACCTTCTTTTTTACCGGAGTGCCGTCTTTCTATCCTTTTGCATATTTGACTACAGTGGGAACCCTGGTGGCTGAGCAACCGGGTCATTAAAATGGAGCTGCACTAATTTGAACACACAGGGGGGTGAGTCTGGAGCGGCCAAACCCCTTTTCTACTTTGCATGATATACCTTTAACCAATTTTTTTTTTATAAATCCTTAAATTATACAAGAGAATGGCTGTTGATTACCTGAAAATCTCCTTCACCTTATTACATTGATTAGTAGCATATAAAAATAAAATCCTGCAGGATTCTCCTATTAGCAGAAGTACCTCATTGTTTAACATGGCCCTTCATGCCTCTTTTCTCCTTATGTTTTAGGGCAAAGTAACAAGGACTACACTTTTCTCCAGCTTCCTGAGTAATATGAACAGTTCATTTTAGCCAACCATAGATGTGACACAATGGAATTGTCTGACCCGTGGGCAAGCTATTTGGGTGCAACATGTATGTATGTGTGTAAGCATACACTCACCAACACAGCAGATGTTAACAGTAGTCATGCAGCAGAGGATAAAAGATACATTTATCTGGCTAGAACAGACACAGTGCATTTTGATCATTGCAATCCTGTATGGAAAAACACACCCTGGTGGTAAGTCTGGAGTCCCTATTTCCCAAGAGAAGTGTCATTAAAGGGATGGTTCACTTTTAAGTTAAATTTTAAGTTTGCCAATTCTAAGCAACTTTTCATTTGGTCTTCATTATTAATTTTTATAGTTTTTGAATGATTTACCTTTTTCTTCTGACACTTTCCAGCATTCAAATGGGGTCACTGACCCCATCTAAAAACAAATGCTCTGTAAGGCTACAGATGTATTGTTATTGCTACTTTTTATTACTCCTCTTTTCTTCAGGCCTCTCCTATTCATATTCCTGTCTCTTATTCAAATCAGTGCATGGTTGCTAGGGTAATTAGGAACAGAGCAACCAGATGAAATTGCAAACACTAGAGCTGCTGAATAGAAAGTTAAATAACTCAGAAACCACACATAATAAAAAATTAAAACTAATTGCAAATTGTATCAGAATATCGCCCTCTATAACATACCAAATATTAACTCAAAGGTGAACACCCCCTTTAAGCTTCCAGTGTGAAGTGGTATTAGGTTCTTCCGGCAGTTAGAACACAACTGTGTGACACTGAAGTCTCTCTCACTGCTTGTCAAGATGTCTTCTCCACTACTTTCACTTCTAAGGGCACATTGTACAAAGCAACATTGCCTATTAAAATGGCTAGGGAGGCTACAGAAGCAGGTATATAGAGACAGTCACACAGTAGCCTTAACGGACTTGAGTCTCACAGCTTCCAGAATTAATTTGTGACTCTAACTTGGAACATTTGATTTTGTTATAGAATTAAAAAGATGTTCACCAGGCAGCATAAAAACATATATGCAGTGTATAAAACTGTTAAATGATGTCACTGATCAATATAAATGAAAATTAATTGTTTTCCGCACACATTCTTGCAATGGTATATGTGGTGCAAAAGCCCCTAGATGACTGGCAGTTAGAGATGGCGCGAACTGTTCGCCGGCGAACTTGTTCGCGCGAACATCGGGTGTTCGCGCTCGCCGGAAGTTGGCGAACGTCGCGCGACGTTCGCCATTTTGGGTTCGCCATTGTTGGCGCTTTTTTTTGCCCTCTCACCCCAGACCAGCAGGTACATGGCAGCCAATCAGGAAGCTCTCCCCTGGACCACTCCCCTTCCCTATAAAAACCGAAGCCCTGCAGCGTTTTTTCACTCTGCCTGTGTGTGCTGAAGAGATAGTGTAGGGAGAGAGCTGCTGCCTGTTAGTGATTTCAGGGACAGTTGAAAGTTTGCTGGCTAGTAATCGTTTTGATACTGCTCTGTTATTGGAGGGACAGAAGTCTGCAGGGGTTTGAGGGACATTTAAGCTTAGGTAGCTTTGCTGGCTAGTAATCTACCTTCTACTGCAGTGCTCTGTATGTAGCCGCAGTGGGCAGCTGTCCTGCTTCTGATCTCATCTGCTGACTGCTGCAATAACAGTAGTCCTTGTAAGGACTGCTTTTATTTATTTTTTTGTTGTTTTACTACTACTACTACTACTACTACTACTACTACTATAAGAGTAGAGATGGCGCGAACTGTTCGCCGGCGAACTTGTTCGCGCGAACATCGGGTGTTCGCGCTCGCCGGAAGTTCGCGAACGTCGCGCGACGTTCGCCATTTTGGGTTCGCCATTGTTGGCGCTTTTTTTTGCCCTCTCACCCCAGACCAGCAGGTACATGGCAGCCAATCAGGAAGCTCTCCCCTGGACCACTCCCCTTCCCTATAAAAACCGAAGCCCTGCAGCGTTTTTTCACTCTGCCTGTGTGTGCTGAAGAGATAGTGTAGGGAGAGAGCTGCTGCCTGTTAGTGATTTCAGGGACAGTTGAAAGTTTGCTGGCTAGTAATCGTGTTGATACTGCTCTGTTATTGGAGGGACAGAAGTCTGCAGGGGTTTGAGGGACATTTAAGCTTAGGTAGCTTTGCTGGCTAGTAATCTACCTTCTACTGCAGTGCTCTGTATGTAGCTGCAGTGGGCAGCTGTCCTGCTTCTGATCTCATCTGCTGACTGCTGCAATAACAGTAGTCCTTGTAAGGACTGCTTTTATTTATTTTTTTGTTGTTTTACTACTACTACTACTACTACTACTACTATAAGAGCCCAGTGCTATTAGTCTAGCAGTGTTGGGGAGTGGGACTGGTGTGCTAATCTGCTGCTCCTAGTAGTTCAGCAGCACCAACTGTAATTTTTTTTTTTTAATATTCATTTTTTTTTTATTTTACTTTTTTTTATTTTACTACCGCTGTAGTAGTGTATAAGTTGACCTTTTAGGCATTATTTGCCCTGTAGGCATTTTTTGCCCAGTGTGTTATTCAACCAACTGCCATCTAGCTGTGTGACCTTGTTCACATTCTGTCTAAATATCCATAATATTACCGTCTCCAGAAAAAACACCGGAGTGACTTTTTTCAAGCAGCCATAATATATTTTACGTAATCCGTATCCATCGCTGTAGTAGTGTATAAGTTGACCTTTTAGGCATTATTTGCCCTGTAGGCATTTTTTGCCCAGTGTGTTATTCAACCAACTGCCATCTAGCTGTGTGACCTTGTTCACATTCTGTCTAAATATCCATAATATTACCGTCTCCAGAAAAAACACCGGAGTGACTTTTTTCAAGCAGCCATAATAAATTTTACGTAATCCGTATCCATCGCTGTAGTAGTGTATAAGTTGACCTTTTAGGCATTATTTGCCCTGTAGGCATTTTTTGCCCAGTGTGTTATTCAACCAACTGCCATCTAGCTGTGTGACCTTGTTCACATTCTGTCTAAATATCCATAATATTACCGTCTCCAGAAAAAACACCGGAGTGACTTTTTTCAAGCAGCCATAATAAATTTTACGTAATCCGTATCCATCGCTGTAGTAGTGTATAAGTTGACCTTTTAGGCATTATTTGCCCTGTAGGCATTTTTTGCCCAGTGTGTTATTCAACCAACTGCCATCTAGCTGTGTGACCTTGTTCACATTCTGTCTAAATATCCATAATATTACCGTCTCCAGAAAAAACACCGGAGTGACTTTTTTCAAGCAGCCATAATATATTTTACGTAATCCGTATCCACCGCTGTAGTAGTGTATACGTTGATCTTGTGGGCATTATTTGCACAGTGTTTTCTTCAAACCGCCATCTAGCTGTGTGAGCTTGTTCACATTTTGTCTAAATATTGATAATATTATCGTCTCTAGAAAAACCACTTGAGTTACTTTTTTTCAAGCAGCATTCTTATATTTTACGTAATCCGTATCCACCGCTGTGTATACGTTGACCTTGTAGGCATTATTTGCACAGTGTTTTCTTCAAACCGCCATCTAGCTGTGTGAGCTTGTTCACATTTTGTCTAAATATTGATAATATTATCGTCTCTAGAAAAACCACTTGAGTTACTTTTTTTCAAGCAGCATTCTTATATTTTACGTAATCCGTATCCACCGCTGTGTATACGTTGACCTTGTAGGCATTATTTGCACAGTGTTTTCTTCAAACCGCCATCTAGCTGTGTGACCTTGTTCACATTCTGTCTAAATATCCATAATATTACCGTCTCCAGAAAAAACACCGGAGTGACTTTTTTCAAGCAGCCATAATATATTTTACGTAATCCGTATCCACCGCTGTAGTAGTGTATACGTTGATCTTGTGGGCATTATTTGCACAGTGTTTTCTTCAAACCGCCATCTAGCTGTGTGAGCTTGTTCACATTTTGTCTAAATATTGATAATATTATCGTCTCTAGAAAAACCACTTGAGTTACTTTTTTTCAAGCAGCATTCTTATATTTTACGTAATCCGTATCCACCGCTGTGTATACGTTGACCTTGTAGGCATTATTTGCACACTGTTTTCTTCAAACTGCCATCTAGCTGTGTGTATTATCGTTTCCAGAAAAACCAACTGAGTTTTTGTTGTTGTTGTTTTTTTAAAAATAATGCCAGGCAAAGGCAGGCCGCCACGCAGAGGCCGTGCTAGGGGCCGTGCTGCTATGCAATCCTGTGGCCCTAGCAAATTGCCCAGTTTTAAAAAGCCAATGACCCTGAACTCCCAAAATGCTGAAGAGGTAGTTGACTGGCTTACACAGCACACCCCATCCTCTACCGTTTCTAACTTTACCACAACATCCTCCTCATCCTCCACTGCTATGGCCACCCCACGTAACACTTCCTCCACCACCGGTGCCCCTTCTTCACTGGAGTCAGAGGAGTTATTTTCCCATGAGTTTCTTGAACTGAGTAATGCGCAACCATTATTGGCAGAAGAAGATGAAGGAGATGAGGACGTTACACCAGATTTAATTCTGGCAGAGAACACGACAGAGATGGACATAATGATGAGTGATGAGGAGGAGGTCCCCGCTGCTGCTTCCTTCTGTGATGTGTCAGAAGAAATTGATGCATCTGAGGAGAATGATGATGAGGAGATTGATGTTTTGTGGGTGCCTAGTAGAAGAGAGCAAGAGGAGGGTAGTTCAGATGGAGAGACGGAGAGTCAGAGAGGCAGTAGGAGAATAAGACTTAGAAGAAGCAGGGAGGACAGCCCGCAGGGATCAGTAGGGCAACAACATGTATCGGCACCTGTGTTCAGCCGGCCAACGCACCCGCCATTGCCGCCAATGCCGCCAACTTCTACTGTTACCGCCAGATCGCACACTTCGAAAAAGTCAGCAGTGTGGGATTTTTTTAATGTGTGTGCCTCTGACAAAAGCATTGTAATTTGCAATGAGTGCAGTCAGAAACTGAGCCTTGGTAAGCCCAACAGCCACATAGGTACAACTTCTATGCGAAGGCACATGAGCGGCAAGCACAAAGCACTTTGGGAGCAACACCTCAAAGGCAACAGGCAAACTAAAAGCCACACTCCTTCTGGTCCAGCATCTTACTGCTCTACCTCTGCTCTCCTTGACCCATCTGAACCACCCTCCACTCCGCCTTCCACCTTGACCACCTGTTCCCATTCCCAGTCATCTGCCACCAGCCAAGTTTCTGTGAAGGCCATGTTTGAGCGTAAGAAGCCAATGTCTGACTGTCACCCCCTTGCCCGGCGTCTGACAGCTGGCTTGTCTGCACTCTTAGCCCGCCAGCTTTTACCATACCAGCTGGTGGACTCTGAGGCCTTCCGCAAATTTGTAGCAATTGGGACACCGCAGTGGAAGGTACCCAGCCGCAATTTTTTTTCTAAAAAGGGAATACCACACCTGTACCAACATGTGCAGAGCCAAGTTACCGCATCTCTGTCACTTAGTGTTGGGCCAAAGGTCCATATGACTACTGACGCATGGTCCTCCAAGCATGGTCAGGGCAGGTATGTCACCTACACTGCCCACTGGGTGAACTTGGTAATGGCTGGGAATGGGAAGCAGGGAATGGGTAGCTCAACAACAACAACAACAGTGGAGTTGGTGTCACCGCCACGGATTGCACGCGGTTCTGCCACCACCTCTACTCCTCCATCGCTCTCTACCTCGTCTTCTTCCTCTTCTTCTTCTTACTCTGCTGCTGGGTCCTCCTTCTCCTCCTCCACACCTGTGCACCCCCAGCTCCCCCTAGGCTATTCGACGTGCCAGGTACGCCGTTGTCACGCTGTCTTGGGGATGACGTGCCTGGAAAGCAAAAACCATACCGGATCTGTACTCCTGTCATCTCTGCAGTCACAGGCCGATCGGTGGCTGACCCCACACCAACTGCAGATCGGAAAAGTGGTGTGTGACAATGGAAGCAATCTGTTGGCAGCGTTGAGACTGGGCAATTTAACACATGTGCCCTGCATGGCACATGTGTTAAATTTAATAGTCCAACGTTTTGTCTCCAAGTACCCAGGATTCCAGGACGTTCTCACCCAGTCCAGAAAGGTGTCGGCCCATTTCAGACGTTCCTACACAGCCATGGCACGCCTTGCTGACATTCAGCAGCGCTACAACATGCCAGTCAGGCGTTTGATTTCTGACAGCCAGACTCGCTGGAATTCAACGCTCCTTATGTTGGAACGTCTGCTGCAACAACAAAGGGCCGTAAACGAGTACCTTTTTGAACTGGGTGGTAGGACTGGATCTGCAGAGCTGGGGATTTTTTTCCCCCGTTACTGGGTGCTTATGCGCGATGCCTGCAGGCTCATGCGACCTTTTGAAGAGGTGACAAATATGGTCAGTCGCACCGAAGGCACCATCAGCGACCTAATACCCTTCGCTTTCTTCCTGGAGCGTGCCGTGCGACGAGTGACAGATGAGGCTGTAGACCAGCGTGACGAGGAGCTGGAAGCGCACGATTTATGGTCGGAATCACCAGAACGAACCCAGGCACCTGCTGCAACGCAGGGAGAGGTGCCAGAAGTGGAGTCAGAGGAGGAAGGTGGCTTTGTGGAGGAGGAGGAGGAGGACCAACAGGAGCAGGCTTCCCAGGGGGCTAGTGGTGACCTTTTGGGGACCCCTGGTCTTGTACGTGGCTGGGGGGAGGAGACCGTGGATGATGCAGTCCTTGATAATGAGGAAGCGGAGATGGATAGCTCTGCATCCAACCTTGTGAGAATGGGGTCTTTCATGCTGTCATGCCTGTTGAAGGACCCCCGTATCAAGAGGCTTAAGGAGAAGGACCTGTACTGGGTCGCAACGCTACTAGACCCTCGGTACAAGCATAAAGTGTCAGAAATGTTACCAACATACCACAAGTCCGAAAAGATGCGGCATTTACAAACCAGCCTGCAAAACATGTTGTACAATGCTTTTAAGGGTGATGTCACTTCAGGAACTCATCAACATTCCAGGGGCAGAGGTGCCAGTAATCCTGCCACGAGCACACCTGCAAGGACAAAGCCCTTTGGCCGGTCTGTAACGTCAGACATGCAAATGTTTTTCTGTCCAAGGCAGCGCCACAACCCTTCTGGATCCACCCTCAAAGAACGCCTCGACCGGCAGGTAGCGGACTACCTGGCATTAACTGCAGATATCGACACTCTGAGGAGCGATGAACCCCTGGACTACTGGGTGCGCAGGCTTGATCTGTGGCCAGAGCTGTCACAATTTGCCATGAACCTCTTGTCTTGCCCAGCCTCAAGTGTGCTCTCAGAAAGGACCTTCAGTGCAGCAGGAGGGATTGTAACTGAGAAGAGAACTCGCCTAGGTCACAAAAGTGTCGATTACCTGACCTTTATTAAAATGAATGAGGGGTGGATCTCGGAGGGTTACTGCACGCCGGAAGACTTGTTCTGACTTCTATGCAGCTGTCCTTCTCTTCAAGCCTCATGACTCCACACACAGCTGTCCTTTAGCGTCCTCCTCCCTCCGCCACCGTTACAAACTAGGGTGCAAACCCTACTGGTTTAATTTTTTCTGGCCTCTGTGCTTCAGTGGCTGCAACCAAAAAAACTGGGCAAACAATGTCTACAAGGTCAACGTATGGCGAAAAATGACTATTTTCAGCATTTGTATGGCATATTTTTTCTGGCAACTGTGCTTCAGTGGCTGCGTCCAAAAAAATGCATATTTTCTGCATTTATATGGCATAATTTTTCTGGCCTCTGTGCTTCAGTGGCTGCAACCAAAAAAATGCATATTTTCTGCATTTATATGGCATAATTTTTCTGGCCTCTGTGCTTCAGTGGCTGCAACCAAAAAAATGCATATTTTCTGCATTTATATGGCATAATTTTTCTGGCCTCTGTGCTTCAGTGGCTGCAACCAAAAAAATTTATATTTTCAGCATTTATATGGCATAATTTTTCTGTCAACTGTGCTTCAGTGGCTGCGACCAAAAAAATGCATATTTTCTGCATTTATATGGCATAATTTTTCTGGCCTCTGTGCTTCAGTGGCTGCAACCAAAAAAATTTATATTTTCTGCATTTATATGGCATAATTTTTCTGGCAACTGTGCTTCAACGTCGTTGACCTTGTAGGCATTGTTTGCCCAGTTTTTTTGGCCGCAGCCACTGAAGCACAGAGGCCAGAAAAAATATGCCATATAAATGCTGAAAATAGTCATTTTTTGCCATACGTTGACTCAACGTATATGGCAAAAAATGACTATTTTCAGCATTTATATGGCATATTTTTTCTGGCAACTGTGCTTCAGTGGCTGCGACCAAAAAAACTCGGCAAACAATGCCTACAAGGTCAACGTATGGCAAAAAATGACTATTTTCAGCATTTATATGGCATATTTTTTCTGGCAACTGTGCTTCAGTGGCTGCAACCAAAAAAACTGGGCAAACAATGTCTACAAGGTCAACGTATGGCGAAAAAATGACTATTTTCAGCATTTATATGGCATATTTTTTCTGGCAACTGTGCTTCAGTGGCTGCGTCCAAAAAAACTGGGCAAACAATGCCTACAAGGTCAACGTATGGCAGTTGTTTAAAGAGAACAGTAGATTACTAGCCAGCAAAGCTACCTAAGCTAAAATGTCCCTCAAATCCCTGCAGACTTCTGTCCCTCCAATACAGAGCAGTATCAAGCAGATTACTAGCCAGCAAACTTACTATCATCTGTCCCTGAAATCACTAACAGCTCTCCCCCTACACTATCTCTTCCAAGCACACACAGGCAGATTTTTCAGATACATTTTTGCCCTTGATCCCCCTCTGGCATGCCACTGTCCAGGTCGTTGCACCCTTTAAACAACTTTAAAATCATTTTTCTGGCCAAAAATGTCTTTTTTAGATGTTAAAGTTCGCCTTCCCATTGAAGTCTATGGGGTTCGCGAACCGTTCGCGAACCGCTCGCATTTTTGCGCAAGTTCGCGAATATGTTCGCGAACTTTTTTTCCGACGTTCGCTACATCCCTACTGGCAGTGCATCAACCATGCATTAGTGTAGAGAAAATAGGAGCTGCACATAACACACATATGTAAAGAGTTGTTTACATTTGCCATGCCCCCAAGCTCCATGTCAGTTTTTGAGAGCAGGGTAACACTAGTGAATGGCTCAGATTATTATGGGTGGGAGGAGGAGAAGGCAGGTAGACACAATAGAAATTTGAGAGCAACAACAGGTAGTGTAAACCAAGTTAAAGTGGACCCGTCATCCAGACACAAAAATCTGTATAATAAAAGTCCTTTTCAAATTAAACATGAAATACAATTTCTATTTTTTATTAAAGCATTCATAGCTGTTGTAAACTCATTTAAAAATCTCAGCTGTCAATCAAATATTGTCTGCCCCGCCTCTATGCCTAGGCATAGAGGCGGGGCAGACAATTGCTTTCACTTTCCATTCAGCACTTCCTAGATGTCACTGCTCTCCCCACATTCCCCCGTTCTCTTCACCGTTTAATTGTGTAACTAGGGCACAGGGATGGACTTCAGGTCCCCCATTCTGGTGCACAAACAAGATTCTGAGATGATGGAAGGCTTGTCTTAATAACAGTGTGCACAAAATGGTTCCTGCCTGCTTGCTATAATTATGAGTTTCCACTCTGAAAAAAACAAGATTCAAATAATTTATATAGTGTAATTAAAGTTCATTTTGCTGGACTAATGTGATAAAATAGGATTTTGAATAATTTTTTTGGGTGACGGGTCCACTTTAAGTTACTGATAAAGTAGAAAGTGTCATTATCCATTTATGTAAGGCTACACATATTAATTTGATCATTCTAAGCTAGTAGGCAGCCCACTAGCCCATCTATAGGTCCAAAACAATCACATTCCCCATCATCTTCTTTAGATATTGATCCTCTGACCTCTGTCTCATGTTTGAGTTGGACTCACCATGCGTGTGGGCAAAGCAGAAGACCTACCCCAAACTGTCCATATTTAAGTTTAAGATTCGATAATGATCTTTTCAAATCTAATAAAACACTCGGTTGCATAACAGTGCGAAATTAGTTCAGTGATTAATGCCTGTGATTTCTACAGTTATGACCTTTTTTGCCGAGATGGCATTTGGAGTGCATGCAATCCCTAAGATACAGCTAGATGACACTCTTTATATGTTATTAATAAATGGTTTAATGTATGCCTTAACCCCAAATGTTTTTATTGTCATGGCCTGTTCAGTGGCGTAACTACCGGGGGAGCAGGAGGTGCAGTTGCACCATGGCCCGCTCCCCCTCAGGGCTCGCCGGAGGCACTGACTTTTCTTATATTTTGTCTTTTTTTTTTGTGTTGGCTGGGCAGGCTCTTTTTTTTGTGCTGGCTGGTCCTTTGAAGTGGAAGTGGCCGGGCAAGGTAAAGGAAGCCCCGCCTGCTGCAGTCTGTGTCTACAGAAACAGGAGGCCCGGAAGAGGATCAGAGCATCGCGTTGATGCGCTGCTCGCACATAATTCAGGGGTGCTGAGTGTGTTGGACAGTATGGCCCCTTTCTGTCAGTGAGCCGCAGACTTCATAGAGGAGAGAGGGAGGTAGGGTACTCGCATGTTATTTTCACTGCACAGGTATCTGTACCCACCAGACCAGGGACCTCTCAGCCCCCTCCCCCGATTGTGCAGTGGCCCTAACCAGCAAAGTCAGACAAGATGTACAACGCTGGGTATGCTGGTGCTGCTAGGGGTCAGCCTTGTCATCTTAGCCTGTGGATTTTTGCTACTCCTGCCTTCCAGATCCCCATTCCCCAGCTGCATCTCTATGAATCCAACTGCACTTCTGCTATTTACTCCCTGCCCATAGCTTTTCCCAACTGCGCCCTGAGAATCCCAGTCCTATTGTAGTCCAGGTACCTTGTAAATCATATTCTCTTCTGTACTCCTTGCAACCCACCCCCATAACCCTCACCTGGCCGATAATTCACGTTTGCCCAAATTTTCATACTGTCACCCCGGGGAATCTGCAGCCCTGGTTTATTCACTGTGCAAATCCCATTTATTAGTTGCACCTTGCACACTGCATTTTCCAGCAACAGCCCTGCTACCCACACCATAAAAATCCCATTTGCATCTATATGTGGGATAGCAGGTATAGTAGGGAGAGATGGTGCCTATAGTAACAGTGGGATAATAGTCTCTGGGAAGGGAGTGTGACTGTGAGATAGCAGGTATAGTAGGGAGAGATGGTGCCTATAGTAACAGTGGATAATAGTCTCTGGGAAGAGAGTGTGACTGTGGGATAGCAGGTATAGTAGGGAGAGATGGTGTCTATAGTAACAGTGGGATAATAGTCTCTGGGAAGGGAGTGTGACTGTGAGATAGCAGGTATAGTAGGGAGAGATGGTGCCTATATTAACAGTGGATAATAGTCTCTGGGAAGTGAGTGTGACTGTGGGATAGCAGGTATAGTAGGGAGAGATGGTGCCTATATTAACAGTGGGATAATAGTCTCTGGGAAGGTAGTGTGACTGTTTGATAACATGTATAGTAGGGAGAGATGGTGCCTATAGTAACAGTGGATAATAGTCTCTGGGAAGGGAGTATGACTGTGGAATAGCAGGTATAGTAGGGAGAGATGGTGCCTATAGTAACAGTGGATAATAGTCTCTGGGAAGGGAGTGTGACTGTGGGATAGCAGGTATAGTAGGGAGAGATGGTGCCTATAGTAACAGTGGATAATAGTCTCTGGGAAGGGAGTGTGACTGTGGGATAGCAGGTATAGTAGGGAGAGATGTGTCTATAGTAACAGTGGATAATAGTCTCTGGGAAGGGAGTGTGACTGTGGGATAGCAGGTATAGTAGGGAGAGATGTGTCTATAGTAACAGTGGATAATAGTCTCTGGGAAGGGAGTGTGACTGTGGGATAGCAGGTATAGTAGGGAGAGATGATGTCTATAGTAACAGTGGATAATAGTCTCTGGGAAGGGAGTGTGACTGTGGGATAGCAGGTATAGTAGGGAGAGATGGTGCCTATAGTAACAGTGGATAATAGTCTCTGGGAAGGGAGTGTGACTGTGGGATAGCAGGTATAGTAGGGAGAGATGGTGCCTATAGTAACAGTGGATAATAGTCTCTGGGAAGGGAGTGTGACTGTGGGATAGCAGGTATAGTAGGGAGAGATGGTGTCTATAGTAACAGTGGATAATAGTCTCTGGGAAGGGAGTGTGACTGTGGAATAGCAGGTATAGTAGGGAGAGATGGTGCCTATAGTAACAGTGGATAATAGTCTCTGGGAAGGGAGTGTGACTGTGAGATAGCAGGTATAGTAGGGAGAGATGGTGCCTATAGTAACAGTGGATAATAGTCTCTGGGAAGGGAGTGTGACTGTGGAATAGCAGGTATAGTAGGGAGAGATGGTGCCTATGACGCAGTGCAGCACTGATGATGCTTGTCACTTTGAGCAGGAGACCCAGCACTAAGCAAGTTCAGTCAGCGCTTTCCTTCACTCACTAGCGCTCCCCCAGATTGGCTGTTCACTTCTCGGTCTTTGAGCCGGTATAAACTCTCTGGCTCTGATTGGTCAAACCACTGTTTCGCAGCTGAAGTAATGCTGGTGAAATGGCATTCAGCGCATCTATGTAGAAGGCACATGGCTCCTCTGCGCAATGCCACCAAGTCCCTCTTTACAGAACAGGACATAGAGCTGAGTGAGCAACTGCAATGCTAATCCTCGCCCTACTACTTGCTCTCCCAACCCAGTAATGCTGTATTCCAGCCCAATGCGTGGGGGGGGTAGGGGGGCCCAGTTTTACATTTCCGTACCAGGGCCCTTAGCGGTCTAGTTACGCCACTGGGCCTGTTTATCCTCCAGTTCAGGACAGTTCCAGCTCTCACAACAGAATGACTTGCCCTGACATCTTTATGATATTATCACTTTGGTGTGACTTTTATGCTTTCTTGCTTAAAACTGTAGCTACTGGTAGCAGTAAAATTGCATCTGTCTTTCTTAGTAAAAATTCACAGTTACTTTTAATGAGTGCCATAAAATTATCACTAATGTGCCCAAAGGACTTCATAAAGCAAACCCTAGTAAACTGCCAACTGTGTCACATTTTACTGTAGCTAGCCACAGGCACAAAATCTCACTAATTTGGTCATTGAAAAATCCTGTTTTGGCGTGTGTTTGGTCCAAAGTTACTGTAGGGTTTATTTACTACTTTTACCAGAGCAAGTGATGAAGAACTAAATGGTAAACTTTAAGGATTTACATCTGCACTCTGGGAAATGCAATATTATTTTAACTTTACCCATTTGTTGTAAGTTAAACAATGACCGTTTGAATGATTTTCCATTCTGATCATTTGGTAGGCTAGGCATACACAGAGCAATAACCTCAATATGCACAAGCCTGGATTTGTGGGAAGGATGCAAAGGCCTGGTCCTAAGGTGGCAAGATTTTAGGGGTGGGAGCCAGAGCGTTGGGTAATGGGCATAACGATTTAAATCTATCACAGGTCAATTTATGAGACTGAAAAGGAACAATTGCGCATGTTCAAGCAAGTTGGACTTCTAATGACAATCATACATGTGTAGGAGATGATAGAAGGTGTATAGAAGGTGTATCAAGGCTGGCCTAGGAGTGCAGTTATTGTAAATCTGGCGCTAAATATACAAATTGGTTTGAGGATAGTAATTTTTTAAACCAGACCCTCTCGCAAAGGTTATTAGGTCTTTGCCAGGACACATCTTCATTAGTAGATACAACAAGCTAAAGGGATTGAGGGGGAAAAGAGAAGTCGTAAACACAAAGATAAAGTCATACAGTTTATATACAGCATTTCTACGTGGGTCTTCACATTAAAGGGATCCTGTCATCGGAAAACATGTTTTTTTCAAAACACATCAGTTAATAGTGCTGCTCCAGCAGAATTCTGCACTGAAATCCATTTCTCAAAAGAGCAAACAGATTTTTTTATATTCAATTTTGAAATCTGACATTGGGCTAGACATTTTGTCAATTTCCCAGCTGCCCCTGGTCATGTGACTTGTGCCTGCACTTTAGGAGACAAATGCTTTCTGGCAGGCTGCTGTTTTTCCTTCTCAATGTAACTGAATGTGTCTCAGTGGGACATGGGTCAACTAGACAAGTACTATTCAGGGATGGGCGAATTTTTTGCCTCGTTTCGCCAAAAAATGACGCCCATAGACTTGTATAGAGACGTGCGTCAAAAAAAAAAAAAGACGTGCGGCAAAATAATTTCGCCGCGCGACTTTAATGGGCGTCTGCGACATTTCGCCGGGGACAAATTTTTGGCGAAACGAAACAGGTCAAATTCGCCCATCCCTTCAATGTTGATATTATAAGCAATTAGATAGCAGTATTGACAGTTGTTCATAAAGTAAACATTTTAAAGTTTTATTGTATCAACACTTTTCCATAACAGTTCTGTTACAGTAGCATGCTGGGAGTTGCAGGTTTATTACTAGTATTGACCTTCCAAAGCTTAGAAAAAGTGATATAAGCAGTGTTATTTAGTAGGCAATTAGAGATCATGATCAATTAGAGATCATGGGAATGCAGAATTTCCACTACTTCCAATCCATTTCAGTTGTTCTTCTAAACCTATCAACAGGAGCTATTCAAGTTGGTGTACTGCTCACTATCACCTTCCAGCCCCTAAATTCTCTATCACATACTAATATTATGGGTTTGTGAGATTGTAACATGTTATTCTCCTCTAGGTTATCAGACAGTTCAGCTGCAAAGTACGTTTGGCATTTAAGTCAATTGTTTAGTTACTGAATAACAGATTTGTATCAGTTCTGGCCTTTATTTAGCCTCTCAACACTTGGATTGGAGTTAAACTGTTGGGCATATAAATTCCCAAGTGTGTGTGATGGCAGCGAGGGCTCTGTGTGTGTCAGCAGTTGGGTAAGATCAGGGGGCACTGTCTGTGCCATCTATCTATAAAGTGATGTTGAAAGGGAAATATCTTGGCTGTTGGAGCCCATCAATAAATAGTAATTAACATGTGAGGGGGGTGGGGAAAAAAGCCAAACATTTGGAAAATGCAACATTGAGGAGACCCATGGGGAGGAAATAAAGCATGATTGAAGGCAGATAGAACCATTAGCTTCCCTTGTAATCCCCGAAAGGTCACTGTCTGGTTTTCCTTCTCCTAAATATCAACTATGAGCTCTAGCTCAGCAACTTTAAGGCACAGATGCAGGCATTACCACACAGAGTCGCACTCTCCTCCCTGAACAACTTTTCTTACACTGATACGTCATGAGAGCTGTTTTTTTTTTTTTTGAGAGAGCTGATACGGAATGATAAACAATGATAAAGCCAATGATAGGTTCATGACAATGTTGTAAACCCCCTTCCTGTCCCGTGGTACTAGAATTCCAGTGATTTAGGTTTATTTAGTACTGCCAGTGACCCGATGATATATCACGCTATCACTCCTAATAGCACCCAGTTCGTCCTGGCTAAACTTGAGAGACATGTCGAGATAAATAGGTGATAGTGGAAACAGATAAAGGGGGTTATTTATCAAGGTCTGAATTTATCTTACTATTTCTAAGTTAGAAATCCTAGCAACTCCGTTTGCTTGAATGAAACTTATTTTTGAAGAAAAAAGCATGGAAAAATAGGGTCAGGCAAACATTGGAGCTTCCCCCGAAAACTCTGAATTCATAGTTTTCATAGTTTTTTGTGCAGAAACCACAAACTCATCAGATATCGGTACAGACATCAGCGCAGACACTGTGACCAGGGCCGGACTGGGAGTAAAAATCAGCCCTGGCAAAAAAAATCAAAGCAGCCCACACAGAAATGTGTACTGGTATTTTATTTACACACAAGCATATTTTTATATATATTACTTACAGTAGATAGCTCAGATCAATCTACAGACTCTGACACTGTCCCTGACAATAGCACCACTAAAGCTTTTTTAGGGGTCAAAACTCGCTCCAAGAAGGACAAAGAGGGAGACAACGGAGGCATACCAGACGGGGGAACCGCAAATCTAAGAGGAAAACCCCCCAGGGGCAGGAGAGTATAGTATTCAATAGATAGATCTCTCTTTTAACGAAAGGACTGTCCTTTGTTCCCAGTACCACCCCCGACACATTTGACGTGCTAGTTGACATACATAAATTCCAAAGAAAGCTTAAATTAAAAGAACACTTCCGCGATAGCTCAGTTCAAACTAGGCCTACATTTAAAACTAAAAGTACTTTTGATCCAATTAACACACCAGCCCCTATCAAAACTTTTGGAAAATTATTAAGTAGAGACGTCAAGCAGAATGAGGGTCATATAAGTACATTCAACAACCTCTCGCCTCCAGAACGTCAGGCTATCAAAACACTGAAAGCGGATAATAACTTGATCATCAGACCGGCTGACAAAGGTGGAGCCATTGTACTATTGGATTACACTTACTATAAAAATGAACTCTTAGGTCAGCTCGCAGACACTACCACATACAGAACATTGCAGTCTGATCCCACGGACAATTTTAAGAAAGAATTAGATGGTGTCCTTACTATGGCCAGAGATGCGGGATGGCTGGATGCTAATACGCATAACTATTTGGTTACGGAAAACCCCGCACTCCAATTATTTATACACTCCCAAAGGTGCATAAATCACTTTCGGCCCCTCCTGGCAGACCAATAATCTCAGCGGTTGGGTCATTATATCAATCGGTGTCCACCTACATTGACCATTTTCTTCAGCCGAAAATGCCATCCTATACACAGGACTCTCGCCATGTGATCAAAAGACTGAATGAAATAACAGATATCCCCCCAGACTGCATTTTGGTGACGATGGACGTCAAAAGTTTGTACACAGTGATTCCTCACGATATGGGGATTGCGGCCTGTAGGAAAGCTCTACTTTCTTCCCAATCATCTTCTGTGCCAACTGAGTTCCTACTTCAACTACTGGAGCTCACTCTAACACGAAATTTTTTTAGGTTCGAGAAATCTTTCTATTTACAGATCTCGGGAACAGCCATGGGAAGTGCCCTCGCACCTTCATATGCGAATATCTTCATGTTTGAGTTTGAAACAATGCATATCATGCCTCTATTGGGCAGAGAGATCCTTACCTACTTTCGTTATATTGACGATTTGTTCATGATATGGACTAACTCCCAGGAGGCCCTGCTGTCGTTTTTCCATCATCTGAATAGCTTGGACACACCAATCAAGCTTACTCTAAATTCTGATACCAATAACATTGACTTCTTGGATCTTAACATTTTCTTTGTTGATTCCCACTTAGGCACTAGACTGTTCAGGAATAGAGATGGCGCGAACTGTTCGCCGGCGAACTTGTTCGCGCGAACATCGGGTGTTCGCGCTCGCCGGAAGTTCGCGAACGTCGCGCGACGTTCGCCATTTTGGGTTCGCCATTGTTGGCGCTTTTTTTTGCCCTCTCACCCCAGACCAGCAGGTACATGGCAGCCAATCAGGAAGCTCTCCCCTGGACCACTCCCCTTCCCTATAAAAACCGAAGCCCTGCAGCGTTTTTTTCACTCTGCCTGTGTGTGCTGAAGAGATAGTGTAGGGAGAGAGCTGCTGCCTGTTAGTGATTTCAGGGACAGTTGAAAGTTTGCTGGCTAGTAATCGTTTTGATACTGCTCTGTTATTGGAGGGACAGAAGTCTGCAGGGGTTTGAGGGACATTTAAGCTTAGGTAGCTTTGCTGGCTAGTAATCTACCTTCTACTGCAGTGCTCTGTATGTAGCTGCAGTGGGCAGCTGTCCTGCTTCTGATCTCATCTGCTGACTGCTGCAATAACAGTAGTCCTTGTAAGGACTGCTTTTATTTATTTTTTTGTTCCAATACAGAGCAGTATCAAGCAGATTACTAGCCAGCAAACTTACTATCATCTGTCCCTGAAATCACTAACAGCTCTCCCCCTACACTATCTCTTCCAAGCACACACAGGCAGATTTTTCAGATACATTTTTGCCCTTGATCCCCCTCTGGCATGCCACTGTCCAGGTCGTTGCACCCTTTAAACAACTTTAAAATCATTTTTCTGGCCAGAAATGTCTTTTTTAGATGTTAAAGTTCGCCTTCCCATTGAAGTCTATGGGGTTCGCGAACCGTTCGCGAACCGCTCGCATTTTTGCGCAAGTTCGCAAATATGTTCGCAAACTTTTTTTCCGACGTTCGCTACATCCCTATTCAGGAAACTGACGGACCGAAACTCCATTTTGCATGCGAACAGCAACCATCCGCCAGCTACTATCAGGGGGATTCCATATTCCCAATTCCTCAGAGTAATCCGCAACAACAGCTCGAAAGAAACAGCCTTGATACAAACTAAAGAAATGTTTAACCGTTTTTTGGAGAGGGGATACTCTGCGGATTTGCTAAATGAGCAACTGGAGAGGGCATTGCAGCATTCACAATCCACACTGCTGACGAGCAAACCTATGATACGTAACTCGGCTGATCGGTTGATTTTCACTACCACTTTTTCATCAGTATCCAAGGTCCTATCCACAAGCATTAATAAGAATTGGCAAATGCTTAATATGGATGAATCTTTATCCCTCCATCAAGCACCCAGACCATTGATGGGCTACAAGAGAGATCGCAGTCTAAGAGATATTCTGGTACGAACTGACCTTATAGGACTGAATCAGCCTGCTACAAACTGGCTCACTGCACAGAAGAAACTAGGATGCTACAAATGTCCTGATTGCGTGACCTGCAGGTGCTTACTTACTGGCACTGACTTCCCACACACGGGCAAAAGATTCAAGATTATGCACAGACTAAGTTGCACATCATCCTTTGTGGTGTATTTCATCACTTGTCCGTGCGGCTTTTACTATGTAGGCAAGACAAGCACCACCCTCAAAGAACGCATCGCAAACCATAGATCGGCCATCAGTAAAGCTCTGAGAGAGGGCAATGCCCTACAGCCAGTGGCCAAACACTTTCTACTGAATGGGCATTCCTTGCCCACCTTTCGATGTATGGCCATAGATTACCAGCCCCCCCTGGATAGGGGAGGCAATCGTGACCAAGCGCTACTAAGGAGGGAATCAAGATGGATTCACAAATTAGACACTGTGACTCCCCGTGGACTAAATGAGACACTACCTTTGGTGTGTTTCATCTGATGAACCATAATTTTCATAAATTAACATCTTGTTGTATTTTGTCTATACTGTGGGGCTCTAAAAGATACCCTGTAGCCTGTGGACTGCTTGAACATTTATGACTGTTGCCTTCTTGCTACATTGTTGCTACTTTGTAGCTTCTTGCTTTCCTGGTCCATATTTGCAATCAGCTGTCACTATATGTAATGTTTTTAACAGCTCACTTCACCGTACCACTAATGCCATTGACTTCACCTATTGTGATTGTGCTGCATTATACAGTTTCCCTGGTATACCTACTATAGCACCCTGTGAGTATATGTGGACTCAGTGCAGGAAGGCGATTAGGCATTTCTAATAGTCAGCAATAAGTTCCTAGCACCCTTTGTCCGTAATAATGGGATAGTAGCTGGCTAACAGGGAGGCTTTGGTCCGCTTTTACTAGTGAACCGGCCCCCCCGTCGGACCAGCAAGTTCCCTTGGTCCTGCAATAGTGCACACTAAGCGATACGGCGCTGATACGCCTCAGATGGAGGTTCACGGAAGCGCCTGGACACGGACCCAAGCTTTAGGGTTGCTAGGCAACGCTACTATACGCCTGTACGCTGATCTGCTCGATTTGCGAGCAAGTTCCGGTTCACCTCTGCACTCTGATGGACGGGTGAGTACAGAATATTGGTAGATGGGCTGCACAAACTGTATTGAGCGCATGGAAATGGCACATTACAATACTTAGAAGTTGCTAACTATGGTACGATCACTTCATCACTGGCTTTGTTTGTTACCACTCTATTCTCACTGATTACGGTTGCTAGGACTCCCTGGTAACCGTTTTTGGCGCCAAACCTGTTGGTTTAAATAGCCATTTTTAGTGCACTGTTATGTTTTCCTTCCCTGATGAAGGTTCTCAAGTAGAACCGAAACGTTGGATAAAATAAACCTGTTATAATCAACTTCCTGATGCTTTTGACATGATTGTGTGACTCGGAGTGCTGTCACCACTGGATCTATACATTGTATTTACCTCGGACTGGCACCCAGTTTTGGATACCACTTATGGTGTGCATTCCACTTGGACTATTATATATATATATATATATATACATTCCAAGGGATGCCAGCACTCACGATAAAGCAAAATAATGTTTTTTTGTTTTATATATATATATATATATATATATATATATATATATATATAACAAAGGTTGGGATATCGGCACTCACGAGAGTACATTATCCCTTATAATACATGAGTGATACTCAGAGTTCCCTGTATAACTTAGCCTCTGCAGCCTTGTGCCTTTATATGGTCACAGAACAACCCCCCAGTGACTTCTAATATCCTTATTATTTACAGTAGGGGGTACATTATCCCTTATAATACATGAGTGATACTCAGAGTTCCCTGTATAACTCAGCCTGCAGCCTTGTGCCTTTATATGGTCACAGAACAACCCCTCAGTGACTTCTAATATCCTTATTATTTACAGTAGGGGTACATTATCATTTATAATACATGAGTGATACTCAGAGTTCCCTGTATAACTCAGCCTGCAGACGTTTGCCTTTATATGGTACACTGTAGTGTCTTTTTTTTAATTAACGTAGTTAAGTAAAAATTCTCAGCCTTCAAAAGGGCACTAAAACTAATAAAAACAGCAGAATGTACATACTAATGTTTGTGCTAAAATGTATTGGTCAACAGATTGAAAATTAAAGTGAAGGTCTAAGTGGCTGTTATGGAGAACTGCTCTGGAGCAATTTAACATTAGTTATTAAATCAGCCCCAGTTTATTTATTAAAGGCAAGGAGGCAAAGGCAATTCCATTAATAAGGTACAGTATCCCCATAATTCCATAGATCATACAGAATAATTCATTAAAAAATCAACTGGTCCTTATTCAGTTATATGGTTTTTTGTTTAGCAGCTATCTGGTTGCTAGGGTCTTGTTTAGCCTAGAAACTAGGCAGTGGCTTGAACGAGGGACTTGGGGTATATTTATCAAAGAGTGAAGTTAGAGGTCGCCACAGTCCACTACTGTGAAATTCCGCCACTATCCATTCATTTCTATGGGATTTTTTATGAATTTCTCTGAGTATTTTTCAATGGGTGAAAGTGAAAGTTCATCCTTTGATAAATAAGTTTTTCAAAATCCCATAGAAATGAATGGAGAGTGAAGGAATTTCACACTAGTGGACTGTGGCAACCTCTAAGTTCACTCTTTGATAAATCCCTATGAATAGCAATACATGAGTTACTTAATAACAATACATTTGTAGCCTTTTAGAGCAATAGTAAGTGACCCTCATTTGAAAGCAGAAATAGGTAGCATTCATTTACAGAGTAAACACATTTTTGTTGTTTACTCTGCAGCAGCTGTGACTTTTTAAGGAGAAGGAAAGGTCTCAACACAATATTGTAGTCAGGGCAGCCATCAGGGGGGGGGGACAGTGGGGACAGTTGTAGGGGGCCCCGAGGGTAAGGGGGCCCTGCCATGCCACACTTACTTGATTAGCTGGGCCCTCAATCTTTCTGAGAGCTGCTGAAGGTATTTTTTTTTCTCATGTGGGGTCCTAGCCACCAATATTTTTTAATGGGGGGCCCTGGCCAAAAATGTTTTTTATGGGGGGCCCTGACCACCAATATCTTTTTATTTTTTATTAACATGTAGGAACCCTAGCCACCAATATTTTTTTTGTTTTTTTACTGTGTGGTGGGGGGCGGACCTGTGGGGTGGGCGGACCTGTAGGTGGGGCTTGCGGTGGGCACAGCCCGGGGGCCCAGGAAATTTTGTCGTATGGGGCCCTGTGATTTCTGATGGCGGTCCTGATTGTAGTTATACATTTGTCCCATGCAGGCCTGCTAAACCCCTAAATTTATTTTTACCAATTATGAACAGCAAAAAAAACACTGTTCCCTACCTCCCCTTTTAAATTATAGTAAAGCCATAATGTTACATATGGGAAAAGCTGTCTGAAGCAGGCTAAAAAACATTCAAAGTGCCACACAGCACACAATATATAGTACAGATGCACCCCCACCACAGAATTTGAAATGCTGGTCACCTCAGAGCCTTTGCTGCGGTTTCTTCCTTCTTCAGACTGATGAGACACTGATGACCCACTCTCCAGTCCACTTTCAGCACCAGCTCTGCCCTGAAAAAAATACCTCTCTCCAGCTTCCCTCAGTAATAATACAGCTCTCCAGTCCACTATGTTTGTAAATAAACCAGCATGTGGTGACGTCACGCTGGTGTCTTCACCCACTAGTTAGAAATTTCTGCAGTCCTGCCCCCCTCTGCTCTGTTACATTACAGTGCTCTGTGCAGGTGGGAGGGGGCTGCAGACGTGATCGTTGTGCCATACAGGAGAGTGGGGGAGGAACCGGAGCAGAGGCACACAGAGCAGAGGGAGGACTGATAACAAGAAGCAGACGGCGGGTCCTGGATTAGTTTAAAGATAAACTAATTAAGTGGCCGCGCCGTCCCTGCTCAGGACAGGTATTACACGCCAGTGAAGAGACGCTGCCGGCTGACACTGTAGTGAATAGCACAGAAGAATTAAAAGCCGAGAAGTGAAGTGCCGCATCTAATCAGACAGCGGGCGGCCCACTTAAACAAAGGGAGGATCGGCCCCTCGGGCAAATGCCCGAACAGGGACATTACCAGTCCGGGCCTGACTGGGACCTTCCCCATTGACTTATACAGGACCTCGAGAGCTTTTAGATGCCGGGGTTTCGGATTCTGAGTTTTAAGACCTTCATAGTTTTTTTTTCCTCCGAAAACTACGAATTATTCAAGGTTCGGATATTCTGAGCTTGATAAATAACCCCCAAAGTGTTGGTTCCTGCGTGACACATGAAATTTCTGTCAGATGTATAACACGTGCCATGCCATTAAAGCTGTCATTGTTTGCGTCTGTTTTTCTACCACTGGTCCTTTATCATGCAGAGAACAAAAAGTTTAGAGTAAGGATATTTATTCTCAGTTAAACTACAGCTCCCCTCCCCCCATCCAAGAGGTTGCAGGGAGTTGCAGCAGGTAACAATCCTGGTTTAAAATCCTAATAGAACACACAGAGAAGTAGTGAGTGCAGGAGGCAACAAGAGCAGTGGAAACGAAAACCCATTTCTTACCTTGAGTTTGAGTCAGTAATTCCCGTGGTAAAAGATAGGATACCTGAAGTTGACTGAATTTTAGCCTCCCAAAAAGTGACAGTGGGGAGAGCAGGCTGTGTCCTTATTAATCTACCAGTATGATCCTCCTCCCACTGTGTTATCCCAGCAGCAGCATAGAAATCCCCCACACACAGCATCGCTGCTGCACCCAATCTGCCCTGTCCCAAAGTGAGCACTCCTGCTACAGTACTATGGCTGCTGCTACTGTCTGGCAGGAATCAGGAAGCTCAAGCAGGCCCATTCTCCCACTAAACATATTCACCCTATCAGCACCATGGGCTGTTATTATTGGAGCATTGGCTTCCTTCCTAGCATTCACACTCTCTAAAACACAAGGTAACCTGAACCTAGGTTCGTGTTTGTGCACATAACAGGCTAGGGTGTATATATACTGTATATGTATATAGCTGTGTGTGGTATTAACTAGAGCTCCTCGTGGGACTAATGGCATTTATTGGTTTGCCCATTAAAGACATTGGCTCGACACAGAAGCCAGGCTTCCCTTGTACTGAAATATCATCTCATCCTTTAGAATCTGACATGGAGCCTAGCAACTGTCTCACTAGGATTTGTCACACTGCTCTTTACTCTGCTTTCCCTCACGGGCTTTTCACTTGCTGGGACTGGAGTGTTTGGTTTATGAGCAGAATGTGACTGTACAGAGGTGTATCTATATGGATGAGGTACATTTATATACATGACGCTTCTTCTGCTCCCTGGAATTTTAAATACATAGTGTGCCCTTCAGCAGTTACGTATATCTCTTTGCTTTGCTCTGCCCTTTGATTTCTTTCATTTAGAACTGGTAACTGGACTTCTGTCATTGAGTGGGTTAAACAGGTATTGAGAGGTTAAACAGCAATTAGAAATGGTACCTGGACTTCTGGTCCCTCTTAGGTAATGAGAGGGTTCATAAGTATTAAACTGCTTAGGGGATTATTTATTGAAGTCCGAAAATTTTAGTTATTTTACAAAAATCCAAATATTTCATGGTTTTCGGGTGGAAAAATCTTTTGGGGTTTTTTTCGCCGCACTGGAATTTTTCGGGAAAATGTATTGATGAGTAAAGGGAAATAACCTGTGGGGATTTGGTCGGAGTATATTTAAAAAAATAATGAGATAAATTCGGATTTTGATAAATAACCTCCTAACAGTGATTATTTCACAGATCGTGGTCATATCTGTATAAGCAGTAGTCAGTGTGAATTTAAGACATGGCAGATTGGGACCCACAATGAAATTTATGGCCCCCCTAAACTTTGGGAATGAAACATTTTTCATGAAATAACTTCAGACAGTGCCCCACTGGGTCCCGCTGCAGTCTGTCGTTTGCTTTGCTTTAGTTATACCCCTGATTGTCAGAAGCATAATAAGAGCGCGCTGGGCCCCCGACCCAGCGCACAATCCACCCTGTCCCCACCCACTAATTTAACTAACATTTTGAATGCTCAAGTACTTGGAAAAAAGTGAGTCCTTGTTTTTCCCTTCAGCAACCTCTAGCTGCATGAACTCTAAGGGGCCCATTTATTAAGGGTCGAAGTGAATTTCCAAATTCAAAAACTTCAAATTCTGAAGTAATTTTTTGGTACTTCGACTATCGAATAGGCCAAATTTGACTTTGACTCGGATTGAAAATACTTCACAAAATTGACCATTCGAAAATCAAAGTACTGTCTCTTTAAAAAACTTTGACTTCGACACTTCGCCACCTTAAACCTGCTGAATTGCTATGTTAGCCTATGGGGACCTCCTAGAACCTATAGCCGGTATTTGGCTAAGTTTTGAGAATTTGAAGGATTTTTTGGTAAAATCGTACAATCTGTTCTGTCCCCACATGAAGGCGAATGAAGGTATAACTAATAGTAGCTGTGTGACTTCCTACCTTCGTATCCAAGCAGTGGGGCAGACCGGACCGGCAGATGCTCAGGTTGGATGGATCCAAACGTAGACACAGGGATGAAATCAGCCTGAGTTTATTTGATCCAGAATACAGCAATATATGGTGATACAATACTGTTCTGTAGTAGTGGTATCAATACTGTCCTGTAGATGACTTTCCTGAGGCTAACTGCTGTTCAAAAACTGATGCCTTCACAAGCCCAAAATGTCTGAATGTCCAGTCACACAGTAATGAGGCACTAAAAAATGGCTGCTGGAAGTGAGAAGGACTGAGCTGCAGAAAACCACGCCCCCGAGAGGAAAAACTTTACTAACAAGAACAGAGGTGTGCAGCATGCAAATTTTGTCCAGCAGAAAGCAGCAGTACAACAATGCACAGAAAATAACATAGATAAGAAGGTTTGATAATAATGAAGCAATTAACTATGAGGAGAACAGCACACTCCCCGTCTGAAATTTACTTTGGAGATTTCACTATGACGAATGTCCATGAAATATAACACAAACCTGCAACAAAAACATGTTAGAATGCAATACACATAACAATATAGTTGGCTTTCTTGGCTTGTAATGGAGAAAATGTCTATAGTTCAACTACAGTCCTGTTCATCCTGCAGGAACGTTCTCGATTGGTAATATCAAAATGAGTTCGTTAATTGGCCTTGCGAACGTTTTAAGCTCGCCCTTCCTGAAGATCTTCAACTCCACTTTTCGGACTTTGCCGTCCTCGCTAGGGAAAACCTTTGTAATCAGTCCGATAGGCCAGGCAATCCTTTCGGTTTGTTGCTCTTTCATCAATACAAGGTCTCCTTCTTTCAAGTTTGGTTTTTGGTGTTGCCATTTTCTTCTTCCTTGAAGAAGATTGAGATACTCCTTTCGCCATCTGTTCCAGAAGTAATCCGCCAGGTATTGTACACGTTTCCAGTGTTTTTGGTAGATATTCGCGTGAGTAAATTCTCCACTAGGCATTATTGTATTCTCAGTTTTTTGGGTAAGTAGAGTAGCTGGAGTCAGTATGGCTGGTGTTTCAGGATCCATAGACACTGGCACAAGGGGTCTTGAATTGATAATAGCTGAAACTTCAGCAAGAAGGGTGACAAGAGTCTCATGTGTGAGTCTTGAAGAGTTTACATCCATCAACATAGAATTTAAGATGTTGCGTGAGATCCCGATCATTCTCTCCCAGGAACCCCCCATATGGGAACTATGAGGAGGATTGAAGATCCAGGTGCAACCTTTCTCTGCCAACTGATCTTGAATGGGCTTAGTGTCGATGTTCAGTTCTCTACAGGCTCCAATGAAGTTACTTCCTCGGTCTGACCTCAACTGTTTCACTGGTCCTCTGATTGCGAAGAACCGTCTTAAGGCATTAATGAGACTGGATGTGTCCATGGATTCTAACACCTCTATGTGAACGGCTCGCACACTCATGCAAGTAAATAGCACAGCCCAACGTTTACTGTTTGCGTGACCGCCACGGGTTCTGCGTGCGGACACCATCCATGGCCCAAAGACATCCAGGCCAGTATAGGTGAAGGGCGGTTCTGAACATAGTCTATCTGCAGGCAAATCAGCCATTTGTTGGTGTAGCAGTTTCCCTCTTGCTTTGCGACAGTGCACACAGTCATGCAGTATTCGGGCTACGTGTTTTTTCATACCTATAATCCAAAGACCTGCAGACCTTAACTTGCCTTCGGTGATTTGTCTGCCCTGGTGTTCAGCCTTTTTGTGGTAATGTCGGATCAGCAACACAGTGATATGATGTTTGCTGGGAATAATTAAAGGATTTTGTTCTGCAACTCCTAGGTGGGCTTGATTCAAACGACCACCAACTCTGAGCAGGCCAAAACTGTCTATAAATGGATTTAGGTTGGCAAGAGGACTTTTTATAGGAATCTGCTGTCTGTTGTACAAGCACTTCCATTCTACGTTAAATTCTCCCTGCTGGACATGACGTATTATGAGAGACTCGCTATGAGAAATGTCCTCAGCAGAGAAGGGTTTATGGCAGACATGCCAACCATGACAATCTTTATCTTCCTGGGTATTGTGATAACATCTAGCGATGTGCACTAACCTTGCAATAGTTCTGATGAGTCTCATCCAACTGGAGAAACGTTCAAAGCGATGACAATGGAGGCTGGAGGTTTGCCTTGCTTCAGTGACTAATGCACTAACTTCAGCACGGATTTCTGGATCATTATCCGGATCCTGGATGCTGAAATCTTCCTGTACACATTCATCCGCCTCTCCTAGCAGAAACTCTGGACCTGTAAGCCAAGAAGAGTTAGTAAAAGAACATATAGACATAGGCCTGGTGGCATGATCTGCTGGATTGAGTTCGGAGGGTACATAGTGCCATTGTTCAGGTTTGGAGGACCTCCTGATTCTCTCTATGCGGTTACTGACATACACATAAAATCGTTTTGTCTGATTGTAGATGTAACCTAAAACGACCTTACTGTCAGTGTAATACTGGACTTCATCTATGTCGCCATCCAATTCTTGTTGTATGAAATCCGCAATTTCCACTGCTAACACGGTCCCACAAAGTTCAAGTCTGGGAATAGTATGATCAGGCTTGGGGGCTAACTTAGCCTTACCAAAGACAAATCCAACGTGATTTTGATTGTTGGGGTCTGTCACCTTCAGATAGGCAACCGCTGCTATGGCCTCTGTGGAGGCATCCGAGAACACATGGAGTTCCTTCTTTACGCTTGAGGTAAATGAGGTTTTAGTATAGCATCTTGGGATGCGGATTTCATCCAAAGCACACAAAGATTGCTTCCAGGCTTCCCATTTTTGCTCTTTATCAGAGGGAAGAGGGGTATCCCAATCCTTGATGGTTTCAGAAAGCTGTCTCAGTAGGGATTTACCCTGTATAGTGATGGGTGCTACAAATCCCAGTGGATCGAATAGGCTGTTCACCACGGATAGGACACCACGTTTTGTAAATGGCTTGTCTGCACAACTTATTTGAAAACCGAAGGAGTCGGCTGAGAGATCCCATCTGATGCCCAAGCTCCTTTGCATGGATGGACTATCTTGTCCCAGGTTAATATCCTTGAATCCAGGTGCATGATCACCCGACTCGAAGGCCCTCATCACAGCCAGGCTGTTTGAAGCAATTTTGTGCAGTCTAAGTTTAGCTTGGTACAACATGCCTTGGGTTCTTTTGAGCAGATCGATAGCCGCTTCCTCAGTTGGTAGTGATTTGAGTCCATCATCTACATAAAAGTCCTTTTCCACGAAGTCTCTGGCATCTGTGCCGTACTCCGATTCTCCTTCTAACGCAGTTCTCCGAAGGCCATACGTCGCTACAGCAGGTGAAGGGCTATTTCCAAACACGTGTACCCTCATTCGATACTCCACCATCTCTGCGTTGGTGTCATTGTTCTTATACCACAGAAACCTGAGGAAATCCCGGTGGTCCTCTCTGACTACAAAACAGTGGAACATCTGTTCGATATCGGCAGTGATGGCGATAAGCTCTTTCCTGAACCTCATCAGCACTCCGACTAGGTTATTTGTGAGATTAGGACCTGTAAGAAGGACATCAT
This sequence comes from Xenopus petersii, assembly GCA_038501925.1. Classification (NCBI taxonomy): domain Eukaryota; kingdom Metazoa; phylum Chordata; class Amphibia; order Anura; family Pipidae; genus Xenopus; species Xenopus petersii. The sequence goes on along the minus strand of CM076681.1, from coordinate 65,672,912 downwards.
TGAGGGATACACCTTGGTGTTTGGCACTTGAATCGAAAACAACCCTAATTTGATTAGGTTTCCGTGGATGATACACTCCAAATGAAGGCAAGTACCAGGACTCGTTGTTCTTTCCTAGGGACGGAGCTGGTTCTGCGTGGTTATTACGGAATATTCTATCCATGAAGGCAACAATGTGTTCTCTCATTTCAGGCTTGTTGTTCATGGTACGCTGAAGAGAGTTAAATCTGGATAGCGCTTGCTCTCGATTGTTCGGGAGTCTTACCCTGGTGACTCGGAAGGGTAATGGAGAAACCCAGTGATTGGTTTTGTCTTTAAAGAACTCACTGTCCATTATCTTGATAAACTCTCTGTCCTCTACTGACAAGGCTACTTTATCGTCATCTTTGGTTGTGTGAAAGACCGATCTCCCCAAGTTGTCAGCAAAGAGGGGAGAAATGATGTCAGGTGGTTGTATGAGGTCTGGAGACTTCTCTTTCACTTCATAGTGATGAGGACACGGCTTAATGCAAGTTGTGCGTCCATCTCCACGCACGTACGTTTTGAAGGAGTTAATTCTTGGTTGATCCAAGCATACATTACATTTCCTATGACTACCCATCCCAAGTCCAGTCTCTGGGCATATGGGGCGTAGTCGGGACCATTACATTGTTGGCGCACCTTGTGCACCCTTAGATTGTCTCTGCCGAGCAGGAGTAGAATCTCTGCGTTGTTGTCCATAGGTGGGATAACGTTGGCAAGGTGCCTTAGGTGTGGCTGGTGAAATGCAGCTTCCGGGGTAGGGATCTCATCCCTATGGTTTGGTATTTGATCGCATTCGATCAGTGTTGGTAGGGGTATTTCTGTATTCCCATTGATGGGAGAAGCAATGAATCCTTGTGCCCTCCTTCCGCTAGTCTCTATGCGGCCCGAGCAGGTGTTTAAGATGTAGGGTTCAGATGGTCCCTCTATTCCAAAGGCATCGAAGAATTTAGGTCCTGCTAGGGACCGGTTGCTTTGGTCGTCAATGATAGCATACATTTTTACTGCCTTTTCTGGTAGTCCCTCTGGATAGACCTTGATTAGGCATATTCGGGCACAACATTTCTCACTCTGGCTGTCGCCACATACTTCCAAACATGAGCAGGAAACGGCGGTGGCTGTGTTAGCGTGACTCTGAGTCTCCCCGCCATGACTTGGAGCAGGACTGGTGGTGAAGACAGCTGGTGAGTCTCTGGTGAGCGGAATTGGGTGCATAGCTGAGGCATGTCTTTCACTATGACACTCCTCACACTTGATGATGGATTTACAGTCCTTAGCCATGTGCTCCAATGAAGCGCAGCATCTGAAACACACCCCAAGCTCGCTGAGGACTTTCTTCCGCTCCTGTATGGTTTTAGATCTAAACCTTCTGCATTTGTTCAGTGAGTGTGGTTTTTTATGAATGGGACACTCACGATTGAAGGACTTGTCTCCTGACGAGGTATTGTACTGTTTACCCGTGGGTGCTGCAGGTGATGGTAGGTTAGTCTTTCTGACACTCACGCTGCTCTTAAAGTCTCTGTTTTTATGCAAGACACTTTCATACCTTGAAGATGGTGTCGCTGAAGCTGTAGTGTTGAACTCCAGGAAATCAAGGCTGGGGTCATTCCTCATCTGGGACTGTTCATCGATGAATCTGCAGAAATGAATAAATGGGGGAAAGGTGACGTCATGCACTCTTTTGTACCTTGAGACTGATGCCGCCCACTTTTCTTGCAGACTGTAGGGTAACTTCACGACAATTGGGTTCACCCCATGGGCTGTATCCAGGTAGCACAGGCCGGTCAAGCGAGTGTCTCTTTTGGCAAGTTCTAATTCCATGAGCAGATCACTCAAATCCTGAAGCTTATGGACATCTTTGAGATTGATCTTTGGGACATTCTGCAGTCTCTTGAATAGGGCTTTCTCTATTGCTTCTGCACTGCCGAATGTACGTTCGAGTCTCTGCCAGGCAGCAGCGAGACCTGCTTCTGCTTGTCCCACATAGACAGTTCTGAGGCTCTTAATACGACTTGTGGAGTCTGGGCCCAGCCATTTGATCAAGAGGTCGAGCTCCTGCTCTGCGGTCAGGTTGAGGTTGGCAATAGCGGCTTTGAAGGTTGCTTTCCAGGCTCTGTAGCTCTCTGCACGGTCATCAAATTTTGAGAGACTTGTGTTAATTAGCTCTCTGCTCACCATAAACCTGGCAAACTCGGACATATCCGATTTCTCACTGCTTGTTGCCATGACAACTTGTGATGCCCCCAGGGCGTGTGGGCTGCGTGGCGTGAAAGGGTGAGATGCTTCCGGGTAGAATGATGTTGCTGCAGGGTTGAGCTGTGGTCTAGCCTCTGTAGATTGTGATGACTGCTGCTTGAGCTGTGACGGTAGGCCGGGAAATGCCGGGGAGCCTTTTTGCTGTAACACCTGTCCTTGAGAGGGCACAGCTGGGTGAACGTCATCAGATTGCTCAGGTGCTGTGGGTGGCACTGGCACTGTAGGTAGAGTTGACTTGAAGGTTTCAGTGTTGTCGGCTTGGACAGTACTGCAAACTGGGGGTGGTGCAGGTAACTGTTTTAGTACATAGTCACTGGTGCGATCGGCTGGATCATCTATCTCCTGTGGTGGCAAGCAGACTGGGTCAAGGCCTTGGCCCAATGCTTGCTCAAGTAGTCTTACTTTAGCTAATGCAATTTCCTCTTCCATCTCTGATTCAAGAATCTTTAACCGAGCCTCTGCTTCTACCCTCTTAGCCTCTGCATCTGCTTCGGCCCTCTTAGCCTCCGCCTCTGCTTCGGCTATGGCCCTCTTGGCCTCCGCCTCTGCTTCTGCCCTCTTAGCCTCTGCATCTGCTCTTCTTGTCTCTGCTTCTGCCCTCGCAAGAGCTTCTTTTTCAGTGAAGGAGCGTCTCACCTTGGATTGCTCTGCATTTATGCGGGCCTCTAGTAGTCGGTCGCTTAGAGCTGAGCTTCTTGAGCACGATGATCTGTATGACCGAGAGGAATGTTTAGATGAATTTGATCTGTGGGATCTAGTTTCTTGCAGATGGGAGATACGGAGTTCCGCTTTATCTCTAGCACGCAGCACCATGGCGTCTCTTTGTCTGTCTATTAGTTCTGCCTTGCTCAGTTCTGACGGGGCTTCATCATGATTAACATCTTTTAGAAAGGTTATATACTTGGTGGACAGTCTCTTATATCTTTCATGAGCTGTATTCAGCCGTTCTATAGCAACTTGTAAGCTTGTGGCGTCACCTGAGGATTTAAGTCCAGACATAATGGAGGAGACTCGTTCCCATAGCTCTTCCAGGCTATCGCATAGCTCATCTTTCCTGGTTTGATAGTTTTCTCTGACCTTTATTGTCGGTTTGAGCGAGCGTCTTGATCGCACGACTTGGTCTGCTGGAAGTGTGGAATCTGGTTCCTGTTCTTCATAATGATCTGTATCAGGTTGCATTATCATTGTTTCATCGCTGGGGAACTGTGGGAGGTCTTTTTCGGCCATTTTGATTTAAGGTGCGCTGTCTCTTTAAGAAAATAAACTTTTGAATTGGGGGCTGAAAATAGCAGTGCGGCTCCGCTGAGGCACCCTGACAAGGTTCCTCAAGTGTTTTCGGTGAATTGCGGGGTTTGGTAGTTTGGGGACCCTGCGTGCATTCACAATTCTGTACTATGCGAGCAAAGGTTAATACAGGATGTAGGAGATGGCTTGATGGGTTGTGGAGGACTTTCAGGTGAGAGTATAGATACTGCAGACACGTGGTGCTTGCCCTTTGGCTTCTGTGACGTGCACTGTATCTGGGCAGATTTGCTGCAGGTGGGCCTGTTGCCAGGGAGATTTCTGAGTATGGTACTGAACTGTGAGGTAATCTGTGGCTTGGGGTATGGGCATTAAGGCAGTTTTTGACTGTTCTGTCCCCACATGAAGGCGAATGAAGGTATAACTAATAGTAGCTGTGTGACTTCCTACCTTCGTATCCAAGCAGTGGGGCAGACCGGACCGGCAGATGCTCAGGTTGGATGGATCCAAACGTAGACACAGGGATGAAATCAGCCTGAGTTTATTTGATCCAGAATACAGCAATATATGGTGATACAATACTGTTCTGTAGTAGTGGTATCAATACTGTCCTGTAGATGACTTTCCTGAGGCTAACTGCTGTTCAAAAACTGATGCCTTCACAAGCCCAAAATGTCTGAATGTCCAGTCACACAGTAATGAGGCACTAAAAAATGGCTGCTGGAAGTGAGAAGGACTGAGCTGCAGAAAACCACGCCCCCGAGAGGAAAAACTTTACTAACAAGAACAGAGGTGTGCAGCATGCAAATTTTGTCCAGCAGAAAGCAGCAGTACAACAATGCACAGAAAATAACATAGATAAGAAGGTTTGATAATAATGAAGCAATTAACTATGAGGAGAACAGCACACAATCGCACGATCTTAAAAATCCTTCGCCTTCGAATGTCGGACTACCCTATTCGATGGTCGAATTTCGAAGTTTTTTTCACTTCGAAATTCGACCCTTGATAAATCTGCCCCTAAATGTCTGTGACTGGTGATCGCCTTTAATTGGAGCAGCCAAACTGAGTGGTGGGTGGTGCATTCCAACTGTATACTGGGATGCTGGTGGCATGTAGCAGCTATGACAGATAGGAGGCCTCATCCATGAAATACTGCAAATCTACTGCATATCTACTGCCTGTCACAACCACACCCCTCTCACCTTCATAGCTTAGTCCACAACAGGTATAGCTTTGCCAAGGGCCCTGGAAAATATGACCCTACCTCGACCATTTTGCATTACCCTCTCTCTGGCTTCCACCCCCCATCTCTAACCAGCAGGGAAACCAGTATTGCCCTAGGCCGGGGTAGTAGAACTTTGACGTTTGAGGACTTTGTACCGTATTCAATTGTATTAAATATTTATAGGGTCCTAGAAATTATGGGGCCCCCTTATAGATGGACTCCATGTACATCTAATGGCTGCCGTGCTGCACCACGTGTAGGGGGAATCCCTCTATCCAATATCACAAGGCCTATACTCCGCAGTGGAAGCAAAAATGATAAATGTCAGATACCAAAAAATAGAACTAAATCTGCACATCTGTATATTTGACAGCATTTATAGTGATAACGCCAGCAATTAAATATTAAGATAATGGCCTGCATCTCATTTGAATTTGACTCCAGCTCAGAAGCTTCTGTAATTAATTTGGCTTTTTGTACAAGCATTGGACATGTACAGTGGTATGCTTATTGGCTAGGTAACATAAAACAATACATCTGAAATGTAATCCTAATAAATCTTAATGCACATTAGTTGTAGAGCATTTACTAATATTATTTTTTAACCAAAATAACAGATCAAACCTTTATCTATCATGTACAGCCCTTATGCTCCAGGGCAATTTCTAATCAGCTCTGACTGCTTTTCACATTACAGACACATTTACAAGCAGCTTGTGTGGCATAGAGCTATAACATGCAAATAAACTAATGTACAGGGCATGCTAAATTGTAGAGTAGACTGTTTTAGCCTGCTACATGCATAAACTTCCCTGACAGTTTAAAGGGACACTGACACATTGTTATGAAAATCAGTATAGGCTAAAGTCCTTCCATAGGTTTATTACAAATGAAGACAGTACTCAACCCTATGGAAGGATTGTGCTGCCTCCAGCCCAGCATGATGGACACAACTGCAGTGTTTGTGAGTCACGAACAGAATCAAAAATCAAGAAAAATGAGTTGTAATTCTCACCATGTTTAGACACCCTGCCTATTTTGCTGACTCTTAGAAGCCTATTTATCATGCTAGAAAAACAATGTAAAAAGATGTGTAAAATAAATGGCAAATTTATGAAGGTGTGTGTTTTATTTTTCACCACTTGTTTAATCTGTGTTCTGTGTAATCTGTTAGTAGTAAATTGTGTAATATTTAGTAAAAATTCAAGAGCCAAGTTCCGGCAGAAATTGCTCTGGAAATAACCTTGTAAAAAACCATGATGGATGAACGCCATATTTTCCTGTAGCATTTTCAACCAGCTGCTTACTTTTATGCTGGATTCTTACACAGATGTACGCGATTGCTGATTTTTTTTTTTTAATTTGTTTGTTACACAGCTTTATCAGTAAGTTGTTTTTTTACCTGGCATGATGAATAGGCCCCTTACTTTATATATCCAAGATTATTTCAGCTAAATATATGTTTAAACACAATCAAGAATACTGTACTTGCGCAACCATATTCAGACTTGCATATCGTTTGAATAGAAACTCGTATTTTTCATTTAACTTGCTAAAAGGCTAAATATTTCACAACATCGAAAATAACATAACTGTCTCTTTGTAACCTTTACTACATGCAAAACAGAATGGTATGAACAGCCTCTCTGCAACTGTCATTGCACATAAAAGCTACAAGACAAGGTATTAAGCTCTTTTACAACCTTTTAATTGGCAAAATATGTAGTTGCACATTGTTCATTCTAACAATAACCTCAATCCCTCAGTTTCATGGATCACCAGCTTCACTTACTGATACCTGGCTTAAGCCACTGCAAAATGTGATCTTTTTTCCCTGAATTAATATCTGCAATTATTAGCCTGATCATTCAGTCAGCATTTCCTATGGATTTGAGTACTGTGTTGATTTAATTGCAATGTTTGAAAATAAGCTGATAAGCTAATATTTCACAAAAAATGGTGGCTTGTGGAACACAAAGGTCCATGGTGTTCAAATGTTTGGGCAATCTGTCTGGTTTGAGATTTTATAGTTGAAATGTGTCAAATTTTGTGTTGTCAATCTGACAACAGACAATAAACAGAAACCAATGCATCTTATTAGTGTGTAAGTGGTCAGTGGGCCTCTTGCTTCTAACCATTTGGCGTATTTCATGCTCATTCCCTATTTCTTTATGGGGGAAAAAGAGGCTTAATCATGGAAGAATAGAGTATAAATAAGAGTATAAATAATAAAAAAGGTTAAGTGAGGAGAGGAAGAATAATAGTTTGGAAAGTGGGCCCATGGTCTAAGGTTTTCTGGTGGGCCCCTGGCATCCCAGTCCAACACTGTAAGTGGTCCTGTCTATGGGAGATTTGATGCCACATTTAAGCTCTGTGGTGTGATGACATGTGGTCCTCTGTACAGAAGTGTTTTAAAATGCTTGTCACCTCTGCAACAAGGGCATTTTGATTCTTTTATTTGTTGTTTACTGTTGGATGGCAGTGACTAGTGATGAGCGAATCTGGAGGGGACAGCTGCCGGCCTAGACAGGCTTTGTCTGGTGCCACTGTCAGCCATAACTGCCACACTTTAAGCAGCCATAGCTAGATATGCAAATTCATTACCCCCTGAGTACCACAATATTTCTAGAGTGATAGGTGGATATGTTATTGCACAGGCCCTGATTTTGCATGTGCATCTTAAGCTATGATATTGAAATTAAAGGAAAAATTATCCTAGACCACAAAATGTAAGCATCTAGGCATGATTATTCTCTGGAGGTTTATGAAAGTTATGTACACATCTAAACCATGGGGACACCCAGTCAACATTTGTTTGTGCTCATGCCTGTATTTATTTCAACTAGAGCATTATAAGTTCATATCTCTCTTGTTTGCTTATATTTCAAACAAACTTAGCAACACCTGATAACGTTTGTCTATTTGAGATATACAGTTTAGCTCACTTTCTTTATTTGCCTTGGCATTTCACTTAATTTACTAAATGTCCTTCATGTACTTTACTGTATTTATATTGATGTATAGTTCAGTAATTATAGTGTCAGCCTTGGTATATACCTTTGTTACACTTAACAGAACACACAGGAGTTGGTCTGTCCCTCATTACTTTCTTGATGATGCTGTACTATAGCTAAGCTCACTGACTATTCGGGACAAGCATAACTCATTTGAGCCTCTGAAAGGCAACAATATATGCTAATATGTAAACATTACAATCTCTGCCTGGATAGGAAAATACAGTATATACTGTACAGTATACACTGCTTTGTAGAACATTATCAAAAACCGGGTTGGACTTAATTGTGCAGTGCCTCTGCCTAATGGGTTTTAAGATTGCACCCCAGGTAATTCCACTAGAAAATAAAATACTCAAAGTTATGCTCTCAGCAGCTGGCAAATTGAATTTATTTGGGAAAAAATGTGCAAATGCAAAAGCAATAATCAATATTTAAAAAAAAATATGGACAATGAAAAGCTGACAAGCATACTTATGGATAGACATGAACAATATTAACCCACTCTAGGGACCTAAAAGTTTCCATATTTTATAAAGTGGTCCCCCCAGAGTTGCCAACCACTAGAGTTTTTTTTTAAAACTGAAACTGCTTTAAATAAAGCAAATAAAAATCATTGAAAAGTCAAAAATCTATGGACTGATAAGCAGGTAACATAGACTGGTTTTCATTTGATTTTCTGAGGATAATTCTGTTTCTTGCAATTGCTTGCACACATGCTGGACTGCAGAGTTTTCAACTCTAAGGGCGTAAAAAAGAATAACAGAGGACCACACAAACACAGCAGTAACGTAAGTAGAGGGGGCGGGGGAGGGGTGGGCCGTGGTGCGGGAAGTGCAGCCGGGCCCCCCTCCGTATGTGAGTTTCCGCCCGGAAATGGGCGGTGCACATCCGGAAATCATTGACGCGCGAGCTGCTGGGGGGCACTGAGGGGGTGCGGGCCCTGGCCCACACTCCCTGCTCCCCCTGGTAGTTCTGCCACTGAAACACAGCCTATTTTCTAATACTCCATTATTTAATAGTGAAAAAGGGTGTGTGGACACTCAAAATGTCTTTATTGTTTTGTCTACCCACAGGAATAAAATTTACTTATAAGGGATATTTTTTTAAATTTCCATGGAGCAGCCTAGTAGAAGAATATTGACTTGCATGTTGTTGAATTAAAATATTGTGTGCGTGCTTCATTTGCTTTTCATTTGACATACAGTTGTAGTTTTTGGATTCATCCTGATGCCAGTGAAGATAAATGTAGGGGACTTGAAACTGCATGTTGCTTGACAGAACGTTTTGAAAGACATCAATACTCCTCTAAAACATGTGTTAGGTATAGAAAAACCAGTAATTAAAAAACGCATGGTACATAAAAAATGTAATTTACGTGATCATCAACATTAAGAAAATCAATTTACCTAGTTAGTCTTTGTCATCCACAAGCATTGCAGTCTGAAGCTTTGTTCTGCAGTCTAGTCAAGGGATTTTTTTCTTTTGAAGTATATATATATATATATATATATATATATATATATATATATATATATATAGAACTGACTGATTTATTATAATTTACAGTATTGTTTTTCACTTTATTATCTAAAATTATTATCTTGAAAATGAAATCTAAATCTAAAATGAAATTAGCGTGTTGCTAATTTTTTTTCTTGTCAAAACGACATACCTTTTTCATCAAGTGGCTAAATGTATTTAGCTACAAAAATTAGTTTTAAATCTTGTTATTGTATAAAGCAGAAACTGCTTCAGCCATGAGGAAATATCACAGAGAAGCTGTCTTTTTTGTTTTCATTACAAAACATTTTCTGCCACAGGTATGGGATCCCTTATCCAGAAACCCATTATCAAGAAAGCTTTGAATAACAGGAAGACAATATCCCATAGAGACCATTTTAAAGAAATAATTCTATTGTTTTAAAATGCTTTCCCCTTTCTTTGTGATCAAAATTGTGGAAAATACTTTATATGAAAACAAAATAGATTTTATACCCGTAGATAGGGATGATCAAAATATTTTGTTGCAAAAAACACTCATATATTCTAATGTATAGTTTAAAAAAAATGTTGTGCAGTTTCAAAAAACTTTTCCTCAATTTTCACATCCCATTATTGATGGGTGAATTCATTTTCCAGTTGCAAATTTGTGGCGAATTTCGGTGTTTCACCGCCAGTGAATACATTTGTGAAACATGCAGCAAAAATTCACTGGAGAAAAATCTGACTCAACTATAAAAAATGGTCGTGCTCAGAGTCGCAGTGCTTTCCCAAATTTGGCTGTTTTGAGGAAATACAGTACCTGAAAATCTACCACAAAATAATATTAGGTACCAAGAAAAATCATTCTAATTATGAATGCCATATGAATGTCTACTGAACCCTTTTATGCACAATATACATAAATTTACCAAACCATGTGGCCTACAGAGACCACCAAATTAAAACATATCTTACTATTATGTTTACTACTTACAGTTATGATTTCAGTGCAAAGCTTTTTGGTTTTAATATGTCTCTGTGACCTGTCTATGAGGAGCTGTCTGTATAGGCAATAAAAAATACTTAGGATGATACTTTTCACTTACCTATATTTATACCTGACAAGAATTTTAACCTTCTAGGGATATACAGCAGCTTATCTTAAGGCATATACACAGTTATTTGTATATGGTTTTAGTGTACACACAAGGCTGTGATCCCTGCTTATGGTTAGGCAGAAAACAAATAGGGTAAAAATACCTGAAATGGTCTGTCATTGATTATCATAGCATAACACTGTGCTTATTGCACTACTAGTGACTAGGGATGTAGCGAACCGCCGCCGATGTGTTCGCGAACGCCGTTCGCGAACACCGGCAAAATTTGCGAACAGTTCGCGAACTGTTCGCGAACTTCGAACATCCGAAAATCGTTCGATTCGAACGATCGAAGGATTGAAATCGTTCGATCGAAGGATTTTCGTTCGAATCGAACGATCGAAGCCATTCGATCGAATGATTTCATTCGATCGAATGCTTCGATCGTTCGATTCGAACGAAAATCCTTCGATTTTAGCGGTCGAATGGTCGAACGATCGAACGATTTTGACGCGAACGCCTATTGGCGAACGTCGCGCGACGTTCGCGAACTTGCGGCGGACGCGAACAGTCGAAGTTCGCGCGAACTAGTTCGCCGGCGAACAGTTCGCTACATCCCTACTAGTGACCAATGGCATCACTCAAAATGAACACTCACATGCAATAAAGGCTTGCAATGTCATAAAAAGAATTAAAGCTGACCCCTAAATCACTTTCAGTAAGTATCTGTATCACTTTAAGGGCATTTAAACAGAGTTGAGCCATTGCAAATAGCACAGCTGCATAGTTTAAATATTTTGCCTGGTTGTAAAAGCAGCACATAGCTAGACCACTGCAGAAAAACATGTTTAGGGCTCTTACACATGACCGTTCCGACCTGCGCTCCCCTGCGTTCCGTTTTTTGGCGTTCAGCCGCAGGGGAGCGCAGGAATAGACGCAAGTAATTATTTGAAATGGGGCTGTACTCACTCAGGCGCGTGTAGGCGCCGAATGCAGGTTCAGACGCAACATGCTGCATTTTTCCTGCATTCGGCGCCTACACGCGCCTGAGTGAGTACAGCCCCATTTCAAATAATTACTTGCGTCTATTCCTGGGCTCCCCTGCGGCTGAACGCCAAAAAACGGAACGCAGGGGAGCGCAGGTCGGAACGGTCATGTGTAAGAGCCCTAACCCTTCCCTCCATTCAGAAGGCTTAATAGTTCTGTTGGCTTTGGTTTATCAAAATCCAACTTAATTTTACAACATCCCAGTTAAAAGGATAGAATATGCATATATTTTAAAATTCTGCATAAATGCCTTTAATTATTGAATATCAGTCCTCTATTATGTCCTGTGCTATCATCATTCAGGTTAAGAAAATACCAGTACTTCCATCACTGGTTCAGTGGATGGTGCAGGATTTCCCCCTGCTGCCCTCATTAGCTAATCTGTCCCATTTGGTCGAAGAATTGAGAAACACATTGAAGTCAATTTGCATCAAAAAAATGTTTATGCTCTATAATTCTTTACACATGCGACAATTTCTTCCCACTCCAAATGCATTAAATGGGCGTATTTTCTTATGGCAACTTTTTCATCTCAGCAACAATTTTGTGTTGGTGACTTTTTTGTCCAAATGCTTTAAAGTCAGTGAGCATTTTTTCTTATGGCGACTTTTTCATCTCAGTGAAAATTTTGTCACGCTGAAATATTGCAGAACAAATTTTTGCCACAGTTCGCGAAATGATTCGCAGGTGGCGAAGTGCGGTATTTCACCATGAATCCATGCCTGGTAATTAAATTTGCTCATCACTAGCCCTCACTACTCACTCTAGTAATTTCCTAGTCTGTATTTCTAAAAAATGCACTAGCACCCTGTAATTGTGGCACTACTGATGCAATGCATTCAGTGTGAGGCATTGCTCTTTGTCTAGAACAGGAGTGCCCATACTCTACTAATGCTATACTAAACTCTACTAAAATGTATGTAACCCATTTTGCCCACCCCCCTGGTGCCAAGGTGGTACATCACAATATTTCCAACTTACAGGTCCTGAGTCCCCTTTGCAAGGGGAAAGGGTTCTGGGAATTCTCTTCTCTGGCAGTGCCTCCACCTAATGGGATCTGGGAATACACCTGTGGGTGGCCCCATTAGGAATAACATGCAAAACACACTTTGATTTTATAAAAACAACAACTTTATATAAAGAAAGTGTAATTTAAAGGGTAAGTAAAACACATTTACATCATACAATATGTATTTAACTAGCATGATTCACTGCCCTGGGGATCCTGTGCCAGTCCATTTCCTGGCCCTCTTTGCCAGGTAAAAAGTCCCACACTACTCATTGGCAGATCAAGGTCTCAGTCAGTTATCCCAAATGAGTACAATAGATCCCAAGTAGCACTAGCAGCCCAAATACCTCTCCCTCTGGAATTTAGTATTGGCTAACCCGAGGGCTCACACACAGAGCTGGCAGGCTCACCTAGAGCTGGAGCAGGCATCCACATCGATTAATCCATTCCATAAACATATGCAGCTTGTATTATTCTCCATGACATAGCTCCCAGCACTGTCTATAGCGCAAGCACACTGTTGCTGAATCCATAGCGAAACTGTAGCTCTGAGCACTGTCTTTGTACTATACTATAGCGCGAGCATTTCACATTCAGTTGGGAAAAGCTGGAGCTCCTGATCCTCTTGATCGAGCTCCCAGGCATGGGGTCGCCACCCCAGCCTCAGAGGCCTTCCTGCCTCTACATAGTGGCAGCTGAACTCACTACTTTTTAGAGGAGTACATCAGCAGAAAATCCTCCAGCGGTAATGGCTGACTGAGCAAATGGCAATCTCCTTTTATAGGGCACAGCTAAACCTTGTTGCTGCTTTTGGGGTCAGTCATGCTGCACCAATCCAAGAGATCTGCCCCTGGAAACTCTAGGAGACCCTGTATCCACCATGAGGCTCCGAATGAAAAAGGGAACTTAAGGGTCCCTACATCTACTTTTAGTGTTATTGTCCCATTATGGTCTACATACATAACATCATTGCTAGCATGCTGTTCCATGGAAAATATTACTTAAATATTGATTTATAATAAAATGTATATTGGTATATTTAACAAACAGCTATGACTTATGTAACCTTAATATAAATGTCTGAATAAAAAGCATGAAACAGGAGGGTGATTTAGACAAGCTACTACCTTTTGGACACCCCTGGTCTAGAAGCATAAAGAGCTGAGCAACACATGGTTAAATGCAAAAAATTAGGTCCTTTGTTTGCTAAAATTAAAAAAGCATCCTTTTTATGGAATGATACCTAGGCCCCCAGCTAAAGCTCTAAATGTAAGTGTCTAACCTGAGAACATCATTTGTATAATGTCACTATTGCCCAAGCACCCATACATAATTCAACAATATACAATACAAATTTCTCATATTTTAAAATATTGGTGTTATGACATGACATTTGAAGCAGCAACATGATATGACCACTTCAAACTCAACTGAGACAGATCCTAATTAGCTATTTGTAAATAATTATAAGCCAAAGGTCCTGTTGCAGGAAAGACACAGAGCGACTGTGTAAAAACAACACCTCACCTTTACCATTAGCTAATGCTATGGCATTCTTTTACACTACAAAATGGAGTTAGCATACTAAACAAGTAGAACCCAAAGGGAAACCCCTGTTGTCTGGCCTGTGGCTAGTAAGACAGATAGCCTTATCAGCATGGACTCCCATATATTCCCTTTAGGATGGTGACATAATCATTTCTAGAGCTTTTAGGCCTACCTTGAGGAAAAACATTGAGTAATTGAATAATTTAATCAATTACCACTCACTCTCATCCAGAAGTTGATGTGCCAGTCAAGGGTAGGGACTTTGGAATGCTTTATATTTCAACAAAATAAGCACTCTAAAGCCTAAGTTGCAGGGGGGCTGAAAAACATAGCTTGGACAGAGCATGTACTGCGGCCCCAGGTTATTAGAACCTATGGGGCAATAAAAACATACAATATGTTTAACATATGACCCAACAACGATTTTTTATTACTGACTTTATAACTTACAACTGTATTTGCTTTTAAGACAAACATAAATGTAATTACAAATATTGGTGTTTTGCCTTATTCCAAAACATCTGTTTAACATGTGTTTCATGCAATGTAACCCCTTCTGAAAACAGAAGGTATTCACAAGTGTTATACTATACATATAGCACTGCCTTAAAACAAAAAATGAAAGGCTTTAACTCTCACGTAAGGAATTATGGGCAGAGATATGCAAATCACTCCTTTATGTCCCTGTGGCCAACTATGAATCCAGAACCGCTGGTTTTATAGCACAGAGCCAGCCTAATAGTTCAGAGCCATATATCCAAACTTGCAGACAGCCTGTTTCCATCTTGTTAAATCTCATCAGTGCAAGATATTGGAACATGGATTCTGGAAAAGGTAAGACTTGGAGAGTAGTGCAGTAGAGACACCAACCTGGTTAGGGTGAGATAGGCTAAAAGGAGCCAAAAAGCCTTTCACAATGCAAGACATACAGTCAGGCCCAGATTTGTGGCAGGCCACAAAGGCCTGGGCCTAGGGCGGCAGAAATTCAGGTGCGGCATGCCGCCCAGCCACATTCAAGCAAAGTTGTTCCCCTTCTGTGTCACCTCGGCATCTTCTTGCGCCTGCACGTATACGCACGTCTTGAATATGTGTATATGCGCATGCGCGTATACGTGCAGGTGCAAGGAGACGGGGAGAACAATGCTGAAGGGAAGGGGAGGACAACGTGGTAGGGGAAGACAGAGAGGGGGAAGGAGATGGGGAGTGCGATGCTGAAGGGAAGGGGAGGGGAAGACAGAGAGGGGGAAGGAGACGATGAGCGCGATGCTGAAGGGGGGGATGGGAGGGCAACGTGGTAGGGGAAGACAGAGAGGGGGATGCATAAGGGGCGATGAGTGGAGAGGGCCTAGGGGCGCCCAATTTGTAAATCCGGGCCTGTATATAGGACAGTATAAAGCCTTCTGAAAACAAAAGGTATTTACATGCCTCATGCTAGACACATAGCACTGCCTTAATATCAAAAACAAGATTTTAACTCTAACACAAGTTAGTGTAAAATTTCATAACAATATATTCAAACTTACAGACAGCTAGTTTTAATATCTCGTCAGTAGTGATGGGCGAATTTGTTGCTGTTTCAGTTCGCTGAAAAATTTGCGAATTTCCCATGAAATTCGTGAAACGGCAAAATATTTGTTAAATGGCGGCAATGTCTCGTTTTTGACACCGGCGTTCATTTTTGACGATGGCGTGCGTTTTTTTGAAACTGGCGAAAAAAAAAGGGACGCCGGCGTCAAAAATTAAAAGTCTGCACCGTTTCGCAAATTTTTCAACGTTTCGCGTATTTCACTGGAAATTCTCAAATTTTTTGTGACATTTTTTTTGACACTTGCGAATTTTTGGCTTCGAATTTTCACAGCCGTTTCGCAAATTTATTCGCCGGCGGGGAATCACACAAATTTGCCGTGAATTCGCGCCTGACAAATAAATTCGCCCATCATTACTCGTCAGTTCAAGATCATAGGCCTGCGGGCAGGGACCTCATATCAGAATGTATCAATTTGCTTGTAAATGATGTACCCCTATATACAGTGCTATTGAAAATGTTGGTGCTATGTAAATACATGTAACAACGATAAAGATAAAATAAGATAAAACCTGCTGATATGCCATAGAAAGTATACTCAAGTATTAAATGAATTGATTTTTTTGTTTTTTTTTTTAACCTTGAAATCTTAAATTTTAATAAATATGCTCCTTTAAGGTAGAGTATTCTGCCTCTCACTGTATCTCAAATTAGACCCTGATTTTAACCCCTGTTGCAACTGCTTGTGATCGTAAACAAGTCATTCAATTTCTTTATGTCCTGGTTTTTATTTATAATTCGCAATGAGTGATTTTTTTCACCAGGCATGGAAACTGCGGCAAAAATCAGAGAGAAAAATTTTGCAGCGACAAAAAAGTAGCCAAGACAAATTTCTCGCAGAGACAAAAAAATCGCCACAAGAAAAACCCACTGACTTTAATGCATTTGGAGTGAGAAAAAATTAAAAAATTGTCGTACGTGTAAAAATTGTCACGCTTTGACTTCAATGGATTTTGCAAATTTTTCACCATTTTGTGAATTTCGCCACAGTTTTGCTAATTTTTTCCTGCGAAGCGAAACAGGACAGATTCGATCATCACTATTTATAATGTACCAATGAGCTTTGCCTTGACAGCTATAAAATACTACAAAGAACAATTCCTTTAGAAGAAAGGTACTACAGGTATGGGATCTGTTGTCCAGAAAGCTCCAAATTACAGGAAGACCATCTCTTAATATAAACAAATAATCTCTAAAATCCAATGTAATTCTGACCAGTTTATTGGCTAACACCTATTTAAAGGAACAGTTCAGTGTTAAAATAAAAACTGGGCAAATAAAAAATGTTCCAAATGTAGTTAGTTATCCAAAATGTAATGTATAAAGGCTGGAGTGAGCAGATGTCTAACATACAGTAACAGAAAATTTCACAACTTCCTGCTTTTCAGCTTTCTAACTCTGAGTTAGTCAGCAACTTGAAGGGGGCCACATGGGACATAACTGTTCAGTGAGTTTGCAACTGATCCTCAGCATTCAGCTCAGATTCAAAAGATACAATTATAACCTACGTGGCCCCCTCAAGTCACTGATTGGGTACTGCCTGGTAACCAATCAGTGGAAACCAAGAGAGTTGAAAAGCAGGAAGTAGTGTTCTGGCTATTATGTTACACAACCAGTCACTCCAGCCTTTATACATTACATTTTTGGCTAACTAACTATATTGAAAACATTTTTTATTTTACACAGCCTATCCATTTACCCAGTTCTTATTTTTACACTGAATAGTTCCTTTGAACATTCCTTTGAACATACAAATGTATTTTGAGGTTCTTCCAATTGGCTTCAGTAGTAAAGAACCAACATTATTCTTTTTTCTCAAGTCTATTACGTTACTGTGGAAGCCTGTGCCCCATTTTAAAAATAAAAAGTACAGAGATGTTAACAATAAAAAAAAAGAAATATTATAATTAATTTATCAGCTGTAAAAAGCCATCTTTCCCTTCTATAACATCTGCTGGGCCATGTGTTATGTAGAGCAGTAACTGACAGTTAAACTGATCTCTTTTTAATGCCTTGTATATTGTTATTGTGCTTCTGTGACAAACCTTTATAAGGATATGTCGATTATTTTGTTGGCACTGCTAATGCTGGAATGTAACGCACAGTTGTAAACATTAGTTTATTTTAGGACTGGTAATTCTAGTTAGTAACAACCATTATCATACAAATATTCTTGCAAAATGCTTTCTGGTGAGACATTTGTTTTGCATAATCTACTTTGAACATCTCCAATTTAAAGGATTGTAAAATAATAAATTAATTATCTTTTAAAAGCTCAAGTGAGATATAAAAGAATTGATGAATTAATGGTGCTCAGCCCAATGCTAAACATTTTACTTTAAACTTCATGATGAACAAAAAACTATAGAAATGTCAAAATTCTCTCAGATAGAATGTTGTTGCCATAGGAACATTTTTATAAATAATGGAATCAGCATGAGCAGACACCATCACATCACTGCATAAGGTAAAATCATTACATTTCGAGAAGAAATCATTATTCCATTGCAGCCCAACCTTAACATGACTTCAATTAATTATCAATAAATTAATAATTGCAAGGATTCATACACCATGAAAACACCAATTTGCTTTCCCAGCAAAAGATCAATCTTACATAAATTCTATTTCAAAGTTTACATTTTATATATCTCATATTTGACATTAAACCTTTCACAATAATTAATATGTGAATTTTGAATATTTCTAGACCTTTCCTTGTTTTTACTGATGTGGGCATGGCAGTGTATAATTCCAGTCAGCAGCCAATATATTTAACACAATCTACTATAAATTTGTCTATAAATACCCTGCAAGGACAGCAGGGCAATGAGGAACAGATAACTTGCAGAAAGGACAGGATACTCTCCTGCATTTATTAAGGCACGTACTTAATTACAATTTGTTATTATTACTATTTTATTGAGTTGAATTGAAAACCATGAAACAAGATGTTTTAACATCACTAGCTAACATGATGTTGTGGTATAAAAATTGTGTTGTGGCATCTTCAGGTTTTATGTACTTGTTCTTTCTGGAGAGCAGGCAGAAGGGAAATTGGGGTAATGTATGAGAAAAGAGCAAAAGTGGATGGTCGGAAATAAAAGACAAAAAATGAACAGAGACCCGATAATGAATCTACAAGAAGGTGGATTTGTTTGTGGCGAATTAAAGTTCTAAGAAACACAATCGCCTCCACTGGCATGTGAAAGACATATGCCCAGTCTCTGTCCTAATACTTGGCCGTGGCAGAAAAAGTATGCATACCTCCCAACCGTCCAGTTTTCTGCTGTAAAGTCCTGACTTTGACAGCTCAGCCCACAGTTTCCTACTATGTCCCTAGTTTCTCTTTGATCTCCTGCACTGACGCAAGAAAAAGATACAAAGTTTCAGAAACTTAATTAAAATAAGAGCCTTTTTGGCAGAGAACCCAGAACACTGAGTAGCTGCACTATTGATACATTTGTAACAATTTAAGATAAACAAAGTCACAATTGTAACTATTTAAGATAAACAAGTCTCTTGGGAGAACAGAAATGCAAAGCAAACATGTATGTATAAGCATCAAACGTAGCAAGTGGATCAACTCACCAAATTGAATCGGTGGTCCAGGTGCTCCTGCCCCAGGCCCTCAGCTCAAGGAAGCGGACAAACCGTATATAAGGAAGCAAAATGTTGGAGCAAGGCACTCGAATAGTTCACGCATGGATCAGATAAATGTTAAGTAAAAAAGAAAATCTTATTTGTATACTCATTCCTGACGTGTTTCGTGTCTAAGACACTCAGGGGCATATTTATCAAGGTTCTAATTTCGAATTGAAAAAACTTCGAAATTCAAATTCAAGAAGACCAATCAAAATTAAGTCGAAGGTTTTGTTTGGTCGAATAGGTCATTTTCGATCTAATTGGTCCGAATTTGACTGAATACTAATTGTATGAATCAAAGGAATAGCGCATTAGATCGCATTCGATTCAAGTTTTTTCCAAAAAAACTTACATATTTTCAAAGTCCACCAATTGACTCCAAGTAGGTTCTAGGAGGTCCCCCATAGGCTAAAACAGCAATTCGGCAGGTTTTAGATGCCGAATGGTTGAAGTCGAATTTTTTTAAAAAAATTTTTTAATAATAGAAGTTTTACATTGTTTTTCGAATTCCAATCGAATTTGGACTATTCCCTAGTCAAAGTACACAAAAATAGCCCCTCAGTCATAGGCTACAGCTACAGCCTATGTAGCCTACAGATGAAGCCACTTGGATTTGTGAGTTAAATGCGTCATGACTCAGGGGTAATTGAAGAAACTGTGTTATCTTAAGTCATCTTAACTCATTTAATGCATTTAACCTTTTCATTAGCATACCAAAGATCCATTGTTCACAATGGTGAATGCTTTAATTAGATGGGATGTTGTGATGCAGTTTTCTGTGTTAAATGAGATAAATGGGATATCTGTGTTTAGTTATTCTGTGTCAAACAGACAAACCAAAGTGGCTGCATCTGTATGTAGCCTATGACTAAGTGTCTTAGACACAAAACGCGTCAGGCATGAGTTGTTTATACAAATAAAATTTTCTTTTTTGCTTAACATCTATCTGATCCATGCGTGATCTATCCGAGTGCCTTGCTTCAGCATTTTGCTTCCTTATCTTGGGAGAACAGAGAAACACAGCTAAAAGGGCAATTTCAGCTTCATTTTGCTAGTGTCATTTTACTTTTTTGTCATTTTTACAAATCGTTTGTGCAAAATAATCAGTGACTTTGTGTTTACTCTGTCCTGTATTACTTTATATGTTCTGTTCCTAACAAAGTTTAGCATTTATCTCTAAAGGCACCATAGCATGCTATATGAAAGGGTTTCGTATACACTTAAATAGATGGTTCTTTTTTTTTGTAACTTATATTTTTATTTGTTTTCTCAAAAGAAAAAGAAATACAATCACAGTGAAGGATACACATGTCATAGAATGGATAAAGTGCAAACATACATCTTTGCAATATCAAGAAGACATAATGAAAGGAGCACCAAACAATTTGTGTTGTGCTTTACTCCCCTCACGTGACTCCTCCCAAACCGCATGTGTCAATTAGGACTAAATTTAAGAGCTTCTCAGCCCAAGTACAAGAGTAAGATTAGTAAAGAACATTTATGACGTGGTAGGCACTTTCATGACCATGATGCTTATCAGAAGTAGTGAGTGAAGGCACAAGTGAGAACATTTTATACTATTGCTTGTAAGTAAGCCAAACAGCAAGGTCAACACAGTGACCATGAACAATCATAACAAAATAAAATAAAACAAAATAAAGTATAAAATAAAATAGTAGTCGTAACCATACAGATTATTAACCGTGAAACGGTGGCATCATTATTATCGATATCAATGTGGGTACCCTTAGCAACATTATAGTCGGACTGAATCAGTTGAAATTAGTTCCCAGGCTAACCAGACTTTCAGAAAACTGGGTATAGTGTTCTTAATATATGCAATCCTATGTTCAAAATCTTTATTACTATTTACTTTCTGATAAATTTCTCTCAGGGAAGGAAGGTTGGGCGTTTTCCATTTAGCTGCAATAGATATTCTAGCTATCGTAAGCAGGGATGTAGCGAACTGTTCACCGGCGAACTAGTTCACGCGAACTTCGACTGTTCGCGTCCGCCGAATGTTGAGTTTGCGTTCGATTCGAATAAAAATCGTTCGACCATTCGATTCCTTCGACCGCTAAAATCGAACGATTTCCATTCGTTCGAACGATTGTAAGCATTCGATCGAATGAAAAGCATTCGATCGAATGGCTTCGATCATTCGATTCGAACGAAAATCCTTCGATCGAACGATTAAAATCCTTCGATCGTTCGAATCGAACGATTTTGCGGGTGTTCGAAGTTTGCGAACTGTTCGCGAACTGTTCGCATTTTTGCCGGTGTTCGCGAATGGCGTTCGCGAACACCAAAACGGCAGTTCGCTACATCCCTAATCGTAAGTACATGATTGAGCAGTTTTTGTTGAGCTGCAGTAATCCCTAAAACCGGTATGCCCAGTAAGAATGTAAAAACATTCTTCTGTATGTTCTCATGTGTGAACCGTCTTACAAGGCCTAAGATTTCATCCCAAAATGGTTGGGATTACAGTCCCAAAATATGTGAGTAACATCTCCTGGGGCTTCGCCACATCTCCAGCATAGATTAGAAACCCCAGGAAATGTTTTGTGCAACCTCACTGGGGTTAAATACCAATGCATCAATATTTTATAGATGTTCTCCTTCTGCTTGGTACAAGTTACACTACGTTTAGCATTATTCCAGATAGATTCCCAATCTTCCTGGGTAATTTCCACATTCAGTGCCTTTTCCCATTTCACCATATAAGAATGTTTGTAGTCTCGTATACCAAAGGGGTCGTTAACCATAGCATAAATTTTTGATATTAGTTTCTTTTGAGGAAGGCCTTTAGAAGCTAATTGTTCAAAAGCAGTAGGCAGATTATTCTTAAAATATTGAGTGAATGGTGTCACATAATGCCTAATCTGAAAATACATAAACCAATGTAACTGTGCACTCGGAAGTTTCAATTTAACATCATCATAGTTAAGCATAGTCCTCAGGGAAGTGTCCAAAACATCCCTGACTTTAAACAGAGAAGTGACTTCCCCAAAGCTATTAAAAGGAGCAGAAATGGCTGGGGGAAATAGGGGATTTCCTGAAAGTGCCAATAATGGAGAAAAAGGAGAGCATACTGTAGTTTAGATTTCAGCTTCGTTCTATTCCAGATTGCTATTGTCAATCATATTGCATTAAGCATTGGTATCTCCAATTTCGGAATTTTTAAAGGCGCCCAGAACCAAGCATTGGGATGGTATGGTTGAAACAAAGCACTTTCCACTTTCACCCAAATAAGGTCTGAGGATCAGAATGTCCACGCTAACACTCGCCGTAATTGGGATGCCTCGTAGTATTTCTGCAGTATAGGCAAACCTAGCCCTCCCTGGTGCGTTGACATTCCCAAGGTATGTTTATTAATCCTATGGGACTTACCGCCCCATACAAATCTCGGAAAAAAGAAATTGGGATGTCTATTGGCAAAGTTTCAAAAAGATAAAGAAATTTAGGGAGTACATTCATTTTAATTGAGGCTATTTTGCCAAACCATGAGATAGCCATATTTGTCCATTTCTGCAGATTCCCTTTAATCACCCGAGCAAGTGGGACAAAATTCTGTTTAAAGAGGTCCTCAAACTTAGGAGTAATTTTAGTACCCAGATATGTAATATGGTCTGTCTTCCATTTATAAGTGTAAGTAGATTGTAGAGTCAAGCTCATAACATTAGGGATGTATAGGTAAAGCTTCAGTTTTTGTCATATTAATTTTATAATGAGAGATTGCACTATATTTGTCTAAAAGCTCATGAAGAGCTCTAAGGGAGCTTTGTGGTGTGGTAAGGGTCAAAATAACATCATCCACATATAGCGCCACTTTAAGATGTTCAGCACCTATCCGCAGTCCGGTGAGCTCTAATACTGGCTGCCAAGGGTTCTATGCTTAAAGCATAGAGCAGGGGGGATAAAGGGCATCCCTGTCATGTGCCATTGGAAATCACTATAGGGTGAGAGAGTTGTCCAGGTAGTTTGAGGTATGCAGTAGGTTTAGTGTATAATAGTCCTAAGGCTGTCAGGTAGGGACCTTGTAACTTTAAATGTCGCAAAAGAGTGAACATATACGACCAGTCCAGGCGATCAAAGGCCTTCTCGGCGTCCAAACTAAGTATCAAGGCCGGATTGCCTCGTCTTTGTAAAAGCTCAATAGAATGCGCCTCGTATTGTCTCCAGATTGACGTCCCTGAATGAACCCAACCTGATCCCCATGGATCAGTTTAGGAAGTATTGGGGCTAGCCGATTCGCTAAGATCTTTGTGAAGATTTTTAAATCGGAATTTAAGAGAGCAATTGGTCTATAACTGGAACTCGTTAAGTCCTTGCCCTCTTTCGGTATTAAGGAGAGATATGACGTAAGGTCGGAGTGTGGAATGGGCATACCCTGCAAATTACTATGAAAGAGTTGAACCAAATAAGGAGATAAAATATGCTGATAAATTTTATAATACTGGTATGGGTAACCGTCGGGCCCTGGTGTTTTACCATTTGGAAAAGTTTTCAGGGTGTTTGTGTCCTCCTCTAAGGTGATTTCACGATTCAAAATCTCTAGATCTGCGTCCTGAAACACGGGTAAGTTTGCTCCCACAAAAAAAATCATTCAACTGAGGTAATGCGGTCACATCAGTGTTTGGCAAGTTATATAAGGCAGTGTAATATTCATAAAATTGTTCTGCAATTTGATCAGTGCTATATAACAGTTGACCCGTCGAGGATCGTATAGCTCTAATAGTAGATCGTATAGCTCTAATAGTAGATTGCATTTTTTGATCTCTCAGCTTCCTCGCTAAAAGGGTATGCTGTTTATTACCCACCTCATACATCTTTTGCCTAGTCCAGATTAAAGCCTTATCCACTTCTTGTAGTTGGTAAGTTTTAAGCTCTCCACGTTTTGCAAGTATTTCTAGTAGTAACTGATCTGAAGTAGTTAGGTTATACTGAGTTTCCAATAATTTGAGCTGATGTGTGAGCTCTTGCAATTTCTGTCTCTGGGCTCGTTTTTTAGCTGAAGAGATAGCAATCAGGGTACCCCTAATAGACGCTTTATGGGCTTCCCAGAGAGTAGCTATGGAATCTACCGAGCCATTATTTAGCGCAAAAAATTTGTTCAGTGAGTTTTCAACAAGTCTACATGTGTCACTATCGTGCAGTAAAGTCTCATTGAGCCTCCAATGCGGAGTCCTACTCGGACAGCTTAATAAATTTAAGGAGAGTTGAATTGGGGCATGATCTGACCATGTAATAGAGGCAATGTCTGATGTATAAGATGTGCCAAGACAAGGTTGAGAGACCAAAAAATAATCCAAACGTACATGCACCTTATGAACAGCAGAATAGAAACTAAACCGTCTCGCTCTTGGGTGTTCTATACGCCAGACATCATACAATGGAACCTGATTAAATAATTGGCGTGCTGCCCTGGATAGTACGTGGGCCAATGAATCAGAGGACGGATGAGATCTATCTTCCTGTTGCGATAAGGGGACATAGAAATCTCCGCCAATGACCACATACGGAGAATTGTAAGCAGTCAATTTGGCAAAGACTTTTTTAAGAAATTTAACCTGCCCTCTATTCGGAGAGTAAACATTCCCTAGTATTATCGATTTACCCCCTAATATACCTTCTAACAAAAGATAATGACCTTTGGGATCACAGATTGTACTAGATACTTGTAAGGGACAATCTTTATGTATTAAAATGGCAACCCCCGCTTTTTTAGAATCAGAGGATGCATAATATGTAGGGATGTAGCGAACTGCCGATTTGGTGTTCGCGAACGGCGTCCATAGAAGAAACAAGCATAAACCCCTTGAGTAAAAAATGCAAACGTTCGCAGACAGTTTGCGAACTTCGAACACCCGCTAAAATCGTTCGATTCGAACGATCGAAGGATTTTAATCATTCGATCGAAGGATTTTTATTCTAATCGAACGATCGAACGTTTTAAAATCGTTCGATTGAATGAAAATCATTCGATCGAATGCTTACAATCGTTCGAACGAATGGAAATCGTTCGATTTTTAGCGGTCGAAGGAATTCGAATGGTCGAATGGTCGAACAATTTTTATTCGAATCGAACGCAAACTCAAAATGCGAACGTTCCCAAACGTTTGCGAACATTCGGCGGACGCGAACGGTCGAAGTTCGCGCGAACTAGTTCGCAGCAGAACAGTTCGCTACATCCCTAATAATATGCAGTTGGGAAATATTTAGAATACAATTTACCCGAGGTAAGGTTGGAAAAGTTGGAAAAGTGGGTCTCCTGTAGGAACGCAACATCGCCCTCAAACTCCTAAGTAGCTAAATATCTCTTAGTGATCGAGTTTAAGCCATTACAATTTAAAGATATGATATTCACCATGTTGTTGAATAAAATTCAGCTAATGTAAACATTATTCCAGTATAAGAGAACCCATCAAAAAATATGACAAGGGCATTGCAAATAATAATAAACAT
The DNA here is from genome assembly GCA_038501925.1 of Xenopus petersii. Classification (NCBI taxonomy): domain Eukaryota; kingdom Metazoa; phylum Chordata; class Amphibia; order Anura; family Pipidae; genus Xenopus; species Xenopus petersii. The sequence goes on along the minus strand of CM076681.1, from coordinate 65,647,270 downwards.
GTAAAAGAGTCTTGTACGGTCACGACCAATAAAAAAAAAAAGAAGCACCAAAAATAACTATAAGTATAACCAAGAAAACTGTGTAACCAAAAATTGAATAAAACCAATTCACAGTCAAAGTAGAAAGAAGTCCAGCACTCAGGCTATTGAACTTGGTGGGAAATTTCCACTTTCCCATGGTGGGGTCTTCGCTCAGATCCATAAGTAACAAACCTGAAAACATATAAATTATGGACAAGAGCAAAAAATAAGAATAATAAAAAAAAAAAAGGAAAAAGTGTAGAGACTGTCGAACGTGGCAATGGACCTCCGTGACAGCAGAGGAAGTTATTCAAAAGGTGTAGCGATGCTCAGAAGGCAATAAAAGAGGTAACCAAATCTTAATGACAATTAGCTCAGGGAGGTTGCACCGGAGAGCCTGAAGTCGATGAGGAGCTCAAGGCCAATCTTGGAGAAGAAGATGATCCCTTCGCCATCTGCCATCGGGGAACGATGCCAGGTTGTGGTATAGGTTGTCTGGGCGATTCAAGCTGTGATGCATTTTTAAGGCCCAATGCTTGTAGAAACTGATGGCGTCTCTCCAGGGTTTGCAAAGAGTAGGTCTGGCCGTGATGTTGCATGATAAGCCGGAATGGGTAGCCCCAGCGATATAAGATTTTCTTATCCCCTAACAGCTGGGTAATCGGCCGAAAGTTTCTCCTTTTAGCCAAAGAAATCTGAGAAATGTCTGCAAACACTTGGATTTTATGGTTCAAATATTCAAGCAATGTAAGTGACCTCGCTCGAGTAAGCACTGCTTCTTTTTGTATAAACCGGTGGAAACACACAACAATGTCTCTTGGAGGTTTAGGTAAAGGCGGTTTAGGCCCCAAAGAATGGTGCGCTCACTCAAACTCCCATTTGTCCTGGATAATTGTGGGACATAAATGCGTGAAAAGTCCCTTCAAATATTGTGGAACGTCTGGCGTCCCAATATCCTCAGGGACTCCCCGTATACATAGATTTTGCCTCCGGGACCTATTTTCGAGGTCCTCACACATACTTTTAAGTTGGCGCAATTCTTCCCTTAACATTGTGTTATCCTCCTCAACATTAGTGTACCGTTGTGTCAAATCATCGGTAATATATTCCAACTTATCGGTTCTCTCACCTAGATCATTAAGATCGCGCTGCACATCTTTTAGTTCCATGGCCACTGTGTCCGATACTGCTTTAATCAAAGTATTGGTTAGGACATCTTTAAGGCGAGAAAGCTGAAGCGCTAATATCTGTGCAGTGACTGGTGAGGCATCCACTGAGTCAGCTTCCGTGTTGGTATATCAAAAGATTGACTTGCCTCTTGTTGTTGTGAAGCAGAGCTTTCAGCTTGCGAAGAAGCTGGGGACATTGCGGGTATCTCCTCGTCCATTACATCATCCGCCGTCCTGCCGCCATCTTGGCTACGCAGTTGTTTTTCCTTTGGCACCTTCTTCAAGAACGGAGACATGGTAGTCTGCTGATCTTTCGGCTTGTGTTTACCCATGTCAAGAGCGCCACACCGTTAGTAATGATAATCCTCCTGAATTGAGGATTATCAAGCCTTGGAAGCTAATTTTCAGGAGGATTTAAGCTATTTCTGATACGGAGCTCCTGTGCTGCACGTCTTCACTCAGTCATGGCGCGCCACGCCCCCTAAATAGATGGTTCTTTTTCCTTCATTTCTAAAAATTGCTTGTTTGTTTTATAAACGCTACTACAGGTAATACAAATAAGATTGAGCATTGCCATGAGGGCAGCCACTCAAGTTAAATAAGGCACACAATATAAGTTGTGTAGAATACAATGGTTTGGGTTCTTACACAGGAAGATAACCAAATACCAGACAACATTATTCAAACCTTTATCATATAAGATAGAACATTAATTGTTAAGAACTGGATCAACAAACTTTAGGGGGATTACTTACTAAACTCTGGTCAGGCATTTTGAGGCAAAACTAGATTTAAAAAAAAAAATTTATCTCAAATTTTTCAAGCTTATCAAAGTACGATGCAGCAAAAATGCATAATCTGAAAATCCACCATCTCAGACCTGCCAAGATTGTGTATAAGTCAATGGCAGAGGTCCCTATCCTATTTTTAAGTTTCTGTGGTCTGCACTGGAATTAGCACGAAAATCTGATCTTTTAGGTTTTTTGGGCAAAAATCTGAAATATTCAGGTTTTTCTGGAAAAAGCCCCAACAATCTAGCAATTCGGGAAAAACTCAAAAAATAAGTACAATTTACGTTTGCTCAATTAAATTGAGTTTTTAAAAACAAGCTTTTTTAATAATAAATAAGGTCCAATCACGGATTTTAGTTTGGTCGGACTATTTTTTAATTAAAAAAATCAGAAAAATGTGAATTTTGATAAATAACCCCTAGATGTTCAAAAATGTTTTTCACTTTTATGATTGTGAATATTTCAGTGCTTTGTAATTTCGAAAAACAGTCCGCACACACCAATAATGCAGTCGGGGATTATACCCCTTTTAATAATGCCACCAACAATCAATATTCAACGTTTCGGGGGGACACAGCCTCCCTTATTCAGGATAAATTCACAAAGTGCACAGTGCTATAATTTTATACCCTTAACTCCTCCCCTCTCATATGTGTAACATCTCATTAGTGTCAATTGTGTGATTAACCCATTCAGTTCATTTAAGTCCAACATATCATTGTGAATCTTGTTTTCAACATTGTTACAATTAAACATATATTTCCTCAATCAATGAAATGCATTTCTTTCAATAAAACAACATTTTTTACTCACTGTCCCTGGTTGCGTTTTACTTTAGCTTTAATATTGGAAAATCTTAACACCTCTTGTGTGTAATTGGGCTATCATGTACTTCATCTGTGAAGGAAAAGGGTGATTATATAAATTATTAAATAGTGTATAAATATCTAAAAACCTACAAAACCACATAATTTACAGAAAACATGTCAGATTAAAATCTTCATTGAGGCCTTTAGGTGAAAGTGTTTTCAGACGCCAAATCCAATAGGCTTCTCTCCTCAATAATGATTTTTTAAAATCAACACCTGCATTTTTATAAATAACTTCTAAAACTTGCCATCTTATTTGGGAGACATTATGTTTCACATATATAATGTGGGCCAAACTTCAAGAGCGGTGAAAACACGTCTAAATGAACATAAAAGCGTGATTAGAAATTACAAACCAGATGAGGGAACTGATCCTAAAGATAACAAAAGTAAAGAGAAGTACAAAAGGGAAACCCTATTGGCCAGACACTTTTATAATGTGAAACATAATGTCTCCCAAATAAGATGGCAAGTTTTAGAAGTTATTTATAAAAATGCAGGTGTTGATTTTAAAAAATCATTATTGAGGAGAGAAGCCTATTGGATTTGGCGTCTGAAAACACTTTCACCTAAAGGCCTCAATGAAGATTTTAATCTGACATGTTTTCTGTAAATTATGTGGTTTTGTAGGTTTTTAGATATTTATACACTATTTAATAATTTATATAATCACCCTTTTCCTTCACAGATGAAGTACATGATAGCCCAATTACACACAAGAGGTGTTAAGATTTTCCAATATTAAAGCTAAAGTAAAACGCAACCAGGGACAGTGAGTAAAAAATGTTGTTTTATTGAAAGAAATGCATTTCATTGATTGAGGAAATATATGTTTAATTGTAACAATGTTGAAAACAAGATTCACAATGATATGTTGGACTTAAATGAACTGAATGGGTTAATCACACAATTGACACTAATGAGATGTTACACATATGAGAGGGGAGGAGTTAAGGGTATAAAATTATAGCACTGTGCACTTTGTGAATTTATCCTGAAGAAGGGAGGCTGTGTCCCCCCGAAACGTTGAATATTGATTGTTGGTGGCATTATTAAAAGGGGTATAATCCCCGACTGCAATATTGGTGTGTGCGGACCGTTTTTCGAAATTACAAAGCAGTGAGGTGGCCAGGCAAGGTCAACGGAGGACCAGCACCACCACGCAGAATAAGTGGAAGGAGGTGTGCGGTAATATAAAATTTCATTGAATGTGAATATTTCAGCCCAGCCAGCTTCAGATATATCAATGGAGTTTATTTAGTGCACATAATAATGACATCATCCTAGAGGGGAATACAATGTGCAACAAACCACCTTCCACTTTCCTAAAATTATATTACAGTCAGGGGCGATCCTGGCCCCTCAGCCGCCTGAGGCAACAGCAATATTCTTACAGTTCTTATAGTATTGCGGGCAAAAGATTATATTGCCAGTGCTGCTCTCCATTGTTATAAAGGTCTACTATAGTTTTTCAGAACAGATCTCTTTCCCTTATTTATTCTTCAGGCATTCTGTATAATGGTCTCTTATATCACAGATAAATGAATGTTTTTTTTGATTCAAAAAGATTATTACATACCTTGCTCATGGGTTTAGTGTTGCAGCATTGGTTTATTTAAAAGGGTTGTTCACCTTCAAACAACTAGTTGTTTTCAAATAGATCACCAGAAATAACGACTTTTTCCAATTACTTTCCATTTTCTATGTCATCAGTTTTCTAATATTTGAAGTGTAAAGTTTAATTTTTCACCTTCTAAATCAGTTCTGGGAGGGGGAGTCGCCGACCCTGTAAACTGTTCTAAATTGATACATTTAGTTGATACATTTCTTATCTTAGTCCCTGCTGAGCAGAATCTGAGTTAGAATTGATACAATAGTTGCTAATACTCCAGAGATGCTGCTGAGAAATGTATCAAGTAAATGTTGCAAAATTGTAACAGTTTAGAGTCTGCGCCTGAATTACTGAGCTGCCAGACTCAAACACCAGAGACAGGGACATTCAACTTTAAACTTAGATTTTGGAAAAACAGAAAAAAATAAAAAAATGGAAAGTAATTGAAAAAGGGCATTATTTCTGGCGAACAATCTGAAAACTACTGAACTGAAAAAAGTGTATGGACGGTGAACAACCCATTTAAGTACATGTTATAAACTTCAAGTTGTTTTACTTCAGTAAGATAGGTGTTTTAGAGGTAAATTCACTAACCTTTGGAAATTCGCCAGTGACGGCTTCGCTCACATCGCCACACTTTGCCAGGCAATAATTCGCCAAGACAACGCTAATTCACTAAAATGCGAAGTTGCATCCAGGGCGCAGACCGATGGCGAAGTTTCACTAGCATTAATTCGGCAAGCAAAGTTGCGCTAGCGTTGTCTAATTTGCATACGGTGGGAAGTTAAATTTCAATGCACTTATATGTTACAGCAAATACATTACACTACACAAGCCTGGGAACCTTAATAAAAGAAAAAAGAGCCGTTTACCCTAAAAAAAAAAATTAAGATCTTTTGCAGCCTATCACCCTGAAAAATTGAAAAGTCGCCAGCGTTTTTTGCACTTCACCTGGTCTGAGGTGGCGAAGGCAAGTCCGGCGCAAGAGGTAACGTTAATTAAAATCCACATCTTAGTGAATTTGCGTAGTTACGTCCATTCGCCAGAGCGAAGTGCGAAGTATCGCTAGAGTCTATTTCCTTCACTAGCCAATTGATGCCAGCGCCCATTAGTAAATCGGCGAAGTCACGCTTGCGGATTTTCACCAGTGCTTTAGTAAGTTTTCCTCCTAATTTCTTATCCAGTGTGTTCAAGTTACAAGAAAAGGGGGATCTAGAAGCAGAAAAACTGTGTGTGAAAGTGTAGAAATGAAATGAAAGGATCAGGTCTACAAGGAAAACATTACAACAGTCAAGATAATTTAACATGGAGATGCTCGGGGCCTGGCATTTCCAGATAATGGATCTTTCCATAAATTGGATCTTCATACCTAAAGTCTACTATAACATCATGTAAACAACAAATAAACCCAATAGGCTGGGTTTGCCTCCAATAATGATTAATTATTAGGGATGCACTGAATCCAGGATTAGGTTCGGGATTCGGCCAGGATTCGGCCTTTTTCAGCAGGATTCGGATTTGGCCAAATCCTTCTGCCCAGCCGAACCGAATCCGAATCCTAATTTGCTTATGCAAATTAGGGGCGGGAGGGAAATTGCATGACTTTTTGTCAGAAAACAAGGAAGTAAAAAATGTTTTCCCCTTACCACCCCTAATTTGCATATGCAAATTAGGGTTCAGATTCGGTTTGGTATTCGGCCGAATCTTTCACGAAGGATTCGGGGGTTCGGCCGAATCCAAAAAAGTGGATTCGGTGCATCCCTATTAATTATATCTTAGTTGAGATCAAGTACAAGCTACTGTTTTATTATTACAGAGGAAAAGGAAATCATTTAAAAAATGTGGATTATTTGGATAAAATGGAGTTTGTGGAAGACAGGTATTCGGTAATTCTGAACTTTCTGGATAATGGGTTTCTGGATAACGGATCCCATACCTCTATTAGAATCAGGAAAGCACCTCGCTACAGATGAGACATCCACTATAAGGTGCCAAGCTAAGTGTTGGTGGGTGCAAGAAAGCCATAGAGCAGGAGGTAAGTACTTTTAAGTTCTAAATTTTTTTTTTCAGCCAAACAGTGGTACAGTTTGACGTAGTGTAATTGTAAGCCAAATAAAGGCATGGAAGATGTATTTAAGTATAACTTTACTTTTACTGGAAAAAGGAAGCCCCTTTAGCATTATATATTTACATGCATTTTTATGGGATGAATATAGCAGGTGAGTAGTGATGGGCGAATTTATTCGGCAGGCGCAAATTTGCGGCGAATTTGCGCGATTCGCCATCAGCGAATAAATTCGTGAAACGCCCATGAAAATTAGCGGAAAAAATGGGCGCCGCCGTCAAAAACAAGACGCCGGCGCCGTTTCGTGAATTTTTCGCAGTTTCGCGAATTTCGCGCAGATTTGCCCATCACTACAGGTGAGGAATGAGGGGTGAAGGGTTTATTACCAGAAAAACATTTTTACATGCAATGCTTTGTGAACATTCTGCAAAAGGTGACAAAATCTAACTGGAGCAAAGGCACTAATCACATCCGATGTCAAGAGGCACCCTTTTTATGGGGCAAAATGTTACAATGAAAATGTGTTTTAAGAGTTAATCTATCTTTGTTTAAACCCCATTTTTGTTACAATAGCTTTCTTAGTTTGTGTGGGTGACTAGCCACAACAGCCTGCAGGTTATATCTGGAGACTGGAACAGCAAGCAATACTTATACACACCAGTGTTTTCTTTCAAACACTTTATTGTAATATTTTGGAAGAACTTTACAGGAAGAAGCTACAGTCTGAATAATACACTTCCTCGCCGAGCCATAAGGTTTGTTCTGGCAGTTCTGTTCTTGTTTACCTTAAGAAGTAGGTATTCATAGCATTAGGAATCTTGTATTTAATCTGAATATTTTTTCGCCAGTAGCACAGGCTTTACTGCTTATCCATGCCTGGTGAAATATAAGGATATTATATGTCACCGAGGGATTCTATAAGATCATGAAAAAAGTTTATATTAAATAAAATATTCAACTGAATACATAATACGGCTTGCAGTTAGTTCACTTTTAGGACCCAACAAGAAGTCCAAATAATGAAAAATAATCCTTAGTTTTAATTAATTAAAAGTAGAACAGGTGGTCTATAATTGAAAAAAGCGTAACTACTCCACTGCAGTTTCTTTTTATGGCCTGGCCCAGTACATAAACCAAGGGATTAATGGATTACCTGCCGTAGTTACTGGTCCTGAGCAATAAGATGGAGCCCTTTGTCCTTATTTCACCTGAAAAAGGCACTTGGCACATTTTCCTATTTACAACATTATTGTTTTTCACTGTTATATTAATTATGTTTCGATTCATTTAAGTCTCTTTTATTTGCTTTTACTGTAATTGTGTTATTTTGAATTCAAGGGCCAACTTCATGAAGGTTAATTGTGTCATTGTACCTTTCTGTTTCATGATAGCTCTTCTGTTTTTATATTCATTTCATAATACACATGGTCAAAAATGAAATGATACAGTAAATCTTAAGAATTAATTATGAGATAATTAAGTACTGTTTAATTGAATTCCAATAAAAATATATTGGGAACATTTTTTAAACACCTATTTTTTTTAAAGAATTTCTAAGCAACAGGATTAAAATAAAAGTACAGTAGCCCTTTTGAAATATACAGGTATGTGATCCATTATCCAGAAACCCAGAAGGCTCTGAAATACTGTACTAGAAGACCATCCCCATAGACTCCATTTTAATCAAATAATTACCTATTTTTAAAAATTATATATTTTTGCTCTGTAATGAGAAAACAATTACCTTGTACTGGATATAATTAATCCTTATTGAAGAAAACAAACCAAATGGGCTTAAATCAAATGTAAATTATTTTTAGCTTACTTAAGGTATTAATAGCCAAATTATAGAAAGATGCCTTATTCAGAAAACCCCCAAGTCCAGAGCATTCTGGATAACAGGTCACATACCTGTATCTATTCAAATAAGCTATAAGATTTCTATTCTGCACTTAAATAGATTATATGTGTGAATGTGTGCTGGTACATGTAAATGTTTTTTTGCACATCTGTATGAATAAATGTATGGTATGGTTGAATACACACTATTGCTTAAATGTCATGTAATTATTAAGGCTTTTGACACACAGGGGCAGATTTATCAAAGGTTGAAGTGAAAATGTGAATTTAAAAAATTCAAATTGCGAGCTAATTTTTGTGTACGTCGACTAGGGAATAGTCCAAATTCGATTCAATTTAAAAAACAAAACCTGAAAATTCAAATTTCAAAAATCATCATTAAAAATCTGACCGACCATTCGCCATCGAAACCTGCCGAATTGCTGTTTTAGCCTATGGGAGACCTCCTAGAACCCATTTGGAGTCAATTGGCGGATTTTGAAAAATCAAAGGTTTTTTTGGAAAAACTTTGAATCAAATAGGATCTACTGCGCTATTACTTCGAACCGTACGTTTTGAATCCAAAAACTGACCTATTCGCTCAAAAACTGACCTATTCGGCCAAAAAAAACTTTGATTTAATTTCGGTTGGTCTTTTTGAATTAGAATTTCGAAGTTTTTCAAATTCTAAATTCGACCCTTGATAAATGTGTTCCAAAATAAAAACCATAGCAATTATGGATATATTTATAAAATATATACATTTTGTGTATTTTTCTTTATGGGGCAGATTTACTAAGCTCGAGTGAATAGTTTGAATAAAAAAATATTCGAATTTCGAATTTTTGAGTACTTCATCCATCGAATTGGTCAAATTCGATCGAATTTGATCGAATCGATTGATTCGAACGATTAGAAGTAAAAATAGTTAGACCATTCCATAATCGAAGTACTGTCTCTTTAAAAAAACTTCGACTTCATACTTCGCCAAATTAAAGCTACCGAAGTCCAATGTTAGCCTATGGAAACCTTCCAAGCAGTTTTCTACATTTTTTTGGTCCAATAAAAATCCTTTGATCGATTGCTTAAAATCGTTTTGCAGGATTTTATCGTTCAATCGAACAATTTTTATTTGATCGTTCGATCAAACCTTTTGCGCTAAAATCCTTCGAATTCGATATTTGAATTAGAAGGATTTTACTTTGAGGGTTTTTTAACCCTCCAAATTTGACCCTTGATAAATCTGCCCCTATGTGTATGTTTGTGTTTTTCATCTTAAAAAAGGAAATGAGTGCCTTTAGACTATTCACTTAATTCATGCAAGCATAATTACTGTTGTACAGTTATGAATTTGCAGGTGAACTTAACTTAAAATAACTGGGAGGTGCCAAAATTGTAGGCACCCCCTAGTGATTCAAATTAATTACCTGATACCCTGGGCCAGTGCACTGGTATTGCTGCAAAATTCCACCACCATCTTCTTCGGCTTCTTCCATTTTCTCTTTGTTCCAGTCTGGGAAGACGCATGTGCACAAAGTGAAAGTTGAACGTAATTTAGAAAATATAATAGCCAGCTTTGAAAGAAGACAGAAAAAGAAGAGGATTGTGGTGGATCAGCTTTTAAAGTAGTATAGGGCTGGGGCAGTTTTCTGCTATAAGGAGCACTAACCCGGTCCCAGGGTATCGGTAAGTAATTATAATCACTGTGGGGTCCCTAATATTTGGCACCTCCAAATGATTTTAAGTTTAGATCTCCTTAATGTATTTATGTGCAGGTGCTGGACCAAAGAGCAACTTCCATTTCAATTTTCTTTTTCTGTTAAACTTTCATTTACGACCACTCCAAAACTGTAGTCATGCATAAATGGGCACAGTTGTTGCATTTATTGATACCATGCATTAAAAGTACTTGCAGCTCAACATGCTCCCTGCACTTGCGATAATTTGCACCAAGTACAACAAAATAAAATAACAATGGTGTTTAGGGAGGGGCAGCATTCTGGAAAAAAATGGCAAATTGCCTGCAAACTGCACTTGAGTTACTCTATATACATTAGAGATTAGACATAGAAGAAGATAGAACTTAGAATACAGAGCAGAAAGAGTTGAAGGGGCAAATTCACTAAGATGCGAAGTTGCGCCAGGCGCAACCTCGCCGCACTTCACTGCACTTCGCCACACTTCGCCAGGCGTAGTTTCGCCAGCGCTCCGCAAATTCACTAAAATCCGAAGTTGCGCACAGGGGTAGCATAAGGTTGCGAAGTTGCGCTAGCGTTGATTCGCTATATAAAGCGAAGTTACGCTAGCGAAGGCTAATCTGCATACGGCGCGAAATTCAAATTTCAATGGAGGAACACGTATTAGCACTACAAATGCCTGGAAAACCTTCAAATCAGCAAATAAAAATTGTATTTTGCCCTACACATGTGCCCACTGTCTAGGTAAGTTGCCATGAGTCAGGAAATGTAGGGGGGAAGGAGGGGAGCCCCAAAAATATTTTCGATCTTTTTCAGCCTATCACCCATCATGTAGAAAACACGCCAGCGTTTTTTGGGACTTAGAAAAAAAATAGACTTTTTTTTAAACAATCCCTATCTACTCTATTGCGCTTCGCCAGGTCTGAGGTGGCAAAGGAAGTCTAGCGTAAAAGGTAGCGTTCAGTACACTGCGCAAGTTAGTGAATTTGCGTAGTTACGTCGCTAGCGAAAATTCGCCTGGCGTAAGGGTGCAAAGTAACACTAGTGAAACTACGCCAGCATTCGTTAGTGAATTTGCGCAGTAACGAAAAATGCCAAACGCTAGTGAATTAACGCTAGTGTTCGGCGCTTCGGCGCTTAGTGAATTTGCGCCGAAATGTCTTAAGCAGATTTGTATTTTTTCTCTGTTGACCTTTCTGTTGCCACATATTGTAATTCAGGGGTCCCCAACCTTTTTTTACCCGTGAGCCACCTTCAAATGTAAAAAGAGTTGGGGAGCAACACAAGCAAGAAAAATTCCCTTGGGGTGCCAAATAAGGGCTGTAATTGGCTATTTGGTTAGCCCTATGTGGATTGACACCCTACAGGAGGCTCTCCTTGGCCCTACATTTAGCTTTTATGCAAATACAACTTTCTTCCAAACCTGGAATTCAAAAATAAGCACCTGCTTTGAGGACATTGAGAGCAACATCAAAGGGGTTGGGGAGCAACAAGTTGCTCATGAGCTACTGGTTGGGGATCACTGCTGTAATTGAACTTCTGCCTGTTCTGCAATCTCCAGTGTTCTTTCTCCTAAGAAGCTACTTCTACTATATGATGGGGTATGTAGAAGATGTTATATTAGGGTAGATCTCAATCATCTTGCAATTACACTGCATTTTTGCATTTTAGTAAAGGAATGCTGTAATATATTATATGCGTTAATAATTATTAACAGTTTTTTTTATACTTTTACTTAATTTTTCATCTATATATAAAAAATATATGGAAAAGTTAATTTTAAAGTGAACTATTGATTTAACACCCTTGTTATTCACGTAGGGGCCGATTCACTAACTTCGAGTGAAGGATTCGAAGTTAAAAAACTTTGAATTTCGAAGTTTTTTTTGGGCTACTTCGACCATCGAATGGGCTACTTCGACCTTCGACTACGACTATCGAAGGATTCAAAGTAAAAATCGTTCGATTATTCGACCATTCGATAGTCGAAGTACTGTCTCTTTATAAAAAACTTCGACCCCCTAGTTCGCCATCTAAAAGCTACCGAAGTCAATGTTAGCCTATGCGGAGGGTCCCCATAGGCTTGGCTAACTTTTTTTGATTGAAGGATCGTTCGACCGAAGGAATTATCCTTCGATCGTTCGATCGAACTATCTGCGCTAAATCCTTCGACTTCGATATTCGAAGTCGAAGGATTTTAGTTCCTAGTCGAATATCGAGGGTTAATTAACCATCGATATTCGACCCTCAGTGAATCGGCCCCGTAATGTTGTCACTAAATGCCTTTTACTCATATAAATAATGAATCCAGGTTCTTTTTTATTAAAACCAAAATTATAAAACATATTTTGTGCTTGTTTGAAAAGCTTTCAAACTCTTCAGTATCAACCACATTTCATGCTGTGCAAGGACAGTGAAACATCACATGAAATATTTCAGCTGATGAGCTAGTGAGCTCCAAATCCAACCAGACAGTTCTAACTGTTCTATTAAATAAAGTTCCCATAGCCCATGGAATGGCTTTTAGAACCTATAATAGAATGCATATCAATATGTTATTAAACTGTTTACATGCACAATGATATTGTTGCATAAAAAGTAATAATCTAAAGCAATATGATTCCAAACACTCTAGTGTTAGGTTCCCTTTAGAAGTACAATTTTTATCTCAGCTGAATGCCATATAATCAATAATCCCTGCTTGAGGCAAAGACTCATTCATTTCGAGATTTTCACTTAATCTACCTAATTATTTTTTTTTAAATAAAGGCTTCTATAAGCCTTGGGATATATGTTACATTGTTTAGAGATACATGACAAACAGGATGGGGTAACCATAAAGTAGAATGCAGACAGGAATAAAATATTGCAGTACTTTCCTATTTTATCCTTCTTTTAATAAAATATATTTCATTAATCTGCAGAGTGACATTTTCTTTCACAAAAGGTGCAATCTCTTAGGCATATTCATTTATAAAGGAAGCAAGCACGCTTGCAATTACCATCCAATTACTTCTTTTAAATTATAGGCTAGAACTGAATGATGGCTGCAGGGTGTTATTTTTCTAGAAATCTATATTTTCAATAGAAATCTAAAAGTTTGGCTTTTTATGATTTTATAATCACATGCTAGTTCAAATTTTGTATTTTTACATTTTTCTTTTGCAGTTTTATATTAAAAACTGTATGCAAAAGTTAGTTGTAACTTCTGCAAAATTACATTTTCTTTTGTGTCTTTACACTAAATGAATACTTTCATTGGAGTTGGGATTTTTGGTAAAAACAATTTCAAGTTCTAAATTCACCAGTCGAGTAGTGATGGGCGAATTTGTCCTGTTTCGCTCCGCAGAAAAATTTACGAATTTCCCACAAAATTCGCAAACTGTGAAAAATTCTCAAAATGGCAAAGCCGTTTCGTTTTTTACACCAGCGTCCGTATTTGGTCCCTTTTTTGTATAGTTATTACACAGAAAGGCACAATAGGCGTCCGAAGAGAACACACTTTGGAGAGCACTCACCCACCAACGAGCCAGGGACCATCCGAACAATTTTGAAACACGTCAATTTTTTTGTGGGGACGGATTTCTTGCTTTTTTTTCACTGCAGTTTTGCATATTTATTCGGGGTGGCGAAATGCTGAGATTCGCTGTGAATCCATGACTGGCGAATTTATTTGTCCATCACTAGAAGAGACAGAAGAAGAAGTACAACAGGCAAGCACAGTTTTCCTCTAACAGGAGCACTGGCCTAGGGTATTAGGTAAGCGATTATAATAAGTGCAATATCTCCGTTGTTTCTCCTTTAACTTGTTATCCAAATAAGTCCAAAAAAACAGACACCGGTGTCCATTTATTTGGACGCCAGCTAATTTTCATGGCAGTTTCGCAAATGAATTCGCGAAAGAGGATATTTATAGCCGGGCGTGCGTCTCTGCCCTGAAAGTCCAAATTCATTAAAAATGGTCTAATAGGGTCAGTGCAGCTCCCATTCAGTGGCGTAACTACTGGGGGAGCAGGGGGTGAGATTGGGCCAGGGCCCGCACCTCCTCAGGGCCCCCCGGCAGCTTGTGCACTGACTCCGATGGCAGAAAATGGCGTACGGAGAGGGCAGGGGCCTAGCTGCACATTCTGTGCCATATCCCGACCCCTGTAGTTACGTTACTGCTCCCATTAATTTCTTTGGGTCCTCAACAGCTTTTACTTGGCTCACTTTTGTATTAAAGGTGTTTGTGGTTTTTACACTAAATCATGAATTTTAAAAGTTTCAGAGAAATAACTAAAAAAACACACATTTTTAGAGAAAAAAATAGAAATCCAAATTTTTGTAAATTTGCCCTTTAGTGTTTTTTGTACTTCAAATAAATAATCGAATTAAAAAAATTAAGCACTTCAAAAAAATTTTTTTTGAATAAAACTGCAGGGAGTTTACAAGCTCAAAAATTCTTTTGAAAACTCAAACTCAGTAGTTAAAATTTTCGCTATTACATTTTAAATGCCACAATTTTACATTCAAGTTTTTTTTCTTGCTTAATTTATTATCCACATTCATGCTTTTTAGTGCAAAAAAAATCACTGAATAAAATATTAACGTTGACTTAGTATTCTCTCTGGTCCAGGACCTGGGGCTCTCCATCGTTTTTGTGTAGCTTTCTGTAGTCAACTTGATGAATGAGAGCACCTACTTTTACCATTGATGTCATCTAGACACAAAACGAAAATGAAAAAAGTATTTAAATTTTAAATTTAAAATAAATTAAAATTAAAAATCCATTTTGAAATTGGCTTTATATATGTTAGACTATTTAAATGCAGTAAAATATCTGTAGGTGAATGTCCCCTTAAAATCTCAACATACTCCTTACTACTGATTCATGATTAAGAGGATATCATTTTGTACCCCTTGTGATGCATATACTGTATTATATTTTGGTACAATTCTAATGAAATATAGTTAAGAATATAAATGTAAGCCACGTATATAAATGAACATACCTCAGCCACATGTGACAGGGGTTAGGTACTTTGAGCTATATTTGTCCATCTTTCCTTGTTCCAAATGATAGAATAACACTATAATATTGTTACTGAGGTTTCTAAACTTCCATTCATAAGAAACCCCAAAATACCAGTTCTCCTGTTGTTGCTTGCTTCTTGTGGTTGTTTCTTTGTAAATGGCTTAAAACTAACTATACATTTTTAGCACAAGCTCTATTCTTAGTAGGGCAATGACACAAACTAAGATGTTACTACCCGTAGCGATACTAAACAAAGGTGAGTAGCTTCTTTATCTTGCTTCATCCTTAGACTCGCTCTGTCTTCTTACCATGAAATCATTCTCTGTTGTCTATGTATACATGGGATTTACATTAAGCATTTTGAATGGTTTTAATGTTAGATTTAAACTTAATTAAAAACTGCAAATTGCTAGTGCTTACACTCTTTCTCATGAGTAAAGATACCACTGAGATGTAGTAGTGTGACAGTGGCCTCTTAATTAGTGAGGGGCGAATCTCTCACGTTTTGAAAAATATCACGGAAAAAACGTGAAACTCGAAAATTGATGCCTGCATCCAATTTTGGATGCGCGTCTGAAAAGTCGATCGTGCCAATTTTGACAATGGCATTAAAGTCAATGGGCGTCAATGTTTTGACGCCAGCTAATTTCTGCTGGAAAATTTTCGCAGGAGATTTTCCAATTTATTCGCTGACGGTGAAATGTGGAAATTGTGACAGGCGAATTTATTCGCCCATCACTACTCTTAATAAGCTAAAATTCCAACTCCTATAATGCTTTGCGATTTCTATACTCAACATACCTGTTAAAAAGGAGAACATGTGCAAGGAATTGGAACTGGAGCTTTGACAGAACAAGAGCTGACTACCGTATATACTCGAGTATAAGCCGAGTTTTTCAGCCCCCAAAATATGCTGAAAAACTTGGCTTATACTCGGGTCAAGCGCAAAAACGGTCGCCGGCGCCTAAGAATATTCACCGGCACCTTAGAATAGTAGCCGGCGCCTAAGAATATTCGCCGGCGCCTTAGAATAGTAGCTGGCCCCTAAGAATATTTGCCGGCGCCTTAGAATAGTAGCCGGCACCTAAGAATATTCGCCCGCGCCTTAGAACAGTAGCCGGCACCTAAGAATAGTCATCCAAAAACGAGATTGAAATTTACCAGAAGCTGCTGCATTTCTCACCCTCGGCTTATACTCAAGTCAATAAGCTTTCCCAGTTTTTGGAGGTAAAATTAGGTACCTCGGCTTATACGCGGGACGGCTTATACTCGAGTATATACGGTATTTCTATATTTTTCAATGGTAGTCAGAATCAGTAGTGCAACAAGCTATAGACAAAAAAAATAGGAACCCTTCTTTCAAGGTAATTTCAATCATACTACTGTATACATAAAATCTAATAAGCTTCTTGGTATCATGGCTCCTAGCAGCTTACTGGTTTGGCACCTACTTATTATTTTCCACTATACATCACACATAATATTATTTTGAAAATTGTTCTAATTGGTACAGATTGTTTTTTGTGAGTTTTTGAGTTCAAATAATCATGCAAGACAGAGGGTTACTTTAGAAACAACGTATATATTATTTATTGGTGATTTTCTGTGTTTATACTGTGTATTAATATAAATTATATATTAATTAAAAATCCTTGCACATTGAATACTATTGTTTTTAAAGCTGCCATATGTTAAGTTATATTTTAGCACCTAAATATAATCTTGCATTAACATATATAATATTTTTGCTTCTTTCTGGGTCAAAGCAAGCAATCTATTTCTACCACCATTGAGCAATGCTCAATTAACACATATAAAATACTACAACCTTGCTTTTCCCTGCTAATTAAGGGCATAATTTGAGCATAATTGTTGGCATTTAGAAACATTAATTCTATAAAACATATCTTTAACTGTGCTTCGCGTATTTACTACAGTCAGAACACTTTATGAAAACCAGTAATTTCAGCACATCACAAAAAATGGAATAAAACCCAACATGTGGCATAATAATTGCACAGGTGGTTAACCTTTTTACAGGTCTAGCCAGCAGCACCAGATGAAACTATTGTTCAGTTTAAAAATAAAAACTGGATAAATAGGTACATTTTCTAATATAGTTAGTCAGCCAAAAATGTAATAAAGGCTGGAGTGACTGGATATCTAACACAATAGCCAAAACACTACTTCCTGCTTTGCTGCTCAATTGGCTTCCACTGATTAGTTACCAGACAGTAACCAATCAGTGACTTGAGGGGGGGCAACAACAGTCATAACTGTTGCATTTGAATCTGAGATGCATACTAAGGATCAATTGCTAACTCACTGAACAGTTATGTCTGGTGATGGGTGAATAAATTCGCCACGTCCAAAAAAATTTGTAGCTCGTGAAAATTGACGCATGCATAAAAATGTTTGCGGCAAGATGCTTTTGACATCCATTCATCCACATAGACAAATAAATACAAGAGGTCCTCTGCACTCAACCCATTCATGTAATGTTTTTAATGTTTATATTATTATTATTATTATTATTATTATTAACATGTATTTATATAGCGCCAACATATTGCGTAGCACTGTAAAGTAAATGTGATGATACAACTAAATCACATGAATTACTGTATATACATAGAACATATGGAGTTACGTACAGCGTGGAGAGAGAAGAAAACCTACATCACCTACAGGTCTGTTACCAAGTCTGGGAGTATGAGTAAGGTGTAGGCCCCCATAGGACAGGGCAGCAGGTGAGGCGGTGTCAGTAGGAGAGAGCCAGGTTTCAGTAAGTGCAAGTAGGTTAAAGGAATTTGCAATGAAATGGTCGTGAGCTTGTTGCAAACAGATCTGGCATTCCAGGAAAGATTAACTGGGTTTTTGGGTATAGGTATAAGAGTTCTGTACTGTTTGAATTTGCACCGAAGAGAAGGAGCTTGTGGCCGTGATATAACTGGGATGGGGTAAGGGCCAGGGTTTGGGGAAATGTTCCCAGCTGCCAGGAATAGAAAGGAAAGATAGACTAAGTGACAGCGGTATTTGTAAGTTCTTAGTTCGTATGAAAAAGAGGAGTTTTGTTGAATAGCTAAACAGAGTACTTTATAAACTTCATGTGTGGAGAGGGAAGGAGAGGAGAGTAGAGAGGCTGAGATTTGTATAGAACTGGGATTTGATGGAGGAGGTAGTGAAAAATGTTTTAAGAAGCATGAGAGTGAAAGGAGGAGAAATGCAGGATAAAACATGTTTGGAGTAAGAAGTTACAAACTGGCAGGTACAAACAAATCTGTGTTCTTCTTATACAGGATATAATTTATACGGAGCATTGACCAGCTCCATGTTGTAGCTCCCACCCTTTCCAGCTATAGTCAGCTGATCCCACTGGTGGCCAATAAAAGGGCAGTTTTACTTTGAAAGCAGCAAGTAAAGTCTCTTTATAAAATGTATAATGAAGCAATAGAATTCTTAATGAATCAGATGCAAGTTGAGTGTAGGAACTGGCCACACCGGGGATGACTTTGACATAGTTGGCCAGCTTCAATATATTGCAATATATGGACAAACAATCCCTGTTTTGTTTAAAGGGTAAGGCACTTTTAGTAGCTTAAGGCACAAAATGTTTCAATTTCCTTAATATATTGAAAATGGATTGATTGCAGAGGACCTCTTGTATTTAACTTACTATATGAAAAATGTTCTTAATTTTGCACAGCCTATCTATTTACCTAGTTCTTATTTTTACACTGAACTATTCCTTTAAAATTGTACATACAAATACACAAATACCCTACATTAAATTGCGGGAGGATACATTACTCAATCCCTCATTGTTAAGGATTCTCTTAAATTATTCTGTCTCTGTTTCCCCTTAAAAAAAGATAAGGGAAAAATAAGTATTGTGAGAGAAATGATTAAAGTAAAAACCCATTTGGGTATATGAAGAAAAGAAACAATTATGAGATGTTTTATAAAGAGATTCTTGAACTTTTTTAGTTCAACTTTAAAATGCAGATGTGAAGCTACATATACTAGGGACTGCATGAAGCTACAAATCAATGTAAAGTTTACTTTTTTACAAAATAAATTTACTGTACAGTGCAGTGTCGGACTGGCCCACAGGGATAGAAGGAAAACTCCTGGTGGGCCCAGGTGTCAGTGGGCCCTCCTGCTTCAAAACATTTGCCATATTTCATGGTCATTACTTTTTTCTATGAGAACAAAGAGACTAACTAGATTGAATAATATATTATAGCATGTAAAGAAAAGAGATTAGCAGAATAGAGGTTGTATGAGGACAGGAATTATAATAGTACTGAGAGTGGGCCCCTGATCTAAGGTGTTTTGGTGGGCCCCTGGTCTAAGATATTTGGGTGGGCCCCTGGTGTCCCAGTCCGACACTGGTACAGTATTTCAAGGTATGTTTGCTATGCAAGATTAAAGTGATGTATCAATAAAATGGCAAGGACACATAATGCAGCCCATGAATGAACATTAAAGATGTCCCCCACAGTAAAATCTGCACTATTGTGGCCAACAAATCTCTGTGAAATACTTTCCCATTCAAAATAAAGCAAAATCACCAGTAGGAAAAAATTAATGGTGCTTCATTTAACCTAGTCGCCCAAAGTTTCCTCATGAGGCAACGGTCAATTTTGGCAATTGAACAGCTGCATATTTTTTCCACCCGCAGTTTACTTGTTGTCAGTGGAAAATCATTTTTGGGAGATGTGTGGTAGCACAGATCTACACAAAAATTTGCCAAACACCGCAGGCTAGTGTAGCGGGGATCTCCCCTGCACGTTTATTTCGTCAAGTCATGTCTGATGAAGGGGCACGCCCCCGAAACGTTACATCACTTGATGAAATAAACGTGCAGGGGAGATCCCCTGCGGTGTTTGGCAAATTTTTGTGCAGATATTGTTGGGAGAGGCGCCGACCCCTCCAGCCAGCACTGGGCAACTATTATCAGGAGAGACCAAGGGGAAATTAGGTAATCTTTTTTGTAGCACAGATTTAACCATGGGTGACAAATCTGCTTGTTTCCCATCACCCTTGGAAAGGCATCTACAAAGCTATTCAATAAACATTTCAGTATCTGATATCAAGCAAAATATAAATTCACAGATATTTTACAATACTCTTATTAAATCCAGCAAGTTGAATGGAATATAGAGTAATTTATTTTACTTATTTTACTTTTATTTTAACATGAGATGGAATTCACAGCTGCAATCAGCAAGCCATTTTTTTTGCATAGTTGTTTACATTAGGCATCAGTTCTAGTGACAACAGTAACATCAGCCTGAATAATTGGAACAGAAGGTAATGAAAAGGAGCAACAGCTTTTCTTCACTTACTTATCCTCTGACCCACCATGCAGTAGCTTACACAGAGCATCAAATCAGAATTATACTGTATTTCTTATGTATCCTAATGTTACCATTAAAAAAAGCACTTACATTACAGGCCTTCACTGGGATACCCATGAGACCAAACCTGTATCTGTATAGCTTAGTGCTAATTTTAGTATTTGCACCTGGACCCAATATTGCACTCAATATTCATCAAATTATTTTTTCTACAGTTTTACATTTATAATCTGTTTCATGGATAAGGAACATAATAATTTTAGAATTATATTCCCCCCCTAATTCTCACTTTAGATCCCTTTGCAGGCCTATAGAAGCCACCTGTGAAGCTGAAGCTGGATTATCTAAATCTGACATCGCCATGCCAAGAAACCAAATGGTAAAATGATGAATCTGACAGAATCAAGCAGAACATTCAAACAGATGTAAACTGAAATGTTTCTGGCAGGCAGACAACTAGAGGCTTGCAGGAAGAAAATTTTTCAATGAAGAGAGTCAAAAAAGAAGAGTCAGTGAAGCCTTTTTAATATAATGCCCTAACTCCATACTAAAGTAGTCATATAGGAAGACAGTAAATGCTGTATCCCCAATGGCCAATCATAGAAGGGTGAAGTAAGTGTGTTTCATGCATTGTTGTAGTCAATGACAATCTCATAGGACCTTGGAGTTTTTGTGGCAACACCTACAAAACAATCCAGGTTTTCTGGATAAGGGATGTTTCTGTAATTTAGATCTTCAAACCTTAAATCTACTAGAAAATTGTGTAAACATTAAATAAACCCAATAGGCTGGTTTTGCTTCCAGTAAGGATTAATTACATCTTAGTTTAAAGCACTGAAATCCCCAAACAACAATAAGCTAGCTACTCATATACTCACCGCCGCAAAAACGATCAGCACAGCCAACTGGAAAGGAACTTCTCTCCCCACTCAACATATGCTGATCATTAAAGTAAAGTGGATCAAATCAATGGAGGCCATCAGAGCACAAAAACATGGGACAAGCTACGACTACAAACCTCTATGCCTCCCCTGGATGGAATTTGAGAGGGAGAAGCTAGATCATACATGGGGGCCCATTTAGTTAGCTCGAGTGAAAGAATAGAATAAAAAAAACTTCGAATTTCAAATGTTTTTTTTTGGCTACTTCGACCATTGAATAGGCTACTTCGGCCTTCGACTACAACTTCGAATCAAACTAAAAATCGTTTGACTATTCGACCATTCGATAGTCGAAGTACTGTGTCTTTAAAAAAAAACTTTGACCCCCTAGTTCGCCACCTAAAACCTACCGAAGTCAATGTTAGCCTATGGGGAAGGTCCCCATAGGCTTTGCAATTTTTTTTTGGTCGAAGAAAAATCGTTCGATCGATGGATTAAAAACGTTCGATCAAACGAATTGCAGTAAATCCTGTGACTTAGATATTCGAAGTCGAAGGATTTAACTTCGACAGTCGAATATCGAGGGTTAATTAACCCTCGGTATTCGACCATAAGTAAATCTGCCCCATAGACTCACCCAAGGGCTTTCGGAGCTGAGACACCCCCCCCCCCAGTCCCACCTTGGCCCTAGCCAGCCCTCATTTTAGCCTGCCAAACCCATTAATGGAAGTCCCTCACATAATATATGCCAACAGTAACCCGCCCTCTATGGACTGGCAAAAGGTGGAGATGCACAGACCTAAGAAAGAAACACACTATAAGTGCAACCATTTATTGTTTTAATACCACTGTTTAAACATGCTACAATTGTTGAGATTTTGCTGTTAACACTACTAAACTTTATTTTCTGGAAAATGTGTCTTTGTCCATTAAATAATAAATAAATAAACAAATAAATAAATAAATAAATAAAGTACTGTTTCATTATAACAAAAAAAGGAAATCATTTTAAAAAATGTGGATTATTTCATTATAATGGAGTCTATGGGGGGCAGCCTTTCCAGAATTCAGAACTTTCTGGATAATGGATTTCTGGATAACAGATCCCATACCTGTATTTGGTATTTATTACCTAGTTAGGCACCTGTACGGTATTTTAAGATCCCATAAGGAGGAGCTTCTGTATTAACTTTTACTAGGAACCCAACCTCTCCTGTACTACCATGGAAATGATTAGCTTTATCCCATGCCAGCACAGTGTGAGTAACCATTAAGGAGAAAAAGTGAAGTGCTTGAAGTTAATAATAATGTTACAGGTGCTTTACCAAAATCCAAAAAAACTATCTCAAATTGTTAACACTTCAATTATTCAACGAAGAAAAAAATATATACATAAGTTATATAGACTTACAACTGGGTTTTAATGACTGGAGTTAATGTCTATTAAAATTGTATTTCATTTTTAATTCTTTCAGTGTAAATGCATCATTAAATATTTATGAATCCAGACCAGAGCACATTATCATAGCCTTTAGGGAGAATACAATTTTAGCACTGTTTATAAAAGTTTTAAATACTTTATAGTATTTGAGGAATTTATTGTTTCTTTGCATGAATAATTGATAACATTAAAGAAAACATTTGCAGCTACTAGGTTAAATACATAAAGCATAAATGATGCATATGGAATGCAATGATACAAGGGGGAAAGAATAATTTGTGAAATTGCTGTTTAAACTAAAAATATAGCTTCTGCCATGCTTTGATCTATATACATGCATACATAACATTTGAAACTATTTTATTAATTTGTGGGGAGAATAAGTTCACACACACAAAGTAAAGTCTCACTCACTGTCACATGTTAAACACTCTCCGGAAATGGGTCATAGAGTGATTAAATCTCCACCCGACAAAAGGAAAATCAGATACCAATAGCAAAAAACCACAATCAAAGTTCCTAAAAAATGAAAAAATAAATAAAAAAAAGTGTTATGCACTGTTTTAGCCAAGGTACAGTCAAAGCTTAATAGATTTATTTGGTCAAATAAGAAATCGAGGTTATCACAGAAAACTATCTCATTGCCGAAAAATAAAGGAGGGCTGAGTGCTCCTAATCTTCTTTTCTATTATCAAGCAGCACAAATAGTGCCATTGATTCACTTTTATAGGCCATTTCCTCCATTGTGGGCTCAAATTGAGATGGAACGGTTAAAACCTATAAATCCAACTGTGTTGCCTTGGATTCCTAAACGGGAGAGACCCGAAGTTTCAACTCCTGTATTGAAAATGTCCTTAGCTATATGGGACCAGGTTACACAAAATACGCCTCTGAAGTCTCCACATCTCCCAGCCATGCCTATATTTGGAAACCCTATGTTTCAGCCAGGTTTACAGGGAAAAGACTTTCAATGGTGGTTAGAGCAAAATAAAATTTATATTAACCATTTTCTGGGTTTACAGGGTGTTATGCAATGGTCCTCTATAGTTGCCCAATATGATCCCCCTAGGATTGAAAGCTTTCGATACCTCCAAATTCGCCATTTTATTAATAAGGTAATTGCAGGCTATACTAAAGTTTTAACATTAACAGCATGGGAGCAAATGTGCCTTAAATTTCCTTGTAACAAAGGTATAATAACTATCCTATATAAAGAAATCCTAGATTCAATTAATACTGTGCCCCCTACTTATACAACACAATGGGAAAAGGAATTAAATAAAACAATTGACAATACTACTTGGCAGCAGATATGGGAAAATACAGCCAAAAGTTCTATTAATATCCTGGCTCAAGAGACACAATATAAAGTATTATCTAGCTGGTATATGGTCCCTGCCAAGTTGCATAAATATTACCCTAACTCAAGTTCATTATGCTTCAGGAACTGCGGGATGGAAGGTACCATGTTTCATGTTTGGTGGAAATGTAAAGAGGTATTTAGATTTTGGTCCAGGGTATTCACTCTGATTGATTCCATTACGGGTGTTAATCTCCGTAAGGATCCCATGCAGGCATTGCTAAATACATCGATACCCAATTTGGATAAGTCTACTCGAAAATTGATTCAATTTATCTTTATAGCTGCTAAACAGTCCATTGCAACATCCTGGAAAAAACGTTCCATTCCTATAGCGGTGTTCCGCCTCAAAATGAACTGGATAATGGTTAATGAAAAATTGTTAAGTATCACAACAGATAATTATAATGTTTATGCCAAAATATGGTCACCGTGGATTGCTTATACCACTTTGTGATTTGGCAATCAGTATGGGATAGTTATTGAGCCTGGGCATGGAATTATTTAGAACAAGTAATAGTATTTATTTATCTGAGTTGAAACCTATAAGGGAGATTCCTGGATCAACTAACATATTTTAATAGGAGACATTAAGATATGTAACAGAAAGACGATAAGAGTTTAGACGGTTTAAATTTTATTCCATTTTTGTTAATTTCAATATTATTGTTGACATGTAATTTGAATCCTTGCTATAGTCACATTGAGAGACTTGTATATAAAACAAGGACTCTAACAGTTCTGACTCTTTTGTTTTCTGTAATGTGCTTGAAAAGTGACAATACTGCTCTCCTCTGCGCAGGAGAATTATATTCCATCTGCATAAAAAGAAAAATAAGATATGTTAGAGAATATGACATTGTTTTTCAATAAAAATGTTTTGAAAGAAAAAAAAGTGTTATGCAGAACAGGCAATGGAAGTAGACAGGCCACATCATCAAGAGGAAATATTGGATGTAGATCAGTGTTTTTTAAGCCAATGGTACATTGCTCCATTCTATGGGGCAGATTTACTAAAGAGTGAAGTGGCTAATGCTAGCGATAATTCGCTAGCGTTGCCACCCACAGGGACATCGCCAATTCACTAACAGGTGCAAGCACCAATTCATAAACCAGATCGTCACTAGCACAGTCTCGAACCCTATCGGCAGGCGTATTTTCACTCTGGCGAATGGGCGCTACACTGCAAGGTCACTAAAGTGCAGATTTTACGGAATGCAAGCTCTTTAGCGAGAGTTGAATTTGCCACCTCAGACCAGGCGAAGTGCTAAAAAGAAGCTATATCTTCCTCAATCTCCTGTCACTAACATCATATCCTGTGTGCCGAAAATGCATTAAAGTTCAAAAAACGCTGGCGACTTTTCTTTTTTTTAAGCAGAATTGCCTGTAAAAGTCCTAACTTTGGGTAACCAGTTTTCTCCACATATGAAACATTAATTTTACAATGGGCTCATGTGTAGGGCATTATATTAATTCTCTTGTCTTTATTATGGTTCCCTGTACATGTGTAATAAAAAGTGGTAACTTCAAGCATTTGCACCATCATTTATAATAAAGACCTCCATACAAGTTTAATTTCCCCCGTATGCAAATTGACCTAAGAGCATGATCACTAGCAAATTTTGGGTAGGCACAAATAAACGCTAGCGCATCTTTGCTATGAAATGCTCACACAGTTGAAGTAACACTAGCGAAAAGTCGCCTGCATTCAACTCCCTGGACGAAACTTTGCTTTTTAGTGAATTAGCGTATTCGTAGCACATTTACACCTGGCGAAGTGGAGCGAGGGGTACAAAGCTGACGCTGGAAAAAATTCACTCGTTAGTGAAATTACCTTATAAATAAATGTATTAATCAATTATGTGGCTGGCTTACTAATTTATACTACAGTATATTTAAAAGATAAATCAGGGCCTTATATATATATATATATATATATATATATATATATATATATATATATATATATATATATATAAACATACAGGTAAGGCAGCACTCACTTGGTCAGAAAACATCAGGCTACGTTTTGGCCATGCATCGTGCCCTTTATCAAGCCAAAGGTTACACATGGTTTACAGGTGTGCAAGGTCAGGTGACTTAAAAAGGAGTTATCAGGAAGTGACAACAGCATTGAGTATGCAATTATGACCCCTACAGGTCAAAGTTTATATTATATTTCATACATATTGCCCTTACCCTTCATGTATCTATTTTAACCTACGATAACCAACATAGTTTATAATTTATGAATACATGATTTATTGACAGGCTCAATCCAAATTGTATCTAAATGTCATCAAATTTTTTTACATATTCATAGAAATTGGTATAGATCATAATCTCTATTTAATCCTTTGGTCTGTAAGGACCCTAATTTGTGGATCCACCACACCTCCCTCTGTTTTAAGCGAAGTTCTCGATCACCTCCATTTTTGAGTGGGGGATCATTTCAAGCACCATAAATCTGAGTTGATCAGCATTATGTCCTTTCTCCAGGAAGTGCTTGGACACCGGCTGACTCATATTACCTAGATTAATAGCAGATCTATGTTGTGAGATATGTGATTTAATCATCTGCGTGGTCTCACCTACATAGATGAGACCACACGGACAAATCAACACATATACAACATATTTGGAAACACAGGTGTAGAAGCCCCTCAAGTGGGCAGTATACGCAGTCTCAGGATGGATGAAATCTTTCCCTTTGTGTACAAAGGTGCATTGGTTACAATTGTAACATGGTGACATTCCTGTTGCTCTCTTACCGAGAAAAGTATCAACTTCTCTGATTCTTTTCTTTACTTGGGCAGAAGTCACCATGGTACCAATTGTTCTGCCTCTTCTATAGGAGACAATGGGCGGAGCAATAAATTCATCTATGTGTGGATATGCTCGTTGTAAGATATGCCAATGACGTTGACGTGTATTACTAATTGATCAATACTGTCTATTGTATTCTGTAGCACAGGGGATTCTCCTCCTATCAGTCTTTATGTTTCTAACTGTATTAATTTTGCTTCTAGCTTCACTAATCACTGCTTCTGGATATCCCCTTTCCTGGAATTTTTTGCACATTAGATTTTCTTGTTTAAATTTTTCTTCGGGGTACTCACAATCCTGTTTACTCGAGTAAGTTGACTAACTGGGATAGATTTCTTAACATGTTTGGGATGGTGGCTTTTATAGTGAAGAACTTGGTTACGATCGGTAGGTTTCACATAAAGTGTTGTGTCTATACCCCCCTCTTGTTTTTTACAGCCCATAACATCCAAAAATTGTATCTGCTGCATGTCATGTGAAAGAGTGAAAGTAATTGAAGGATGAAACTTATTTAGCTTCGCGTGGAACCCCAAAAGGGACTCAACGTCGCCCCGCCATACAATGAAGGTATCGTCAATGTATCTAAGCCAAGTCACACAGTGGCTGGCACAGTCAGCATTGCGATAGATGTATAATTCTTCCAATCTAGCCATGAAGGCATTTGTGTATGATGGGGCGACGTTGGACCCCATCGCAGTCCCACGCAGCTGCAAAATGAAATCATCCCTAAAAGTGAAATAATTGCAACTAAGAATGATATCCAGCATTTCCAAAAATAACCCAACCTGTTGCACAGAATAGTTGACATCCTTTTGTAATAGCCACTCACATGCTTCTATGCCCTCTCTATGAGGTATCGAGGTGTATAAACTGCCAACATCTAAGGTTGCCAGAATAACATCCCCTCCAATATTGTGAGACATGGCTTGTAACAATTCCAAGAAATGGCCTGTATCCCGCACATAAGAAGCCACATTCTGTATAAGTGGACCCAAGATTTTATCCAACATAATAGCCATCAGATTAAAGATCGACCCCACCGAGGAAACAATAGGATGACCTGGAGGACGTGCAGCATGCTTATGTATCTTGGGCAAGGTATACAGAATGGGCATTCTAGGGTTTTGGACTGTCAAGAATTTTTTCAAATTTTTAGTAATTTTCTGCTGCTCAACCATATTATCAAGCAATCTCGTAATCCTTTTACATATGCTTGGCAGCGGACTGCCACCCGATTTTTGATATACCTCCCCATCCGCTAGTTGTTTTGTTATCTCAGCAATATAGTACTCAGTGTCCATTATCACTATAGCACCCCTCCTTATCGGAGGGCTTTATAGTGATATCTGTCCTTTGTGATAGACCATTAAGGGCTTCTCGTTGCTGTTTAGTGATGTTTTCTGTGGTGGGGTTGTTCATGCCCTCCTCCTATCCCAGCTGTTGAATCTCATCCTGAATGGTTGTAATGTATGTTTAGACTGCAGGATAGGTGGTGGGCGGAACAAGCCTACTTTTATTATGCAAATCCCAAGTGGATACATCCAAACAGCTATTATTGTGTACAATGTCACTTTTTAGAGAAGGATTAGCTGCAAAATGTACTTTTAATCTTAATGAGCGAAAAAAAACGGTATAGATCAATATCAAGTTGAAGTGAGTCCAGTGTAGTCTCTGGACAGAAATTCAATCCTAAGGCCAACACAGATTCTTCCAACTCAGTTAACCTTTTACTTGATATGTTATAGATTATTTGCTTATCACTTTCTTGCTGCAATCTCGCTGAGGACGTCGAGAGCCACCTCCTGTGTCTGGAGCCTCCTCTACGTGTGTACCGCCTGTGTCTCCTTTGTTGGTTTTGTCTAAAAAATGTTCCATGGGGCCCAGATGATCAGCTCTTTGTTGTCCCCTATTAATGGGGTTAAAACCAAAGGGCGGACGTTGATTCTCTGGGCGTGGGCAGAAGGTGTATTTCTTAGCCTATCCACTAGCCCAGCTGTAACTGTGGCCCCTCTGATAATCTAGGGCATCCCTGTCAAATTTGGTGCGTTTCTGTTTCTCATCCTCCTTTCTCTATCTTTCTATTTTAGAGCCAACTTGTTCCTTCAGCTTAAGCTCGTCCAGTGTGCTATTGGATTATAGCTGAGACTCAACATGTGCAATGTCAGTTTGTACATTAGCAAGTTCTCTCTTGATAAATTCAAGAGTTAACACCATAATGTCCGCTGAACATTTGTTAAGTATTTAGGCAAAGCGCATACAGTAATCCTCATTATTGGCAAACAATGTAGGGGATAAACTCACCCTTAGACCACGTGGGATCCATTGCTTCCTGTGGTACTCAGCCAGTGTAAGTCCATGGAGTTCCAAATCGGTATGACGTTTCTGCAATGATTCCAGTTGTTTCCGCATTTGGGTTACATTCGGTGTATGCAGAAACGTGGTGGGACCGGTGAATCCAGCAACTATCTCCATCACTTCCGCATCCGTGTAACTGAATTGCCCGCCTTGCGTTCCACCTCGTAAATCCCCAGCCGATTCGTCCTGCATGGACATCGCGCCAGTCAGAGCTTCACAATAGTGCACAAGTAATGCAGGGGTGCTGTAAAAATCGGAAAATGTAGTAACTCACAGTATCAGCACTCTCCAATTGAGGAAAAAGTTAGTGGTGCACAGCCTTTAGGGGGATTGCCGGATCTCTGCTCCTCCTCATACAAAAAAACACACAGGTAAGGCAGCACTCACTTGATCAGAAAACGTGTATTAAATATAAAACATCAGGCTATGTTTCGGGCATGCATCGTGCCCTTTATCAAGCCAAAGGTTACACATGGTTTACAGGTGTGCAAGGTCAGGTGACTTAAAAAGGAGTTATCAGGAAGTGACATCAGCGTTGAGTATACAATTATGACCCCTACAGGTCAAAGTTTACATTATATTTCATACATATTGCCCTTACTCTTCATATATCTATTTTAACCTACGATAACCAACATAGTTTATAATTTATGAATACATGATTTATTGACAGGCTCAATCCAAATTGTATCTAAATGTCATCAAATTTTTTTACATATTCATAGAAAGAGGTATAGATCATAATCTCTATCTAATCCTTTGGGCTGTAAGGACCCTAATTTGTGGATCCACCACACCTCCCTCTGTTTTAAGTGAAGTTCTCGGTCACCTCCATTTTTGAGTGGGGGGATCATTTCAAGCACCATAAATCTGAGTTGATCAGCACTATGTCCTTTCTCCAGGAAGTGCTTGGACACCGGTTTTATATTTAATACATGTTTTCTGATCAAGTGAGTGCTGCCTTACCTGTGTGTTTTTTTGCATGAGAGGAGGAGAGATCCGGCAATCCCCCTAAAGGCTGTGCACAACCACAAACTTTTTCCTCAATTGGAGAGTGCTGATACTGTGAGTTACTATATATATATATATATATATATATATATATATATATATATATATATATGTATATATATATGCAGCCAAGGGTGAGGGGCTAGGAGCACAGTTTTGTGCGGAAGTGACGTCATACTTTATGCACTTGATGTCAGGCACACAATGTGACTTTTGCATCGGGTGCGCTGAGGTCCAGTGCTTTGGGCAGGTCGGGTTGCCACCTGTCCTCTTTTTGCAGTAGTGACATCAGGGGGCAGGCGGGTGATGTCAGGGGATGGGATTATAATGTCATAGGGAGGGCTATGACACAGTGATTGGCAATTTGCTGATCACCATGTCATTTAAGGAGAGTCAGTTCAAATTTGAAAAATTTGGCAGGGAGGCAGCATTAACATAAATAATTATAAAGAGCCAAGTGCTTAGAAATTAATTACCACTTCAAACAGTACTAATAATATTCCTCTTTAGGATTAGTGGATTGTATTATAAAATGCCTAGTTCTAGCAAACAAAATTCCTCTAAATCTGTGCCAATCATTTGCATGTATTTAAGCAGAACTATTGTGAAAACAAAAATGTAGAATCATTCTAAATATATCCTTTTGAAAGCTGTTTAGTATTTAAATGATCAAGTTACTCTTTACTTTCTGTGACAGTTCCCACTTAATGACACAGCTTCCCTCAAATGAATGTTCATTGTTTTGTGGACCAAACTATAGTTAATTCCACACATGTGCTCCAATTTAATTTACAGAAGCGCCAGTGTATTCATGCATCTCATCGTAGATAATTCTCAGTTACATTCTCACTTCACTGGTTTAATTTATTTTATACAGTTAAAAGTAAGTTTGACCAGTATTTTATACTGTTCTTTTGTTGTCCCACCTAATAGTATTCTGGTTTTTCTAAAATTGGCTTTGTCCTCTGTTAGTTTTTTTTTAATTTTGTCCCCATTTTGTTATTATAGTTTATCCTACTCCTCCTGTTGTCCCAGGCTGGCATATCTGGACCTTCAGGCTATTTATTTCATACCACATTATATTCAAGCTCATCAAGTTAAGTCTAGTACTGTCATAAATTCTTTGGGGTGGTTGTGGGGGCCTACCCATGAAATCTTTGTCCTGGGTCCACTGGCGCCTTAAAGTCTGAGAGGACTAATTGGTGCATTATGCCACTTCCTTTTTATTGATTATCAGACAGTGTAGTGGGCCAAAATATATTTTGTTTTTTAAAAGAGAATTCAGTTCAAAGTCTTAAAGTGAAAATACATCCACATCCTTGTCAATTCTATATAAAGCAGAACCCTCCTTTTTGAATATTTCAAGGAAAATGTGTTCAAAGAATTTAAGCTTTAGGTATTATAGAATGAAAGTACAGGAATTTCTGTTTGAAATACAAAAATCGTGTTAATGACATGGTATAAATATACAGCATTAATGTATACATTGTGAGACAGCTTTTGCAAGACCACTGTGGCTGCTGTGGCCCAATTACTGTAACAACCAGACAACAGCTGGAGAAGTTAGAATGCAAGATGAGGAGAGGATGTGAATACAAATAGGGTAGTCATCTGGCCAAGCCCCGCCCCACATGACACAGCCCCACCCAGTGGGGCAGTGGTGTAAATAGATATTACTGGACCCCATAGAATGAATTTTAGGGCCCGAACAAAACCAGAGGTTGTCCTTTTTTACCAATATATGTTGAAATTGCTCATTATTTAGGGTCTTATGTAGGGATGTCGCGGACTGTTCGCCGGCGAACTTGTTCGCGCGAACATCGGCTGTTCGCGTCCGCCGCAAGTTCGCGAACGTCGCGCGACGTTCGCCATTTTGGGTTCGCCTTACCTGGCGCTTTTTTTTGACCTCTCACCCCAGACCAGCAGATACATGGCAGCCAATCAGGAAGCTCTCCCTCCTGGACCACCCCCACACCCCCTGGACCACTCCCCTTCCATATATAAACTGAAGCCCTGCAGCGTTTTTTCATTCTGCCTGTGTGTGCTTGCAAGAGCTAGTGTAGGGAGAGAGCTGTTACTGATTTCACTGATTTCTTTGAGGGACAGTTGATAGTAAGTTTGCTGGCTAGTAATCTACTTGATACTGCTCTGTATTGGAGGGACAGAAGTCTGCAGGGATTTGAGGGACATTTTAGGGTAGCTTTGCTGGCTAGTAATCTACCTTCTACTGCAGTGCTCTGTATGTAGCTGCCTGCTGTGGGCACTGATCTCTTCTGATCTCATCTGCTGACTGCTGTAATAACCCAATAGTCCTTGTAAGGACTGCTTTTATTTTCTTTTTTGTTTTTTTACTTTGCTAGTTGCTACTATAAGCCTAGTGCTATTAGTCTAGCAGTGTTGGGGAGTGGGACTGGTGTGCTACTGTGCTGCTCCTAGTAGTTCAGCAGCACCAACCCGAGAAAAATATTTTTTTTAATATACATATATTTTTTTTTTCTTTTACTTATCTTACTGTTCTTTAACGTGTACAGTGCTGTTGCTGTTCTTCATAGTAGTGCACCAATAGTAGTGCACTTGTAGGCATTATTTGCTCAGTGTGTCCTTCATTTTCAAACAACAACCATCTAGCTGTGTGAGCTTGTTCACATTCTGTCTAAATATCAATAATAATACCGTCTCTAGAAACACCACCCGAGTGACGTTTTTCAGGCAGCAATAATATATTCCGTATCCACTGCTGTAGTAGTGTATACGTTAACCTTGTAGGCATTATTTGCTCAGTGTGTCCTTCATTTTCAAACAACAACCATCTAGCTGTGTGAGCTTGTTCACATTCTGTCTAAATATCAACAGCGCCGGATTTCTCTGAGGCGCGCCCCTAGGCCGCGCGGTCCGAGCAGGCGGCCGCGCGGTCCTAGCGCCCACCTCACCTCACTTTCTCAGCGCGCTGGCGAAAAAACGCCGGCGCAGCTGCTGTAAATGAATGGGGACGCACGCGTCCCCATAATACAGCTGGGCGGCATGCCGCCCCTATTTTTTTGCCGCCCTAGGCCCGGGCCTATGCGGCCTTGCCGCAAATCCGGGCCTGAATATCAATAATAATACCGTCTCTAGAAACACCACCCGAGTGACGTTTTTCAGGCAGCAATTATATATTCCGTATCCACTGCTGTAGTAGTGTATACGTTAACCTTGTAGGCATTATTTGCTCAGTGTGTCCTTCATTTTCAAACAACAACCATCTAGCTGTGTGAGCTTGTTCACATTCTGTCTAAATATCAATAATAATACCGTCTCTAGAAACACCACCCGAGTGACGTTTTTCAGGCAGCAATAATATATTCCGTATCCACTGCTGTAGTAGTGTATACGTTAACCTTGTAGGCATTATTTGCTCAGTGTGTTCTTCATTTTCAAACAACAACCATTTAGCTGTGTGAGCTTGTTCACATTCTGTCTAAATATCAATAATAATACCGTCTCTAGAAACACCACCCGAGTGACGTTTTTCAGGCAGCAATAATATATTCCGTATCCACTGCTGTAGTAGTGTATACGTTAACCTTGTAGGCATTATTTGCTCAGTGTTTTCTTCATTTTCAAACAACAACCATCTAGCTGTGTGAGCTTGTTCACATTCTGTCTAAATATCAATAATAATACCGTCTCTAGAAACACCACCCGAGTGACGTTTTTCAGGCAGCAATAATATATTCCGTATCCACTGCTGTAGTAGTGTATACGTTGACCTTGTAGGCATTATTTGCTCAGTGTGTTCTTCATTTTCAAACAACAACCATCTAGCTGTGTGAGCTTGTTCACATTCTGTCTAAATATCAATAATAATACCGTCTCTAGAAACACCACCCGAGTGACGTTTTTCAGGCAGCAATAATATATTCCGTATCCACTGCTGTAGTAGTGTATACGTTGACCTTGTAGGCCTTGTTTGCCCAGTGTGTTCTTCATTTTCAAACAACAACCATCTAGCTGTGTGAGCTTGTTCACATTCTGTCTAAATATCAATAATAATACCGTCTCTAGAAACACCACCCGAGTGACGTTTTTCAGGCAGCAATAATATATTCCGTATCCACTGCTGTAGTAGTGTATACGTTGACCTTGTAGGCATTTTTGCTCAGTGTGTTCTTCATTTTCAAACAACAACCATCTAGCTGTGTGAGCTTGTTCACATTCTGTCTAAATATCAATAATAATACCGTCTCTAGAAACACCACCCGAGTGACGTTTTTCAGGCAGCAATAATATATTCCGTATCCACTGCTGTAGTAGTGTATACGTTAACCTTGTAGGCATTATTTGCTCAGTGTGTTCTTCATTTTCAAACAACAACCATCTAGCTGTGTGAGCTTGTTCACATTCTGTCTAAATATCAATAATAGTACCGTCTCTAGAAACACCACCCGAGTGACGTTTTTCAGGCAGCAATAATATATTCCGTATCCACTGCTGTAGTAGTGTATACGTTGACCTTGTAGGCCTTGTTTGCCCAGTGTGTTCTTCTTCTTCATTTTCAAACCACTGCCACTTAGCTGTGTGAGCTTGTTCACATTCTGTCAATAATAATACCGTCTCTAGAAACACCACCTGAGTTGTTGTTGTTGTTGTTTTAAAAATAATGCCAGGCAAAGGCAGGCCACCACGCAGAGGCACTAGGGGCCGTGCTGCTATGCTATCCTGTGGCCCTAGGAAATTGCCCAGTTTTAAAAAGGCAATGACCCTGAACTCCCAAAATGCTGAAGAGGTAGTTGACTGGCTTACACAGCACACCCCATCCTCTACCGTTTCTAACTTTACCACAACATCCTCATCCTCCACTGCTATGGGCACCCCACGTAACACTTCCTCCACCACCGGCGCCCCTTCTTCACTGGAGTCAGAGGAGTTATTTTCACATGAGTTTCTTGAACTGAGTGATGCGCAACCATTATTGGCAGAAGAAGATGAAGGAGATGAGGACGTTACACCAGATTTAATTCTGGCAGAGAACACAACAGAGATAGACATAATGAGTGATGACGAGGAGGTCCCCGCTGCTGCTTCCTTCTGTGAGCTGGTAGAAGAAATTGATGCATCTGAGGAGAATGAGGATGAGGAGATTGATGTTTTATGGGTGCCCAGTAGAAGAGAGCAAGAGGAGGATAGTTCAGATGGAGAGACGGAGAGTCAGAGAGGCAGGAGGAGAATAAGACTTAGAAGAAGCAGGGAGGACAGCTCGCAGGGAACAGTAGGGCAACAACATGTATCGGCACCTGTGGTCAGCCGGCCAACGCACCCGCCATTGCCGCCAACGCCGCCGACTTCTACTGTTACCGCCAGATTGCCAGCCTCAAAAAGGTCAGCAGTGTGGGATTTTTTTAATGTGTGTGCCTCTGACAAAAGCGTTGTCATTTGCAATGAGTGCAGTCAGAAACTGAGTCTTGGGAAGCCCAACAGCCACATAGGTACAACTTCTATGCGAAGGCACATGAACGGCAAGCACAAAGCACTTTGGGAGCAACACCTCAAAGGCAACAGGCAAACTAAAAGCCACACTCCTTCTGGTCCAGCATCTTACTGCTCTACCTCTGCTGTCCTTCACCCGTCTGAACCACCCTCCACTCCGCCTTCCACCTTGACCACCAGTTCCCATTCCCAGTCATCTGCCCCCAGCCAAGTTTCTGTGAGGGCCATGTTTGAGCGTAAGAAGCCAATGTCTGCGAGGCACCCCCTTGCCCGGCGTCTGACAGCTGGCTTGTCCGCACTCTTAGCCCGCCAGCTTTTACCATACCAGCTGGTGGACTCTGAGGCCTTCCGCAAATTTGTAGCAATTGGGACACCGCAGTGGAAGGTACCCAGCCGCAATTTTTTTTCAAAAAAGGGAATACCACACCTGTACCACCATGTGCAGAGCCAAGTCACCGCATCTCTGTCACTTAGTGTTGGGCCAAAGGTCCATATGACTACTGACGCATGGTCCTCCAAGCATGGTCAGGGCAGGTATGTCACCTACACTGCCCACTGGGTGAACTTGGTAATGGCTGGGAAGCAGGGAATGTGTAGCTCAACAACGACAGTGGAGTTGGTGTCACCGCCACGGATTGCACGCGGTTCTGCCACCACCTCTACTCCTCCTTCGCTCTCTACCTCGTCTTCTTCCTCTTCTTCGTCCTCTGCTGCTGGGTCCTCCTCCTCCACACCTGTGCACCCCCAGCTCCCCCTAGGCTATTCGACGTGCCAGGTACGCCGTTGTCATGCTGTCTTGGGGATGACGTGCCTGGAAAGCAAAAACCATACCGGATCTGTACTCCTGTCATATCTGCAGTCACAGGCCGATCGGTGGCTGACCCCACACCAACTGAAGATCGGAAAAGTGGTGTGTGACAATGGAAGCAATCTGTTGGCAGCACTGAGACTGGGCAATTTAACACATGTGCCCTGCATGGCACATGTTCTGAATTTAATAGTACAACGTTTTGTTTCAAAGTACCCAGGATTCCAGGACGTTCTCAGGCAGTCCAGGAAGGTGTCGGCCCATTTCAGACGGTCCTACACAGCCATGGCACGCCTTGCTGACATTCAGCAGCGGTACAACATGCCAGTCAGGCGTTTGATTTGCGACAGCCAGACTCGCTGGAATTCAACGCTCCTCATGTTGGAACGTCTGCTGCAACAACAAAGAGCCGTCAACGAATACCTGTTTGAACTGGGTGGTAGGACTGGATCTGCAGAGCTGGGGATTTTTTTACCCCGTTACTGGGTGCTTATGCGCGATGCCTGCAGGCTCATGCGCCCTTTTGAAGAGGTTACAAATATGGTCAGTCGCACCGAAGGCACCATTAGCGACCTAATACCCTTTGCTTTCTTCCTGGAGCGTGCCGTGCGACGAGTGACAGATGAGGCTGTAGACCAGCGTGACGAGGAGCAGGAAGCGCACGATTTCTGGTCGGAATCACCAGAACGAACCCAGGCACCTGCTGCAACGCAGGGAGAGGTGTCAGAAGTGGAGTCAGAGGAGGAAGGTGGCTTTGTGGAGGAGGAGGACCAACAGGAGCAGGCTTCCCAGGGGGCTAGTGGTGACCTTTTGGGGACCCCTGGTCTTGTACGTGGCTGGGGGGAGGAGACCGTGGATGATGCAGTCCTTGATAACGAGGAAGCGGAGATGGATACCTCTGCATCCAACCTTGTGAGAATGGGGTCTTTCATGCTGTCATGCCTGTTGAAGGACCCCCGTATCAAGAGGCTTAAGGAGAAGGACCTGTACTGGGTCGCGACTCTACTAGACCCTCGGTACAAGCATAAAGTGGCAGAAATGTTACCAACATACCACAAGTCTGAAAGGATGCTGCATTTAGAAACCAGCCTGCAAAACATGTTGTACAATGCTTTTAAGGGTGATGTCACTTCAGGAACTCATCAACATTCCAGGGGCAGAGGTGCCAGTAATCCTGCCACGAGCGCACCTGCAAGGACAAAGCACTTTGGCCACTCTGTAACGTCAGACATGCAAATGTTTTTCAGTCCAAGGCAGCGGCAGAACTGTTCGGGATCCACCCTCAAAGAACGCCTCGACCGGCAGGTAGCGGACTACCTGGCATTAACTGCAGATATCGACACTCTGAGGAGCGATGAACCCCTGGACTACTGGGTGCGCAGGCTTGATCTGTGGCCAGAGCTGTCACAATTTGCCATGAACCTCTTGTCTTGCCCCGCCTCAAGTGTCCTCTCAGAAAGGACCTTCAGTGCAGCAGGAGGGATTGTAACTGAGAAGAGAACTCGCCTAGGTCACAAAAGTGTGGATTACCTGACCTTTATTAAAATGAATGAGGGGTGGATCTCGGAGGGTTACTGCACGCCGGAAGACTTGTGCTGAGTTTCTGATTCTGACTCCCCATGCAGCTGTCCTTCTCTGCACGCCTCATGACTCCACATACAGCTGTCCTTTAGCGTCCTCCTCCCTCCACCACCGTTACAAACTAGGGTGCAAACCCTACTGGTTTAATTTGAATCCAGGTAAATCCTGAGTTTTTCTGGCCTCTGTGCTTCAGTGGCTGTGACAAAAAAATGAATATTTTCAGCATTTATATGGCATATTTTTTCTGGCCTCTGTGCTTCAGTGGCTGCGACCAAAAAAAACAGAATATTTTCAGCATTTATATGGCATATTTTTTCTGGCCTCTGTGCTTCAGTGGCTGCGACCAAAAAAAACAGAATATTTTCAGCATTTATATGGCATATTTTTTATGGCCTCTGTGCTTCAGTGGCTGCGACCAAAAAAAACGGAATATTTTCAGCATTTATATGGCATATTTTTTCTGGCCTCTGTGCTTCAGTGGCTGTGACAAAAAAATTAATATTTTCAGCATTTATATGGCATATTTTTTCTGGCCTCTGTGCTTCAGTGGCTGTGACCAAAAAAAACAGAATATTTTCAGCATTTATATGGCATATTTTTTATGGCCTCTGTGCTTCAGTGGCTGTGACAAAAAAATGAATATTTTCAGCATTTATATGGCATATTTTTTATGGCCTCTGTGCTTCAGTGGCTGCGACCAAAAAAATGAATATTTTCAGCATTTATATGGCATATTTTTTATGGCCTCTGTGCTTCAGTGGCTGTGACAAAAAAATGAATATTTTCAGCATTTATATGGCATATTTTTTCTGGCCTCTGTGCTTCAGTGGCTGCGACCAAAAAAAATGAATATTTTCAGCATTTATATGGCATATTTTTTCTGGCCTCTGTGCTTCAGTGGCTGCGACCAAAAAAAATGAATATTTTCAGCATTTATATGGCATATTTTTTCTGGCCTCTGTGCTTCAGTGTCTGCGACAAAAAAAATTTACATTGTTAGCATTTATATGGCATATTTTTCCTGGCCTCTGTGCTGCAGTGGCTGCGACCAAAAAAAATTAATATTGTTTGCATTTATATGGCATATTTTTTCTGGCCTCTGTGCTGCAGTGGCTGCGACAAAAAAAAATTAATATTTTCAGCATTTATATGGCATATTTTTTCTGGCCTCTGTGCAGCAGTGGCTGCGACAAAATAAAATTAATATTTTCAGCATTTATATGGCATATTTTTTCTGGCCTCTGTGCTTCAGTGGCTGCGACAAAAAAAAGATAATTTTTCAGGAAAGTACACATGCCTAATTTTTCAGGGTTCTGCAACAGTGGCAAAATCGCATCTTTTATGGTCACCGCAGGTGATCAATAAAGTACACCAAAACTGGGCCCACACTGCAGAATCAGTGTTTTTTGGTTCACTTCACTGTACATTGAATTACCTCTACCTGACCGTGCACGTGCGCACAAGCACGGTGACTGCTAAACACACCACTACAGAAATATTGCCACCAACAGGACGAACATCCTGGAGGTGACAAGCTCAACTAGTAATTAAAAACTATTATTTGCTCACTTGACGGTATCATTCATTAAAGCTCTTTGCGTCTTTTTGCGTTGCAGTAAGCACCGCGTTTCGTCTTTGCGTGTGAACAGGCTGTAACCTTTACACGACTTGATTGGCATGTAGACGCCGGACGTTTTAAAGCATTTTATTACACAGGTTTAGAAATGTAGTGTGATTTCTGCCCTTTACAGCACAAAACGCAGCGCTGTGTCAACAATGGATTTTTTAGAAACATTTTTGCCCTTGATCCCCCTCTGGCATGGCACTGTCCAGGTCGTTGCACCCTTTAAACAACTTTAAAATCATTTTTCTGGCCAGAAATGTCTTTTCTAGCTTTTAAAATTCGCCTTCCCATTGAAGTCTATGGGGTTCGCGACGTTCGCGAACCGTTCGCATTTTTGACGCAAGTTCGCGAATATGTTCGCGAACTTTTTTCCCGACGTTCGCTACATCCCTAGTCTTATGGTACCCCTATACCTCCTGGGCCCCCCTGCAGCTGCAGAGTCTGCTTCCTCTGTAGTCACGCCCCTGCGGTGGAGGAAAGGTGGCAAGCCTAAATACAAATAATATAATGCCAAGAACCATGACTATTCTGTAAATTACATTCTTAAAAACATTGCTTAGTGATGTTATCAGTTATAATCAGTGCACAGTGATGTAAATTCTGTCAAATGTTCTTGGCATTCCATGACCTGTATAAAGGCAGCTGGCTTTTGACCTTGTGGCTTTATATTGTAATGGAACGCCTTGGTGACATAATATCCTAATATAAAGGGTCAGACTTGGCCAGTGGGACAAAACCCAGTTCTGCTGGGTTCACTTTTTTCTTCTGATGGGAACTGCATTGTGGTGCTATCAACCCCCCCCCCGCACGGTCAAGTCCACAAGGTGTAAGTTAAGTATGTGGTGAGGGGAGGAGGTGGTGGCACTTGCAGATGAGGTGGTGGGGCCAGAGGCACCAGCCTCGGTGGGCCCCAAACACCCCAGTCCGACACTGCTTATATTTTACAGTAGGGGGTACATTATTCAAATACTATACCAAACAAAAAAAAAAGCACACAAAGCCCCTTCAGTTGCAGGCCAGAATGAAGTAGAATATATTACAGCGATCCTAAATATGTTGGCGCTCTAAAAAAACATGTTAATAATGTTAATAATTACAGGAACTTGGAAGCATAATAATTTATATTCATGAGGAATGAATGAAGAACTAAAAGCATAAAATGTTATTGGAACATTTATAACATTCTAAAGGTTTATTGAAAAGTTACTTTCATGACCAAAAGTACAAAGTGGCGTTTACGCTAAACTCTATATCGATTTCATCTTTTTTTTAAAGGAAGCTACTAAAACCAGTATCAAGTGCACGTGCTTATAAAACTCTTACACAAAACAAATTCTGCTTTCGTAAAACCAACTGTAGTTCTCAAATAAGGCAGACTATAAGAATTCATTATATTTGAATGAAATAGCTCTGACAGATTTCAGCCAGTAGCATAAATATAAGTTGGCATTTAAGTACATTTTGTTGCTATGGCAACAGAATGCTTTCAACTCTTCCTGAAGGCTTTGTTCCTTTGCCGCGGAGATGATACTTCAGGCACTATACCCTTGACTGGAATGGGGTGGGCCAAAGTATCGTTTCGAAAAGCTATTGTCTATTGATTCAGCCAGTTTGCAT
This sequence comes from Xenopus petersii, assembly GCA_038501925.1. Lineage (NCBI taxonomy): Eukaryota > Metazoa > Chordata > Amphibia > Anura > Pipidae > Xenopus > Xenopus petersii. The sequence goes on along the minus strand of CM076681.1, from coordinate 65,605,860 downwards.
GAACATTGGTTGGCTACTAGAGATGGCGCAAACTGTTCGCCGGCGAACTTGTTCGCGCGAACATCGGGTGTTCGCGCTCGCCGGAAGTTCGCGAACGTCGCGCGACGTTCGCCATTTTGGGTTCGCCATTGTTGGCGCTTTTTTTTTGCCCTCTCACCCCAGACCAGCAGGTACATGGCAGCCAATCAGGAAGCTCTCCCCTGGACCACTCCCCTTCCCTATAAAAACCGAAGCCCTGCAGCGTTTTTTCACTCTGCCTGTGTGTGCTGAAGAGATAGTGTAGGGAGAGAGCTGCTGCCTGTTAGTGATTTCAGGGACAGTTGAAAGTTTGCTGGCTAGTAATCGTTTTGATACTGCTCTGTTATTGGAGGGACAGAAGTCTGCAGGGGTTTGAGGGACATTTAAGCTTAGGTAGCTTTGCTGGCTAGTAATCTACCTTCTACTGCAGTGCTCTGTATGTAGCTGCAGTGGGCAGCTGTCCTGCTTCTGATCTCATCTGCTGACTGCTGCAATAACAGTAGTCCTTGTAAGGACTGCTTTTATTTATTTTTTTGTTCCAATACAGAGCAGTATCAAGCAGATTACTAGCCAGCAAACTTACTATCATCTGTCCCTGAAATCACTAACAGCTCTCCCCCTACACTATCTCTTCCAAGCACACACAGGCAGATTTTTCAGATACATTTTTGCCCTTGATCCCCCTCTGGCATGCCACTGTCCAGGTCGTTGCACCCTTTAAACAACTTTAAAATCATTTTTCTGGCCAGAAATGTCTTTTTTAGATGTTAAAGTTCGCCTTCCCATTGAAGTCTATGGGGTTCGCGAACCGTTCGCGAACCGCTCGCATTTTTGCGCAAGTTCGCGAATATGTTCGCGAACTTTTTTTCCGACGTTTGCTACATCCCTATTGGCTACTATATTCTCATGTGCACTGAGAAATGGCGACGGGAAGCACAGAGCTGTTAATAGAATGGTGCATCTTCGGGGTGCTATTACTGGTAGGAGCTGAGTAATGAAGCACTGGATGTTACAAATCGAACCAACTTCTCCCCAGCTTACAGACAGCATGCAGGAACTACATAACCCACAATGCATTGCACTGTGATGTTCTGTTATTTATTGAAATCACATGTGCAGGGAATCCAATATACTTTAATTAAAAGATGTGTACTGTTTTTATAAGAAACCTAACTATGTGCAGTGAAATGTTCCCTTCATTTACTGCTGTGGATATGAATTTTCAGATGGTCCCTAAGTGCTTTGCAGGGAAACAATCATACTTATGAACAGCAGGGGGAGCCCCGCCTTACATCCCAGCCATGCAGAACTCAAACAGCTTTGTTTATTTCCCTGTAGAGCATTCAGCGTCTTTACTGTTTCCAACTCCAGCTGCAGGGACAAAGATCATGGAGCCAGATTTAAACAGATAAACTGGGATTCTATTTGGAGGATTATTTTGCTGCAGCCACTGGTTCTGCAGAGTTGGAGAAAGTTTGTATCAAACAATACAAAAACTATAAAATCCAGATTAGATTACATGACAACACAGGACCCAGTGCAGTCTACCTATTATGATTATTAATCAGTCTTGCTGTATCGGCTTCTGGCAAATATTATTTGACTTGGCTGTTTTGATAATTTATGACAATCCCTAAGCAGCCCAGACCACCCTGAGAATGTGCACAGTCTTGGTCTTACTGTTTAACAAAGATACAAGATGGTGACCCTGTGGCCAACTTTGAAAGCATAAATCATTTGTTCGATTAGGCTTGTGGTGCAGTAACTTCATGTTTAAGTTTAGTATATAACAACATTTCTAGCCTTTTTAGACTTTAGTTGCACTTTAAGTTATGTTTTTGTGGAGTTCCCCTTTAATACGCCTCCCTTGAATGGAACTTTCAAAAATACATTGTTCAGTGGTAGCAGTTTGTAATTTCCAGAGTTACTAAAAACACTGCATGCCATTAGCTGTTCTCTGCACTGCTTTCTAGGACTTCAAATAATGTAGTAGTAGCCTCTCACTCTACTCCATCCAGTTTTTTGCATGTTCTGAAATTAACATCCCTTTGCAGAATCTGGTGAGGCATTGTGGGAATTTGAGTCCTGGCTGAGGAAGAGCTGAGAACAGAAATGGGCATCATTGCTTTTAATATAATAACTGTTCCAATCCGTGTCTCCGCAATGTCCCCCCTTTGACCTCAGTAATGTTGCTATGTCTCTAAATGTTATCCCAGTACCATGCCACCCTTCCTCCTGATAACACTGTCACTGCTTAATTTCATCTTCTGTCCAGTTCTCTCTATAATGCTGCCCCTGGTCCTGTTCACCTACAGTATGCCCAAAGGCAGAAGATGATTCCTTTATTTAGACAGGCTAAAAGCCAAGCAATCAAAAAGCATATTTTAAGTTGACTAAATATTAGCATTCAAGAGCCAATATAGGACACAATAATAAAATGGCTGCATTATTACCCATGAAGTTAAAAGTCTAATATTGTAAAAGAAAGATGTATGTTGCTGAAGTTACAAAAAGGTGCATTGCTGTTAATTTTTTCTTTATATTCAGAATTGTGAACCTTGTGACTTGTTCATACGTTTTGTGTTTGAAATGCTCCACAGTTCTATTGCAGTGCTAGAATGAGAAAGGCTGGAATATTTTTATTAAGGCTGTTTTACATCAAGGCTCCCTCTCTGTTACACTGACAGCCCAAGTACTATGTAAAAAGGCGACATCTCTATCAGACGGCAACCTTACAGTATGTAAAGGAGCCTTGATGTAAAGGATTTATTGAAAGCCCACAATTCCTGCACAGAGGAGCTGACCCCTGAGGGAATCACAACTCTGTAAAATAACCTTCTAGGCTGCTGACTGCTAGTCTTTAGTATCAGCTGATATATACCAAGACATGGGAGCAGGATTTGCTATAGCTCTTTGCTCCCACTTCAAAAAACTGATAATCACAAAATCACATTGAGGCTTCCTGACCGAAGCAATCGGGTGCTGTGAGTGTCTCTTATTGCCTGGACCTAATGTTTCTATGAGGGTGGTATGAGCACTGAGCAGATTAAGCAGTACCGCTAGTGGAACCAGCAATAGCTCAGTAACACCCCTGATCCCATTAGGCACAATTTTTGATGATAGATTTTGTTGGTTCATACTAGTTGTTTAATGCCAATCATCATTATATAGTTCTTTAGAGAGACATCAATGCAATTAAACAACTGTTTAACTTCCTTTGTAAGAACTATACCCATTGTATTCTACTGAGCTTCTCTGCTGTTGGTAATGTAACCTAACTTTTTCTCCTTTTTTAGATTGAATGGCTCCCCCATAGCTACACAGCTGCTTATTTACATAAACTAAATTAGTGTTTTTTAAACAAAAACACAATTATTACCAGTGTTGATTAACAGCATACTATATTTTAAATACTATAAAAAAACTTTAATTGTTTGGTTTAACTGTTCCTTGAAAGGAGAACTACAGTAGGTGCCAGCCAACAGAGACTGAGCTTTGGTTAGTATTTCTTCAACCCTCTTTTGACTGCTATGCCCCCTCAATGGGAATTAGTATTTAGTAAATAGTAAATATTTGTACTGTGCTAAATTATTTTGATCAGTGGCTCCATGAAAGATCATTAGAATGTTTTAACTTTCTAAATCAAATAAGAAATTATGAAATGTGTCTTGGTATTTTTAAATTCTAGTAAGTATGTAATTAAGAATAGTAAAAAATTGCAAATATTTATCTGCAACCCACTTTTATTATTCCATAGACACCCCAGAATAAAAGTATTTTGAGGAATGTTCAACATCTATGTAGACTTTTATAGCACCTCAACAACTTTTACTTGGCCTTTGAGGTTTTCATGGTTTTTACACTTAATAACTAATATTAAAGGGCAGATTTATCAAGGGTCGAAGTGAATTTGAGGGAATTTTCGAAGTAAAAAAATTAGAAATTCTAAGTAATTTTTTGGACACTTCGAACTTCAATAGGATACTACAACTTCGACTTCAAATTTGATTCAAAGTAAAATCGTTTGAATATTCGACCATTCGATAATCGAAGTACTGTCTCTTTAAAAAAACTTTGACTTCAATACTTTGTCAAATTAAACAAGCCGAAGTGCTATGTTAGCCTATGGGGACCTTCTAGAGCATTTTTCTGAGTTTTTTGAAGTCGAAGAAAAATCGTTCGATTGATCGCTGAAATCCTTTGAATTTCTAAGTCGAAGTATTTAAATCCGATGGTCGAATTTCAAAGTATTTTTTACTTCGAAATTCGACCCTTGATAAATCTGCCCCTGAGCTTTTTAGAAATATAGAAAAACCACAAATTTTTCGAGACTCAGAATTTTTTTTAGATATAATTAAAATAAGCAGTTTTCGTTCAAATTTGAATCGTTCGAAGTTTTTTCTAAAACAAATTTGAATTTTCACATTTTTTTCAAATTCAAATAGAATTTGGACTATTCCCTAGTCGAAGTGCACAAAAAATAGCTCAAAATTCGAAATTTTTTCATCTGAATTTTCACTTCGACCCTTGATAAATCTGCCCCTAGTTAATGTTCCTGTCTCTAGTGTCTCAGTCTGGCAGCTCAGTGATCCAGGAGCATTCTGAAATGTTACAATTTGCTACATTTAGTTGAAACAATTAGTTGATACATTTCTCAGCAGTATCTGTGGAATATTAACAACTATTATATGAATTGTAACAGCTGATTTTAATGAAACTCTGTGAATGAAAGTCAGTGATCCCCCTCCCCTCCCAGAGCTGCTTTAGAAGGTGAAAAATTAAACTTTACACTTCAATATTAGAAAAACAGTCACAAATAGAGAATAATTGGAAAAAGTCTTTATTTCTGGTGAACTGAAACCAACTGAACGGAAAAAAGTGTTTGAAGATGAACATCCCCTTTAAGTGCAATGTTTGTTATTGCATATAGATTTCGTATAGCTGCAATGTAGGTTCTTAAAATGCTCATATAACACTCACTTTACTTTTTAAAGTTATTTATTATAGGCAAAGATGCTGAGTTTAACAACTGGTTGTCAGGAACTGACAAAATGTGGTAAACTTCTCAATAGACCACCTATACATTTATTGCTGCAAATTAGTTATTTTTGTGCATATTTTTTTAGGCTGATAACTTGGGCCATGCATAATTATACATCTAGATGACAATTTAATGTGGTTGGAAGATTATCTACTTATGTGTATTGCTATTATTTTAAAAAGAATTAGAGTAAAGGAAACAATAAAAGCTGCAAGCTAACACCATAGTTTGATTACGCCATTAATTTAATCTGCTTGATTGATTTTTTTTTGTTCCTTTGGGCTATTTTGGCCATTTGCTGGGTTTATGTCCAAAAATACCAAAGCCATCAGGAAAGTGAAGTGGTTTCAACTATAACAGCGATATCATCACTAGCTATTGTACTCATCACTTCAGCACTTTTGCCTGTGGATATATTTATTCTATGAAGAATCATAATGTAACTTTTAAGGTAGTTTGCCATTTATGTTTTACTAATTGTTTTTCTTTGTGACAATGAATGGGATTTATTGCTTTTATTATTGTGAAGTATAAAAGAAAGCATGAAACAATACAGCTGACCTTTACCACTATTTTCTGCAAAGGGATACTAATGCTTTCTGAGAAATAATATCCATATATCTCTATGAAAGGCATCGCTAGTGGTGATAATTTTATAGAAGATTCAACTGTGAAAATAATCTGGTTTAAACAATTTGTTATCCACTTTAGTTCTCTTTAGTTACACATTACCCACACTGTGTCTGGGAAGATATGGGGAATATATGTTTGTGGTTGGTCTGCTGAGAGATCAGTATCTGGATAATAACAACAGTAGACTTTACATAAGTTGTGGGGCATTGTGGCATGCTGTATTGTTAAGCACACCCCAATGAGGTACTGTTCAGACTCGAAGAATGTACCAGAGTACTGCTTGTTTAGCACCACTCCATCACTTTCTTTCTATGGTTTCATGTTTCTCTGTTGGGCTTGGGCTACTGCATACATATACAAGACTTTCCCCCAATTTCTGTATTATGCATGTCTCCTCTTATAATTGACGCAGTGGACACTTGTGAATAAGAAAGGAAATGGCATTGTGGTGCCTAGCAAACTGTATTCAGGGATGACACTTATTTTGAAGAATAAGAAGAGGAGTGTCAGTTTCAGATAGCGGTAAGTGACTTGAATCAGTGATGTTGACAATTGATCTTCTTTGAAGCCTTTAGCTTTAAGCTTCCTTTATTTATTTTTTATTATTTAACATATAAGATTACAGAACTAGTTAGAAATTTTAGAGATTTAAAATACAACTGTCTGCAATAACTAGACATTAAAGAAAAACTATACCCCCCCTAACAATGTAGGTCTCTATAAAATGATATTGCATAACACTGCTCATATGTAAAACCCTGCTTCATGTAAATAAACAATTTCATAATAATATAATTATCTAGTAGTATGTGCCAGTGGGTAATCATAAATAGAAAATTGCCATTTTAAAAAATAAGATCCCCCTGGGATCATATGATTGAGTGTGCACACAAATATAACAACAAACCATCCTTGTTAGGTCACATGAACCAATTAACAGACAGAGTTCTGTATTTTACTTTACTGTATCAACACTTCTTCCTGTTACAGTTAGAGTTGTAGTATTTCTGGTCAGGTGTTCTCTGTGGCAGCACACAGACCATCACAAAATCATTTACTTAAATATATAGACAAGTATGGTAAGATTCTTTAATATGCCACTTAATATAATGTAAACTATCTATTGCTTAAGTGTTCATTTTGGGGGTATAGTTTTACTTTAAGTAACACATAAATAGGGTTTTTTGTTTTGTCCCCACAACATACACAAATAAATCTGTGCATTTGCCACCCAGCCCAATGGTAGGATCCTAACAACATAGAGGGGCAGATTTACTAAGCTCGAGTGAATAGTTGGGTAAAAATGTTATCCACTTGGCATAACAGTATTTTTTTTTAAAAAAAGCGCTACACTACCCCAAAGATTCCCGGGCATTTACTTGTGTCAACATCTGTGCAGGGGGGGGAGCAGGGAGAGGGGACTATGGAGGATAGGTTTTTTTCAGCAAGGGGGCTTAGTTCTCCGTTAAGTTTACTGTTCCTGTCTCTAGTGTTCCAGTCTGGCAGCTCAGTAATGTTGTTTGTGCATGGATAGGAAACTTACTACAGGATCATGTATAGAGTGTGGTTTTGGTACATTCTCTACTAGGAGTAAGGTTCCTAGTGTGGTCCATCAGAGTTCTGTGTTGGGTCCACTTTTATTTAGCTTGTTCATTAATGACTCTGGAATGGGTATTGCAAGTAATGTATCAGTGTTTGCAGATGACACAAAACGTTGCAGTCCAATTAATTCCATCCAGAATGTGACATTGTTGCAGCAGGATTTTGAGTGGCAGAGGAGAATCAATATCAAGTCATGCACCTGGGATTTAAAAATCTAGTGGAAAAGAAACTAGTGGAAAATAATAATAATACTAATGGCTGTAGCAAGCAATGCCAGTCAGCAGCATCAAGGGCAAATATGGTTTTGAGCTGTATCAAAAGGGGCATAGGCCACAGGAGGAGAAGGTCATTCTTCCACTTTACAGAGCACTGTTAATGGCCCCAGGTTCCATGTATATAAATATTCAAAAAGGGATTTTTACAGTGAGAGCTGTGAATTTGTGTAAGTCTCTCCCTGAATCAGTCGTACTGGCTGATACATTAGATAGCTTTAAGAAGGGGTTGGATGGCAAGGTTATTGAAAATGGCTCTTAGTGCAAGTTGGTCCAGGGTCAGGAAAGAAATGTTTCCCCCTCTGAGGCAAATTAGGGAGGCTTCAAATGTTTTTTGCCTTCCTCTGGATCAATTCAGGTGTTTCTCTTTTCAGTTACTATGTATATTAAAGGACACATTATGAATTGGCATTATTGGTTACAGAAGGTGTGTTTTTAAATTCAGAATACATTTCTTACCTTTAATATTCATTCCAATAATTTCTGACACATGCACTAAAAATTATTTTGAGATTAACTACATTTAATTACACTCTTCAATGTTTATTGCTTACATAAATTTCCTTCTGTCTTCCGTTTTATTAGGACTGGGCTGAAAACAATGTCACACGATTACAAATAGAGAACACAACATTAATTGGCTATTACAGTAAGAAGGATTCATGGATGCTTACTAATATATTTTTCTTTGTTTATTCGATTAACAAGAAAGGAACTCCATAAATAATTACCAAAATCAGAAGTTGTTTATTTAACATCAGTTAAATTGTATAAGCATTGTTAATTACTTTTTAACTATTGCTTTTTTCATAAATGTAATTCATAATCAGAATTTATTTATAATTCTAATTTATAATTATTTGAATTAATTATTTAATTATTAATGAAGCCAATCGCACATTTTAAATTGCAAATCTTAAATATTTATCTACTAAGGTAATTTTAAGCCTGTTCATTTGATATTTTATGTGACATCTTGTGTGACAAGCCCTAATTAATCTCATTCAATATGAACTAGCTTGCATGGAAATTTTTGTGTATTTTTAAATTATAATGTTTATTATCAATAGGGAATTGTTCTCTTTTTTAATGATCTTTTATGGTAACTGCTGAATTGGAATAACATACTGTAGATTTACTGCTGAAATATATTTTCATGACGCATGTATGAAAGTTTGACTTTTTCCAGTATATATTAACATTCTATCGTTCTACAGTTCTTCATTTTTTATTTGGCATCCTTATATAAGGGTAAGCAGATGGTTGCCCACCAGTATATTTTGAAATGCTCTACCATCTTTTTTTATTGCAGGCAGTATTTGGTCTGGGTTGATCTGAGCTGTGGAAACCACAAATTAGCCATTTCTGTTTCAGAATAACATTGCCATGTCCTTTACAAATGAAATTTTAGAGCATGCATAGCTGATTTCTTGGTCCTATACTGCTGAAACGGTGGGACTGCTATGATATTTTGGCAGCAGAAGCAAGTTTCTTGTAGCTTTGTTATTCACTGGTCACTTAAGAGTAACAATAAACTCCAACAAATCACAGAACCCCCATTGCCTATGTGACCCATGTTGCCATCCTGATATAAGGACCTTTTTTCCTGATACTGCTAAATAATATTCATTTTTGCTGCCAGTGGTGATTAGGTGACTGAGAAGTGATTGTTTTACAATTTTAACACATTGCTGTGTGAGTTATGCTATTTAATATACCGTATATACTCGAGTATAAGCCAACCCAAGTATAAGCCGAGGTACTTAATTTTACCTACGAAAACTGGGAAAACTTATTGACTCTAGTATAAGCCTAGACACAACTACAGCCCTGTCTCCCAACAGTGCACATTCTGCCAAAGCGACCCCCCCCAGTGATCAACCAGACTTCTTTGCAAAGTTGATGGTGACAGAGAATTGCCAAATGGATTACTGTGTGCATTGTCCCACTGTCCCACTACCATGTGCAGAGGGTGCTGTGTGATATTGCCATCACTGTTAATCTTTCATATAACCAACAGAGGGCGCTGTGTGATATTGCCATCACTGTTAATCCTTCATATAACCAACAGAGGGCGCTGTGTGATATTGCAGTCACTGTTATTCTTTAATATAACCAACAGAGGGTGCTGTGTGATATTGCAGTCACTGTTATTCTTTCATATAACCAACAGAGGGTGCTGTGTGATATTGCAGTCACTGTTATTCTTTAATATAACCAACAGAGGGCGCTGTGTGATATTGCAGTCACTGTTATTCTTTCATATAACCGACATATGGTGCTGTGTGATATTGCAGTCACTGTTATTCTTTCATATAACCAACAGATGGCACTGTGTGATATTGCAGTCACTGTTATTCCTTCATCTAACCAAAAGAGGGCGCACTGTTATTCTTTCATATAACCAACAGATGGCACTGTGTGATTTTGCAGTCACTGTTATTCTTTCATATAACCAACAGAGGGCACGCTGTTATTCTTTCATTTAACCAACAGAGGGTGCTGTGTGATATTGCAGTCACTGTTATTCTTTCATACAGTATAACCAACAGATGGTGCTGTGTGATATTGCAGTCACTGTTATTCTTTCATATAACCGACAGAGGGCATTGTGGGATATTGCAGTATCTCCCCAAGCGAACTGTTGGTATAGGAATGATTAAAAGTGACTGCAATCTCAGCTACTCGGGTCGGGTACCGCTGACCCGAGTATAAGCCGAGGTAGACTTTTTCAGCACATTTTGGATGCTGAAAAACTCGGCTTATACTTGAGTATATATGGTATGTATTTTATTCTAATGTTGAATGCACTATTTTGCATGCCTTTGTTTTTTGCTATATTTATTTGGTTTAAAGTTTATTGGAATGTGTAGTCAATCATGCAGGAATTTATATGAACTTCAAATACACCTGGATAAAGGATGTGTCCATATTTTAAAGTTGTTTTCCAAATCTTCTTTGCATGTGTATGGGGCTAAATTATTGGAGATCCTGACCAATATCTTCTGCTGACAAGATAAAATTTCCACAATCACATGGATTTTCAAGTCAGCTCCATATACTGTATATGGCTTGTATATTGTCATAAACTTTCAGAAATTATGCTACCAAATTTCCAGAGAACTGCTCCAAAAATCTGCATACTTAAAATCTGTGCCTTTTTACGCCAAGCTTCCAAACTGTAAAGTTATACTAAAGGGGTTATTTACTAAGCTCCAAATTTTTCCGTTAGGACTTTTAAAGGGGAAAATTCATTTTTTTCGGAGAAAAAAAAACTTGATTCTTTTCAGGATTTAATAAAGTTCGATGGTGTTAACATTTTCTGAGTTGTGGCAGGTTTCCGAAAAAATCGTTGCTTTCAGGGAATTTTACAAAAAAAATCATAGGTTTTGAACGTATAATCCGAAAAATTGTTGAATTTGGATTTTTTCAGTGATTTTATCGTAACTTTTTACGCACAAGAAAAATTTGTGAAAATGTATTAATAAATAGGGGGGAGAAGTTTGTGCAGATTTGGTCGGAGTAGTTTTCAGAAAAAAGTGAGAACTTTTTGGATTTTGATAAATAACCCCTAAAAGTAGCAGTTCATATGGCATTTCTGAAAATCGCTTACATATACATATGCAGCATCTTATCTCTCACAAATCCTTATGGCATTTAAAAGTCATATTATATATGAATACCAGGGGTTATCTGAACAGTTTGCTGCCCACAATGTATAGATTTACAAAAGTATTTGGCTGGTACTGGTCCAATTATAAAAAATAGTTTCATGGCAAAAATAACCACCTTATGTATGTCTTATGTATCATAAGCCCCCCTAACAAACACCATAAAAAGAGATCTTTTTTAAAAGTACACTTTCTGTGTGTCCAAAATGAGCACATTCAAAATTCATTACAAGTCCACTGGCAAGCCATCTGTATAAACAAACCCCTGCCACCCTCCAGGCTACAGCTAAGGACCAGATATAAAGCAACTTCTTGTACAGATGGGTTTATCAGTGGACTGAACATGAACTCTACAAGCAGAACTATATTAGGTATTTTGCCACTGATGTCCATGATGTCTTTATAAAACGTTCTTCTTGTTCTTTTCTTATGGTAATGAGATTATACATTTATCATTTTTGAATGCAAATTTTGAATAATCTTATCACTAACATTTCAAGTAACATTATTTTTACAACTCTGGCAGAATTTGAATCTAAAATGTTTGGTATAATGGAGTGTAATTAATCTTTTAATTTATGTACAACCTGTTGAGTGTAGCATCAAGTACGCTATTTTCCTTTTTAGACTCCCTAGTGTTGTATTTGTTTTTCTGACAGTAAAATTCACTGGAGTGATTTTAAAGGGAATCTGTCATCATTTTAAACTTTTTTTTTTTTTTGCCTTTTTATAAAAAGTACACCTCACTAAACATTGTCTGGCAACTAAAATGTTAATTCACAAATTCATACACAAGTTATTACAGTTTTTATTTTGTCATGGGGGCTTCCATATTTGCTCATTACACATTCAACAAGTGCTGCACTAACAGCAGGCACGGCATTACCTGTGTGCTTGGAGGCAGGCAGCCTCTGTTAAAAAGCCAAGTCGCACCACGACATGAGGATCCTTCTGTGTACTCCCTCTCCCCCAGGCCCGGACTGGCAATCTGTGGGTTCTGGCAAATGCCAGAGGGGCTGCTGTATGGTTCCATAGAAAGTTACCATATAGTGGGCTGGTAGGGGGCCATTCGGGCTGGTAGGGGGCTGTTTGGGCCTCTGTGTACTTGGAATGGCAGGACCTATTTTGACTCCCAGTCCAGGCCTGCTCTCCCCTCTCTGATGTCACCAGGAGAGCGGTCACATGGTCTGCAGAGCAGCTACTGCTTTCAATTTCCCCACTTCCTGCCTGCTCTCCAGCGTCCACGAGCAGCCCTTCTCACACAAATGGCTATAACAGCTCCTGCCCTCCGGTAAATTTACTCTCTGCATTCTTTTGAAGTAATGTTTGCAGAGTTGGTAGGGGGGAAATTTTACTCATTGCTGCCTTCATTTGTTTGTTTGAGGCTGATTACAAAATAAGGTGATAGAGCTGTGAAAGTGTTCCCTCTGCTATCCCACCCCCACACAGACCTCACTCCTGCCTGGAATGCTTATTTTTTGATTAATTACCTACTGCCTTCTCTCTCAATTTATGAACTATACAAAGCAACCCTGAACTATTTAACCCTTTCTAGACTTTATCCTTTTCGTCCCTGCTTCTCAAGTATGTTCTTAATTTTTAATTGTTCTGTTCCCTATCATCCGTCTTTATATGGCCACAGAACAACCCCTCAGTGACTTCTAATATCCTTATCATTTACAGTAGGGGGTACATTATCCCTTATAATACATGAGTGATACTCAGCGTTCCCTGTATAACTCAGCCTGCAGCTTTGTGTCTTTATATGGTCACAGAACAACCCCTCAGTGACTTCTAATATCCTTATCATTTACAGTAGGGGGTACATTATCCCTTATAATACATGAGTGATACTCAGCGTTCCCTGTATAACTCAGCCTGCAGCCTTGTGCCTTTATATGGTCACAGAACAACCCCTCGGTGACTTCTAATATCCTTATAATTTACAGTAGGGGGTACATTATCCCTTATAATACATGAATGATACTCAGAGTTCCCTGTATAACTCAGCCTGCAGCCTTGTTTTAGTCAAAGCAAAGCACTGGTAACAGCAGGAAGCTACAGAGCTCCTCTATGTCCAATCAGCAGAATCCTTCTGAAGAGCTGTCAGTGAAAGCTGTTATCTTGATACCTGCCTATTGTTCAATTGACAGGCTGAGCAGACAAGGCTCTGTTTACATTACATCAGCTGATAGGAGGGAGGGGGGTGATATCACTCCAACTTACAGTGCAGCAGTAAAGTGTGCCTGAAGTTTATCAGAGCACAAGTCACATGACTGGGGGCTGCTGGGAAAATGTCAAAATGTCTAGCCCCATAGCAAATTTCAAAATTAAATATAAAAAAATCTGTTTGCTCTTTTGAAAAATGGATTTCAATGCAGGATTCTGCTGGAGTAGCACTATTAACTGATGCATTTTGTAAAAAACATTTTTTCCCGCGACAGTATCCCTTTAAACAGCCTTTTCTGGTGTATGCCTATTAGTGATGTAGCGAACCGCCGCCGATGTGTTCGCGAACGCCGTTCGCGAACACCGGCAAAAAAGCGAACAGTTCGCGAACAGTTCGCGAACTTCGAACGCTCGATAAAATCGTTCGATCGAACGATCGAAGGATTTTATTCGTACGATCGAAGGATTTTCGTTCGAATCGAACGATCGAAGCTATTCGATCGAATGATTTTAATTCAATCGAATGCTTATAATCGTTCGAACGAACGGAAATCGTTCGATTTTAGCGATCGAATGGTCGAATGGTCGAATGGTCGAACGAAATTTTACTTCGAATCGAACGCGAACACCAATTGGCGAACGTCGCGCGACGTTCGCGAACATTCGGCGGACGCGAACAGTCGAAGTTCGCGCGAACTAGTTCGCCGGCGAACAGTTCGCTACATCCCTAATGCCTATTTGAAAACTATCCTCTTATAAAGTATAAATATGTGACTTGCCAATAAGCATGTTTAATTTTTTTTGCATATTTTATTTGCAAATTATAGAGCCACACAGAAAAACATTTTTCACAGCTTTACCTGTCTAAGCATTCACATTGCATGGGGAAAAAATGAAAAAATAAATACTCCTTTCTGGGGGAAATTTACTAAAGGACGAAGTGGCTAACGATGGCGAATTTTCACCAGCGTGACGTTATTTCGGCACTTCGCTGATTTACTAACGGTAGCTGGCGTAATTTAGTTGATGTCATTTCGCCAAGGAGATAGACTCTGACGCAACTTTGTACTCTAACACCAGGTGAATTTTCGGTCTGGCGAAAGAGCGTTATTACCCAAATTCACTACGTTTTTTATTTTACTAAATATTACCTCTTTCGCCAGAATTGCCTTCGCCACCTCAGACCAGACGATGTGCAATAGAATAGATAGGAGTTCCTCAAAAAAACGCTGGCGTTTTTTCCTATTTAAAGGGTGATAGACTGAAAAAGATTATAGATTTTTTTTTGGGGTACCCTCCTTCCCCCTACATTTGCTAACATATGGCACATAAACTATACTGTGGGCACATGTGTAGGGCATTATAACAACTCTATATAATTTCATTAAGGTTCCCTGGCCTTGTGTAGTATAATATATTTGCTGCAGCATATACGGCCATTGTACTTTAACTGCACGCCGTATGCTAATTAGCCAACGCTATCGTAACTTCGAACTGCTGAGCGTAATTTTGGCCACCGTTTGCCCCTCTGTGGTTGATATTTAAATAAAACACATCTAAGAATAAAAGCTTTGGATACATATTACATCTGTCTTGTGTCAATTAAAATGCCTTCTGTGATAGAACAGACAAACGGCGTATGATACGTGAGCAAAACTTAAGAGCGTCCTTCCGCCTCTGAGACAGATCAATTCACCTTGGCATGATTCAGCTTGTCCTAAGCTAGGTTTATCCATGTCAGTCAGTTTTTATGTATGCCTTTGCACAGTGCTGTTAACTCATGAATCATGTTAATGTCACTAGATATAGGCAACCTGTAGCAGAGCATCAATTAATTTACATTCTGTTAATCGAAATTGTACTACTGTAAATTCTTTGCAAGGATTTTCTCTTGTTGTACTACAGGGAAGTAGGATATTTTTAGCTTCACAAGAGCATTATATGAGGAAAATGTATTACCAAGTAAGAGTGAGCTATTACATTATGTAAAGACAAGAATTTCTTACCTGAATAATCTACCCAATATTATATAATGAATTTGGTGGTTTTGTGGACCATTGAAATCGTGAAGATAAATAGGGATTTTAGAGAAGGCTCATGAAATGTGATACAGGTATGGGATCCGTTATTAGTAAACCAATTAGCCAGAAAACTCCTCGTATCCAGACTTTGTCTCTCGGTAAACCAGCCCCCATGCTCCCAAGAGGTCCCGATAGCACATGTCGCCCACTGGCAGTTTTCCGATTGGAGGCTACTCTTGTTACTAGTGGGGCAGTCTGATGGAGTGCACCTGCCACTCGGACATATCTTGGTGCTCACTCCTTTACCACTAACCACATCTGTAGGGGTTAAACCACAACATTGACCTCATCTGGATAAGGATATACTATCAAACACAGGAAAACTTGCACTACATACCATGTTGTTTACATGGCCTGGTGTCCGTTTGGCTATACTACGTTGGGAAGGCATCAACGACTTATCGAGAATGGATAAATAACATGACATGTACGATCGGGACCTCTTGGGAACATGGGGGCCGGTTTACGGTGAGAAAGCATCGCAATCGGCAAAGTCTGAATATGACTGTAGACAACACACGCTAGCGGAGCCTGAGCAGGCTCCAAACTGACGGCTATGTGAGAAGGGAAAAATGGGTATCTGGCTTATACATTGTATTGTACTGAAGGGGTACAATGGCGTAAGCACAACGGGTGTGACCTCATACTGGTAGGTGAGGAGTTTTGTTTGATATCCTTTTTAAGGATAGACTAAACAAATACTAGGGTCATTTGACCCTTGACTTATTTTACCCACATTTTTTCCACAATTGGGGGAAGTGCACTATGAACACTAAGTTTTCCTGACACTTGTTGTGCATAGGGGAAGTGTGTTCACGATAGAGCGAATTACGTCACAGGTGGAAGCATGCCCACTTACTATGTCATTTTGGCACCATTATCTTTACTTTATCAGTCACTGTACCGTGTTTAGTTTTGTGATTCCCAAAGACGGCCCGAGTAGAGGGGCTGAAATGTTGAGTAATAAATCCTTCTTTGTATCACATTATAAGACCTGTGAGTGTTTGATGGGATATATATATATATATATATATACAAACAAGCGAAAGTTGTGCTCCCCACCAATCTTTAAAAACATTAGGCAAGGGTGCAATGAGGCTGTGACCACAAAATACATATAGACAAATACAAGAGGTCCTCTGCACTCAACCCATTATCAATATACCCAAGACAGAGACATTTTTGTGCATACTGCCACTGAAAAATGCCTTACCCTTTAAACAAAACAGGGATTGTTTGTCCATATATTGCAATATATTTAAGCTGGCCAACTATGTCAAAGTCATCCCATATCAGTCCTACGCTCAATTTTCATCTGATTCATTAAGCATTCAATTACTTAATTATACATTTTACAAAGGGACTAAGTTTTACCTGCAACTTACTAGCTGCTTTCAAAGTAAAACTCCCAAACTTGGCTGTTGTGGTGAGTTGTGGTGAGCACAACTTTCCATTGTTTGTTATAGTTAAACAGGAGCAGTGACCAGCTCCTTGTTGCAGCTCCCTCCCTTCCCAGCTATAGTCAGGTGATCCCACTGGTCTCTAATAAAAGGGCAGCCAAGTTTGGGACCAACTTAGAGAAATCACTCTGCAAAGTGGCAGCATCCTGCATGGAACCTATATTTCTGCAAAATTTAATATCATCTGCAAAAATAAAAACAGTAGTTTTAATGCCCACCTCCAGGTCATTAATAAACAAGTTGAAAAGCAAGGGACCTAGTACAGAACCCTGCGGTACTCCACTAACAGCACTGGTCCAATTAGAATATATTCCATTTACCACCACTCTTTGTAATCTATATTTTAGCCAGTTCTCTATCCAGGTACAAATACTATGTTCCAGGCCAACAATCCTTAATTTAACCAGTAACCTTTTGTGTGGCACTGTATCAAATGCTTTAGCAAAGTCTAAGTATATCACATCCACTGTCGTCCCAGAATCAAGGTCCCTGCTTACCTTCTCATAAAAAGAAATTAAGTTAAGAATAGAGGCACCACATTAGCAATTCGCCAGTCTCTTTGCACTATGCCAGACCTCAATGAATCCTGAAAAATGAAGTAAAGAGGTTTGGCAATCACAGAGCTAAGCTTGCTAAGTACCCTGGGATGAATACCATCTGGCCCCGGACCTTTGTTTATCTATGTTATAGTCTCTTTTGAATTTCCTTATGTGTGAACCAAGCATCATTAGTTGTATTACTAGAATTGGGACTATTAAGAAGGAAACCTTCATTAACTTGTTCCTCATTTGTGTAGACAGAAGAAAAATATGAGATCAGAATCTGCGCTTTTGTTTTGTTTTCATCAACCAGCTGACCACCCTCTGATTTTAAAGGTCCCACCCCTTCCTGCTTCATTTTTTTACTATTAACATATTTAAAAAAAAAAAAAAAAAATAAGCTTGTCAGGCCACTAGTGTTATTATACAGGTATGGGCTCTGCTTTCCTGAATGCTTGTGACCTGGAGTTTTCTGGATAATTGATCTTTCCATAATTTGGATCTTTATACCTTAAGTCTACTACAAAATCATGTAAACATTAAATAAACTCAATAGGCTGGCTCCACCCCTATTAATGATTACTTATACGTATCTTAGTTTGAATCAAATATAAGGTACTGTTTTATTATTACAGAGAAAAAGGAAATCATTTTTAAAAATTTGGATTATCTGGATAAAATAGTGTTTATGGGAGATGGCCTTTCTGTAATTCAGAACTTGTTTTTGGGATAAATACCATCTGGCCCCGGACCTTTGTTTATCTATGTTCTAGTGTCTTTTGAATTTCCTTATGTGTGAACCAAGCATCATTAGTTGTATTACTAGAATTGGGACTATTAAGAAGGAAACCTTCATTAACTTGTTCCTCATTTGTGTAGACAGACGAAAAATATGAGATCAGAATCTGTGCTTTTATTTTGTTTTCATCAACCAGCTGACCACCCTCTGATATTAAAGGTCCCACCCCTTCCTGCTTCATTTTTTTACTATTAACATATTTAAAAAATAAATAAAAAAATAAGCTTGTCAGGCCACTAGTGTTATTATACAGGTATGGGATCTGCTTTCCAGAATGCTTGTGACCTGGAGTTTTCTGGATAATGGATCTTTCCATAATTTGGATCTTTATACCTTAAGTCTACTACAAAATCATGTAAACATTAAATAAACTAAATAGGCTGGCTCCACCCCATTAATGATTACTTATATCTTAGTTTGAATCAAATACAAGGTACTGTTTTATTATTACAGAGAAAAAGGAAATCATTTTTAAAAATTTGGATTATCTGGATAAAATAGTGTCTATTGGAGATGGCCTTTCTGTAATTCAGAACTTGTTGTTAGGGAGCTATACAATTCTCACAGCCTGATCCACTAAGTGAAAGTCCACATTCAATAGCATAGAGCCAGGTATGGGACCTATTATCCAGAATGCTTGGGACCTGTGGATTTCCAGACAAATGGTCTTTCTATAATTTGGATCACATACTTTAAGCGTGCAAAATTATAAATAAATCCAATAGGATTGTTTTGCCACCAGTAAGCATTAATTATATCTTGCATGGTATTGCGCAGATTCTGAACTCATATTTTTCATCTGTCTACACAAATGAGGAACCAGTAAGTGAAGGTTTCCTTCTTAACAGTACCAATTCTAGTAATACAACTAATGATGCATCGTTCACACATGATGAAATTCAAAAGAGACTAGAACATGTTAAGATTAACAAAGGTCCGGGGCCAGATGGTATTCATCCCAGGGTAATTAGCGAGCTTAGCTCTGTGATTGCCAAACCTCTTTACTTAATTTTTCAGGATTCATTGAGATCTGGCATAGTGCAGAGAGAATGGCGAATTGCTAATGTGGTGCCTCTATTCAAAAAAGGATCCCGTTCTCAGCCTCAAAACTATAGGCCAGTTAGTCTGACGTCACTGATAGGAAAGCTTTATGAAGGGTTAATAAAGGATAAGATACTGGACTTCATAGCAAATCATAATACTATGAGTTTGTGCCAGCATGGTTTTATGCGTAATAGATCTTGCCAGACTAACTTAATTTCTTTTTATGAGAAGGTAAGTAGAGACCTTGATTCTGGGATGGCAGTGGATGTGATTTACTTAGACTTTGCTAAAGCATTTGATACAGTGCCACACAAAAGGTTACTGGTTAAATTAAGGAATGTTGGCCTGGAACATAGTATTTGTACCTGGATAGAGAACTGGCTAAAAGAGTAGTGGTAAATGGAACATTTTCTAATTGGACCAGTGTTAGTAGAGTACCACAGGGCTCTGTACTAGGTCCCTTGCTTTTCAACTTGTTTATTAATGACCTGGAGGTGGGCATTGAAAGTACTGTTTCTATTTTTGTAGATGATACTAAATTGTGCAGAACTATAGGTTCCATGCAGGATGCTGCCACTTTGCAGAGTGATTTTTTTAAATTGGAAAACTGGGCAGCAAACTGGAAAATGAGGTTCAATGTTGATAAATGCAAGGTTATGCACTTTGGCAAAAATAATATAAATGCAAGTTATACACTAAATGGCAGTGTGTTGGGAGTTTCCTTAAATGAGAAGGATCTAGGGGTCTTTGTAGATAACACGTGGGCAGTGTCATTCTGTGGCTACTAAAGCAAATAAAGTTCTGTCTTGCATAAAAAAGGGCATTAACTCAAGGGATGAAAACATAATTATGCCTCTTTATAGGTCCCTGGTAAGGCCTCATCTGGAGTATGCAGTGCAGTTTTGGACTCCAGTCCTTAAGAGGGATATAAATGAGCTGGAGAGAGTGCAGAGACGTGCAACTAAATTGACATAATATCAAAGACTATTGTGATACTAAGCTCTATAGTATAGGTATGGGTATATAGAATTTAATTAAAAATAGGGAGGTGTATGTGTATGGATGCTGGGTTTTCATTCGGAGGGGTTGAACTTGATGGACTTTGTCTTTTTTCAACCCAATTTAACTATGTAACTATGTAACTATGTTTTATTATTCTGAGCTTTCTGGATAATGGGTTTGTGGATAATGGATGTTATACCTGTACTACATTCTCCAACACCAACATTCCAATCAGTGATGTGTGGTCTGCGCCAAAGCTTGCGGTTTAAACTCCCAGAAAATATTCGGGCTGCAGGTAGGTTTGGCCAAGTGCTTCCTGCTGCCCTTGCTGGCCTTGTTGTACCCCAATTCTGCATTTGATGGCATCTATTTATAAACTTGAAGCAGTCTCTTTCTCTTTCTCTCTCTCTCTCTCTCTCTCTCTCTCTCGCTCTCTCTCTCTCTCTCTCTCTCTATTGTGTACAATAAAAAATACACCTTGAACTCCAATGTACCTTGGAGTTCAATGAACTTATCTGCAACCCTTATCTGGAAAACCCAAAGTCCCAAGCATTTTGCCTAATAAATACCATACCTGTAACTTCAAAGAAGCTTGGGAATAAATAAAGCAAAGTAAATATTAAACTCATGCTCTACTCTTTATATTTCAATTATGCAAATCTATAGGGAGAATAAAACAATGAGGTTTGCTCTATAAATCTAACAAACCTTATGAAACCTCAAGCTTGTGTTCATTTTTTATTGAACACAGACATTCCTTTATCATAGTGAATAAGCAAAGGAATTGTTAGCATGTGTGCTTTATATTCACACAAAAGTCAAAAATATCACACAAAAGACAAAGCTTCCAGGTACCCTAGAGAATAGTTCATGTACTGAGTAAATTCATGCCTCTGTCAATCAGCAGTATCAGTGCTGGTCCGGTAGGCAACGTATTACATGAATCCCTCTGCAGCAGGCTGTTCTGCTTTGCTGAATAAGCAGACTGTAAATGCAGAATAATCACTATACAATGATACACATTATCATTTTTATGTTAAAACTTTTTTACAAGCTGCTAAAAGTTGATTTAACACAGGATAGTAAAATTTACAAATCTATGTTTCCCACTGTTAAACAGTAAAATATACAAAGCTCTGTTTCCGTCTGTTAAATTAGGTACTTAAGTTTTTAAAATTCACATAAAATATGTTAAACCCAATAACACTGTTTACTTAAACAGTTTGCACAAAATATTGAGTTACTGTAAAATGTAGTGACTTATGTGACTTAATGGCTACTTTGAGCATTTGCAGCAGGGCAGCCATTCAGGCCATATAAACGGCTCTTATTGATGTCATCAGTTATAAACGGAGCTTAGTGATGTAATTTTTGTCACATGACTCATTAAAACATATGTATTATAATAGGTAAAGTACCCCTTGTTACAAAATATAAGGATATATATATTAGATATATATTAGATATATTAAGCTTAAGCACATTAAAAAAACTTGTGCGTGCGAGACACCACAAGGGAAGTGGAGTCAACGTGAGTGAAGATGGCAGCTGCAAGCTATTAGAAGGGGCATTGATTTCATCTGTAAATAACTGTGGTGACATTCACTTCTGCAAAAAATAAAGCTGGAAGTTTAGGAAAGGAGCACTGGCACAATATATGCTCCGCAATTATATTCATAAATTGACTTCTCATTTAAAGTAGATGAAAAATATCTTAGCTCATAGCCTTCTTAGAGCGTAAAATACACATATTATAAAATATAAATTAGAGGGCCAAAATAGGAAGCAAATAGGAAATACTTTGAAGTACACATCTGGGTTCGTCTGCTGGTGTTAGTATACAGGTATGGAACCTGTTATCCAGAATGCTGGGGGCCTAGAGTTTTCCGAATAACGGTTCTTTCAGTTTTTCATATTACTAGAAAATTATGTAAATATTAAATCAACCCAAAGGCTGGTTTTGTTTCCAAAAAGGATTAACTATATCTTAGTTTGTATCAAGTACAAGGTCATATTTTATTTTTTATTTTTCAAGTTTTATTATTTTATTACAGAGAAAAAGGAAATAATTTTAAAAAATTTGGTTTATTTGGATAATATGGAGTCTGTGGGGCATGGCCATTCCTTAATTCTGAGCTTTCTGGACAATGGGTTCCGGATAATAGATCCTAAACCTGTATAAAGTATATTGGATATTAAGGCTCTTCAGTAAACTGTGTGTATGAGCACAAAAGTAGTGAGGCAGAGCAGTTCTATGACACAAGTATCTTACTTTTATCTCCTTGCCATACTTTTGTACACAACTGGGCCAGCTGCTGGTTTCACACGTTTGCTGAATCACATTGGCTTACTCACATAACTATGGCAGTGTAACATTTTTGAAAAATACAAAAAAAGCCCAGGGCACTAAACATGCTAAGTTCTTTGGAGAAAAAGGAACATTTTTGTATGAATTACCCCTTCACTGGTGTTTTTATGATGATAGCCAACCGAAAACACTTACTAAGTCATTTTAAGTGTCAAATGCCTTTTTCTGTTTTTTTTTGTTTGTTTTTTTAAATGTTTCAGGTAAAATACCAGATACTGTACATACAACTTGTTCTAATGGTCTTAGAGAGAGAGAGAAACTTTGTGAAGAATAATTTTGTTGTTTGTCTTCTAGTAAAGCTGCTATTAAGAAGGAACTCATCATCTCTAAATTAGTAGTTCTGACCAACGGCCTTTTAAAAGCCAGATTTTAAAGTTGCAACCTAAATATATGTGCTGATCTCTGGCCAATTCTAACAAGATCTGTGCATTGGGGTTTGTAACTGATTCTCATTTGCCTGCTGTCTGCCATTGTCAGTCGTTTTGGTCATGAGAGTGCCATAGTTGGATATGATTAAAATTCCTAAATTAAGAGAGAGCTGACATAGTACGTGCTCTGCTGACTTTTGCTGAGATTTAAAAAAAAAAAAGAAACAACCCAGACAACTAGGGTTGACGTTTCATTTCTAGGGTCTAGTTGTCACAAAGACGGGAACTGGGGGTTGAATTTATAAATTGCTAACTGCTAACTCACATCCACACTAATCATCAGTGTGCATTGGTACAGACCAGTAGAGATGGCGCGAACTGTTCGCCGGCGAACTTGTTCGCGCGAACATCGGGTGTTCGCGCTCGCCGGAAGTTCGCGAACGTCGCGCGACGTTCGCCATTTTGGGTTCGCCATTGTTGGCGCTTTTTTTTGCCCTCTCACCCCAGACCAGCAGGTACATGGCAGCCAATCAGGAAGCTCTCCCCTGGACCACTCCCCTTCCCTATAAAAACCGAAGCCCTGCAGCGTTTTTTTCACTCTGCCTGTGTGTGCTGAAGAGATAGTGTAGGGAGAGAGCTGCTGCCTGTTAGTGATTTCAGGGACAGTTGAAAGTTTGCTGGCTAGTAATCGTGTTGATACTGCTCTGTTATTGGAGGGACAGAAGTCTGCAGGGGTTTGAGGGACATTTAAGCTTAGGTAGCTTTGCTGGCTAGTAATCTACCTTCTACTGCAGTGCTCTGTATGTAGCTGCAGTGGGCAGCTGTCCTGCTTCTGATCTCATCTGCTGACTGCTGCAATAACAGTAGTCCTTGTAAGGACTGCTTTTATTTATTTTTTTGTTCCAATACAGAGCAGTATCAAGCAGATTACTAGCCAGCAAACTTACTATCATCTGTCCCTGAAATCACTAACAGCTCTCCCCCTACACTATCTCTTCCAAGCACACACAGGCAGATTTTTCAGATAAATTTTTGCCCTTGATCCCCCTCTGGCATGCCACTGTCCAGGTCGTTGCACCCTTTAAACAACTTTAAAATCATTTTTCTGGCCAGAAATGTCTTTTTTAGATGTTAAAGTTCGCCTTCCCATTGAAGTCTATGGGGTTCGCGAACCGTTCGCGAACCGCTCGCATTTTTGCGCAAGTTCGCGAATATGTTCGCGAACTTTTTTTCCGACGTTCGCTACATCCCTACAGACCAGTCACAAATAGACCAGGGACCTCACTGAAGATATAGGCAGAATTTTAAAAGGTTAATGTTAAAAAAAAAAAAGTTAATGTAAAAAAAATGCAACGTAAGCTCAGGTTTAGTGACCTATGGCAGCCAAAGAGCAGGTAACTTTTTACTGATAATAACCTGTTTAAAAGTTGCTGTTGCTGGGTACACTTTTTGCATTATATTAAATATGGGATAAGGACTAGATTTACAATGCTGTGTGTTTAATAAAGTGTGTGTAAGAACATATAACTAACTGCTCCGGTGCCTAAGCAAGTTTACTAGGTTTGTGCCAGTTTTATACTCAATCTTGGATTCAGTGCTGCTTCTCTGTATTAAGAGTTTGAAGAAGTGCTACACAAATGCCGGACAGATAACTATATGTCTGCGCTTATTGTACACAATTCATAAATATGGCCCCACTGTAACCAAAGAAAACCTGATCTGTGGGTCATTGGGATCTTAACCTGACTTTACTACAAAGCGTTTCTCGCACTGTGTTGTACCCTTGTTTACTATATAATCAAAAATAATACATTGTTGTTCAAGTCAAATGTTTATTTACCAAATTACATGATTTTCATATCCAAATACCACCTAGGCATAATGTTTATATAGTAAGGTCATTTTAAGATCAGATTTTGCCTTTATTCATGAGTAACAATCTTATACGTGAGGGCAATTGATTCTAATTGGTGTGTATAATGTTAATGTTGAATAAGTGTGATTATATTCTGGAATGGCATAACTGTTGAGAGTTGACTTTTGTGAGCATTGCTAGCAGTTATCATTTGTATAAGCTGTTTATGTACGTTTTTTTTTTATTATGCACTTCTGCTGCTTGTCACCTCTGCTCATACTCTCACAAACCACAAAAAGATGGTGTTAAATGCTTCTTGAAATGCTGAGACATAAAACATCACTCTAAAAATTGAGAAGCATTCAGAGCACATTGCTCTTGGAAAACAAATAACTTTTTCTAGTAACATATATAGTAACAAAAAAAATCTATATGCCATTCAAAGTTTTAACCCTACATTAACCATGGTAGACAAATTCTAATAAAATAAAATGTTTTGCCTGTTCGTCATACTCTCAAATGTGCAGGCTGCAAAGTAGTAAAATCTAAGAATCTATTTATTAGACACTGACACTGATCAGTCCCTTAAAAGGACTTTTTAGTTTAATCCTTGACGCTACGACCCCAGATTGTTTCAGGAATGTGTTAGTACAGGTATGGGATCCATTATCCGGAAACCTGTTATAAAGAAAGCTCCCAATTACAAAAGTCCATCTCCCATAGGGGCAGATTTACTAAAGGGCAAAGTGACTAACTTTAGCGTGACATCATTTCGTTACTTCGCCAATTTACTAACGAGCGCAGGCGTAACTTCACGAGCGAAGTAGATAGACTCTAGCAGTAATTTGTGGCATATGGCACATAAACTATACACTGGGCTCATGTGTAGGGCATTATAACAACTTTATTTTATTTTATTAAGGTTCCCTGGGCTTGAGTAGTGTAATATATTGGCTGCAACATATACGTCCATTCAACTTTAATTTTCCGCCATATGCTTGCCGCAGTAATGCAAGCGCTTTAGTCTAATTCTTAGCCTAAACTTAACACCATACAGTGAACATCAGGAACAGGCAATATGGACAGGACTACATACAGAAGTAACATAGTAAGTTAGGATGACACAGGTTCATCAAGTACCAACTTTTAAGTCTATGTAAAACCTGCTAGTTGATTCAGCTGAAGCCTCTCCAATTTGAAAATTCCATCCTGACTCCAAGATGGCAATCGGACCAGTCCCTGGACTAGCTGTGGGGCCTGACCTGCTCTCTGCACAAAAAGCCTGATCAGATGACGCAGCCAGTCCTGTCCTTGCCACTTGCCTTTGGTCAGGCACTAAGGACATGGTCCCAATGTAGGCTGTGCTTCCTAATGCTCCATGCATGGTGTAAATCTTAGATTAAGAATTAGATTAATGGCATCAAGCTTTTTACAGTAATAATGACATATTTCTGTCAACATTTTGGGCCCTAGCATTATTTAAACTTAGAACCAAAAAGCTCTTCAACAGGACTGAATTACCCCTGTAAAGTAGAAATCGGAAAGGGCACTGAATATACAGCTGGTATTATACAGTTCTTTAAATAGATTGTAAATTCTTGTGCCACGCTTTTTTATAAATTATAATCTTACATTTAAATATTTTTTTCTGGGAGACTGTAGCTGCAAACTGGGAGAGGGTTTGAAAGCGTTAAATTGTATCTTGTAATAATCCATACTTATAGTGACGTTTTTCACTGACAGTCCCGATTTTGACAGCACAACCCACAGTCCCAACTTTGTCTTTTATCTCCTGCGCTGAAAAGCCAGAAAAAGATACAAGGTTTAATTTAAACTTAATTAGCTTTTGGCAGAGAGCCCAGAATATGTGCCATGTGCAAATTGTTAATTTTGTAACAATTTAAGATAAGCAAAAAAGCAATTGCAACAATTTAAGATAAGCAGGTCTCTTGGGGAAACTGAGACTTGCAGCTTAAAGGGCAATTCAACTTCATTAGCAAAACTGTAATAACACGTAAAAACCACAGAAATGTGTTTGTTCGATTCGAAGTCGAAGTCGTAGTCGAAGGTCGAAGTAGCCAATTCAATGGTCGAAGTAGCCAAAAAAATACTTCGAAATTCGAAGTATTTTTTATTCTATTCCTTCACTCAAACTAAGTAAATGTGCCCCTTAGTATGATGTAGAGAGTGATATTCTGAGACAAAGTGCAAGTGGTTTTCATATTTTGTTATTTGTTTTGTTTTGAATTTTGGAGGTATTTAGCTTTTTATTCAGCAGTTCTCGAGTTAGCCATTTCAGAAATGTGCTTGCTATTGTCCAAATTATCCTAGCAGCCATACATTGATTTGAATAAGGGATTGGAATATAAATATGAGGGAGTCTGAATAGAAAGATGAGTAATAAAATGTAGCAATAACAATACATTTGTACCTTTGCAAAGCATTTGTAGTGTAGATGGGGTCAGGAATCCCCATTTGAAAGCTGGAAAGAGTTAGAAGAAAATAAAAGGCAAATAATTACAAAACTATAAAAAATAAATAATGAAGAAAAGTTGCTTAAAATGGCCATTTGTTACAGGCTTATGGGGCAATTTACTAAAAAACCTGCAACAAAACTTTTTTTATTTATTTATTTTTATTTATGGGGCATATTTATCAAGGGTGGAATTTCGAACTGTAAAAACGTTGAAATTCTAATTCAAACAGACCAACTGAATTTAAGTTGAAGTTTTTTTGGGGTCGAATAGGTTCGTTTTTGATTGAATAGGTCCGTATTTGGCCAAATTTAAATAGTATGAATCGAAGGAAAAGCGCATTAGACCGAATTCCAATAAAAACTTTGATTTTTCAAAGTCCACCAATTGACACCAGGTCCACCATAGGCTAATACAGTAATTCAGCAGGTTTTAGATGGCGAATGGTCGAAGTCAAATTTTTAAAAGGACAGTACATGATAAATTTCGATATTCAAATTTTCGGGTTTTTTTCAAATTCTAATCAAATTTGCACTATTACCTCACGAAGTACACAAAAATAGCTTGAAATTCAATTTTTTTTCATTCGAAAATTCACCTCGACCTTTGATAAATCTGCCCCTAGGTGTCACAATATTCCTCTTAGTTTTTTTGCAGAATAGACACAAGCCAGCTTGTTGATCTTCTGTTGAACTTCAACAGCTTTTCACCGGTTTTTCCTTAATAAAAGTCTCTCTTTTTTCCATTTTTTTTTCTCTAAACTTGGAAAAAAATGCCACAAATTCAAATTTTGATAAATCTGCCCCATAAATGGGTCATTTCTAAATTATCAAAAGCATCTAAAATATTAAGGTATTTGTTTGTATCTTTATATGTTTTTTTTTTTTTTTACAATTATGCTCTTTGAATTTCATGTGGTTTGGCTGCCTTGTCATTTTCCATTAGTTCATTGACCTTGATCCGAATGCTAGCAGCGATCACTTACGCAGTACTTTTCTAGCCTTATGTGAACTTTTTCCTGTTTTGAATTTGTATTTTGTAGAGCAATTACTCTCTTAACCGAAATTAATATTTATATTGATAGTGGATGCAATTCTA
Organism: Xenopus petersii; assembly: GCA_038501925.1. Lineage (NCBI taxonomy): Eukaryota > Metazoa > Chordata > Amphibia > Anura > Pipidae > Xenopus > Xenopus petersii. Next base: position 65,577,366 of record CM076681.1, on the reverse strand, counting down.
AAAACTGAAAATTGCACCGGCGTCCAAAAAACGGATGCCGGCGTCAAAAATGAGACGCCGGCAATGTTTCGCAAATTTATCGCTGTTACGCAAATTTATCGCTGTTTCAAGTATTTAGTGGGAAATTCCAGAATTTTTCACCGAAGCGAAACGACCCAAATTCGCCCATCACTATTCAACTTCCATGTGCAACCACTTTATATCTAGTCCATGAGGGGCAGGATTAATACAAGAAGCCTAAAAACATTGAATCTTTATTAAAAAAGACCAGATAGTTACCCACAATTTTAAAAGAGAAATTTCTCATTTAAAAGTCTTACAGCTTGAGGGATAACACTGTTACAAAACCTGGTTGAACTGCACGAAAACTATGATATCTCCTTGAAGGCAGCAGATCAAAAAAGGTACTAAAAAAGTTTGAAGGATCATCCACTACACTGGATACCTTCCATAAACATCTCTTGTTAAATATCTCTTGAATTGAAGGTAAAACTCTCCAATAATTTAGAGAGTTCAAATACCGGTGATAGCAGCATTTGCAAGTAAAGCTCTGATAATTATTCACTAGAGGGCAGTGTTAGTTAATGCAAAAAAAACATTAATTCATATTTCACAATATAAATATATTTTTCTTAAATGTAGTTATAAATTGTTGTTAACCGTTTATTGTATAGAAATGTGTTAAATTTAGGTAATTAAATGTGAAAGGTTTTGCTTTTATTTGCATTTATTGGACCTTCAAATTATAATCTTTCTAAATGTCTGATTTAGGTACTACTATGGGGGGGTTGTGGATGCACACCTGAGGCCAATTTCAAAAAGTTTAAAGCCCTGTCTAAATGATTCAAGTAAATATGCAAGTGCATGTAATTTCGAAACAGGGTTTTTTTGTTACAAAGTTATGATCATAATATTGATAAGCCACCATACCACGTCAAGGTAAAACCCCGCATGGTGGTCCCTAGCTTATTTATCTCTAATCATAGTAAAAAAGGAATATTACCTCTCTGTATAGTACCAATTCTTAATGTAAACATCTCCTGTGCCTTGGTTTCAAACTCTGTGCTAAATCCTCCTCCTACCTTGACGTGGTATGGTGGCTTATCAATATTATGATCATAACTTTGTCACAAAAAAACCCTGTTTCAAAATTACATGCACTTGCATATTTACTTGAATTATTTAGACAGGGCTTTAAACTTTTTGAAATTGGCCTCAGGTGTGCATCCACAACCCCCCCATAGTTATATATTTGCCGGAAGCTTTGGCTAAGCTCATGTGGTTATTGCACCCTCATACCCACCCCTTTATAGTTTTGGTGGTCCCCCTCACTTGTTGTGCCTTGGTTTGTGCAATCTCTCTCTCTTAAAAGCCATAGATGCTAGCGGCATGGGAGGATCTAGCCGTGAAAAAACCAACGTCCCATTAGACACTTCTCTATGTACACACACTCCTTTAGTTCTCCTTTACACTTTTCTATTCTATGTTTACATTCATACACATCCCTAAATACACATACACTTTCCCCTTTCACTACCATACACACCTTCACATTTCACTTATACATGTATACACACTATTGTGCAACTGCACAACACTCTACTTTGTTTTTAATTACAACATCTTACTTCTACTTTTCTAAAATGGTCGTTGGTTAAGGCAGTCTCTCCCTCTTAAAAGCCACTCAGCAGTTGGCGGGGAAGGATTTAGCGCAGAGTTTGAAACCAAAGCACAGGAGATGTTTATATTAAGAATTGGTACTATACAGAGAGGTAATATTCCTTTTTTACTATGATTAGAGATAAATAAGCTAGGGACCACCATGTGGGGTTTTACCTTGACGTGGTATGGTGGCTTATCAATATTATGATCATAACTTTGTAACAAAAAAACTCTGTTTCAAAATTGCATGCTCTTGCATATTTACTTGAATTATTTAGACAGGGCTTTAAACTTTTTGAAATTGGCCTCAGGTGTGCATCCACAACCCCCCCATAGTGATTTAGGTACTACACAAATATTAATAATATACTACAATTTTTATTCATATTGGTAAAAAAATGCATTATTGTGATATTGTCTTAATGAGAATTTGAAAACAAAAGCTGCTTCAAATGAAGCATCTAATGAAAATACCTTGTTACTGTTGTTGAAATGTTATTTGTCCAAAAACCAAAGTTTCATGACCAAACTGGAATTCTTCTTTTTCTTATTCTGATCAGATCCATTTTAGCTGTTCATATGGCTCATTACTAAAGATACATTTGGCTAAAACTTGCAAAATATTCAACTGAGATCAGCAAATGTGCAGTTCTGAGCCTGTATTGGCCACTCAAGTGCAGAGCCAAACTGGGTTGACCTGATCTTTGACCCTGGGGCTAAGAGTTGGATCATACCTTTGGAGGCCATTTGGATATGGTTCACATCAATGTGCTGATTCAGTCTTTGTCCAACAGGTATTGAATCAAATCAAACCTGCCCAATTGATATCTGGCTGATTTTCACCCGACTGCTGCTGTCTAAGTATGAAGGAAACAAGTTGACAGCTTTTACTGGCAAACTTTTCTGGTGTTTTCTTCCCTTTTAGCAGTCAAGCTTATAGACGTCAGCAAGTAAAGTATTTTACTGATATTTGCCCTCATTTTAATTGTCGTCATGTAGTAAACAAACAAAATATATTATGGCCACAGCACACAGTAACTAGGGATGGGCGAATTTGACCCGTTTTGTTTCGACAAAAATTCTCCAACCGGCGAAATGTCGCCAGCGCCCATTAAAGTCTATGGTCGTCAAAAATTTTTTTTGACGCACCACGACATACAAGTCTATGGGTGTCATTTTTGCGGCGAAACAAGGTGAAAAAATTCGCCCATCCCTACACAGTACATCTGTTGCTTGTGATTTTGGAGGTGAGCATCAGGCCCTAGAAACATATAGCATTGCTTATTTCTAAGAAGCAATGATATTTAAATTTAATTGGACGTTTGATGATTGAAGGGCTTAGAATTTGTCCCGCTAAAGAGTGCTTCATAGAATTAGGTTGCCTTGTACTGCTTTTACTCATATATGGCTTGTGCAAGCCTATTTGTACCTTCAGTATATGCAAGACTTATTTGTCCAAAAACCAAAGATTCGTGACCAAAATGGAATTCTACTTTTTCTTATTCAGATCCATTTTAGCTGTTCATATGGCTCATTACTAAAGATAAATTTGGCTAAATGAGGTTGCCTTGTACTGCTTCTACTCATATATGGCTTGTGCAAGCATAGTTGTACCTTCAAGCATATGCAAGACCCTTCACTGGTGCTTACTTTCCTTTCAGTTTAAATTCACTATGCTAACACTCACATTCAAATCCTTTATCAAAGAAGCCCTTTTCTATAAATCATCTCTGATCTCAGCCCTTTTCACATGCTATAAACTGAAGTTCACTAGAAATAGGCAATATTGCAGATTTAACTGGTCAAACTTCTGTTTATTGCCAACACAACATGTTTCGAGCCCTGTGAGGCTCTTTGTCAAAACACAACATGTTTCGAGCCCTGTGAGGCTCTGACTTGACAAAGAGCCTCACAGGGCCCAAAACATGCTGTGTTGGCAATAAACACAGATGTTTGAGCAGTTAGATCTACAGTACTGCCATTTTCTTGTGAACTTCCCTTTATTGGATACTACTATCGCATCCACGGCGGAGGTGCTACACAAGAATATTGGCTCATAATCTATACCCTGCCATTGGTTTGAAGGTAGCAGTCAAATATACAATTTTTGGACTCTTTTCACATGCTCTACTCTTATTGACCAACATTTTAGGCTCAGCTTGTTGTTGTTTTTTTAACATAATCAGAGTGGAATTCAGGGCACCTGGAAGGCACATTAGGCATAATAGATCCTCTTACTTACTGACAAATTCTGTCCATTAAATATTATATTTACAATTTCTTACTTTCACTTGGTTTGAATCAGAGTGGAATTCAGGGCACCTGGAAGGCACATTAGGCATAATAGATCCTCTTACTTACTGACAAATTCTGTCCATTAAATATTATATTTACAATTTCTTACTTTCACTTGGTTTGAAAGAAAGTCAGTGTCAAAGATATATGGGTTAGATATATGGTATAGAATGCAAGCTAAAAATACCTACACATCTCTCATATTTAAGCTTATGGGATATCTGCGCTGCCATTAAATTTAAAGGTAAAAAAAATGCACATTATGAACGTTTAAAAAACTGTGAAGTCATAGAAGAGGTGGGACAACAAGTGGAAAGAATTATGTCAAAGGCAGGTTGATTGGAATTTTTTTTTTTTAATAAATTCTTTATTTATATACATTTTTTAGGGAAGGATACAGAAAAAAGAAAGGGGGAAGAAAATCGGTAACAAGGGTAGCTGAGCATGATATTCTCATTCAACTAATGATATCATCAAAATTACGATACAAATAAAAACAAAAACAAGCTAATCTGGTATTTCAATCATACCTCACACCTTATTGTTTATTCAGAGTTTACTATTTTCATGTAACATTTTAATGCAATTCTCCCAAGGTGACCATATTTCCCAGTATTTTTCACTTTGGTTATGTGGTTGATTGGAAATTTTAAATCAATCCCGTGGGATGATTTAAAAAATATAGCATTAGATTATTACAGTTAAACCTGTAAATGTCTTGCATTCTGAATTAATAATAACAAAAGCTCTGCATACCTCCATTTTAATTCTATTATATTAGTAATGTGCACCAAACACCCATCAAATCATTTGACAATACATAAAAGGATAAGTACAGTGTGTGCACCTTTAAAGAACAATTGTGCACATACAATACATGTGTTCCTATGAATATGCAACAACTGGCTTGCAGGTTCTCCCTGAAATAAGGGCATTTGGATTTTACATATCGACATTGGTAATTACTTCATGTTTGGCCTTTGTATTTTTGATTTATTCTTATTCCATCTGTACTGTGGCTCTGATTACTGCCAGTAAACCTTTTTTGTATTGGTAATTACTGCACTAGTATTTTCATTCCCAATATCCAATATCTCATGTCCATCTTCCCCGTGTTCAACCAATTTGTTGATTTTATGACCCCCCTATAAACTCTTCTAAACAAACGCTATTCAGACAAAGTCAAGAAGTCCTCTGTACTGAGTCCATTACCAATATATTTAAAAATATATTAAATAACATATTAAGAGAAGCAGGGCACTCAAGTTATGAAATTTTTTTTTTCTAGTTTTTCATAGAGTGCCCTGCATCTCTTTATATTTATATTAATCAGGGATCTTACAGGTGTGCCCTGCAATAAGCACCAACATTAATATTATTGTATGATGGTGTGCACCACCATCTCCTTTGTTGTTTAGTTGCCCCTTATTTGTCAATATATTGAAGCTGGCCAGCTACGTCAACGTCATTCTTGGTCTGGCCAGTCCTATACTCACTTTCATCTGATTCAAGAATTCTACTACTTCATTGTACAGTTTAAGTAGGGACTAAGTTGTACCTGTAACTTGCTTGCTTTCAAGGTTTAAAGGAACTATAACACTAAAAATTCTTAATTTCACCCTCTAACCCCTCTAACAATGGGTGAAGGAATGTGTGGACTGACCTCGGTGCTGCGTTCTCTGCTTGCAGTACTTACAACAATAAATCACGCTGAGTTAAAACGCAAGGGGCTAGAAAATCCTTCATAAAGCTCCACCTCAGGCATACAGATGGGACAAGCAATATATGATTGACAGCTCAGATATTTAAACACTTTAATAAAAAACAATTTGAGTCCCATGTTTAATTTGCAAATTACTTGCATTTTACAGCTTTTTATGTCTGGGTGGCTGGTCCACTTTAAGCAGGCCCATTCTTAAAAAGGCTACATAGGACCCAGCCTGTCTATTTATCACCATGTCTATCTCTTACCCCTAGCCTCTAAACTCATTGTTTTCTCTTCTGTTATTGACTTTCTCTGCACCCATCTGCTGGATCTTATGCAGCCTTGTTGACCTGTAGAGTTAACATTGATCTCCAGACTGCCAAGGCTAAAGAAAACGTTTCTATTCTCATGCTCTTATTATTGGCTATTGATACAGTTGACCATTCCATTCTAATGAAAATTCTCTGTTAACTTGGCATCCAGGATCAAAATGCTTACTGGGTTTTCTCCTAATTTTCTAAGCGCTATTTCTTTGTTGTTTTTGCTAACAAATCTGTACTTGGCCCTCTGCTGTTCTCCCTGTACACTCTCTCTCTTTTGGAGATCTGGCCTTAAATATCACATATGCAGATGACCATATGCAAATATATCTAGTCACCCCCATCATTAACCTCTGACACTTAGGGGCAGATTCATCACAGAAAAACTCACTCACTTTCTATTAATTCCTATGGGATTTTTAAAAGCATATTTATTAAATCATGAACTCCATTGATAAATATGATTCTAAAAATCTCACTGGAATGCATAGGAACTGAGGGAAAATCCTACTGATATCAAAGCCATTCATTGCTCTACTCCTCTCTAATTTTTTTCACTTCTCTTCTTTATGTTCCTGCCCATCTCTTCCTGTCCTCTCAAAGCAACCATCTTTTCACACCATCCACACACACTGCTATTTCTTGTGTTAAACCTTTCTACCTTGTGACTGCTTAACTCTGGAATTGCTGTATGTCCCTGAATTCCTCCGTAAGTAACACTCACTCAATCTTGTCTGACACTTAAGAACCAATACCTAAACCTCTGTACATTTTCATTAGATTTTTGTCTGCTTGATATCTACTTGCTTGGATTGTAAGCTCTACATGACAGGGACTTCCTTTATACTTTGCCTTTAGTACATGGCATTTAATCTCTATATATGTTTATGTTTACTTATTTGTGCTTGTTACCTATGTTATTATTGGTTATTATGCTTGTCCTCCCAGTGTGTACTTTTCTGCTGTACTTGTCTACTCTACATTGCTACTGTAAAATTGTACAGTGCTGTGTATTCATGTAGCGTTTTGTAAATAGTTGTACATTCATTAAGCACTAGCCCTCTGTAGCAGCAGTAGACTTAGGTAATTTTCTATTCATGGATTGCATACCATGCTGTCTTGTAAGAGGGCTGAAACCTCCAAAATGTGTACTGCAGTTAAGTGTCAATGTACTTTTTTTTCAGTCCAAATCCAAATTGGAACGGTAGCGCTCAGGTTATAAGCAATGTTTGTTCATAGCAGTGTGTTGGGGACATTGGCTCTCCAGCTGTTACTAAATGCAAAATGGCTTTGTGGAGTAAGAGATCTGTAAATATGGCATGCAGTCGTACTTTCATGGTTTTGTGTGTCCTTAAACCTAAATAAATCTGACTCCTAAGTACATTATTCATTTGATATGAGCCCTTGCCAAAATTAAAGTTTTAATAAATGTTTAGTGTCTAAACCATCCCTCTTTATATATTACTTACTATTCAGCCTACCATCTTAATTCATAAAAATTTTAAATATACACAATTATGACAAATAGTTGCAAACATATTTATTAACCACTTGTACAGAGCTGTGGAATATGTTGGTGCTTTAGATATACATGATAAATGTTTTAATTGCTACAAGGGTAATTTCTAAATAAACTCTACATTCAGTCTCAAATTCTAGCTTCCCAAATCTAAATAAATTTGACTCCTAATATTCATTGGATAATCCATCAATCTATAATATGCAGAAGAGGCAATATTTCCTCTGTCTGATGCCATCTCAAAATGCTTGGTCTTGAACTCTATTTACACATCAACTTTGTCCATCTTGTTTGCATTACTCATCAAGATTCAGTCATTTTTATCCAAATATTCTAATGTCACGGCTTGCTTTTCTGTCCCTTTGTGTGACAGTTATGCAATATCATAGAATGATCCATTACTGTTGTTCTTATCTCAAGGTATCTATGAATAGAACGTCTACCCTTTTAATACTAGAATTAGCCCTATGTGGATGATCAGAATTCCATTTCTTGGCTCTATACTTGTGCTCTTGTAATATTCTCCTCCTAGACATGACATTTTTTAATTACATTTCTCTTTAGGTATTTGTAGGATGTGACTCAGACTTTTTTTGTCTTTAGAAACTACCACTTGTTAATATAAATTCCTTTTTCCTTAAAAAATGAATCCAGCATTTTTGCCCATGTGAAATACTGCTTAAAATCATACAAAGACATTTATGGAACATTATAGTGACTGGGTGACATAAAACCTTTTGTTCCCAGCCTGTCCTATAGTCAAACAGCCCTAGCAAAAGCCATGCATTGATTTTATTCCCGTTGTCCTTAATTCATTTTCTTAATATACAATAAAGTGTTCTTTATTACTGGCTTAAGGGTCAGTACATATATTATTTTTCCTTGGTTCTTCTTTATTGGCTATTTTCGTGACCACCTTCGAATACCAGCTCTCTCACAAATTGCATAGTAGATATATAGGTTTGATTTAATAAAATGTGCCATATAAAAGACCATAGTAATTGAGTTTGTAGACCTGCGCATATGGTAGCACTATTGGAGATATTCCAGTTGGCATAATACAGTGGAACCTCAATTTTTACATCCCCTGATTTTAAGTTGTACCTTATTTTACATGTGGCCCCACCTATATATTATGCATAATACATTTCTCTGATTTACATTTTCCTGGATTTTACACCATTTTTTTCTGATCCACTGAAAAATGTAAAATGTGGGTTCTACTGTATTCTTTAAAAGCTTCTTACAATTATAGTGGCTTTTGACTTTTAGTTGGCTTTTGTGTTTATACCTTTGCTTCACTATAGTGCAGGGATGGGAGACCATTATCTAGCAAGGACAAACAAGCCTTATACAAATTTAATGAAAAGCTGAAGACATTGAAAAGGAGAGATAGACATCTTAAATATCATTAAGATAATTGCTGGACAAAATGTTGCCTTGTCATGAGACCATTTAAGGTCAGTAAGAAGTTTATTTTGTATTTATATGACTAACATATTGATATATATATATATATATATATATATATATATATATATATATATATATATATATATATATATGCAATTGCTCATATGGAAACCTTTTCATGTATCAATTTGAGAAGTTACACATTTTAAATTAAAAATACATTCAGAAGATCATTTTATATAAGTAGTGATGGGCGAATTTGTCCCATTTCCCTTCGCCCTGAAATTCGCAAATTTCACAAAACGGGCAGAAAATTTGCGAAACACGAATCTTGACGCCGGAAACCATCACCAGCGAATGAATTTGCAAATTTATTCGCCAGTGGCGAGACGCAGTGTTTTGCCGTGAATTTGCGCCTGCCAAATAAATTCGCTCATCACTATATATAAGCATTTTATCAATGAAGGGTTCTTTATTTGGAGAGGTGATGAGTTAAGCTTCAACAGAATGTTGGATGGATTAAATCAATGCTTTAAATCCATTTAATTCACAGTGAATTGTGGTAAGGAACTTGAGTTCTTAAATCTTCATCATACATTGAAGATTTTGAAGATGGAGTTTTCCCTTTAACATAAAAAAACAGATCTTAACACTACGGGGCCCATTCACTAAGTTCGAGTGAAGGAATAGAATAAAAAATACTTTGAATTTCAAAGTGGTTTTTTTGGCTACTTCGATCATCGAATGGGCTACTTCGAAGTTAGACTACACTTTCCAATGATTCGAACTAAAAATCGTTCGACTATTCGACCATTCGATAGTCAAAGTACTGTCTCTTTAAGAAGAAACTTCGACCCCCTAGTTCGCCACCTAAAAGCTACCGAAGTCAATGTTAGCCTATGGGGAAGGTTTTTTCTGATCGAAGGATAATCCTTCGATCGATGGATTAAAATCCTTCGAATCGTTCGATTCGAAGGATTTAATCGTTAGATCGAACGATTATTCGCGCAAAATATTCGCGCAAAATCCTTCGACTTCGATTTTCGAAGTCGAAGGATTTTAATTCGGCAGTCGAATATTGAGGGTTAATTAACCCTCGATATTCGACCCTTAATACATCTGCCCCTACATGTTAGTTGCAATGCACCAGCATTAAAATGGTCTCTCCATATGTCACAATTTTGTAGAGTGTTGAGACATAATTCAAATCAATGTTGTTGCAAATGAATGAGATTTTTGCAACATTTATAAAAGAAAAGCGTATTGAATCAGGCCTTATTTAGGGCTAGACAAAATGTAGAGTCACAACAGATCACTAAACGTGATAAAAGTCCCTTGGTACTTTCTACCTGTTTTAATGATTTGTCACCATTCATTGGTCAGGCTTTTAGGGCTAATCGGAGGATTATAAAAGCTGATCAATATCTGCCGAGTCTGTGTCCTGAACCATCCATAATAGGTTTCTATAGGGGTCAGAACCTTATGGACCTCTTGGTGATGGGGGACCCAGTAAATTGTTATAAGGGTAACAGTCTAATGACATCCTGGTTACCAGCTAAGAAGTGGGGCTGTTACAGATGTCCATTGTGTCTGTTGTGCCGATACTAGGAACTAGTTTTGTGCATCCCTATACTGGACATATATATAAGATTCGTTATCACATTACTTGTACCATGACTGTCATTTGTTGGCAAGACAGATTTAATGTTAAGATTACATAGATCAGCAATTAATACAGCATTTAGGCATCAAAGAATGACTAAACCAGTAGCAAAAATTTTTTGGAGGTTGGACACTGATTGCCCACATTGAAATTTATAGCCATTGATCATGTACCCATGCCTAAGAGGGATAAGGACCAAAAATGCCTCCAATTGCAATGGGAGACTTTTTGGATCAGAACACTGGGTACTCCATCGCCTGGGGTCTGAATGAACATTGTTCTTATAGCTGTTTTCTGGAGAAGTGCTAAAATAGTAAATTAATTACTTTTTGACTCTTGATTTTTGTTTTTTTCTTTAGATTGAAATAGTTTGAGAATTACATTTATTCTCCTTTAACCTGGGTAGGAATATTTGCTTTGGCAACAAGTCTATACCATTAACGGTGAGCGGAAATGAGGGGACCAGTGAGGCAGGACAATGATGTTTTTAAAGTTTGTAACTTTATTGTTAATGATTCTATGGTAATGCATCTTGAGAAACGTCCTAGTCCATAAACTGAAAAATTGATCTAATTCGACTAAACTGTAATCGAGTTTTTTCTCTGAAAAAACTTGAATGTCTGGAAGGCTATTAACATCTTCAAATGGGTCTCTGGACCTCTCCCATTGACTTATACAAGAACTCGCCAGGTTTTAGGTGGTGAAAAGTCAAATTTGAATTATTCCCAGGGTATAGGTTTGATAAATCTTAAAATTCAAATTAAAATTCGAATTGAGTTTGGATAATTCACAATTCGAATTTGAGAGTTTTGACCAAACAAATTTTTTTGAAAATTCAAATTGACTATATGACCCTTATTAAGATGCCGATTTATCAAGGGTCGAAGTAAAAATTTGAAGTCAAAATTCTATTCTATTTGAATATCGAAATTTATCATGTACTGTCTCTTTAAACTTTCACGTCAACCATTCGCCATCTAAAACCTGCCAAATTGCTGTTTAAAATTTTTTTAATAATTTTTTTTTCTTTTGATTTTTTTTTTCCTTTGAGTTCAAAAAACTCCCATTACTTTGAAATTTGACCCTTGATAAATCTGCCCATTAATAAATCTGGTCCTTAAACACCTTCTTAACTGCAGGCTACCCTTAAAGGTGTGGGGTTTGGGAGAGCAAGCATTCAGGAGAGAGCCCTCTCCCCATATATAATATACAAAAGCAAAAAAATGCAACTCATCTACAAATGCATCTCATTTGAATTAAAACCAGTGATGGGTGAATTTGTCCTGTTTCAATTCAGCAGGGAATTCGTGAATTTCCCGCGAAATTCTCGAAACGGGCAAAAATTTAGCAAAATGCAAATTTTAACGCAGTTGACAAGAAGAATAGCCAAAACGTAGAAATAAATCACAACTTTTTCTTGCATCTTATGAAGTGTATATGTATGTGTGTGTATATATGTATATGTGTGTATATGTACTGTATGTATGTGTGTGTGTGTATGTATATATATATTTATGTATGTGTATATATATATATATATACAGTATATATATATATATATATATATATACAGATGCAGCCACTTTGGTTTGTCTGTTTGACACAGAATATCTAAACACAGATATCCCATTTATCTCATTTAACACAGAAAACTGCGTCACAACATCCCATCTAATTACAGCATTCACCATTGTGAACAATGGAGCTTTGGTATGCTAATGAAAAGGTTAAATGCATTAAATGAGTTAAGATGACTTAAGATAACACAGTTTCTTCAATTACCCCTGAGTCATGACGCATTTAACTCACAAATCCAAGTGGCTTCATCTGTATATATATATATATATATATATATATATATATACTGTATATATATATATATATATAATAAGCTTAGACATGGTGCACACGGACAAACAAAAAACAATGCCTGTGTGATGGTTAAAGACAACAAAAAGAAAACCGCACCAAACAGGTCTTTATATGAAATAAACAAAAAGGTTTTATTTGATCCAAATAAAACCTTTTTGTTTTATTTCATATAAAGACCTGTTTGGTGCGGTTTCTTTTTGATTTAATATATATATATATATATATATATATATATATATATATATATATATATATTATTTGAAATGTTAATAATTGAGAAAATCTAAGATCTCAGATTTTAGATTAGTCAATCTGCCCCTTATTCTTTACTAAATTACATGTTCTTGAGTTAAAGACCATGATTTGAAACACCAACAAATAAAGTCATATACAGGTATGGGATCCGTTATCCGGAAACCAGTTATCCAGAAAGTTCCGAATTACGGAAAGGCTGTCTCCCATAGACTCCATTGTAATCAGACAATCCAAAATTTTAAAAATGTTTTCTTTTTTCTCTGTAGTAAGAAAACAGTTGGTTGTACTTGAGCCCAACTAAGATATAATTAATCCTTATTGGAAGTAAAAGCAGCCTATTGGGTTTATTTAGGGGCCGATTCACTAAGGGTCGAATATCGAGGGTTAATTAACCCTCGATATTCGACTAGGAATTAAAATCCTTCGACTTCGAATATCGAAGTCGAAGGATTTAGCGCAGATAGTTCGATCGAATGAACGAAGGATAATTCCTTCGATCGAACGATAAAATCCTTCGAATCGAACGATTCTAATTATTTTAATTCAACGATTGAAGGAATATCCTTCAATCAAAAAAAGTTAGCCAAGCCTATGGGGACCTTCCCCATAGGCTAACATTGACTTCGGTAGCTTTTAGATGGCGAACTAGGGGGTTGAAGTTTTTTTTAAAGAGATAGTACTATCGAATGGTCGAATAGTCAAACGATTTTTTATCAAGGGTCGAAGTAAAAATTTGAAGTAAAATTTTTTTTTGTGTACTTCAACTATCGAATAGGACTATTCGAATATCGAAATTTATCATGTACTGTCTCTTTAAACTTTCACGTCAACCATTCGCCATCTAAAACCTGCCAAATTGCTGTTTAAAATTTTTTTAATAATTTTTTTTTTCTTTTGATTTTTTTCCTTTGAGTTCAAAAAACTCCCATTACTTTGAAATTTGACCCTTGATAAATCTGCCCATTAATAAATCTGGTCCTTAAACACCTTCTTAACTGCAGGCTACCCTTAAAGGTGTGGGGTTTGGGAGAGCAAGCATTCAGGAGAGAGCCCTCTCCCCATATATAATATACAAAAGCAAAAAAATGCAACTCATCTACAAATGCATCTCATTTGAATTAAAACCAGTGATGGGTGAATTTGTCCTGTTTCAATTGAGCAGGAAATTCGTGAATTTCCCGCAAAATTCGCGAAACAGGCAAAAATTTTGCAAAATGCAAATTTTGACGCAGATGACAAGAAGAATAGCCAAAACGTAGAAATAAATCACCCCCGAACTAGGGGGTCGAAGTTTTTTTTAAAGAGACAGTACTATCGAATGGTCGAATAGTCGAACGATTTTTATTTTGAATCCTTCGATTCGAAGTCGTAGTCGTAGTCGACAGTCGAAGTAGCCCATTCGATGGTCGAAGTAGCCCAAAAAAAACTTCGAAATTCAAAGTTTTTTACCTTCGAATCCTTCACTCGAAGTTAGTGAATCGGCCCCCTAATGTTTACATGATTTTCTAGTAGACTTAAGGTATGAAGATCCAAACTACGGAAAGACCCGTTATCCGGAAAGCCCCAGGTCCCGATGATTCTGGATAATAGGTCCAATACCTGTATTTATACATTTGGAATTGCTGCACAGAAATATTTAAATTGTTTATAACATTTGTTAGTCACATATATTAAGAATTAAAGATTGAGAGGATGCCTGAAGAAGTTTGAAGACATCTGGCCTCCTTGGTTGAAATCACCTGCAACAAGTGGAATAACTCTCCTAACGAAGAGAGGGTTATTACCCCCAAATGTTGAATTTCATCACAAATTGTGTGATGTCCCTGTCATTTCTTAAACTGTTACTTGGTAATGCCTGGCCATTTATCCAGAGGACAAGAGCACAGCTAAACTGTTGGAATAATGAGGTGCAAATAATTTTCTACAATAGACAATTCCATTTGTGTCAGTGCTGCTGGTATCCAGCCTATAGGCACAAAGCAGTTGAAGGACTATAGGGATTCATTGTGCAATAACACAAGTTGCTTGGAATGAAAGCATCCTACAGATAGCTCTTAACTAATATTGTAATTATTGCATTGTATGTTGCTTTCTTTCTATGCACATTCTCCAGTTTGCCTAGTCCTAAAACACCAAAAAACGCATATCACTAAAACATCACAGATATTTTCTATAATCATTAAGCTTTACATACATCAAGAGATCCCATATAAACTGTAACACTGCTGGATTTTACTGCGCTTTGTGTGTAATTTCCCATATATTGCGCCCTTGTGTTCCCTTTTACCTAAAGGCATATAGTTTTACTGAAACAATTACTAGTCCTCTCCGCGGCACAATTGCCTTACTGTGATTTTCAAAATTACAGCTACTTAAGAAATTTGTATATTCATTAATCCTCATAATGTCCCAGCTGTTAATATTTTCATTAGTTGTAAAAGATGTTATTTTTTTTAAAGCATTCATTGAAATTATAAAACAAGAATTGTAGTAATAGTTGGTATTTCACTTCAACTTGGCTATGCCAAATGCTGTGTAACAATTAATGGCGTAGCTTCAGTGGTGCAGCTGTTCTCTCATTGTTCATAAGCTTTAAATATAGTCCTTGACATTTTTTATCTTTATTAGATAACTATTTTTCATGGAGATTATCCAGATGCTGCTACAAAAACATGCAAGAACACAGTACTTTTTCAAATAAAAATCATAAATAAAATATACAGAAGTTTTTTCTATTTCAGTGCTTCAGGGAATTTCTGTTGTTGGGTTTCTAAAGGGGCTACTTTACTTTTATACAGAATTTCTCACATGCAAATAAATAAATTATTACAAAAAAAAACTTAACAAGGATTGATTGTATTTGCAAATGCAGGGATCAGGTTGTACTGTCTCAGATGCATCACATACTTATTATGACTTTAAAACTTGACACTATAGAAGAGCATACAACATTATTTGTTATCCACATGAATTCAGAACCGTAACTATAATATCAAAGCTTTTTTAAGTTAAGGAAAATAAACTTATGCTGTATAAATTATTTAAATCTTGTTTCCTTCATTCTTGTAATTCACAATATCAGCAATCAGGTAGTCAACTGTTTGTGGACACAGTTATAAAGGTTTTTTTTTACTTTTAAGTTACAGTATGTTGGAAACTTTAGTGGACATTAAAGTCTTGACACATAACTCAGTAACTAGGGGGTGTAAAACATTTGTTGTGGTATTTTAGGGAACAGGCTGGTTAATGTAAAGCAACTTCTTATTAATGAAGTGGAATAGATATAAGTAATTTTGTGAATTAGAAAGGTTTATAACTGCCCCATGTAATACTCAGGGGTTGGGTGGTTTCAGTTTATGGAACTACAAAAACATCATAGAGAATAGGATTTTTTAATCTGCTGCATGTGCTTATTGTATCATTAGCCATTCTGTCCTTGGTCACAGTTTTAAAGTAATGGTTCAGTGTAAAAATAAAAACTGGGTAAATAGGCTGTGCAAAATGAAAAATGTTTAGCCAAAAATGTGATGTAAAAAGGCTAGAATGACTGAATGTCTTAAATAATAGCCACAACACTACTTCCTGCTTTGCAGCTCTCTTGTTTTCCACTGATTGGTTGCCAGGAAGTGACCAATCAGTTACTTGAGGGGAGTCACATGGGTCATAACTGTTGCTTTTGAATCTGAGCTACATGCTAAGGATGCAGTTGCAAACTCACTGAACAATTATGTCCCATGTGCCCCCTTAAAGTCACTGACTAACTAAAAGCTAGAGAGCTGAAGGCAGGATGTTGGGTTATGTTACACATCCATTTTTTTCACTCATAAGAATTGACACTTAAATGTGTTATATTTTAAAAAGCACTAGCATCTGGTTTGATAAAGCTTTATTTTGCATGTGATCTATACTAGTCACAATCTATATTTATATATTGTTTAACATTCTTTTTGTTCTTTTGCACTTACTGTATGGTTATGGCTCTTGAGAATTCTACTTATAATTAATTTATAAATTATTTCTTACAGTCTGTAGCATTGTCTTAGAGATGCAAACCTGACTCTCATTTATGATTGTCTTTCAGGTATTTCATCTTGATATATCTTTATTACAATCATCACAATGTATTTTATTTTCACATCAATGGCAGGAATACGAAACATGGGCATATGGTTCTTTTGGATAAGGGTAACATTTGTATGTTCTTTATATTTACTATTAAAAAATATTATCTCCAAACTCACGATTTTGCATTCTTGTTTACATTTCTTTTTATGAAACTGTGATGCATTTACAGGTGGTGCACATCTGCAGGCCTGGATTATTATATATATTGCTTGTGCCACTGAGCTAGTCATGTCAGCCTTAGCTTAGGGGCATCTAATTTTTTTTCACTGTCCTGCAGGATTCATCACTACACATTGCTCCCATTCCCTGCTACATGTCAAAAACCAAGGGAGCCAACTTAAGGTTTTAAATTAGGTGGGGATTTAATGATAAACCAAGCTCAGCCAATCCTAGAGCTGCTTCCTTGTTTGCCATCTTATAACAGCATAATAGGGGCACTTTTTATAAAAGGTTGATCACTGGACAGACTGAAGGCAAGAAAAAGGGCAAATAAAACAACTTTATGCTAGAACTGAATAAGCAAGGGAAAGATAAATGGGTAGCAAAATTTGAGTATGCACTAAAAAGGAGAGCAGGAAAGAGAGTGAGAATAAAGTGAGAATATTTACCAAAGGATGGAAGCAAAATTAGAACATGAAATTAGGAAAAAACTTTAGAGAAACACATAAGAGGAGGATATATCTATGAAGATTCTCATTTATCCTGGTCATAATATACAGTATCTAGTAGAATTAATTCGAAGGCAACTGGACATTTAGAGTTTTTCTTGAAAACATTTCACCACTCATCTGAGTGGCTTCTTCAGTTCAACTGAAGTGGTAGGGAAAGTCCCCAGCATTCAAACCCTTGAAGGTAGTAAAATCACAGATATTACAATTACAATTGTTCCATTAAACCTCAAGAAGGTGTTGGCGGAAACTCACAGATGTGTAGAAGTGTGATCCAATCACAATGGTACCATGATTTTTATCGAGGCAGGTGTTAATCTTTCATGTACATGACTGGAAGTTTGAATTATTGTGAAGCCACGAGGTAAGGATGTCACAACGGCATTGTACACTTCTTCCAAACCATCTCTCTATTCCAGGGGTAGGCAACCCCCGGCTCCGGAGCCTTATTCGGCTCTTCATCCTGCTTGCTGCGGCTCGGTCTTGCAGCTTTGCCTGTCATGTCGTCTATACAGCCCTCGCACCTCCTAGCTGCTTCTTGAGTGTGCGACCGCCATAAGCTAGCGGTTAGCTTACCGCGGTCAAACACTCAGGAAACCACCAGCAGGTGAGAGGGCTGTATAGACGTCCCAGGAGTGATAGACAAGACCGAGCCACAGCAAGATGATTCATCATGGTCCTTTCCACAGTCACACACTCAAGACAAGAGAGAAGCCTCCAGAGTCCAGCTGCAGGAGGTGCGGGGGCTATAGACGTGGATGTGATGCATAATTTCATGACGTCTATAGCCCTCGCCTTTAAACAGATGAGAACACTAGCATTTAAAAGGACTATTCAGTGTTTAATTTATTTCAAAGTAGGTCTACACATGTACACTGCACTTTTTTTGTTGTATTCTGTTGTTGCAACAATTAAAATTAAAAAAAGATTAAAAGTTTTAAAAGTTTATAAGCTATGTTTATGTGGCTCCAGACTATTTTTCTTTAGTGGAAGAGGGGGGTCTTCGCTTCCCTTTTAGGAGGAGGTGCTTCCTGCTCTAATTAAGCCCACATAACCTAATAAGGCATGGCTTCTCTGTTTGTCTCCAACTACTGAGTTCTGATTAGTCTATAATATTATTGGAATGGAGGGGATGCCTAGTAGGGGTGGGAGTTGGAGAGAGTTGCTGGAGATCTCTGGCTCAGTCTGAGCCGGGTAGATGGAAAGGGAAGGGCTTGCTGGTTTTGACTTCTGTCAACTGTAGATCGCTGGGAAGCTTTGGACTTGTAAAGACCATACAGTGTGTGTATGTTTGGAAGATCAGCAGCAAAAGAGAACAGTTTGTGCACCGAATGTGCACTGCTGGTGACATCACATGAAGTGTGCCACCAGTCAGGGTCGGTCTTACCTAATTGGGCCCCTTGTGGGGGGGGGGGGCTGCTGTCTAGCACAGGGTTCCAGGGCTGGGTGGGCAAAACATGCCTGAGTTATCAAGTGACTGCTGCCAATCAGGGCTCGGGGCAGTCTGGGGACCATGTTCCCTATTACAAAATATTGTATGTGACTTTTTTGACCAGTGTAGAAATGTGTTTACAGCATCATGGATAATAAAATAAATACATTTCATTCATGACTCTTATTTTTATGGAGAACATGTATCCAATTTTTTTTTTGTAAGTCTTTATTTTCAAGTTTTAAAGAAAAATAAGGGGTACAGAAGGAAAAGGGAGGGGGGAGAGTAATAATATACAGTTATGTTTTTCAGATACATACATACAATATCATAGTACGTTTCCTCACATATTGTATCCAAGTCCTAGCTATCTCCAGTCACTTTTGTTCCTCTTTAGAACCACTTTAATACGTAGGATCAATCTTATTTAGTACTAAGTTATTGTATTTTATACAGGGGGTGGGAGAGGAACAGATAGAATAGGGGTGGGTGATAGAGGGATAAGAGAGAGGGAAGCAGATTAAATTTACTGTTCTTTCATTTCCAGCAATGTTGTTCCAGTTCGAGACTACTTGATACGTAAGAGTAAAGGTAAGTAATTTTGTGATTAGTGTTTTCTTTTAGCTCAGTGTCTTGTTTTTGTCCATTCTTTGCATAGCATTATTCCACCTGTCTCTGGCTTGTATGATTTCCGTGTCTGTATGCATTCCATGACTCCCATAATTTTTCAAAACGTTTCATAGTTCCTTGCTTTAAAGCAATAAGTTCTTCCAATGTTTTAACTTCTTCTAGAGCTCTAATCCAGTCTATTTTATTTGGTGGCTCTTCCATTTTCCATTTTCTTGGGATTTGGTTTCTGGCAGCTTGTATGATCTGTATTATTAATCTATCTGTTATTACTTCTTCAGTATGTTTATTGACGGTGAGGATTACTGTTTCTATACAATTCTTATAAGAGCCTGGTCTTAAAATGTCTATTATTTCGAAAACTTCCTTCCAGTATGTAGAGAGTTTAGCACACTTGTACCAGAGGTGGCTATATGTTCCCAGTTCAAGGTTGCATCTCCAACACTTCTCTGACACATTATTGTAAATTTTGTTTAAGAATACTGGTGTTCTATACCATCTACTGAGTAATTTGTAGTTGGCTTCTTGTGTTTTTGTCGTTCTCGATCCTTTATGTGCTGTCAACAGTATTTTTTCCCATGTTTTCCTCCCAATTTTAATGCCAAATTCTCGTTCCCATTTCTCTTTGGTTTTCCGGTTACTAGTTTTATCTTCCTCTGACAGTTTCTTATAAAATTTAGCTATAGGGTGGTTAATTACGGGTTGATTCAACAATGCCTCCCATTCTGATAATGGTCTGGTGATGTTCTTGGGATTTAACGAGCTTAAATAATGATAGATTTGATGATAGTTCCACTGGTCCCTGGGGTGACATCCCCATCTAGATTGGATTTTCTGCAATGGAATTATACGTCCTCTTTTAATAAATTGTTTGAGTGTAGTGGGTTTACCCTTTGTGCAAGCCCACCTATCAATTTGGCCTCTATCACAACTCGGTGGGAAGTCCGGATTATTCATTAGCTCTGTCTCTGGAGACGGATAGGGAGAGATATTATACTTCTTCTGTAAACCATGCCATATGTCCAACGTTGCTCCTATAGTGGGATGTGTTTTGATTGAAGGTGGAATATTGCCGTAATGTATATTCATGATGTTGCTCACATTAATTTGCATCTCATACTGCTCTATTTCTTTCCACAGCTTAAAAGTTCCTTCCTGTTTCCAAGTCCAGATTCTCTGCAGGTGAGTGGCTAAATAGTAATTTTCAACATTTGGTATAGAGAGTCCACCTTTAGGTTTTGTCGTCATAAGAATAGAAAGTTTAAGTCTGGGCCTTTTCATAGCCCATATGAATTGAGAGAAAAGAGAGTTAATTTTTAAAAAGAATTGTTTGGGGAGTTTTATTGGAATCATTTGTAATAAGTAGAGAATTTTCGGCATAATCATCATTTTTAATATATTAATTCTCCCAAACCAGGAGAAGGAATGTGTTGTCCATTTGGCGAGCAGAGTCTGTATTTCGGACAGTAGCGGTAGGTGATTCATTTCGTATAGTTTGTTGGGATGTGATGGGATGTTGATTCCCAGGTACTGAATTGACTTTGTAGCCCATTTAAAGGGAAACTTTCTCTTTAACAGTTCTATTTGGTTTTGTGGTATATTGATATTTAGAATGTCAGATTTGGAATAATTTATTTTAAAGTTAGAGACTTCACTGAATTTCTTAAATTCTAGGATGATGTTTGGTAGAGATAGTTCCGGCTGTGAGAGTATTAATAATAGATCATCCGCAAACGCTGCAGCTTTGTGTTCATGGATTCCCATTTTCATGCCGGTTATATCTTTATTTTGTCTGATGGCTGTTATAAATGTTTCCATAGTTAGTATGAAGAGAATGGGAGATAGGGGGCAACCCTGTCGGGTTCCGTTAGTGATATCAAAGTGCTGAGATAGGATTCCGTTGACCTTTATTCTTGCATGCGGAGCTTGATAGAGAGCCATTATTTGCGCCACACATTTAGGGCCAAAGCCAAATTTCATTAGTGTCAATTCCAAAAAATTCCAATCCACCCTGTCAAAAGCTTTTTCAGCATCAGTTGTTAAAAGGAGTGTTGGTCTCTGGTTTTGAATTGCATGATGGAGGATGTTTATGAGTCTGGTCGAGTTGTCCTTACCTTCCCTGCCTTTCACGAAACCCGCTTGATCGGGGTGGATAAGAGTGGGTATAATCAGTTGGAGTCGGTTGGCCAATATTTTAGCATAGGATTTTTGGTCCAGGTTTATTAAAGATATGGGCCTATAGCTGCTGCAGATAGCCGGATCTTTCCCTGGTTTGAGTAGAACAGTTATTTGGGCTTCTTGTGCTTGTTTGGGAAAATGTTTGGTTGCCGAAATGCTATTGAAATGTTTTAGTAATACTATTGATAATTGCTGGTGAAATTCCTTGTAGAAGCCTGCGCTAAATCCATCCGGTCCTGGGCTTTTGTTAGCTGGGGCCCCTGTAATGACTTTGTTTAGCTCTGCTAAGGTAAATGGTTGTTCCAACTGTTTTTTTATCGTTTCGGTAATTTTGGGTAAACATAATTGTTGTAAGTAAGACTCAATTAGCTTAGTTTTCTCTTCTTTTGGTAGCTCTGTATCTAGATTGTATAAGGTATGGTAAAATTCCTGAAAACATTTGGCTATTTTCGGATAGGTACAATGAATTTGTTGTGTAGAGTCTTTCATCTGGTTTATGTATGTCTTGTTCTTTTGCTCTTTTATCTTTTTAGTTAGTAGTTTGGAAGGTTTATTGCCCCATTCATAATAGTCTTTTTTACATCTCAGGTAGGCTTGCTCCGTATATGTGTTTAAAAGTTGTTTCAACGAGATTCTCATATTATCTAATTCTTCTTGTACATCTTTCATTAGTGATTCTTTATGTTTATTTTCCAATGTTTTTATCTCAGTTATTAGTTGTTTGATTGTACCTTCTCTTTCTTTTTTAATTTTAGCGCTCAAGGCTATGAGATTTCCCCGAGTTACTACCTTTATCGTTTCCCACAAAATTGAAGGATCTGTCTCCGGTAAGTTGTTGTTTTGGATGGATTCTTGAATGAATTTAGCTATGTTATCCCTATGTTGTTTCCTTAATAATAACCTTTCATTAAATTTCCAGCTATAGGTTTCTTTCAGTGTATTTGGTATTTCTATGTCAACAATGTATGGGGCATGATCCGAAAAAATCATAGTGTCAATTTGAGCATGTTTTATGAAGTGCAGCCATCTCTGATTAATTAGTATATTATCTATTCTGGAATAAGTATTTTTTGCAGTTGAATAGAAGGTATAGTCTCGTGTTGTAGGATTGTGCGTTCTCCATATATCTATCATGTTTAATTGTCCTAAATAGGTTTTAATTTTCTTCAACGTCTTATAGGCAATGGCGGATTTCCCGGATGAACAATCTATAAGAGGGTTGAGAGCCACATTGAGGTCTCCACCAAGGATGATGATCCCTTCAGCGAATTCCTGAAGTTGGGATAGTACGTCTTTTGCATATTTGGCCTGATTGACATTTGGCAAATATACTGAACATAAAGTCATGCATGTATTATAGATTTGTGCCTTTATCATTGTATAATGCCCTTCCTTGTCTGTTTTGGAATCCAAAACTTTAATAGGCAGATCTTTATGTAGTAATATACCTGTGCCTTTGACTTTTCTGTCGGGGTTCGTACTTAAAAACACATGTGGGAACCATTTATTTTTGATTATTCCAGCATGTGAACTTTTAATATGCGTTTCTTGTATAAATAAAATTTTCGAACCCTGTCTGTGGCAGTTGTTGATAATTTGAGCTCTCTTACGTGGATTGTTTAATCCATTAACGTTTTGTGACCATATTTTGATTTGTATGTTGCGACCCATCTTTAGTTGAGAGTGGGCTATACATCTTCTGAAATCTGCTTCCGTGTCGGGGAGAAGGGAAGAAAAGATAGAATAGTAGATTCTGAACTAGGGAGTAATACTCAGTAAACATTTGTAACATGTTGTAAACTTTCCTTTTGCTAAAACCGTTCAAAGAAAACACAATAAAAAAAAGAAAAAGAAAGAAGAAGTGAACACAAAATAGAGGTAAATGTGTCCCTTTTTATTGGGTCTAACCCACCTAGACAAAACTAGGTGTGTCAACCACTAGGGGGGGGTGGGTTGGTTGGAATTTGGCAGTAAAGTGAAGTGTGCACTGCAGTACATCCCACTGACCTGGTATAACCACATTATAACAATGGTGATAACATTTCTGGGGGGTAATAAATCACTTCTGCTTACCCTGTTTCAATCAAGTCACATAGAAAATAGTAAATAGTAAACAGCAAAACATCCGGTAGATAGAAAGCATTAACACTTTAACCCAGCAATAAAGAGACAGGAAAGAGAAAAAAAAAAACATGTGAGCATAATCATGTTTCAATCTCCGTAGGATCTGTGATGTTTTTCAACTTACACCAACATCGATATATTCATGTCTCTGACCAGTCATTATTCGGCATTTTCTTGTTGGGTGTTAGCAGTTTGCTTATCTTATGTCTCGGTGTCTTGGGGGTTCTTTGTAACTGAGGAATGTCTCTCCAGGTGTTATCCAACTCCTGGTAGGTTCCTGACTGATCGTTGAATGGTTCCAGCCATCCTGGAATCTGTACTTCCTCAAGTTGAAATTTCTGCATAAAGTCCCTGGTATCCTCTGGGTATCGTATGTAGGCCTGTACTCCATCTTTATTAGCCGATAAACTGAAGGGGAAGCCCCAACGGAATTGTATTCCCTTCTCTTTAAGCTGGTCAGTCAGAGGCTTTAATTGCTTCCTTTTGAATAGTGAAAGCGATAAATCCTGTAGGAATAGAATGGGGTGTCCCTCATATGTCAACTTTTTCCCGGCCCGTGTTTTAGACAGTATTTCTTCCTTCAGCGGGAAGCTGTTAATGCAGCATAAAATGTCTCTGGAGGCCTCAGGAGGAGCGTTCCTGGATTTGAACACTCTGTGGGCCCTGTCTATTGCTATTTCTGTGTTCTGGTCACGTTCCAAAATGCCATTGAATAACTGCGTAAGGGCCGGCATGATATCTTCCTTCTGTACAGTCTCTGGGATACCCCTTATTCTGATATTATTCCTACGGCTTCTATTCTGCAAATCCTCCACATGTCTACGTAATTCTGCTATTTCCTGGATTTGTTTATGCATTACTTCGTTTTGCTGTTTCTGGTTACTTACAAGTTTAGTTTGATTTCTTTCCAGCGTGTCAGTCCTGTTGCCAATGCTCTCCATATCCCGTTTGATGCCTTGAAGGTCACTGCGTATCTCGGTCATGGCGGAGTGCAGCATGTCTTTGATGTCTTTCTTCGATGGGAGCTGTCGCAGGTAAGTTTGCATATCAACTGAACTGTCCGCATCGCTTTCCGCATCCGATGAGTCTTGTGTATGGTAGTCTGCAACTCCTCTACTTTCCCTCTGTTCGGGCCTTGCGGGCGCCATCTTTGTTTGCGGCGCATCTCTCCCGGGCTTACCGAACATCGCTGGGATTTCTTTTTGGTGACCGGAGTGCTTTGGAGTCTTACTTCCTTCTTTAATAGGCTTGTTCCCTTGCGATTTCCCCATGTTATCGCTGGTGAGAGTGGTCAGTGGGATGATAACACGCGGAGCTCACTTTTATGCGGCCATCTTCCTTGAGCGCTAGCCACGCCCCCCCAACATGTATCCAATTTTATAGCATATGTAAACATAGGGTGAGGGACTACCCTCAAATCTTCCTGCTGTGTGGTAAATAGTACAGAGGAAAGCCAATGCTGGCATTCATTTATAACTCTCTGTACAGGCTATGAGTAAACTTAGGGGGCTATTTCTGCTGAATAGGGCTTAGTACAGGGGAATACCTATGATGTCATAGTTTTATGGTATCTGTCTGTACAGACTATGAGCAAACGTAGGGGCTGTTACTGCAGAAGTTATACCATGCATTACTAAAGGATTACCACAGTGTCAGAGACCGCAACAGAAAAATTAAAAAAATACGTTCAGCCCACGAACCATATATATTTAGAAAGTACACATTCTGCTGTTATTTATATGGGCAAATGTCATCCAAACTACCGACCTGCAACCTTTTACTAAAATTTACTAAATTTAGCAGCTGTAATTTTAAAAATCAGCTCAGATTGCATTCTAGAGCATCTCATCTCCCATGTCATTAAAATTCAAGATAAAACTTATGTTAACCTTGTCTTAACAGTTTTATGCATGTAATTTACAAAGTATCTGCCACGTAGAGACACCCAAATCAAAATATTACATACAAATGTCCATGTCTGATACTTGCTGCTGCAAAATAAGTATCATGTAAGCATGTTATGTGTTTTAAAATCCTCCTTAACAGCAAGGAGAGTAAGGACAGCCCCGAAAAACAATATATAATTGAAAAGTATACACTCTGGTGGATCCTAAATGGGTAAATATATATTTCTGCTCCACTCTTTAAAGTTTTGTTTATTTTGAGGTTTTAATGAAATTATGCAGCAGCATATATGCCCATCATCACAACCTATGAGGCTTGAACAAATCCAAACTGAAAATATTGCAGACTTTCCATAGACTTTCCAAAACAAGTAATTAAGAACAATGCAAAGTGCAATAGCATCACTGAAACTTCTGCAATGGAAAGCAGATCTCATGTCTGTGATACTTCTGATACTTCTAAAGTCTCTAGCACTTAAAGAAGAGCTAAACCTTCACTAAAGAAATAGGGAAGAAATGTTGCAAATTATGTTTTGGGCAACCATAGCCCTTGGCGTTAAAGATGTGTTCCTCAAAAGATGCCCCAGTAGCTCCCCATCGTCTTTTCTGCAGGTTCACTGCACATGCTCTATGCTGCTGTCAGTTACTGAGCTTAGGGACCAATGCACAATATGCCGAATATATATATAATATAGATGTAGCAATAAAAGGCTGATTAGTAAATAATTTAGATTTGGTACCTGTCAGCTCAGAAACTAGCACAATTAGCATTAGAATTTAATAATCACACCGATTGCTCACTTTATATGACCGGAAAATCTCATTTTCTGCTTGATGATTTGTGACAATCCCTAACCTTAGCTTCTCAACAGCTGCTCGAAGTACACTGAGCATGTATGTGTTGCAGACACTCCTAACAAAGTTCAAGATGAGAAACTCATGTGACAACTTTGAAGACTGGATATATTATACTATAGAGGTGCTGAACCTTTAGGCTGTTTCAATAAGTTCTGAATCTAAAATATGGCATTTCCAGCCATATCTATTTTTAGGGTTTAGTTCTCCTGTAAAGGGTTAAACTCGCAAAATCTCTATTGCTAACTGTAGGTTGTTTTTTTTTTTCCTTTTCAAAATAATGGAGACTGCAATAGGAAATTCTTCTGCCTTAGTTTAGAAAGACTGCGATGCCAAAGCACCTGAAGGTCAGTGACAAACTTTCACATTATATAACAAGATATAACTTCAGCATCCTTTTGCTAAATGTATTTTGGGGCAATATATTTTAGAAATTTTGTAATTGCTGTAACATATAATAACAGTAACAACAGACTAGCACGCATACCTTATGTGAATGTAAGTTGGGCTTGTTTGTCTGTATACAGATGGCAATGCACATAAGATTTCCTTATTTGGTGAAGTTCACAGAACAACAGATCATCCAGTTTAACCACCCAGTTGATGTTGGAATTAATTTGGTTTATTTAATTAACTGCTCCTGGCCAAAAATTAAATAATATCAAAAGCCATGCAGAACTGTCTAGAGAGGACTGAATTCATGGGCAAGTGACATTTTGTCTTCACTACCACAATAATTTCTTTCAGCAAACAAGCTCTATAAAACTACCATCTTGGCCAAGTTTGTCTGATTTGGCAGGCAACATTGGATGTGTATGGCCAACTGTAGCTCACTATGCTGTGACTTTTACCATAATTAATTATTATGTTTGTTTTTGCAAGTGTATGAAATGAGGATGTGGTTGAAATGTAGACTTTCAGCTTTAATTTGAAGGGGAGACAATTTGTCTTAATTTTCTATGGTTTTTAGTTAAGTAGATTTTTGTTTATCAGCATACCAGATGTATTAATAAGAGTTTTTTCAATAATGGCTCATGGTAATACTCTGATTAAACCCAATAGCTCATCGCAATACTTTGATAAAGAACTGTATAAAATATAACACAAAGAACTGTTCTACTGTTGAACCCAATGTCGTACGTTGAGCCCAATATAGTGTAAAAAGACACAAAAAGCTTCATGACTTATAATTGTGTATAACAAAGCTTTGTATGATAGTATACAAGGCGGCCTTATAATCCATAATCCTGTATAATGAAGCGTTGTGCAAGAGAAATCATGGGAAGTAATCAACTCGATGACCTAATACTTGTTCATTATTCTCATTGTATTATGTCTTATGATTTCTGCAGCCCTTATCAGACTTTCCTTTATTTTAGCTAGGGGCACAATATGCTATTCAGCTACCAGCTAGCTAAGATAAGATCTCTGCTTCAGATGTGCTTGTTGGGAGTCTGGCCAGATCCTGATGAGCGCATGGGAAGCAAGATCAGTTATTAACCAAACCATTAAATGAATAATATGAGGGGGTCAGTTGAGATCTCACTTGTGGGGTTGACGCCTGCCGCCACAGGACCTTCCGTGCTCCGTTTGAGGGATTCAATCTGCTGACTGTTCCGGGATTCCCCAATCTTGGTTGTAGATTGTCTGCTTTGCTCTTTTACTCATTCGGTAATGTATATTCTTCTTCATTCTATGTATGTAATAAACCTTTGCTTATACTAGCTGGTGTGTTTGAATTACTTCCGAGAGACTCATAGAAACACAATTAAAACACCGGTTTAGTATTTCTAGTTACTAGGGTCTTGTTTACTATAGCAACCATGCAGTTGTTTAAATTAGATTAATTTTAAATAGGAGAGGGCAGTAATAAAAAAGTAATAGCAATAAAATTGTATCCTCAAAGATCAAGTTTTTGGTTTCTGGGGTCAGGGACCCCCATCTGAAAGCTGGAAAGATACAGAAGAGGAAAGCAACTTCTTTAAGACGTTAGTTTAATCGGCTCCACGAATGTTTTAGGTGTTATTTGGGCTTCCACTTCTTGAGGCTTACCAGTAGTATATATATATATGACGGCTTGAGTTTGTAAGCCGAAACGTTGAAATAAATCTACCAGCTTTTTTTCACTTATCAAGACCTATGTGTGCGGAAGTTTTTTTTGTTTGTTTTATATATATATATATATATATATATATATATATATATATATATATATATATATATATATATATGTGTTATAGTTATACAGGAGCAGTGACCAGCTCCATGTTGTAGCTCCCACCCTTTCCAACTATAGTCAGGTGATCCCACTAGTGTCTAATAAAAGGGCAGCCAAGTTTGGGAGTTTTACTTTGAAAGCAGCAAGTAAGTTGTAGGTAAAACCTAGTCCCTTTGTAAAATGTATAATGAAGCAATAGAATTCTTAATGAATCAGATAAAATTGAGCGTAGGACTGGCCAGATATGGGATGACTTTGACGTAGTTGGCCAGCTTAAATATATTGCAATATATGGACAAACAATCCCTGTTTTGTTTAAAGGGTAAGGCATTTTTTAGTAGCAGTATATATATATATATAGGGAATGGTGGGGGCAAGCTGCACACCTTGAAGTATACCAAACGACCTAGGTGCTCTGATTATAGAATAAATAAGGACTGCACTTGGTACCGGCCCGGCACTCACAGGATTTGCATGAAGAATCAAACGTTTTGATATGGTGAAAATAAAAAATAAGGTTTATTAAATCCGACGTTTCGGTTCTCAATGACACACACACACATATATATATATATATATATATATATATATATATATATATATATATATATATATGGTGTTCTTCACCATGGAAAGAATCCCAAGAATCAATAGTGTTTTGTGGTTACATGTGGCTGTTGTTGATCCCACAAGAATGTGCCCAGTTGTTCATTTGGCTTCTCCTAATGTTTCTCTTACCTGTTAGATCGGTTTGTTTTTTTAGCCTGATGATGACTTACTTTACTTGTATTGATTTTCAATTTTACAGTAACATCAAATGTAAATTTTAGACTTGGGATAAATTCCAGACCAATACCTAAGGAATTGTTAAAGAAATAATGAGCGAACTGCCCACACCTAGCCATGGAGAAACTTATCAATTGTCCAAGTACTTTTGGTGTCTTAAAAGGAGGAAACTACATATAAAAAGACTGTAATTGCTAAATCATTCACCCACTTTGATGGAAATCAAAAGCTGACAGCACTTTTATACCATATTTATAACACAACTTTCACTCTGCATTAATGGACCAGGCACCTTAAATTCTAAGTAATTTCATAGAAGGTTTCCAGGCCATTTAAAGGTGTGTTGAAAGACCCAATAGACATGTTGCCTGTGGGAGTGCCAATTTCTTGGCCATGAAGTTCATAACACGTTTCCGGAATTTGTATGTATCAGGGCAGTCCCATAATAAGTGCAAAAAATTGGCAGTGGGTGCTTTGCATCTCAGGCAGTTGGAAGAGCTAATTCTCCCATACAATGCAGTTTTTGAGGTATGAGATATGTTTGATGGATAATTTTAAGTTGGTATAGATTGTCTACAATTTCTTCCCAGTAGTTAGGCTCCCATTGGACCCTGCTGGCGTCTCTCTTCTACATATCTCTAGACCATGGGTAATATCTTTTAGCAATCAGATGTTTGTATGTGTTTGAAAGGAGATTTGCTAAATTGCTAAATTAAATATTTCAGGTCTGAATACTGAACCTGTGGTGGGATGGCTGGAAATTGTGCTGAGCAGAGATGACTAATCTGTAAATACCTAAATTCTGACAGATCATGCAGAAAGAGAGTTTGGTGTAGGGGAGGTAGGGTGTGATGTCTCATTATTGTAGAGGCGTTATATATGTTTCACTCCTAGTTTAGCCCAAGCTCCCGTTTCAGGAAATGCTGCAAAGTGTGAGAGATAACTGTTGCCCTATAGAGGAGTGTTGGCAGATAGTAGTCCAGTCTTATTAGTTTACTTATTAGTATACCATGGCATCCCAGTCAGCATCAACATTTAGTTCAACATTATCATGTGACCTTAAACCCTGCTGCACTGCACTGCTAAACCACACTTTACTCTCTTCTCACCTTACCACCTGCCCGCTTCATCCAATTCCCTCAAAACTTCTCCGCAATACCAATCCTTGTCTAATCAAAGCCTTAACTCAACTATTTAATCTTTCACTCTCAACTGGACTGTTTCCTTCTCAACTAAAACATGCTCTTGAAAACACACTTCTTTCGAGAAGCCTACCCTCACTCTGCTTAACTACCAAACGCAACACCACATACAGTATCAGATTTCTCACCCAATTAATTCGATCTTGCCCACGCCCAAACCTTGTGTATTACTCCCTTACCTTTAGAGTGTAAGCTCTTTCTGCATAGGGCCTTCCTCACCTTTTGTACCGGTATTGATTGTGATGTATGTAATTCCATATGTTCTATGTCCATGTGATTTAGTTGTATAATCACATTTACTTTACAGTGCTATGCAATATGTTGGCGCTATATAAATACATGCTAATAATAATAATAAAATCCCAGCATATTTTAAAATATCGAGGTTAAGGCATGCTGACAGCTGTAGTCCAGCAACATTGTTGTTTTATTCTGAAAGCAATATGGTTCAATAAAACTTTTCCCCGCTATCCAGACCCTGATGCAGCATTAAAATGCAAAATAATGCTCCAATGCGAATCCCAGCTGATCTGTGTAAATCTAGCTTCAGGTTCCTTGTTCCTGCATTTGGGATTGGAACCATTAAGCACAGTTTCCCAGCACTGAACACGTCTTCTCTTCCGACCCATGTTTGATTCCAGTGTAACATAATGAACCCAAAATTACATTGTTCTGGTCTCATTGGTTGATTCTCTTGCATCTAAACATAAAATATTGTACCACATCAAACAATTGATTTTCTTGTGCATGTCTTTTATCATATTTATATTTTTCATTTATTTTTGTGACCATAAAGAATTATTGGATTTAAATGTTTTTTAAACAGTATGGTGTTCCATAAAGTGCCCTTATAAACAGAATAATCTATTATGTTATAACTGTTCCTTACATTAGCAGTTAGTTTATAGGCAGGCTTGATGGATGTCCTGTAAACTCAAATTATTTAACAAACTTTGTATTGTAATCAATAATGCTAAATATAAACTTGCTTGGTTCAGTAATCTAGGGCATCCACTAAATAAAAGTACAGTTAATGAATAACAAATTAAATATTTTTGACATATGCTCAGAACAGTGAAATCCAACAGAGTTTATGTTAAGTGTTTAGAATTAAGGCGCCCATACATACTACAGTTACGATCTTTCCTATGACCATTGGCCATGCAAAATATATTTCATCAACTCTACTAACTTTAAGAGTTGAATTGCAGATATGCAGGTAAAAAAAAAGTATTCCTTAGTTCTATCTGATGATTCAACATCAATGTTACGATTTGCTGCATCCAGTCTTCTGGACGCAGGCAGGTTCGGGTTGAGTGGTTCCTCCTACTCTTCCCGCCCCTTACCTAAAACTTCTGGCCCCTCCATTTATAGATTTGCGCCTGCCCCACTCTTTATTGATGTCACTGTGGAGCAGGGGCCTGGGTCTTTAAAATGGAGAAGTCGGGCCGGTTGTGGGTTGAGTGAAGGCGGGCTAGTGTCAGGTGTGGGTCCATAAAATCTGGACCCCCACATCACTAAAGATGACCAATATCCAGGGCTTTTTACCGATAGCAGTCACCTTGTCTCCCACCACAAACACCAATTATCATACAAAATACCTTGTTTAGAAGAAATGTAGTTCTGCACTTAGAATACATGTCACCCTTATAGAGCACATAAAGAAACTCCCCAGTGGAAGTGATGATCAGTGACTAACAGATGCTCACATAGTTCTTTTGAACCTACATTGTATTAAAATATGCAGAGGCTCAGTGAAAGCATATATAACTATTGTGTTTTATCTGGTTAATTTGAGTTGTGTACAGTTGTACTTGAAAGTTTTTGGACCCTTTAAAATTTTCTATATATTTTTTATATGAATGTGACCTAAAACATCATCTGATTTTCAAACAAATCCTAAAAGTTCATATAGAAAACCTTGTTAAACAAATGAAACTCAAATTATTACATCTGGGCATAAACTCAAAGGATGAAAACACATAGGTCCCTGGTAAGGCCACATCTGGAGTATGCAGTGCAGTTTTTGGGCTCCAGTCCTTAAGAGGGATATAAATGAGCTGAAGAGAGTGCAAAGACTAAACTGATTGATGGAAGACATAAATTATGAGGATAGACTGTCATGGTTAGGGATGTTTTCTCTGGAAAAGAGATGCTTGCGAGGGGACATGATTACTCTTTACATTAGAAGCCATTACAGACAAATAGCAGGGGACCTTTTTACCCATAAAGATGATCACCGCACCAGAGGCCATTCCTTTAGACTAGAGGAAAATAACTTTTATTTGAAGCAGCGTAGGTGGTTCTTCACAGTCAGGACAGTAAGGTTGTGAAATGCCATACTGAACATTGTTGTAATGGCTGATTCTATTAATGCTTTTATGATTGGATGATTTCTTGGACAAGCATAATATCCAAGGCTATTGTGATACTAAAATCTACAGTCAGTATAGATATGGGTATATTTATAGTTTATGTGAGTGTATAGAGGGGTCAGTGTGAGTGTGTGTATGTGTGGATGCTGGGTTTTATTTGGAGATGTTAAACTTGATAGACTTTGTTCTTTTTTTTAACCCGATTTAACTGTGTATGTAACTATGTATTTATTCAAAATAAGTGATCCAATAACATATCTGTGTGTAGCAAAAGTAGGTGAATCATTGGGACTATCATATAATTTGAATGTAGAATCCCAGTGTGGTGTTTTCAGTCAATGGGATGACAATCTGGTGTGAGTGAGAGACCCTATTTCACTTAAACAATGGCAATCCAGCAAAGCCTGATCACACATACAACATATTTGTGGATGTGTATCATGGCTCAAACAAAGGACAGTGTAGGTGTCTGAGGACCTCAGAAAAAAAGAGTTGTTGATGCCCATAAAGCTGGAAAAGGTTAAAAGACTATCTCTAAAGAGTTTGGACTCCACCAATCAGGGCTGGTCCTATCAAATGTGGGGCCCAATTGGGACCATGTTGGCGGGGCCCCTAGACAAAGTGTTGCTGGCTACTGACACAGCAAGTATTTAGGAAAATAAGGGCATACAGGCACAAAATAGAAAGGGGCAGTGCGGGGCCCCCAGAGGTGCGGGGCCCAATTGGGCCCAATTGGTCCAATTGGCCTAAGGCTGGCCCTGCCACCAATTAACAGACAGATTGGGAGGAAATTCAAGACCATTGTTACACTACCCAGAAGTGATTGACCATCAAAGATAACACCAATTGCAAAGTTTTTAATAGTCCAAGAGGTTACAAAGGAACCAAGGGTAATTTCTAAGCAACTGAACACCTGTCTTACATTGACGACTGTTGATGTTCATGAGTCCACCATCAGGAAAACGCTGAACAACAATTGTGTGTATGGGAGGGTAGCAAGAAGAAAGCCACTGCTTCCCCAAAAATATTGCTGACAATCTACAGTTTGCTATAGATCATGTGGACAAACCAGAAGGATACTGGAAGAATGTTTTGTGGACGAATGAAGCCAAAATATATCATTTTTGCTTAAATTAGGAGCATTACATTTGGAGGAAGAAAAATACAGCATTCCAGCATAAGAACTATATCACATCTGTGAAACATGGTGGTGGGGAGTATTCTAGGTTTTAGACAACTTGCCATCATTGATGGAACAATGAATTCTGAACTACATGCATACCAGAGAATTGTAAAGGAAAATGTCAAAACATCTGTCTGTGAATCTCAAGAGACAGTAGGTCTTGTAGCAAGACAACAATCTTAAATACGAAAGTTGTTCTACCAAAGAATGGTTTAAAGAAGAATAAAGTGAATGCTCTGGAATGGCCAAGTCCTGACCTTAATCCAATTGAAATGTTGTGGAAAGAGCTAAAGTGGGTGATTCATGAGGAAACCCACCAACATCTAAGAGCTAAAGCTGTTCTATATAGAGGAATGGGCAATTCAGTGTGCCGGACTGATCAACAATTACCACAAACATTTTGTTGCAGTTATTGCTGCAGAAGGGAGTCACACCAAATACTGAGGGACAGTTTTTTCTTCATCTGCTTTTAGGACTTGTTTGAAAATCAGATGATGTTTTAGGTCACACTCATATAATAAAGAATCAGTTCACAAACTTTCAAGCATGACTGTATAGCTACATACACAACAATTCTTTTTCTAATTTTGCTGTTCTTGTATAAGAAAGCTTTTGTCTTTTGTTCTTGCAAAAGAACATTGGGACTTTATATACTTGTTTTTCCTTTTTATTGTTTTTAATAGAACCACATTATGTGTTTATTTTATGTAAGTGGTTTCTAACAGCATCAGTTATCGTTATAGATATTGAAGAATGATAATCAAATGTCAGAGATTCCCTTCCAGCAACAAAAACATGAAATAACAATGGAATAACTAAGACCAAGTGAAATGTGTTCTTTTATAAAAGTGTTATTAGTCACTGAGTCCTATATTACTAATATATTACTTTAATGGATGCATTTCTAACTAGAGTGGAAAAAACATGCATTTACTGTATGATTAAAATGAATGAAATGATGATCCACAGACAAATGGTGATCCACAGACAAATGAAGTTGAAAGTCCTCCAAAAAGGCAAATCAAATACCTTTTGAAAGCTCCCAATCCATCTGCTGCTCCATAGTACAAATGGCATAGTTTTATTTCACCAATCTGTGCAAAACAAGACAATTTTTGGCACAAAGCCTACCTATAATGACCAATATTCACATCATTTTTATTAAAATAAGACAGATATTGCACTCACTGTTTTCAAGGTTTTTGAGTAAGGCATTTTATGTATGCATGTAAAGTAGAAAGCTTGTTGACATCTGGAATGTTTGGAGTCCGTACATTGCATACTTTGCTATCTCTATGCATATTGGGCATCAAAGTGTTCAGTAGACCTCTTGCATTCTTATTTAGGTTGATTTGTCTTTGATTATAAAAAATTTGGTGAGATAAATGTGCAAATTTTCATAAAAACTTCTACAGTATGTTAAGATAAGCTTTGCAGTTTGGTAGTTTGGTGTAGAAAGACTCATTTACCTATGCTAGATTTTTCAGAATTAGTACATTGTCTTTGCACAGTTAGATGGTCTTATGACACATAATAAGCAGTCAGGTCAATCTATTTACAGCAGCTGAGTTGGCAGGCAAGAAGTTTTAATTTCATTTTCATTTGGGGTCTGTAAATAACCACACACTTTGGTATGTATATTGGGCGTATATATAAGTGTTCAGTAGACCTCTGGTGTTCATATTTAGGATGATTTTCCTTTGTTCTTAAAAAAATTGAAATAAATGCAGCAAATTGCTACATTTTGAGATGATTTTTAGAAATTAAATTTTTCATAAAAATTAGGGATGCACCGAATCCACTCTTTTGGATTTGGCCAAACCCCTGAATCCTTTGTGAAAGATTAGGCCGAATACCGAACTGAATCCAAATCCTAATTTGCATATGCAAATTAGGGGTGTGAAGTGAAAAACATTTTTAACTTCCTTGTTTTGTGACAAAAAGTCATGGGATTTCCCTCCCTGCCCCTAATTTGCATAAGCATATGCAAATTAGGATTCAAATTTGGTTCAGCTGGGCAGAAGGATTCGGCCGAATCCGAATTCCGCTGAAAAAGGCCGAATCCTGGCTGAATCCTGAACCGAATCCTGCATTCGGTGCATCCCTAATAAAAATGTACAACTTTAGTACTTTGAAGGAGTAAGATATATTTACCCATTTTGAATTCTTCAGAATGCTTGTTTCAAAAAATATATGGTTCAGCAGACCGCTAGCTTTCATACATAGGGGGATTTATTTTTGTACCTAGTGATATGTGGGCAGATGCTTCAAAGTGGAAGCTTTGAGCTGATTTTAAGAAATTTTATCAAAACTGACAAATTTAGGAAAGCTTTGCTGCTTGGTACTTTGGAGTAGAAAGATATATTTAACCCTTTTGGATTCAGGGGAATGTGTAATTTCCAAAAATAATAAGACTTTCTGGGGTTAGTTTAATTGTTTTGTAGCTTTACCCTACATAAAATGCAGTAAATGTCCTGATTTTGCAGTAGCTGGAACGACAAAAATGATAGCTCATATGGGGTGTCTTCTTTTGGGGTCCTAGAGGCCTTCTTTTGGGGTCCTAGAGGTAAACCTATTTGGCATAAAACTGTTCAGTGGACCCCTGGCTCCATATTTAGGGTGTTTTATCCATTACCTAGTGATATGTGAGAGATAAGATGCTTTAAAGTGGAAGCGTTGAGGTTATTTTCAAAAATGTAATCAAAACTGCCTAATTTAGGAAAGCTTTGCAGCTTGATATTTTGAGATAAAAAGACATATTTACACATTTTGGATTCAGGGAAATGTGTACATTCCAAAAATATGACTTTCTGGGGTGAACTTACATTTTTGTAGTTTTACCCCACATAAAATGTAGTAAATGTATTGGTTTTGGTAGCTGGGATGAAAGAAATGATAGATTATATGTGGTGTCTTTCTTTTTGGGCCCGTAGAGTCCAGATACTAAGGTTAACCTATAGATATTGGGACTCAAACTGTTCAGTGGTTCCAATGTTCCTCATATTTAGGGTGATTTATCTTGGTATCTAATGATATATGAGAGAGAATATATTATAAAATGGAAGCTTTGAGGTGATTTTTCAAAAATGTCAGAAAATTTTATAGAACCCTGTAACTTCAGGAAAGCATTTTGACTGGGTAGTTTTGAGTAGAAAGACAAAAGTACTTATTTTGGCTTTGTCAGAATCTGCTATTTGTAAAAATGTATGATTTGCTGGAGTTAACCTATTGTTTTTGTCCTTGAAATCTGAACTATGCAGGTTTCTGGAGCAGCTCTTTGGGATTTTGGTAGTGTACTTCTGGGAGTTTTTGACCTATACAAGTCAGAAATCTCAATAAAACTACACATTTGGTATTGGCATGTTCTGGAGACATGGTACTTTTCAAATCTGTTGTTTTCATGCATAAAACAAATTATGTCTTTGCTATATGTGTTTATATTATGGACATTTTTTTTTCATTTTTGTTTACATTTAGAAGCCTATATCTTGTTACAGAAGTAGAATTGCATCAGAATTCTAACAGATTTGGAAAGCTTAGGATGTCCTGGAAAAAAGTCAATATACTGCTTACCTTGTAAACTGAAAGTCCCCCCCAGGGAAAGGTCCCAAACCTGAAAGTACAAAATGTTCAAAAAAAATTGGCTGGCAGTGACCCTTTAATTTTTATTTTGTTTCTGTTCCTTTAAGGATATTAAAAGTCACAGAGGAGTTCAACGACCATGTAAAAGTCATGGAACGCTGAGATGACTTCTAATATCCTCATATTTCATAACAGAGGGTACTTTATTATAATACACAAGTTAAAATGAGTCTTGTGACAACTTACATCACTAAACATGGATTACAACTGATGACATCACTGAGCACCATCTTGTGTATTATATATGAATAAAGTACCCCATATTGTAAGATATTATAAGTCACCAAGGAGTTTCATAACCATATAGAAGCACAAGGCGAAGGTCATGGTCATGGAACTCTGAGGTTACTTCTAATATCTTCATATTTTCCAACAAGGGGTACTTTATTATAATACACAATTTTAGTGAGTCATGTAATAAAATTACATCACTAAGCTCCATTTATAACTGATGACATCAATAAGAGCCATTTATTAGGATATAACTTACAGGATATTCATGGTTTGTGTGTATTATAATATTTGCATTATGGTGAGATACACCTGTGGAGAGAGTTCATCATGTTTAAGTAGATATTGGATCTGTTGAACACGGTGTACGTTAATCTATACCAGACTGCAGTTAAGTAAATAGTAAAACTGATTTGAAAATACATTCTTATTAAAAATAAGGATGCCAAAACATATCAGTAAATTAATTAAACACATAAATACAACAGCTAACTAATAAGCTTAATTCAAAACCATTCAATTCTGTCCCTATATTCAAACCTAAAGTAGCAAGTGTTTTAAGTGTATGAATATATTTTCTCATTGAAGATTACCTTGAAATTGCTAACTCTTTTCCCAGTTCTTGAGCTATTTCTCATCAGCACCTCCTGGGTCTAGAAACAAGAACTGCCTACATACCTGCACTCTTCCTGACTGAGTTACACTAGGCATTGTGGTCTCAGCTATGTTATTTATGTTGATACTTTGTTCTCCTCTGCCTTTGCATGTCACTGCTCATAGTCATGGCTGCAGACTTATAAGGTCCAGTATTATGCAATTCCCGAATTAAGGTCAGTGTGGGTCATTTACCTGTTAAAGTTGTGTTTGAGTTTGAACTGCTACTATATACGAGATGCTTGAAGAGGTGAGAGGTGGAAGAATTGCTGGACAGCCAAGTAGAGATCCAAAGAAGCAGTAGCATAGGTCAAACTAACTAGCAATAGATGAGTAATACTTGTTGAAGGAGGACTTTCTTTTTTAAAGCCATCTAAACAGTCAATAAATGTATTAATGTAAGTGGTTTCCCAAAAGTGAACCAGATACAAATATGATTTTAATTAGAAAATACCCTGCTCTTGACACAATATATGGAGAAATATATCGGCCAATGGACCACAAACTCACATAAACAAAAACCTAAAGAAAATGGAATCCTGTTTCTTCACCAAATAGTTTCTGCATAACTAATTAAAGGGTAACTCCGGCTTCCAAACCAACATTTGATAAAGAGGCCCACATAGCACTGAAACCCCCTATAACTCACCTACATCTCCAAAAATCCAAATACAAGACTTAACACAGTTGCTAGGACCCCTGCTAGACCAAAAGTTAGCAGGCATAAAATAATCACAGAAGTCCTTCAACAAATTACTAACCAAATACAAAGACTGAACAATGCTGAACAAAGAATCAGCACACTTGAAGATGAACTTGACAAAACACAAAAAAACATACACACACCACAAAAGGAAATCACTATCCTAGTTGATAAAGTGGATGAACAGGAGCAGACAAAATAACTTATGGATAGTAGGTGTCCCTGAATCAATAAAAGGAACAAAATTGGAACTATTAATAACCACCAAAATACCAAATTTACTAAACATGAGTCACAATGCAACTTCATAATAGAACGATTTCATAGGATTGGTCCCCCACCAACAACAGACTCAGCCAGACCACGACAAGTCATATTTAAATTGCTCAATTACACTGACAAGTCAATATCCTAACAGCATATAGGAAAATGAAAACTCTACAATATGACAACAATTGCCTACTAATTTTTCAAGATTTCTCAGCCTCAGTTACTTCAAGGCGGTAAGAATTCTCAACAATCTGCACAACTCGCTTTACTTCAGGATACCGATTTTCCTTGTTATTTCTGGCAAGACTAAAAATCATTGATAAAGACACCGGGAAACTCTTATTCTTTGAAAACCCTGAACAGGCCATGGAGTACTACAAATACAAGTTGACAGGGACATGAACACTCGTAACTTTCATACAATTCACTAACGATCCATGTCCCTAAGGCTTATTGACCATGTCCCTCAACAAATGAGACAATTAGAACAGACTTCAACTACAATCCATGGAACTCTAAACAACTTGCACAATTAAACCAAATAAGTTGAACTCACCAGGCCGAGCAGAAAGAGAAGCGGTTACTGACTTTATATCTTTCTTTTCCCTACTCTTCCCCTCCTATCCCCCCCCATCCATTCATTCCTTCCCCTCCTAAGTTTTTGGTTAATTGTTTACCCAATTCCTTCCTTTTACTTAATTGTTAAATTGAACTTATTAATATTATGTTGTTATTAATATTGTTAATTTCAGCTCAAATGTTCCTAGACAACATAAATCAGATCTCAATTAAACTAAGACCCTATAGCGATCACACCCAGAAGAACCCGGCCTGCTTGCTGGGACAGACCAGTCTTCCAAGGCACCCAGTTCCTAACCAAAAACCACCCCAGACAGGGTGTGGGATAAAATATACTGATGTTTAATGTAAATATGGCAAATATTAATACAAAAAAAAACTGTTAGCCACTGGTGCCGAGAAGATAATTAAATCTTAAAAGAAAAATGGTTACAAACAATGAGAGAAGCTTCATACAAAACCAAATCAAGAGGGGTTGCTATACTCGTTAGCAAAGACCTCCAATGTAACATACTGAAAACTTATAAAGATAAAAATGGTAGATATGTAATGATAAACCTTGACATCCATGGTTCTGTATATACAGTCGTAAATATCTATGCTCCAAATGATAACAATAAACATTTATCAACGGATCAACTCTTGGGGGGGTCACAAACATCATACTAGAAGGAGACGTCAACGTGGTCTGGCATGACTCCATCAATAAATTGTGTAAACCATCCATGCATTCATGAAACAGAGTTAAACCACTACACACATTATGTTGAACTCCTACAACTAAACAACATTTATAGACACATACACCCCATAACCGACTTCACCTTCTACTCAGATGTACACAACGTACACTCAAGAATTGATTACATATTCATCTCACAGACATTGCTTTCAACCCAGTCTAATGCCAAAATAGGTAACATAGATATTTCCGATCATGCCCCAATCTCAGCTAGCATAAAACTGCAGACACCCCAACCTAAATCATACAATTGGAGATTTTCAGTTCAGATCTGAATGCCAGTGACGACTTTCAATTATTCTTATAAACAAGTCGGGCAAATTATATAGATGTTAACATTGACCATTGGGACCAGGGTCGGACTGGGCCGGCGGGACACTGGGAAAAAACCTGGTGTGCCCTCAGCACTAATGGGTCCTGCAAGCCCAGTCCTACTCGATGCTGACAGAGCCTTGCTCCTTCCTGTCCTTCCCCCCCCACCGCATGAGGAAATAATGCACATTGAAGAGGGTATGCACTGGCAGGGAGAAGGGGGAGTGCTCTGGAATTTGTGGCGGTGGCCCAAGTGTGCAAGAGGGATCTGTTGCAGGGTAGGCCCATGCAGGTGGCAGAGGGGGAGTCTGGGGGCCTTGCGGGTGATGGAGGGCACGCTGGCCCGGACTCGCTCGCTGCTAGCAGAGCTTTGCTCCTTCCTGAGCTGAAAGTTAAATTGCTAATACATACTGTTGAACAATTGTTGAGAACTGATATACTTTAATTTTTTTACAATATGGAAATGCATAATGGAAACAAACTTTATTATGTGATAAAAATAAATAAAACAAATTATAAAAAAAAGAAAATATCCTGCTTACAAGAGTTTAAAACTCTGTTAGGTGCAAGTATCATTATTTATATGAATCCATGTCATACCCTTCCCAAAATTAGTGCTACTTTTAATGGTTAAATTAATTATATGACAAATGGTATTAATTAGCAAAAAAAAATTGGGAAAAAATTAATATGCAAATATTTTGCATATTCGCTTTAATGTATTTACAGTAGTGATGGGCGAATCTGATCTATTTTGCTTAGATAAAAATTCACAAAACAGCGAAAAATTCAACAAATGCATTGGTCTATTTTTTGATGCACAACAAAAAATTTTGACGCACAATAATTTGGAGTCTATGGCCATATTTTTCACAAAATTGACAACAAATTTTGCTCATCATTGATGTACATAGCCCAAATATTGCCATTGTTACTTTTCCCCCAGCCATCAGAAAGTTATATTATCTTCCATAGGTATTATGTGACAAAGGTAAGGTTTAATATATTTAATATTTGCTTTCTGATCATCACTCTGTGTTTACTAGCCCAAAGTAGACTGTGGGGTGGGTGGAGTGTAACAAAAAGTTTTTTTTTTTCTAAACTTCTCTTTTGTACTATTCATCTGAATTACAAATAGACCATTATCTTCTAAGCATTTTACAACAAATTTATAATGTTACACTCTGAAATTAGTTCATTGTACAACTCACTAGAGATACACTGTTCCAGGATATGCTTGGCAATATGCTGGAAAAAAGATTTATTTTCCTAAGGGTCAACTCCTGCTACAGTTAGAATTACAAAAAACAAAATGGCATATGACCTATGTCAACATGTGTATATATATATATATATATATATATATATATATATATATATATATATATATATATATATATATATAGCCTTTTGTCCTTGGCACTTGAGTATAATTTACAGGTATTTTTTTGCAGCTGGATTTCTGTGTAACTTTACTTGTTCCCCCCATTTGTTTATCTCTTTAAACAAGTGGTTTTGAAGAGTGAGGCCACAAATATATGGAAACATTATAGCAACGATAAATCGGACTCTGGTTGCAATTTAAAGTATATATGATTTGTTTTTTGTTTTTACTTGGATTATACCACAAATTTTAGTTCCTAA
Organism: Xenopus petersii; assembly: GCA_038501925.1. NCBI lineage: Eukaryota > Metazoa > Chordata > Amphibia > Anura > Pipidae > Xenopus > Xenopus petersii. Next base: position 65,534,208 of record CM076681.1, on the reverse strand, counting down.
AAAGAAAACTATGTTACACAGTACTATATAATCGTAGGCACATAGAAAATAAAGCCTATGAATGTTTTTTTTTATACAACTTAAAAACTCTAAGGAAAGCACATTTTATGTACAATTGCAAAATACAAATAGTCATGTTTACTGCAAGCATATATATAAAATGTCCGCTATGAATAAGCTGTATTCAAAGGGAAGGACTGTAATTAAAAAGACTTGCCTCCAGTTGTCTTACACAGACTGTGTGTCCATCTGTTCTTTCTCCGAACAATTGCTTCATAAAATACTTAACTGGGCAACCATCCAACTGACCGACTCTTACAACCAGCAAGAAATTTATATTAAACCCCAGAGACACACTCTTCAGGTCATCACTTCTGTAGTGTCCTGGAAGCCCTTTCTGACAAGGTCAAAGGAAATGCTTTATTCTCCAAGTATGCCCTTTTATAAAAGGCAGTAAGATCAAGTAGAGTAAAGCAATGAGAAAACATTAGTAGGGTAATGTAATAAAAGTTGGTAATGGAAAAACTATTCGCAATGCGAATGCCTCTGCATAAATTGAATTTAACATAGCTTTTGTGAACCCCGAAACCACTTCCGACAGTGCGAATTGCACCAATGCGAGTAAATGTAATAAAACTTCTTACTGAAAAATTCGTTGTTTGCTCCAAAAGATTACGACACCTTCAAGCACTTCTCAAGAGTGCACAATTATAATTCGCAATGCACAATTACATTTCGCAATGCAATAACAGTTTAAGGAACATTATTACATTGCTAGGTGTGGATTTTTATTCTTGTTGGTGTTTATTGTTTTTCTCTTTGTGACTTGAATTACATTCCCCCCTAGACCTTTTATGCTTTTTTGTGCAATCTTCAAGTTTCGTTTCCAAAGTATTGCTGCAAGAAGTGGGAATGTTTGTGCTTGACATATGTTTTGCCCATTGATTTAATTAGGCAGTAGATATGTTGTTTTTTTTTGCTATTCTTGTAAACAGAGCAAAATCTCAAATTGAAAATATTCATATTTGGTTCTCCGTATAATGTTTTCTAAAATGTAATAGCAGAAATGACTACCATATTACACTGCATATTCTATAGGTAATTCCATAGGCTGCCGCCCCCCTCCCGCCCAGCATTTAAAACTTTTGCATTGAAGTGGATCAAAAGGGGGCTGCATCACTACTGCAATGAAAACTATAGCTCTCTCTGCACTAGCCGAGCTGATTTTCTGGTTTAAACACGAAAATCCGGCTCTTAAAATTACAGGAGGCAGCTGTAACTGGTGGCTCACTTCCACCTGAGGAAGGCAGGGACAGCCCTTGTTATATTCCACTTTTTGCTGTTCCCAGCTTTCTAGATTTCAATTTGAACCTGTTTCTACTATATATAAATATTTTACAATCAGTGAGGTGCTTTGTAAAAATTTGCATTTCCTTTTCATTTTTTTTTATTGGTCCCCTATTATACCTCTGTTACAGCTATTCTGGATTGTTTGGAGATTTGCAATAATTGAATAGCTAATTTGATCTGTTAATGCTATTTGTTGTGTGTGACTTGGCCCTTCATGCAAAAGCATAAGCATTATCTTTGCAAGTAGGTTTCTCTTAAGTACAAATTAATAGGTACATTTATATGGCGCAACACTTGTACGCAAATTTCACTTGCAAAAACAGCTGGCAAGCCCAGTGTCACACAGATTTGCTGACAAATAATGCTGTCCATGTAACTGGTATAGAAGCTTGGTCAGTAATGAACAACTTAGCCTGGACTACTTGGTCAATAATGCTGTGCTTTGCTTATTAATTAAGCATTTATTTTACAACAGTGCAACATTTGGTTTCAATGATGTTGTGTATTGTCTTGTCACAAGGATTTCAATTGGATTTCAAATTAATAACATTTACTCATTTGGGGTATAATGAAAATAATGCTAAAAACTGTATTTCCATGTATTCTAAAAACTATGTAATACAGTTTTTTTATGAGAAAATAAATGGTTTTGGACTCCGGAAGCACATATGATAATGCTGCGAGAAATTAAAAAAAGTTATAAAAATTGGCTTTATTAAAGCTAAATATGTAGCATGAATCTACATTCACAATCTGCTCAAAATATAGCTCAATTTCCATATGGGCAAGGGAGCAAAATGTCCTGACTTGCCCCTCCATTGCTTTAAACATAATCATTTGACACAGCTGTGCATTCTGGGCTTGGGTACAAATGTTTCACAATGTAAAAATAGTTGTGACAATTAAAAGTCTACAAAGTTAAAGTTGACTTTTCTTTCCTTACAGATCAGTGCACAGTTACTTGAACATACCTCTTTCTTCACAAGTTCTGGTTCTTCAGTACCATCTATTATTTTGGGAACTTGGCTTTTATTGTTTTAGGTAATCATGGTTGGTTTTGTAAAACTGGCCCATACTGTGCAATAAATTTATTCTGAAGCCATAAATGTGGTAACCCAAGACATATTTGCGTGAATTTACTAGTTGCCACATTGTAGGGTTACCCCCTCCACCCTTGAGGGGTCCAGTTCCAAAAATCCAATCACTGTAAGAGTAAGGTTGCAATTTAATTATTTAGTGTGGTATGCTAGTCAGACTGATTTTATTTTTTGTACCCAAGGCCAAGGTTCAAATATCAATAGGAGGCCTATACAAAAGTATTGGCAGTGACCCACATCAACAGCCTAATGCAGCTAAACTACTGATTTCTACAGTGTATAGCCATGCTTTTGGATCTCTTGCAGGTTGACTGTTACAACCATTTTCAAATACAGTTAATGTCATTGTGATCAAAAGGGGAACCAAAATACACAAAGGGGGTGTCAGAAAACCTCTAAACTAAAGGGAAAAATGCAATGTACAATGTAAGCGTACAATGTAACGCTTTGTGGTGGAACCCTAGTTAAATTAATGGCAGGTTTTGACTAACCTGTTACATATTCAGTTTTTATCCTCAGTGAACCCTCCTCTGTAATTTTCAGTACACATAGCCATTAGGGAAAAGAGCGTTTCAGTAAGCGAGACATTGTAATGTGACTCAGCAAAGCCTAGATTAGAATCGCTGGCCATACATACAGAGATCCGCTGATTTGGTGACCTCGCCAAATGAGATCTCTCCCTGATATGCCCACCTTGAGGTGGACAATATCTGTCTGATTCAATCGTGGGTCCTAGGGTCCAACAATCAAATCACAATGAGGAGAATTGTGGTGGTTGGATTGAGGGCCAAAACAACTAACTGATTTGGTCCATGATCCAATAGGTTTTTTAAACCTGCCAAAACAAAATCCGGATGACTTTTGGCCAGATATCAATCAGGGAAGTCCATCATAGGGCCCCATACACTGCCCAATAGGCTGCAGATTTAATTTGTCGGCATCTTATATCAGCCCGTGTATGGAGAGCTTTTAGTCTGGCACTTATGTAAGGTACGGTAATTTATAGCTGTGTATAGGTGAAACTGATTGCATTATAGAAAAATTAATTATGGGCAAGTAAAGATGTCTGCCTGTATCAATTTTAATTCTCAAAAAACAGCACTGACTAATTTAACAGATATGTTATATTTGAAAAACCCACATACATTTCATAGTTTTCACCTCTACATTCTGTATACACTACAGTCAACCATGGAAGATCTTCTGTCCAGCAGAAAGGGGATTGCTACATGTAAAAAAATCAATGCACAACAAGGAATTTTCCCAAGATTAAGCTGGATCTCCAACAAACCTCTGCATCTGTGGTTACCCTTAAAGCCAATGTTTACAGCTTAATATCACATATCACAGTTGAATTTCACTCTTATTCATTTATAATGCTATCACTAATAGTGAGGTATGCTGATCATTTTAGTTGTATTACTGTACAGGAACTTTCAGAACCATTAAACTTAAGGAACGTGATAACCCCATTTTGTCCTTGTCATCATGCCAGGACAAAAGTACTGCTTTATCACATCTGAAAACCTATTTATTTATTTATTTATTTAATACATCACAAAAGGTGACCACTTGATGCAATGGCTGGTTGGCTGCAATAAGTTGTTGGGCTAGGTGAAAACTTTGTGAATATTATTACATTTCCCTAAAAATAGGAACTGTCCTTTAAATATGAATATGACTCGACATCCCGACACATACATCCCGACACATACATTTGAGGACTGATTCCAAACTTAAAGCAGCAGACATTAATAAATATTTTCTGTTCTATATAGTATATCTTTTAAGTGTAAGAAGAAAAATATGCAAAATGAGCAATTAATGATCAACCCAAAGAAGTGTACCCCAATGAAGGGTATGAAATTAAAAGCAATGCATATTGAGACTAAATGTATTTTAATTTTAGGTATTTGTTATTGGATTAATTGTGTGCTGCTGTAAAGGAAAGAAATCGGTAATTGAAGAAGTGGAAGATGATGATTCTGACCTAAGTGATGATGAAGATCATCCATACATTATGTAAAAATTTCTAAAACCTGTTTGGATTCAGACAACAAGAGAACAGAAATGTTAAAATAATGGCAAAGAATCTGCTGCTGCCTGGTCTCTGTATTGTATTAAGATTATACTATGCCAAATCATATAATTGGGAGGGCTAACAAATCTACTGCATTAATTTAACTTTGCCTGTGTCTGCAAAATAATTATGTTTTTTGCAGGAAGATGGCATTCCAATATTAAACTATACCTACAAAACAGTATTCTGCTTAAATTTTCCTTCTACATAGTGACTGGAAGGCAAGCTCTGTTAGAATTGATATATTTACATTCATTAAAAATTTTATATTTTTCTATTGCCAATAAAACAATGCCTTGCACAGGTGTGAATAGAGTTTTTAACGCATAAACTATCTCAAATTAGATTATGTATCCACTTTTAGGGGGTTATTTATTAAAACTCTTTAATGATAAAAAAAATTTTAGAGAATTTTTTTTTTTTTCGAGATTTATTATGCTCCGAAGTTGCTAACAGTCAGAATGCTAGAATACGCCATCTAAAACCTGTTTTTAACCTTTGGGTGTTAGATTGTAGATTTCCCTTGAAAACTCAAATATATTTTTCAATAAATTTGAGTTTTTTACACAACAATTCAAAAAAGGTGTGCAATTTTAATTGATGCTCATTTTATTCTGTAGTAGAGGGTCTGAAAAAAAAGTAAGCAATAAAAAGAACACAATTGAGCTTTTTTTATTTGCTGGGGTCAGTGACAGCAACCACCAGCAACGGCATTTTTTATAGAAGTCTGCGTACAGAGAGAATAATAATGCAATGCAATGTGAAAAAGTTTAAGAAATGGGGGAGAGAATCACATTAATTTCATTTAATTTTCACTTGTGATGTCTATACTGTTAAACAGTACTGTAAGCACCATTATCTGGTAAGCCTGCTCTTCCATTGTAATTAATGTCATCACAGGCACAAATATAAACAACAGAGTTAAAACCCATAAGGAAAAACTCCAATTACAAAATGAAAATGGAAATTATGGACAAGGGTTTGGGATTTTAAACTTCATTAGACAAATTGTTAAACATTTAATTCTATAAAACAGAAAAACTAATGCTGAACACGAAATTACATTTTGTCAGTGAGAAAATGAATGCGATCTAGGAATTATAGTAGTAGTAGTGACTTGAAAACAAGCAAGCAATGTTGGCAAAGCAAACAATATGTTATGGCAGTTAGGAAGAGGTATGAGTAAAAAATGGGTTTATGCTACTTTATAGGTCCCCGCTGAGACTTTTCTTTGATAATTGTGCTAGGTTTTAGAGGCTTTAGATAGAGGCATAAATATATATTAAAAAAAACAGCTATGGTGGTCTATTGTCTCATAACATTCCTTCAAGGAAAACTATACCCTCAAAATGAATACTTGAGCAAAAGATAGTTTATATCAAATTAAGTGGCATATTGAAGAATCTTATCAAACTGGAATATATATTTAAGTAAATATTGCCCTTTTACATCTCTTGCCTTGAACCACCATTTTGTGATGGTCTCTGTGCTGCTTCAGAGATCACCTGATCAGAAATATTGCAGCTCTAACTGTAACAGGAAGAAGTGTGGATCAAAAGACAGAAAGTTGCCTGTTGATTGGATCATGTGACCAAACATGTACAGGTATGGTTTGTTTGAGTGCACCATGAATCATACGATCCCAGGGGGCTGCCCTTATTTTTTAAAATGGCAATTTTCTAATTAGGGTTACCCAATGGCACATGCTAATAAAAAATATATTATTATGAAAATGGTTTATTTACATAAAGCAGGGTTTTACATATGAGCTGTTTTATGCAATATATATTTTTAGAGAGTGAGACATATTGTTTGAGGGTATGGTTTCATGCACAGGTGATATGAAAGCAAACATTCACATATATCAATGATATAGCAGTCTGCTGCATACTAGTGTAGGAGGGTAAAGGTTTTGCTAACCTTTAGGTTCTTTGGTTTCCTTTTTCCTGTGAACGTATTCTGCTGGCAGTTCAGTGACTGACCAGTAGATGTCACTATATAAAATGTTAAAGGTTTTCCTATACCCCAGGGAATGTATTAGCCAGCTAGGCTGGGTCCTTTTTCCCATAGGGGAGGGGGAGTAGTTGCCCAGAGGTTATAAAAAGGGATGTTGCCAGGTGTTCTGTCTCTTTCCAGTGCACCCATTGGAAGTGGGGTGTTGCTGCTAGGGCCTGAGGTAGAGGTAGGCCTCAGTATAGGTGAAGCAAGTGTCAGGTCAGAAAATATAATATGTCACTATAGGAGTGACAGATAAGTTCAGGAAAGTTAGTGAGCAGCCAAGGCTCCAACGAGGAGTTAGGGAAGAGTTAGCACCCTGTTGTGACATTGCCGCCAGGTTAGGGACTCAAGTGGTTAGGCTCAGGGATAGAGAGAACCTTGGAGCATGAGACCAGATGTGAGGTACCTTGAATGGGATTGTGCACCAAAGGCGGGAAAGGTGGCTCAATTCACAAAGCTGACTAACAAAGGATCAGACAGTATCTGTGAGTAATACATTTGTGTAAATGACCTGCTGCCACTACTTGCTTCATGAAGTGTACCACCAGCTCAATAAATGTTCTGCTGTTTTAAAGAACCACTGGTGCCCAAAGTTTAATTGATCAAGAGTGAATACTGTGTGTGCTTATATTAGTGTGGTAATCCCTTCCTCCATACCATAAGCGGGGGCTTCACCTGAGGATAAAGAGTCTAATTATATTATGCCTACCGGGAGTTGGACCCCCGTGCCCAGGTACCAAAACCAGTGGTTAGTAACCCAAGGGAAGGTTTAGGAAGACCCTGACCCATCCACCTGTTACACTAGCATTTGGGATGTGGTTGCAAATAATATGATTGTAGCCACACTTTAATCATCTTATATAACAGACACACAATGTGAGTGGATGTGCTTTAAAGGTAAAAATTCTCCCAGGAAGAGGTAAGGGAGGCAGACTTTGTTGCCTTAAAAGGCATACTAAAAGGGCATACAATATGCATGTTTGTTGACATTTTTCTTAAGTTCCCTCTCTAGTGTGCTCAGTAGTGATGGGCGAATACATTTGGCAGGCATGAATTTGTGATGATTTTTCATGTTCCACTGCCCACTAATGTTTTCGCAAAACTGCGTTGAAAATTCCTTGGCGAAAAACCTGAAGCAAAAAAAATGGTGCACACATAAAAATTGACACACTTCAAAATTATTTGGATGCCTATTTGGACAAAACAGTTGTGCGTATAAAAATTGTTGCTTGCATCAAAAATTGTTGCACATAAAAATGATTTTGATGCCCATTGACCAATGTGTTTTGCAAATTATCGCCGTTTAGCAAATTTTCTTGCCATTTTGCAAAATAAATGCGACAGTTCGCCCATCACTAGTGCACAGTGTCTAGCCTTATGAAATGTATGTATATAAAACATTCTGAAAATACATTAAATTATTAAAAAATAGCACTTGATAATTTCTTGATTGTAATTCCAAAATCAGTACAAAGAATTTGTGTTCCTCCATAAAATCCTATTACTTCCCACTGTTAGTTTGATATTTTTAAAGCAAAGTAACCAAATAAAATGTTATCAGAGCCCAAACAATAATTTAATATATAAACAAGTAAAAAAATAAATGAATAAAATAAATACATGAATAGAGAATATAAACATGCAATAAAATGGAATAAAAGGTAAAGAACTGTATTCAAATAATACTAATAATAATATACAAAGCATCCAAATGATCCCAACACCCCTTCAAAAATGCTAGTTTGTTTTGCCATAGTATGTACCAATGCAAAAAAACTTTTTTTAAAATTTTTATAGGCTTAAAAAAACTCAAATTTGTGAGTTTACAAACTAAAAAACTCGAATTTAAACTCAAAAACGTAAATTAAATTTTTTTTTGCCTAGGACAACTCCCCTTGACTTCTACATGAACTTGAACTGTATTTATCAAGTGGGAAAGGACACGTACCAAATGGCTTTCCCAAAAGAAAAAGAAATGATAAACATGTTTTGTTGATTGCTGAAATTTCTCTGTGGGATTCCCAGGTCAAACAGCTCTGAAAATAACACTTTTTGTGAAGCTATTTAATTTTTAATATTGATATGTTGAGCTGAATGTGCCATTAAAGCCTGTGTCTCTCTATCTGTCCCTACACATAATTACATACATGAACAAATTCAAACAAGCAGGATTTTTCTCCTGGAAGCATAGCCCACATATTTGCTAGAAATATCTTTTAAAATCATCTTTTAAAGTATGAGCTATAAATCTCACAAAAAGGCATTAATCATAGTTACTGAATTGGCTGGTTTCTTCCTTGAAAGGAAATGTTCCAATCAATACATATTAGTTTTTCTCAGAGAAAGAGATGTTAGGGGAATACCAGGACAGTAGATTTAAACGAGCCCCCGAAAGGCCAGCATTTCTTAGGACCTTCCTTCTCAAATAAAAAAATTGTAAGCAGTTTTGAAATGGAAGAATAGGAAAGAAATGAAGAAACACAGATGGAAAACAATACATGTGGTAGGGAACAGAAACATTTTAAGGGAAAACAGAGGAAATAATAAGGATACAATGGGAGCCATTTCGATGCAAGACAAGGTGTCATAGGAAGCTGTGCCTGCAAAGATTCATGAACCTGCCAGTGCTGTTGCCTTCTGCATAGCTTCATACAGATCCTTAATGTAGTCAAAGTCAGCAGGTACCTACACACTTGTATTGCAATGTGTACTTTAAAATCCAGTAACTCAGAGAGGGTGTTATATACTGCACTTTTACGTAAGATGTACCACATCTGATGAGTTTGCTATGATAATACCATGTACATACAGTTGTGTTCAGTATAATAGTAGTCCAACATCAATAACTTGATAAATCACTTTCAACATGGAAAATCATTTACTAGTAGGCGTAGAATAGTCATAGAAAACCAACAGACCCAACCCAAATTGAGGCTTGTTCAAAATAATAATAGCTTGTTACAAAAAATAGCAGTGTGGAGTTCAATTAGTGAGGTCATTCATTCTGTGAAAAAAACAGGTATCAGTTACAGCCCTTATTTAAGGAAGGAAGACAGTAAATGTTGTGCATGCTGGTTATAGTGTATTTAGTAGTCCAACATCAATAACTTGATAAATCACTTTCTACATGGAAAATCATTTACTAGTAGGTGTATTTCTCTCTGAAAGTCTGAGTAAAATGGGTGTTCCAGACATTGTTCAGAACTGTGTACTTCGGGTAAAAAGTTGATTGGAGAGTGGAAAACATATAAAGAAGTGCATTAAATCACAGGCTACTGAGCTAAAATAATCTCAAATGTTTTAACAATGGCAACCAAAACCTGAAAGACGTTAAAGAAAACAGAAATCTACCATTTCTGTTCCAGTACTGTTACAATTAGAAGATGTCTATATAAAGCCAAGCTACTGGCAAGAAGCCCCCGCAAAGTCCCCTTGTTGAAAAAAAGACGTGCTGAAGAGGTTAAAATTTGCCAAAGAAACCACTGACTGGCCTAAACAGAAATAGCACACCACTTTGTGGCCACAGGCTGTTTGTCAGACAACCACACATTGAATTCAAACCACAGTACAGAAGACAGTGAAGCATGGATGCAGAAGCATCATGATTTGGGGATGTTTCTCATACTATGGTGTTGGGCCTATTTCACATACAAGGGACCATGGTTTCAATGCATTTAAAAAACTTAAAGAGGTCATGTTGCCTTGTGCCAAAGAGGAAATGTCCTTGAAATGGGTTTCAACAAGACAACTACCCTAAACACACCAGTAAATGAGCAGCATCTTGGTTACAGACCAAAAAGATTGACATTATGGAATGGCCAGCCCAATCCCCGGACCTTAATGCAATAGAAAAATTATGGGGTGACATCAAAAATGCTGTTTCTGACGCAAAAGCAAGAAATGCAGAAGAATTTTGAAATGTAACAGGTGGCAGAAGTTGGTCAATTCCATGAAACACAGATGTACAGCAGTTCTCAAAAACACTGCTTATACAATTACAGTAAATATTAGTTCAGTGATTTAAAGGAAAGCAAAATCATGTAACATTTTTGAAGGTTTGAGTTTGTAAAGAAGTATGGAAACGCTGCTTTTTTTTGGAATAACACAAATTTGATACATTTTTCTTCATGTTCTGATTTGGAATAGAATGTACAGTGTTCCCAATACATTTGCGTGTTTGAAATAAAAGCTATTCTAATTATTTTGAGCTTTATTCACTGAACACAACGGTAAATACACTGCTTGTTTTTACCAGTGAAGGCAGTCTTTCAGCAGCAGATAACAGATAAGCAAATCACGATGTGGAGGCTTATATATTAAAGGTCATATTTTAGTGGCTTTTGAAACCACGTCTAAACTCACAAACTCTAAAACCACAATTGTCATTCAATTTATTAAAAGTTCCAATTATAAAACATATGAATGAAAAAAAGCACTGAACAATACCAAAAAAATCAGAATACCACCAAACAGCTCAAATTTGTTTTTGCATTTTTAGAAAAAAAACCCCAAAAACATTCTCATTGGTTCAAAAATGATCCAATAGGACATAAAGTTTGACATAAGAAGGCTTTCATGGTTTTTTTCACTTGATAAATCTCGAATTTGTAGAGCTTTTGAGAAATATTTGTAAACCAAAAATGTTTCAAGATTTGTGGAAAATAAAAGTTTGATTGTTAGTAAATGGGCCCCTAAGGCAATTGGTGGAGTTTGAGAGATCAAAGTTTTTTCGGAGAAAACTTTGAATCGAAGTAGATCAAAGGCGCTATTCCTTCGATCACACGATTCGAAGTAGGCCGAATACAGACCACTTCGACCCCAAAAACCTTCGACCTCTATTCGGTTGGTCTTTTTGAATTTGTAGTTCGAAGTTTTTTTAACTTCGAACTTCGACCCTTGATAAATATGCCCCTAAGGGGCATTCGAAATTCTAATATCTAAACTTATCATATACTGTCTCTTTAAAACTTGTGCTGTTTTAGCTTGTGGGGGACCTCCTAGAACCTATATGGAGGCAATTGGTGGAGTTTGAGAGATCAAAGTTTTTTCGGAGAAAACTTTGAATCAAAGTAGATCAAAGGCGTTATTCCTTCGATCACACAATTCGAAGTAGGCCGAATACAGACCACTTCGACCCCAAAAACCTTCGACCTCTATGCGGTTGGTCTTTTTGGATTCGAAGTTCGATGTTTTTTTAACTTGGAACTCCGACCCTTGATAAATATGCCCCTGAGTGTTGAGAAACAAGGGTTCATGTGCATTTATAGTTTCCTATTTAACTTCAGGATGCAAACATTTTCTCATACAGAATAGGACTTTATTTTATACTTATGCTTGTAGTTTAATTTATAAATTGATATTAAAGACTTATTTTCTGTTTTCGTTGGCCTGTAATGCCAAATGTTTGACTACCACTGCCCCAAATGCAGTGCAAAACTATCAACCTATAAATAGTGTGATAACACACAGGCTTGCAAATTGACAGCATTCAGTATATCATAAGATGTCAAAAAAATTATAGCTAGACGCCATCAATTGGTATACAAAACTTTGAGTAAATATTTCCAAGTGTTGGCTTCCATCAAAGGACTTCCATTCTGCCTGTTTGTTTTTGAACGTTATATGCAAGTCCTTAGTATGATGACTCTTGTACTTAATGGCTAGAAAAAAGTTAATTAAAAATATATTTTACAATACCAAATAAATCAATGGAGAGTAAAACTGTCTACTAAATTAATGTTCATACTTAACACCAGCCTCCTCCATTCGTACTGTGTAATTTTCTTCTTTTTTTCCATTCCCCATGTGCCATAGTTTCAGCTTCATCACCTTATACTGTATACCAACCCAATTTATTTACAACCTCTCCCTGTGTGTCATTCTAGCCTCCATTTACCATTTTAGCATGTTATGCCTTTCCCCCATTCCTCTAAATTATTTTGTAGATTCTGTTCTCCCAATTCACATGCCACCTCTCTTTCTAGTCATCCTCTCTTTTTATATATCAGCCTCCTCCATTCATCCTCTTTATAACGTTTTATTTTCCACATCTTTTCCATGCCTTTATCTTTCCCTTCTCCAGCTCCCATGTGTCATGCTACAATATTCTGCACCTTACCCCATGTTTCTGTTTTTCTCCACTTTACGCTGTACTATTTTCAGACCCACCCCTCAATGTCTGTTCTTTCTTCTCCCTAGTCATTAACAGTCAACGTTTTGTCTTTTGCCATTTAGAATTCATTAAAGAGTGTCAAGCTTTGGCTGACCCAGGAAATGTGCAGAGTAGCTGTAACATTTTACATTTCTGATCGACAGTATATGCAAAAGAAATTTGGCAAAATGATTTCCCAATTTAGCATAAAAACCTCAATGTACCACTAATGTCACTTCTGTATCTGCATCAAAAATCCAAGATTTTTCAGTTACAAATGGCCCTAAGCAGTTCCTTGTACTTCATTTTGAGGTTACTAGGGCGTCATTCCCATATAATATGCACAAACCTGATACTTATTCTTCTTTGTCTTGGGGATTCTTGTGGCATCCAAAGATATCTTTGTGGAAACCCAGTGTGAAAATCTTGAAGCTTACTAAATGCGATGATGATAATGTGCTTTTGTTGTTGTGCTTTGCTTGCTTTGTAATATTCCAAAAAAAATTGCATTTCCTTTAAACATGACATACTGGAATTTTCCTGATTATAGTCATATGAGGTTATATTATATAAATATCATTACACATATCTAACATTAATTGCATTAGATCAAGATGCTATTATGTAGCCATATATTCTCTCAGCTTGATAGTTATTGTGATGCCCACAGCATTGCAAATAGAAAAAAGAGCATTTAATTAGAAACATTTCAAATATGATGTGAAAATGCACAGAAACACAGGCAGAGCTTGCCCAAATACATACAGGATTATGAAGAAACAGATACAGAAAACTGATATTTTGATAAATAATAAATACTTTTGTAATTGTTAAAGAGCTTTTTTTCTAATTCGAAAAAGCAAAAAATTTATAGAATAAAATTGTGAAAAAAAATCCAGATACCTAAAATATTCTCTCTATGTACTATTTTCAATGGGTTGAAAAAATGCGAAACTTGGAAAAAATACGATTTAACATAGACAGCTCCCATTGACTGCTACATGAACTCTGTAGCTTTCAGATTGTAAAGTTTTACATTCAAACTTTGCAAACATTTTTGGCTTAATTAATATACTAATAATTATTTTCCATACAACTTTTTAAAGCATTCAAATTCCCAAGTTTAAGGGGCAGATTTATCAAAGGTCGAGGTGAATTTTTGAATTTTAGCTATTTTTTGTGTACTTCGACTTGGAAACAGTCCAAATTCGATTAGAATTTGAAAATAATTAGAAAATTTGAATATCAAAATTTATCATGTACTGTCTCTTTAAAAATTTGACCATTCGCCATCTAAAACCTGCAGAATTGCTGTTTTAGCCTATGGGGGACCTCTTATTTGGTGTCAATTGGTGGAATTGGTGGAAAAATCTATGTTTTTTTGAAAACTTTGAATCAAATTCGATCAGATGCGCTATTCCTTTGATTTGAACGATTCGAATTTGGCTGAATACAGACCTATTTGATTGAAAACGGACCAATTCGACCAAAAAAACTTGACCTAACTTCGGTTGGTCTTTTTGAATTCGAATTTCGAAGATTTTTCAATTCGAAATTCGACCCTTGATAAATATGCCCCATAGTGGAAAAGATTTTGATTCATGGAAAAAATGTAAATTCACAGTAAACACCACCACTTTTCATTTGACTATACAGGCACACTGCCTATGAGTTATCCTAGACTGCCATATGTCTTTTTCACCACACATCCAAACACTTGCAAAATCTTGTTGTATTTAGCTGTGCAACATTGCCCGAATATGTCCATATCTTAATTCCGACTCAACCAAAACACTTATTCCAGGGGTGCCCAAAAGGTAGATCGGGATCTACCAGTAGACCTTTAGCTGGTGATCAGTAGATCTCAAAACACTGTGAACAAACAGTTTGTCTATATCTACCTGTTTCATGCTTTCCGTTCAGATATTTATTATGTTACGGTTACATAAGAAATAATGGTTGTTAAATATAACAATATACATTTCTCATCAATATTTAAGTAATATTTTCTGTAATAAATGATGATGATGAAGTTGCTAAATCACCCCCTTAGAGTCATGTGAGTTTTATGCTCTGAATACCTGTGACTAACAAGTTTTTTTTAAAAAAGAATTTAAGCAAATTTTTGCTTTTTTGTTCAAATTCATATTTGGGGTTGTATAAGTTGTGGGGGATTCAGTATTAAATTAATTACTGCTTGCCTGACTTGAAATTGTTTGATCCTTCTTGTGCTTACCCTTTGACTTTTGTAGTTTTCCTAGACACCCTGTGCACCTTACTTGCCTTTCTTTAATATATGCAAAAGGAAATGTACAAAAATGTTATTTAAAATATTTTTCAGCCAGATGCTTTGATGGTGATGTAATAAAACAAATACAAAGAGATGTGTAGCCTTCACACCAGTGACATCCAAAAACACAGTTCTAACTTGCCGAGCATTACCCAAAGTCACAAAAAAGCCTTTCTAAGAGCCATATGACCTTGCGATACGTGTTATAAAACATTCTCTATTCCCAAATGGGCTGACAACTGTATACAGTGATATAAATTATTATTCTGCACATTTTTATTTTAGTAACATGTCTCTTTTTATATGTCCACTCAAGGTCAGGACAACAGATATTGTGCTAGTTTGCCATTGAAACAGTAAAGACACTTCATAAAATACCATATCACAGGTTAAAAAAACTCATATTTAAATAATCTGTGACAAACTGTTGGGCATGCCATAACATGGAGCTGTATTTCTATAAAATTACCTTATTAATTAAGCTTACTTCATCATCAAGTTACCCTGTAAGTTCATTTGTATGTTTGTCTTATGAGGGGAATCATTCCATCAATTATTTTCCTGTTGAAGAGACAGTCCATAATATAATATCACATAATGGCACAGATTCAATTTGATGAGAAAACTTTTTTCAAAAATTATTAAGTGAAAACTAAATCTGAATATGAATTAGGTGAAAAATGTTTTTTCCTTGAATTGAATCTGGCAAGTTATGTGATAACCTGCATAGTACATGATGGAATATTTAGGTAGTTTTTTTTTTTTTTTAAGCAAATAGATGTTGCTATTGTAAATGTGAGTGTACATGTTTTAAAATCATGCCAATTTGTATTTTGTTGTAATAGAACCTCCTAGTATATGCTTATGGAATACGTCAACATGTGTTGAAGTCAATTTTATATTTAAAGGATCACCCTGGGTACCTAATGCTGAGTGCTGTGCCTTTTATGGCCTCCACTGGGCCATCCCTGGACAAGCATGTGCATGGTACACACCATTTTAGTAGATTTTTATACTACGCATGTGCCCTTCTAAAATCAGCACAGAGTAGGATATGTTAAAGGTTGGAAAGATATGGCAGCACCGGTGCTGTTCGCAAAACTGTATGCACCTGTGAACAAACTTTGTAGGTGAGACACCAGAATCACTGTATCAGACAGGGTGCTTTTTATCCAATAACACATAGCATTTATTTAATTCAATAAAGAGTGACAGGCAGACAAGGGCACATTGACCACCATTGTTAAGGCAATGTGCCATAAGCCTTAAAGGAGAACTAAGCTTAACTAAAGAAGTAGGCTAAAAATGTTGTACATTATGTTTTGTGCTTCTGTACCAGCCCAAGGCAACCACAGCCCTTTAGCAGAAAAGATGTGTCACCAAAGAAGCCCCAGTAGCTCCCCATCTTCTTTTCTGCTGATTCACTGCACATGCTCTGTGCTGCTGTCACTTACTGAGCTTAGGGACCCACTCACAATTTACAGTACCCATAGAATATAAATGTCACAATATAAGGCTGATTAGTAATTAATACAGATAATTACTACATGGCAGCACAGAAACCAGTACAATTAGCATCAGAATGTAATAATCAGCCCTGTAGAATCATCTTATTTTACAGGCCAACCTCATTTTCTTCTTGATAATTTGTGATGACCCTAAGCTTAGCTTCTCAACAGCTGCTCAGAGCCCACTGAGCATGTGAGTGTCACAGACACTTTCCAAGATGGTGACCCCCTGTGACAAGTTTGAAGTCCTGGATCACTGCTGCTATTGAGAAACTGAAACTTTATAATGGTGCAATACGTTCAGTATATAAAACATAGCATTTTTAGCCAAATTCATTTTTAGGGTTTAGTTCTCCTTTAAAGCTAAAATTGGAAGTATCTCTCCATTATAAAAACAAACTCCTTGTAAATGCCACCTTTAAACAAGAATCCAGGAAAAACCTGCATAAAAGGTATAATTTACCTATAACAGAATTAAGCTACAGAGGGGGAAACAAACATTTTGTCTGCATTATTCTCAATTCTTCTATACAGATTGCTTAGAAAAAGGGACAATTGTATCATACTTTAATGGACGTACTCCATATTAACATTCTTTGGGCTATCCCTGTCCCCATGCCCCATCAGAAGAACCCTCCTCAAAGCTTTAAAAGACACCCCCACCCCCTCTATGGCATCTTTGTTAGGAGCTTTTAGACAACCGTCGTAGAAGGTATAGGAACGTACTGAGTATGTCCACAAAAGTAAAATCACGGAAAGTATGATACAATTTTCCATTGTCCCTGGACATACTCCATATCAGCACTCTTGGGGACATAGCAAGCTTAATGCCCATTTGGGAGGGAACTAGGCATACTATCAGCTCCAGATGAAGAATTTAGTAATCTACAGGAGACTTTTTATGGGATTAGCCAATCTCAAATCCAACCAAGAGGATGAGAGCAATGAACAATAATACTAAGGAGAAGCAATCCTGCTAGGACCCAGTGCTACATAAGGAACTCACACTAAGAGTGACCCCAACCTGATTATCTCACATACCTGTAGTGAGAGGTGGACCTTGCCTGAGAGATCATAGAACCAACTTCCAGAATGTAACTATAATAGGCAGAGGAAGAACAGATGCAATGAACTCCTCCTAAGAGTCAAATGCATTCAATTGGAAGATACCTGTTAGACCATAGCAGATCTAGGTCTCTATACTTATTCAACCCAGAAAACTAGATGTTCTGTGCTAGGAATACCACATACACTTATTGAAAACAGAACCAATCTGATAGCATATCAAACAGGCAGCAATACAGTACAATACAGAAGACCCCAAAAGATAACAGAAAGATTGCTTTAAGGAAAAAGTATTGTGGATAGAACCCTATGCATCATGTCAGACATTCAAGATGCTTATATGTGATAATGCTGGCTCTTTTGCACAGGGCCTTCCTCATCTTTTGTACTGGTATTGCTTGTGATGTATATAACTCCATATGTTCCATGTATGTAATTAATGTGATTTAGTTATATACACATTTACTTTACATAGTTGCAAAATATGATTGTGCTAAATAAATACATATTAATAATAATAATAATAATAATAATAATAAATATACCATAGAGGGGTGGGGTGGCTTTTAAAGCTTTGTGGAGGGTCCTTCTGATGGGGCATGGGGGGCGGGGATATCCCAAAGAGTGCTGATATGGAGTACATCCAGGGAAACACTATTGGGTGAGCTTTAACAAAACCCTTTTCTTCAATTGTTCTTATTACTTTAAAACCAAATAAAAGTACTCAATAATTTCAGTTAATTAAAAAATAACATTTACAATTTTTGCAATTATTACTAATTAAACATCTAAAAAAACACAATATCACGTAAGAAACATCCCGGTAGTTAATGCGTTAAGAAGAAAATCTGAAAGACCCCTGAGCATCAGTAACACACTTACTACAAATAAAACGGCATTATTGAGAAATAGGAATCCTACTTTCTGACCCACTTCCCTGAACAATCACTTGTTTACTATAATGACCTTCTTCGTATCTTAGCTGCAACATGTTCCAAATGAATGATTTCCATATTTATACAAAAGAACGGCAGGGCCATTGGAACTTTACAACCAGCAGCTGCACATTTTATCTAAAATATAATAGTTTTTATAAAACTAATTCAAACAGGTGCATGCTTTTAGTTCAAGACAGATCAGATGCCTAGTCATTTAGGATTAATGCAAATACTCTTTGTTCTTTATGTTCTAGCCTTCGCTAAACCTCTTCTGTTACTGTTCATCCATAAAAAAAAAACCCAAAGACTTTTGGCATTATCAAGGGAGAAAAACATTCAATACTCCTAAAAAGCAAATAGATTTTTTCATAGATAAGCACTCTACTTGTGTTAAAATCAATTGCTTTCATCCTGATTACATTGCTTATAAAAAAATAAAAAAAAGATAACCAAACATTTGTTACATTATTATATGTAGATTCAGTTATACTGTGTTGGGGAGAAGTCCAATATATATGGAGTGTTTCTGGTCAATATAATGAATTTTAAAATAGATTTAAAATAAAAAAGTTAAGTATTGTACATGTATGAAGTACAGTATATGCAAGCCAAACATTGAGTGCTGCATCACACAGTGTTTACAGTGATTCCTTTTAAGGATTTCTTATAATATGTTACTATGGGCAGGCATGAACATTTCCAAGGCATAGGGGTTCAATTCAAGGCATAGGGGTTCAATTCAGGCTATAGCTGCTTTTTGCTTTGCAAATATGTTGATAAAACCAGTTTGAGTTTTATTTTCATTATGGCACATTATTTTCTTTAATAGCATCAATTTGATCACTGAAATAGGCAATATATAAGAAATATATATATATATATAAGAAGTTTGATACTAGCATGGGCATGACCAGTTATCATATGATATAGGCTGATGATCATGTCTGGAAACATAATGTCCCAAATAAGGTACATCAAACTCAAACTGTTTTGCTCAACATACATGCAGAAGCAAAAAAGCAATTGAACCATGGACATCAACATTGACAACTGCAAGCATGCATTCTAACCCCCTTTACCATCATGTCAGTTATTTACTAAAACCTGAATTTTTCTGGTGAGGGATTTAAAGGGGAAAACACAAATTTCTTTAGATTTCTCAAAATGTTCAAGATTTATTATACCCAGAGGCTGCTTAAAGGCTGTATTCATGATATATTCCATCTCAAACCTGTCAAGGTCAAGTAGACGTCAATGGCAGATGTCATGTTTACAACTGGAAGATATCACGTTCTGTGCTGGGTTTGATACGATAATCCGAACCCAACAGTTCACTATATTTTGTGGGTATTGTCTAAAAGAAGGGTGATTAGAACAGCAGTGCAAAGAACATATACTTATCTGAGCAGCATGTACTTCAATAACATGACGGCAGCTTGAGCTTATCTTAGTTAGACATACTTTTCTTTTTAAGCCTTTGGGGCCACAGCTAACTCTTATACAGCTAATGTGATCTTGATCTCAAGCAGCAATATATTTATCTGGTACAGCTGTTCTGGAAGAAGAGTTTGATAAATAGCATAATAATGGGCTTCAGCCAAGCTATCTGCTTATTACTTAATTTCACAAGTTGCTTTCAGCAACATACATATTTTCTGTGGATGAGAAAACAAAAAATATTTTTATTATATTGATTTTTTTCTCTCACGTGGCCCCTTGTCTTCTCTTCCTTCCATGCTCTACTGTTCTTTAGGTATTAGTCATCAGTGGCTAAGGGGCACATTTACTTAACTCGAGTGAATTAATAGAATAAAAAATACAAAGTATTTTTTTGGCTACTTCGACCATCGAATTGGCTACTTCGACCTTCGACTACGACTTCGGCTTTGAATCGAACGATTCGAACTAAAAATCGTTTGACTATTCGACCATTTGATTGTTGAAGTACTGTCTCTTTAAAAAAAGCTTCGACCACCTACTTCGCCACCTAAAACCTATCGAGCATCAATGTTAGCCTATGGGGAAGGTCCCCACAGGCTTTCTAGCCAATTTGGGATCGAAGGAAAATCGTTCGATCGATGGATTAAAATCCTTTGAAACGTTCAATTCAAAGGATTTAATTGTTCGTTCGATTTTTCCTTCGATCGCAGGAAATGCGGTAAATCCTTCGATATTCAAATTCAAAAGAGACTTGAACATGTTAAGATTAACAAAGGTCCAGGGCCAGATGGTATTCATCCCAGGGTAATTAGCGAGCTTAGCTCTGTGATTGCCAAACCTCTTTACTTAATTTTTCAGGATTCATTGAGATCTGGCATTGTGCCGAGAGACTGGCGAATTGCTAATGTGGTGCCTCTATTCAAAAAAGGATCCCGTTCTCAGCCTCAAAACTATAGGCCAGTTAGTCTGACGTCAGTATTAGGAAAGCTTTTCGAAGGGTTAATAAAGGATAAGATACTGGACTTCATAGCAAATCATAATACTATGAGTTTGTGCCAGCATGGTTTTATGCGTAATAGATCTTGCCAGACTAACTTAATTTCTTTTTACGAGAATGTAAGTAGAGACCTCGATTCTGGGATGGCAGTGGATGTGATTTACTTAGACTTTGCTAAAGCATTTGATACAGTGCCACACAAAAGATTACTGGTTAAATTAAGGAATGTTGGCCTGGAACATAGTATTTGTACCTGGATAGAGAACTGGCTAAAAGATAGACTACAAAGAGTGGTGGTAAATGGAACATTTTCTAATTGGACCAGTGTTGTTAGTGGAGTACCGCAGGGCTCTGTACTAGGTCCCTTGCTTTTCAACTTGTTTATTAATGACCTGGAGGTGGGCATTGAAAGTACTGTTTCTATTTTTGCAGATGATACTAAATTGTGCAGAACTATAGGTTCCATGCAGGATGCTGCCACTTTGCAAAGTGATCTGTTTAAACTGGAAAACTGGGCAGCAAACTGGAAAATGAGGTTCAACGTTGATAAATGCAAGGTTATGCACTTTGGCAAAAATAATATAAATGCAAGTTATACACTAAATGGCAGTGTGTTGGGAGTTTCCTTAAATGAAAAGGATCTAGGGGTCTTTGTAGATAACACGTTGTCTAATTCTGGGCAGTGTCATTCTGTGGCTACTAAAGCAAATAAAGTTCTGTCTTGCATAAAAAAGGGCATTAACTCAAGGGATGAAAACATAATTATGCCTCTTTATAGGTCCTTGGTGAGGCCTCATCTGGAGTATGCAGTTCAGTTTTGGACTCCAGTCCTTAAGAGGGATATAAATGAGCTGGAGAGAGTGCAGAGACGTGCAACTAAATTGGTTAGAGGGACGGAAGACTTAAGTTATGAGGGTAGACTGTCAAGGTTGGGGTTGTTTTCTCTGGAAAAAAGGCGCTTGCGAGGGGACATGATTACACTTTACAAGTACATTAGAGGACATTATAGACAAATGGCAGGGGACCTTTTTACCCATAAAGTGGATCACCGTACCAGAGGCCACCCCTTTAGACTAGAAGAAAAGAACTTTCATTTGAAGCAACGTAGAGGGTTCTTCACAGTCAGGACAGTGAGGTTGTGGAATGCACTGCCGGGTGATGTTGTGATGGCTGATTCAGTTAATGCCTTTAAGAATGGCTTGGATGATTTTTTGGACAGACATAATATCCAAGGTTATTGTGATACTAAACTCTATAGTTAGTATAGGTATGGGTATAAAGAATTTTAATTAAAAGTAGGGAGGGGTGTGTGTATGGATGATGGGTTTTCATTTGGAGGGGTTGATGGACCTTGTCTTTTTTCAACCCAATTTAACTATGTAACTATGTAACTATGTAACTATTCGAAGTCGAAGGATTTTACTTAGATGGTCGAATATCGAGGGTTAATTAACCCTCGATATTCGACCAATAGTAAATATGCCTTTTAGTGTAAAAAAATAGCATGGCTGATTAAGGCTTTTCTGAGGATTGATAAAGGAATTATTAATACATCTGCATGCTTAAAAGCTAATGCTGCGCTTCAGGCAAGAAGAAATCATCTCTACATTTATTTCCCAATTACTATTAACATTACACAAAATATATTTTATATTCTCCATTTCAATGGTTCAAATTATGTTTGGTGTTTATCTACAACAGCTATTATCTTGGTCATTTTCTTTTTTTTTTTAAGTTCAAATGCACAAATTGTTTAAATGACCCATTCACTTTTTTCTACTTAATTCCTCAGCCATTAATCCAATGCATTGATTTAAGCTTTCTCATCTTATGCTCATTTAACTGCTCCAAAAAGTCATTTTGTATATTACTATAGTAAAGCCTCTTTCATTTGAGAGCATTTGAGATCAGTGATATTGAAAAGATCCATCAGGAACGCACAGTGAAAAATACAGCAATAGCAGATAAAACACACATTTTGCACCTGTCGTGTTTGTTCTATGTTCAAATTAACTATTAATATATAAATGTACCATAAACATGGAATTGTTGATATTACATCTAGAAACTGCATATCGTGCAGAACATATTAAACAAAAACCACAACCCATATGAATACATCACGTTGCTTCTTCAATAAAGGGGAAATACTCCATTTTTTACATGAGCCTGGGTTTATGTACAAAAAGTGCAATAACACTGGACTACAAAAATTAATTATACATTTTTTTTACACAATTTTACATAGGAATGCATCATTATGCTTCTACAATAAAGGGGGAAATACTCCTTATTTGACATGAGCTCATTCTGTTGGGTTTATGTACAAAATGTGCAATAATACACTTTTTTTATACAGACATACTGTACCTTATTCCACAGATTGAAAAGAACCCATAATATCTGTAATTCATAAACCCCATTCCCCAATCCCTATGATTCCGGCAGTGTCATGCCACCCCTCCCTCATCTTGTTCTATTGTAAATTGATGGATTCTGGAGTTGAAGCCACTCTGCTTTCTAATCTCTAAATCCACTACTTCACAATGGAACAAGATGAACTAAAGGTTGCATGACTTTGAAGGTTTGGAAAATGTTTTTTCAAGTCAGATTCGGGCTATCAAACAACTTTGATTCCTTTAAATCTGAGGAATTATAAAAAACAATATTTGCTTCTGGGAGTTTACTACAGCCATATGCAAAGTTACAATAATCAAGGCGGGAGATAAGAGACTGGATAAGTGTTTTGGTTGTATCTGAACTGAGATACGGTCATATTCATTGTGCAGCTGAATATGACATGATTTGGCAAGTGTCTAGATGTGCAGTGAACAAGACAGATGAGAGTCAAAGATAATTCCTAGGCAGCATGCTTGTGTAGTGTGTGTTGTTGTGAGTGTTATCTGTGGGACAAGGGAAGATCTTGGAGGATATACAATGAATTCTGTTTTAGAAAGATTAAATTTCAAGTGGCACTGCAACAGGAGGAGATAGCAGAAAGACAGTCCATAACTTGGGAAAGTACTGAAGGAGAGAGGTCAGTAGTAGACAAGTAGAGTTGGGTGTCATCAGCATCAGCAAGGTGGTACTCAAGTTCAAATGACTGAATACGTTTTCTAGGGAAGTAGTATAGAGTGAGAACAGTAGAGGGGCAAAGACAGAGCCTTGAGGAACTCAACAAAGAGAGAAAATGTAGAGGAAGTAGCATTAGAGAAAGCAACTTTATAGGAATGATCAGAAGTATAAGATGTAAACCATGATAGAGCAGTGTCATGAGAGGCAGCTGAGTATGGAATAGGAGGAGTGGGTGGTCTACCGTGTCAAAGGCTGAATAGAGATTTAGAAGGATCAGTATGGAGTAGTGACCTTTAGACTTTACCAGGAAATTATTGGTTACTTTGTAGTTTCAGTTGAGTGTGTTGGGCGGAAGCCAGATTGCAGGGGGTCGAGAAGGGAATTCTGAGATGTTGGATCAGGCATTCGTAAAGAAGCTTTTCCAGTAATTTGGATGCAAACAGAAGAAGGGAAACTGGACGATAGTTGGTGGGAGAGATGGGATCAAGGGAAGGTTTTTATGAAGATAGGAGTAATTACTGCCTGTTTGTATAAAGATGAAAAAGTACCAGTAGAATCTGAAAGTTTACATAGATGGGTAAGTGCTGGACAGAGTGTTTCAAAGATTGGGTAAAGGAAGTGAGGGAAAGAGAAGTTGGTGTGGTTAGAGTTTGAAACTTACATTTGAGGGAGACAGAGAAATCCAACCCTGCCACTGTGATGATCTCCAGGTCTAAGGATATGAGTAAAATAGAAGCCTCCATAGGAGAGGCAGTGTAAGTGGGAGAGAGCCATGTTTCAATGATAGCCAGAAGGTGAAGAGATTTGGATATGAAGAGGTCATGAACTACTGGGAGTTTATTGCAGATTGATCATGCAAGCGAGAGGGCACATGAGAAAGGCAGAGAGGGTGATGACTTTGTAAATAAGGTTTGCAGGATTAGACGTGCGTAAGGTCTTAGAGTTTGAAAAAGACGTTGACAAGTGATTGTATGTAGGAATAGCCACATACAGGCGTATACATAACTATCACAATTGTCATTGTTAAATTATATAAATATGCAATTGGGGACACTGTACATATTTATATAAATCAACAGTGGCAACTATAATATTATTGCCTTGTGCTACATTCCTGCATCGAGTTGGGTACCAATGGGCATCTGCAGAATACCCACAGTATGATTGGGACTCTGTCGTATTATTCTTCATTTGCCCAGTGTGCGGGTGCCCTGCAGGCACCTGATCCTCTGCAGTGGGAGAGGGCTAAAGGTTGGCAATGCCGGGGAAACAGCTAAAAAAGTGTTCTAATGATTAAAATGCTTGCTGTGACGTCAATTCTGGTCATTTTTTATGGTTAAAAATTCACAAAAACAAATTCATTACTTCTAGTTTTATGTTTCATTTAATTGTGGAAAAGTCAATCACATTGAGTTCATGTAAGCACATCATGTACATCTAGAGCTAAGTAAGGTTTTTAACAATGTCCATACTATCCGTAAGACTTTAGCAGGTCTCTTGATTTACTTTCTGATAGAATTACAAGAACAAAATATACTGTCAGAAATTAAACTGTTCTATACTTGTCAAAAATGATACTGGCTGGAGGGGCACACTAGACAGGCTCCTCTTTATTATTCTGATTGCTTTGAAAGTGCTCATATTGTACTTCAGAAAAAGCTGGTCCTTGAGCAAGATGAACACACTTTTTTTCCTTTGTCTCCCTCAGCTATATTAACAAAAAACTTGCACAATAATCGTCATAAACCAGTGCCTGTCATTACCTAATGTGAGTGTATACAGTCTCATTTCAAATAGTTAATTCTTGGCTTTTCCACCAGAAAAACAGTTTCAGGCAAATATTGTACAAACAAATATCATATAGCTAATGGACTAATGGATTAGTTCATTGTGATTGATTTGTGTCTGAAGCAATACCTCTAGGGACATACAAGTAAGTGAATCTTTTTATAATTATCACATGAAGCTCTGTAATTCTATAACAGGATCTAATAGGCTGGTATACCCCAATAGTCTTTAAGGAGTAGTAATTTACATACCCATTTAACAACAATTCGGTGATAGTGCCCAGACAGTGATGTAACTACCAGAGGTGCAGGAGTGCACTTGCATCTAGGTCAGCAACCCCTTGGGGCCTACTGGAACCAAAATAAGGCATATTGTGGGCATCAGGGCAAAGGAAAATTGGAGAGATTCTGTGCTGGGGGTCTGGCAGGGGCCCAGGGTGCACATCCTTTGCATGGGCCTGTCCTTGCCTAGTTATGCCACTGTGTCTGGAAGTATACATGTTACAGGGAAATGTCACTAATTTCAATCATTTACATTTCACAATGTAGTATTCTTCCTTAGTCTTTTATTGATTTGGGAATTTCAATTGTGCATTGCACACTTTAAGGTGTGCACAAATATAACTTTTTCAGAAAGATGTTTCATAACATACAGTACACTGCGCACTAACACAAACTTTAAAATTCTCAATCTTTCTCTCACTGTTAGAGTAGTTGCTAAACAAGTTCTGGGTTCGCAAAAACGATATTAAATTCTTGTAAAAGAAAAATTTGTTCTCACAGAGGCATACATTTTCGCATTGCCAATATTTTAATTTATTATATTCCCCCAATATTTTTATAAACCTCCCCGACACTCAGGAAAGTTTTGATAAATTGGTAAAATCTTGAATAAATCCTTCGGGAGTATATTTAATAAACCACCACCACTTGTTTAAAAATGTTGCTCAAGGTCCTGCCCATGCAATTGCTTTTAAGGGGTTGTTTAAATTCCAAAAACTTTTTTTCAATTGAATTGTTTCCAGTTTGTTCACCAGAAATACATTTTTTTCAATTGATATCCACTTATTATATTTGATCGGTTTTCTAAAATTTAAGATTAAAGTTTAATGTTCCTGTTTCGGTGTTTCAGTCTGGCAGCTTAGTGATCCAGGTGCAGATTCCGAACTTTTACAATTTGCTACATTTTGGGGGTTATTTATCAAAGGTCGAATTTTAGAGTAATGTGAATTTTTCTAAACTCTAATAAATTAGATTTTATTCACAATTCGAATGGTTCGAACTTGGCAACAATTTGGCTTATCAATACTATTAACATCTTCAAATAGTTCAAGGGACCTCTGCCATTGACTTGACACTGAACTCGGAAATAGAAGAACATTTACTGGCACGCATGGCAAATGCAAGTAGGGACAAGTCCTTGCGTGTTTATTTGTGAGTGCAACATTTCAAGGGGTTGCTACCCCAAAATAAACACACAAGGGCTTGTCCCAGCTTGCATTTGCCACATGTGTATGTGAATTTTCTTCTCTTTCCAAGATTGGGAGGGTGCCGATCCCTCCGCCATTGAGCACCAGGCACGCAATATCTGGAAGACCAGGGTGTGCGTTTTGGATCAATTATTTTTCTACATGAACTCAGCAGGTTTTAGGTGCCAAATACTTGAATTAGAACTGTTTCTAGAGTCAAGAGGTGATAAATTTCACATTAGAATTCAAATTCGAGTTGGTGCTTTTCAATTCGCAATTGTTTTGACCAAAAAAAATTTGAAAATGTATTCAAATTTACCATTCGAAACATAGTAAATCTGCCCCCAAGTTGATACAATTAGTTGAAACATTTCTCAGGAAATATTGTGGAATATTAGCAATGATTGTATCAATTCTAACAGCTGCCTTTAATGAAACTCAGGGATTCAGCTCAGCAGGGCAAAATGTAAGAAATCATTTTAATGAAATAAAATAAGAAATCTATTTTATGTATCAATTTATACATCAGTTTACAGAGTCAGTGACAGATCCCCCTGAACTGCTTCAGAAAGACATAAAAAATTAAACTTTAAATTTAGAAATAATGTCAGAAATAGAAAAGTAATTAAAGGATTTTTTTTATTTCTGGTTAACTATCTGAAAACAACTGAACTGAAAAAAATGTTTGAAGATGAACAACCCCTTTAATTAAAAATGTTTTCTGAAAGGTGAAAAGCAAAAAAAAGTGTAGAAAAAATGTATTTGGTATTTTAAATGTGAATGCAAGATTCCATATCTGTCACTGTTAATGCTGAATTAAACTTAACCTGTATTATTTAAATTGCCATCACCCTGAAAGCAGAAAGACCTGTATTCACTTATCAGAAATCTGATATATTCTTTTAGAAATGATAAACAGCGTTAAAGAAAATTAATTTGCTTTTACGTAATAAAAGATACAAACATAATAAGCATTTGCAAAATAAGAATAAAAATTAGCATTTTTAGCATTAGCATTAGAAGAAGGCTTGCTCTAGTTTTAATCTCATTTGGTCAGTCGGGTTCTAAGTCTCTCTTTACTCCTTACTAATTATAATATGCCTAAACAGGGATTTACAAATGTATACTATCTATGGTACTCTCTGCTGATTCGTTTGAAACAATATGAAGACTAAAAACATTGATGCTTTCTTTTGGAACTTTACACAATACCTTTAATGACCACACGGTGTCTGAACTGGGTACCCCCATTCCCCTTTTTTATAATCGTGGGGGGGGGAGTTTCCTATGTTTGCTCCCCTTAGGCTTAGGTCTGTGAACCTCAGCCAGTGTATAGACATAATAGTCTTTTTTCTATTTTCTTCTTTTTTCTTTTTCTTCTTTCTTTTAGGTACAGGGTTACTGGGTCCTATTGGTAGATGATATCTAACATCAAGAGAGGCCCCTCTATTGAAAGGTTTGTAGCTCTGGTACCTGATTGTCTATGTAAAGAATGTGTTTGTTTCTACTTTTTTTTTTTCCGTTAAATGTACAACAACTCTAGATGTCCATGCGAGCTGGGAAAATCCTTTGATAATGGTCTCCTTATTTAATGGTGTCCCATATTTGAGTCAAGCTATAATGGATACTGGGCGCACAGTAAGGTTACTAATATCTAAGCCTCAATCCCTGTACATGATATGTAAGCTAGCCCAATGTATGCTATATATGACTAACCTAAAGTGTGGCTAAGATAGTATCTCTTAATGTTAAAGGACTTAATAGTAGGGATGCACCGAATCCACTATTTTGGATTTGGCCGAATCCCCGAATCCATCTTGGAAGATTCGGCCGAATACCGAACCGAATCCGAACCCTACTTTGCATATGCAAATTAGGAGCGGGAAAGGAAAAAGTGGGAAAAAATTGGTTTGCTTTCTTGTTTTGTAACACAAAGTCGCATGAAATCCCACCCACCCCACAATTTGCATATGCAAATTAGGATTCGGATTCGGTTCGGCCAGGCACAAGGATTCGGCCGAATCCGAATCCTGCTGAAAAAGGCCGAATCTTGGCCGAATCCCGAACCGAATCCTGGATTCGGTGCATCCCTACTTAATAGTGTAACTAAACGTTATTTAGCAATGAAAGAAATTAAAGCCTTAAAAGCAGATATTGCTTTCTTGCAAGAGACGCACTTTGTAGCTAACGGAATTGCACGGTTATATTCTAAATACTACCCAATAGCATATCACGCTTCAGGGCCCAATAAAAAGGCAAGGGTAGCTCCTGTTATTCATAAGGACTGCCCATTAAAAGTCAAGCAAACTATTAGTGACCCTAAAGGACTAGAGATGGCGCGAACTGTTCGCCGGCGAACTTGTTCGCGCGAACATCGGGTGTTCGCGCTCGCCGGAAGTTCGCGAACGTCGCGCGACGTTCGCCATTTTGGGTTCGCCATTGTTGGCGCTTTTTTTTGCCCTCTCACCCCAGACCAGCAGGTACATGGCAGCCAATCAGGAAGCTCTCCCCTGGACCACTCCCCTTCCCTATAAAAACCGAAGCCCTGCAGCGTTTTTTCACTCTGCCTGTGTGTGCTGAAGAGATAGTGTAGGGAGAGAGCTGCTGCCTGTTAGTGATTTCAGGGACAGTTGAAAGTTTGCTGGCTAGTAATCGTGTTGATACTGCTCTGTTATTGGAGGGACAGAAGTCTGCAGGGGTTTGAGGGACATTTAAGCTTAGGTAGCTTTGCTGGCTAGTAATCTACCTTCTACTGCAGTGCTCTGTATGTAGCTGCAGTGGGCAGCTGTCCTGCTTCTGATCTCATCTGCTGACTGCTGCAATAACAGTAGTCCTTGTAAGGACTGCTTTTATTTATTTTTTTGTTGTTTTACTACTACTACTACTACTACTACTACTATAAGAGCCCAGTGCTATTAGTCTAGCAGTGTTGGGGAGTGGGACTGGTGTGCTAATCTGCTGCTCCTAGTAGTTCAGCAGCACCAACTGTAATTTTTTTTTTTAATATTCATTTTTTTTTTATTTTACTTTTTTTTATTTTACTACCGCTGTAGTAGTGTATAAGTTGACCTTTTAGGCATTATTTGCCCTGTAGGCATTTTTTGCCCAGTGTGTTATTCAACCAACTGCCATCTAGCTGTGTGACCTTGTTCACATTCTGTCTAAATATCCATAATATTACCGTCTCCAGAAAAAACACCGGAGTGACTGTTTTC
The DNA here is from genome assembly GCA_038501925.1 of Xenopus petersii. NCBI lineage: Eukaryota > Metazoa > Chordata > Amphibia > Anura > Pipidae > Xenopus > Xenopus petersii. Next base: position 65,503,748 of record CM076681.1, on the reverse strand, counting down.
AAGCAGCCATAATAAATTTTACGTAATCCGTATCCATCGCTGTAGTAGTGTATAAGTTGACCTTTTAGGCATTATTTGCCCTGTAGGCATTTTTTGCCCAGTGTGTTATTCAACCAACTGCCATCTAGCTGTGTGACCTTGTTCACATTCTGTCTAAATATCCATAATATTACCGTCTCCAGAAAAAACACCGGAGTGACTGTTTTCAAGCAGCCATAATACATTTTACGTAATCCGTATCCATCGCTGTAGTAGTGTATAAGTTGACCTTTTAGGCATTATTTGCCCTGTAGGCATTTTTTGCCCAGTGTGTTATTCAACCAACTGCCATCTAGCTGTGTGACCTTGTTCACATTCTGTCTAAATATCCATAATATTACCGTCTCCAGAAAAAACACCGGAGTGACTGTTTTCAAGCAGCCATAATAAATTTTACGTAATCCGTATCCATCGCTGTAGTAGTGTATAAGTTGACCTTTTAGGCATTATTTGCCCTGTAGGCATTTTTTGCCCAGTGTGTTATTCAACCAACTGCCATCTAGCTGTGTGACCTTGTTCACATTCTGTCTAAATATCCATAATATTACCGTCTCCAGAAAAAACACCGGAGTGACTGTTTTCAAGCAGCCATAATAAATTTTACGTAATCCGTATCCATCGCTGTAGTAGTGTATAAGTTGACCTTTTAGGCATTATTTGCCCTGTAGGCATTTTTTGCCCAGTGTGTTATTCAACCAACTGCCATCTAGCTGTGTGACCTTGTTCACATTCTGTCTAAATATCCATAATATTACCGTCTCCAGAAAAAACACCGGAGTGACTGTTTTCAAGCAGCCATAATAAATTTTACGTAATCCGTATCCATCGCTGTAGTAGTGTATAAGTTGACCTTTTAGGCATTATTTGCCCTGTAGGCATTTTTTGCCCAGTGTGTTATTCAACCAACTGCCATCTAGCTGTGTGACCTTGTTCACATTCTGTCTAAATATCCATAATATTACCGTCTCCAGAAAAAACACCGGAGTGACTGTTTTCAAGCAGCCATAATAAATTTTACGTAATCCGTATCCATCGCTGTAGTAGTGTATACGTTGATCTTGTGGGCATTATTTGCACAGTGTTTTCTTCAAACCGCCATCTAGCTGTGTGAGCTTGTTCACATTTTGTCTAAATATTGATAATATTATCGTCTCTAGAAAAACCACTTGAGTTACTTTTTTTCAAGCAGCATTCTTATATTTTACGTAATCCGTATCCACCGCTGTGTATACGTTGACCTTGTAGGCATTATTTGCACAGTGTTTTCTTCAAACCGCCATCTAGCTGTGTGAGCTTGTTCACATTTTGTCTAAATATTGATAATATTATCGTCTCTAGAAAAACCACTTGAGTTACTTTTTTTCAAGCAGCATTCTTATATTTTACGTAATCCGTATCCACTGCTGTGTATACGTTGACCTTGTAGGCATTATTTGCACAGTGTTTTCTTCAAACCGCCATCTAGCTGTGTGAGCTTGTTCACATTTTGTCTAAATATTGATAATATTATCGTCTCTAGAAAAACCACTTGAGTTACTTTTTTTCAAGCAGCATTCTTATATTTTACGTAATCCGTATCCACCGCTGTGTATACGTTGACCTTGTAGGCATTATTTGCACAGTGTTTTCTTCAAACCGCCATCTAGCTGTGTGAGCTTGTTCACATTTTGTCTAAATATTGATAATATTATCGTCTCTAGAAAAACCACTTGAGTTACTTTTTTTCAAGTAGCATTCTTATATTTTACGTAATCCGTATCCACCGCTGTGTATACGTTGACCTTGTAGGCATTATTTGCACACTGTTTTCTTCAAACTGCCATCTAGCTGTGTGTATTATCGTTTCCAGAAAAACCAACTGAGTTTTTGTTGTTGTTGTTTTTTTAAAAATAATGCCAGGCAAAGGCAGGCCGCCACGCAGAGGCCGTGCTAGGGGCCGTGCTGCTATGCAATCCTGTGGCCCTAGCAAATTGCCCAGTTTTAAAAAGCCAATGACCCTGAACTCCCAAAATGCTGAAGAGGTAGTTGACTGGCTTACACAGCACACCCCATCCTCTACCGTTTCTAACTTTACCACAACATCCTCCTCATCCTCCACTGCTATGGCCACCCCACGTAACACTTCCTCCACCACCGGTGCCCCTTCTTCACTGGAATCAGAGGAGTTATTTTCCCATGAGTTTCTTGAACTGAGTAATGCGCAACCATTATTGGCAGAAGAAGATGAAGGAGATGAGGACGTTACACCAGATTTAATTCTATCAGAGAACACGACAGAGATGGACATAATGATGAGTGATGAGGAGGAGGTCCCCGCTGCTGCTTCCTTCTGTGATGTGTCAGAAGAAATTGATGCATCTGAGGAGAATGATGATGAGGAGATTGATGTTTTGTGGGTGCCTAGTAGAAGAGAGCAAGAGGAGGGTAGTTCAGATGGAGAGACGGAGAGTCAGAGAGGCAGTAGGAGAATAAGACTTAGAAGAAGCAGGGAGGACAGCCCGCAGGGATCAGTAGGGCAACAACATGTATCGGCACCTGTGTTCAGCCGGCCAACGCACCCGCCATTGCCGCCAATGCCGCCAACTTCTACTGTTACCGCCAGATCGCACACTTCCAAAAAGTCAGCAGTGTGGGATTTTTTTAATGTGTGTGCCTCTGACAAAAGCATTGTAATTTGCAATGAGTGCAGTCAGAAACTGAGCCTTGGTAAGCCCAACAGCCACATAGGTACAACTTCTATGCGAAGGCACATGAGCGGCAAGCACAAAGCACTTTGGGAGCAACACCTCAAAGGCAACAGGCAAACTAAAAGCCACACTCCTTCTGGTCCAGCATCTTACTGCTCTACCTCTGCTCTCCTTGACCCATCTGAACCACCCTCCACTCCGCCTTCCACCTTGACCACCTGTTCCCATTCCCAGTCATCTGCCACCAGCCAAGTTTCTGTGAAGGCCATGTTTGAGCGCAAGAAGCCAATGTCTGACTGTCACCCCCTTGCCCGGCGTCTGACAGCTGGCTTGTCTGCACTCTTAGCCCGCCAGCTTTTACCATACCAGCTGGTGGACTCTGAGGCCTTCCGCAAATTTGTAGCAATTGGGACACCGCAGTGGAAGGTACCCAGCCGCAATTTTTTTTCTAAAAAGGGAATACCACACCTGTACCAACATGTGCAGAGCCAAGTTACCGCATCTCTGTCACTTAGTGTTGGGCCAAAGGTCCATATGACTACTGACGCATGGTCCTCCAAGCATGGTCAGGGCAGGTATGTCACCTACACTGCCCACTGGGTGAACTTGGTAATGGCTGGGAATGGGAAGCAGGGAATGGGTAGCTCAACAACAACAACAACAGTGGAGTTGGTGTCACCGCCACGGATTGCACGCGGTTCTGCCACCACCTCTACTCCTCCATCGCTCTCTACCTCGTCTTCTTCCTCTTCTTCTTCTTACTCTGCTGCTGGGTCCTCCTTCTCCTCCTCCACACCTGTGCACCCCCAGCTCCCCCTAGGCTATTCGACGTGCCAGGTACGCCGTTGTCACGCTGTCTTGGGGATGACGTGCCTGGAAAGCAAAAACCATACCGGATCTGTACTCCTGTCATCTCTGCAGTCACAGGCCGATCGGTGGCTGACCCCACACCAACTGCAGATCGGAAAAGTGGTGTGTGACAATGGAAGCAATCTGTTGGCAGCGTTGAGACTGGGCAATTTAACACATGTGCCCTGCATGGCACATGTGTTAAATTTAATAGTCCAACGTTTTGTCTCCAAGTACCCAGGATTCCAGGACGTTCTCACCCAGTCCAGAAAGGTGTCGGCCCATTTCAGACGTTCCTACACAGCCATGGCACGCCTTGCTGACATTCAGCAGCGCTACAACATGCCAGTCAGGCGTTTGATTTCTGACAGCCAGACTCGCTGGAATTCAACGCTCCTTATGTTGGAACGTCTGCTGCAACAACAAAGGGCCGTCAACGAGTACCTTTTTGAACTGGGTGGTAGGACTGGATCTGCAGAGCTGGGGATTTTTTTCCCCCGTTACTGGGTGCTTATGCGCGATGCCTGCAGGCTCATGCGACCTTTTGAAGAGGTGACAAATATGGTCAGTCGCACCGAAGGCACCATCAGCGACCTAATACCCTTCGCTTTCTTCCTGGAGCGTGCCGTGCGACGAGTGACAGATGAGGCTGTAGACCAGCGTGACGAGGAGCTGGAAGCGCACGATTTCTGGTCGGAATCACCAGAACGAACCCAGGCACCTGCTGCAACGCAGGGAGAGGTGCCAGAAGTGGAGTCAGAGGAGGAAGGTGGCTTTGTGGAGGAGGAGGAGGAGGACCAACAGGAGCAGGCTTCCCAGGGGGCTAGTGGTGACCTTTTGGGGACCCCTGGTCTTGTACGTGGCTGGGGGGAGGAGACCGTGGATGATGCAGTCCTTGATAATGAGGAAGCGGAGATGGATAGCTCTGCATCCAACCTTGTGAGAATGGGGTCTTTCATGCTGTCATGCCTGTTGAAGGACCCCCGTATCAAGAGGCTTAAGGAGAAGGACCTGTACTGGGTCGCAATGCTACTAGACCCTCGGTACAAGCATAAAGTGGCAGAAATGTTACCAACATACCACAAGTCCGAAAAGATGCGCCATTTACAAACCAGCCTGCAAAACATGTTGTACAATGCTTTTAAGGGTGATGTCACTTCAGGAACTCATCAACATTCCAGGGGCAGAGGTGCCAGTAATCCTGCCACGAGCACACCTGCAAGGACAAAGCCCTTTGGCCGGTCTGTAACGTCAGACATGCAAATGTTTTTCTGTCCAAGGCAGCGCCACAACCCTTCTGGATCCACCCTCAAAGAACGCCTCGACCGGCAGGTAGCGGACTACCTGGCATTAACTGCAGATATCGACACTCTGAGGAGCGATGAACCCCTGGACTACTGGGTGCGCAGGCTTGATCTGTGGCCAGAGCTGTCACAATTTGCCATGAACCTCTTGTCTTGCCCAGCCTCAAGTGTGCTCTCAGAAAGGACCTTCAGTGCAGCAGGAGGGATTGTAACTGAGAAGAGAACTCGCCTAGGTCACAAAAGTGTCGATTACCTGACCTTTATTAAAATGAATGAGGGGTGGATCTCGGAGGGTTACTGCACGCCGGAAGACTTGTTCTGACTTCTATGCAGCTGTCCTTCTCTTCAAGCCTCATGACTCCACACACAGCTGTCCTTTAGCGTCCTCCTCCCTCCGCCACCGTTACAAACTAGGGTGCAAACCCTACTGGTTTAATTTTTTCTGGCCTCTGTGCTTCAGTGGCTGCAACCAAAAAAACTGGGCAAACAATGTCTACAAGGTCAACGTATGGCGAAAAATGACTATTTTCAGCATTTATATGGCATATTTTTTCTGGCAACTGTGCTTCAGTGGCTGCGTCCAAAAAAATGCATATTTTCTGCATTTATATGGCATAATTTTTCTGGCCTCTGTGCTTCAGTGGCTGCAACCAAAAAAATGCATATTTTCTGCATTTATATGGCATAATTTTTCTGGCCTCTGTGCTTCAGTGGCTGCAACCAAAAAAATGCATATTTTCTGCATTTATATGGCATAATTTTTCTGGCCTCTGTGCTTCAGTGGCTGCAACCAAAAAAATTTATATTTTCAGCATTTATATGGCATAATTTTTCTGTCAACTGTGCTTCAGTGGCTGCGACCAAAAAAATGCATATTTTCTGCATTTATATGGCATAATTTTTCTGGCCTCTGTGCTTCAGTGGCTGCAACCAAAAAAATTTATATTTTCAGCATTTATATGGCATAATTTTTCTGGCAACTGTGCTTCAGTGGCTGCGACCAAAAAAATGCATATTTTCTGCATTTATATGGCATAATTTTTCTGGCCTCTGTGCTTCAGTGGCTGCAACCAAAAAAATTTATATTTTCAGCATTTATATGGCATAATTTTTCTGGCAACTGTGCTTCAGTGGCTGCGACCAAAAAAATGACTATTTTCAGCATTTATATGGCATATTTTTTCTGGCCTCTGTGCTTCAGTGGCTGCGGCCAAAAAAACTGGGCAAACAATGCCTACAAGGTCAACGTATGGCAAAAAATGACTATTTTCATTTTTCGTTGACCTTGTAGGCATTGTTTGCCCAGTTTTTTTGGCCGCAGCCACTGAAGCACAGAGGCCAGAAAAAATATGCCATATAAATGCTGAAAATAGTCATTTTTTGCCATACGTTGACTCAACGTATATGGCAAAAAATGACTATTTTCAGCATTTATATGGCATATTTTTTCTGGCAACTGTGCTTCAGTGGCTGCGACCAAAAAAACTGGGCATACAATGCCTACAAGGTCAACGTATGGCAAAAAATGACTATTTTCAGCATTTATATGGCATATTTTTTCTGGCAACTGTGCTTCAGTGGCTGCGTCCAAAAAACTGGGCAAACAATGTCTACAAGGTCAACGTATGGCGAAAAATTACTATTTTCAGCATTTATATGGCATATTTTTTCTGGCAACTGTGCTTCAGTGGCTGCGTCCAAAAAAAACTGGGCAAACAATGTCTACAAGGTCAACGTATGGCGAAAAATGACTATTTTCAGCATTTATATGGCATATTTTTTCTGGCAACTGTGCTTCAGTGGCTGCGTCCAAAAAAACTGGGCAAACAATGCCTACAAGGTCAACGTATGGCAGTTGTTTAAAGAGAACAGTAGATTACTAGCCAGCAAAGCTACCTAACCTAAAATGTCCCTCAAATCCCTGCAGACTTCTGTCCCTCCAATACAGAGCAGTATCAAGCAGATTACTAGCCAGCAAACTTACTATCATCTGTCCCTGAAATCACTAACAGCTCTCCCCCTACACTATCTCTTCCAAGCACACACAGGCAGATTTTTCAGATACATTTTTGCCCTTGATCCCCCTCTGGCATGCCACTGTCCAGGTCGTTGCACCCTTTAAACAACTTTAAAATCATTTTTCTGGACAGAAATGTCTTTTTTAGATGTTAAAGTTCGCCTTCCCATTGAAGTCTATGGGGTTCGCGAACCGTTCGCGAACCGCTCGCATTTTTGCGCAAGTTCGCGAATATGTTCGCGAACTTTTTTTCCGACGTTCGCTACATCCCTATAAAGGACATTACTTATTGCTAGTAGGCAGCTATGCAAGTAGACTAGTAGCCCTTTTAAAGGAAAACTATACCCCCAAAATGAACACTTAAGCAACAGATACTTCATATCATATTAAATGGCATATTAAAGAATCTTACCAAACTGGAATATATATTTAAGTAAATCTTGCCCTTTTACATCTCTTGCCTTGAGCCACCATTTCGTGATGGTCTCTGTGCTGCCTCAGAGATCACCTGACCAGAAATACTTCAACTCTAACTGTAACAGGAAGAAGTGTGGAAGCAAAAGATACAACTCTGTCTGTTAATTGGCTCATGTGACCTAACATGTATGGTTTGTTGGTTTGTTTGAGAGTGCAGTGAATCCTATGATCCCAGGGGGCTGTCCTTATTTTTTAAAACGGCAATTTTCTATTTATGATTACCCAATGGCACATACTACTAGAAAAGTATATTATTATGAAAATGGTTTATTTGCATGAAGCAGGATTTTACATATGAGCTGTTTTATGCAATATCTTTTTATAGAGACCTACATTGTTTGGGGGGGTATAGTTTTCCTTTAAATATCTATTCACCCAATAAACATCAGCTCCATTTTCTGAGAAGGATGATTGCTAAAATTGAGAACTCGGAGTCCCTATATGGGGTAGTAGGGGGAGATTTCAATATGGTCTATTCGCAAGATGTAGACCGCTCCCACCCTTCCCCGGATAAACAGGCACACTTGTTGTCATGTAACTTTAGGAAGCTGATGCGACAGACACATTGGTTTGACTCCTGGCGTATTAACCATCCTAAGGAAAAGCAGTATACCTAAGAGGACATTAAAAGAGATCCAAAACGTATTTCATAAATTTATCTGGAGACAAAAAAGCCATAGAATAACTAAATCAGTCCTGACAGGGCCTAGGGCCTCGGGAGCCCTAGGAGTGCCCTGTGTAACAAACATACTATGCAGCAGCACAAATAAGACAAGTGATGGCCTGGTCATCTCAGGCCTGTTCCAGTGCCTGGGTTAACATTGAAAACTCAGTGGCACTGGAAACTCCTAATAATATTCAAATATGGTCAGTCAATATCAAAGACAAGGCAGGAAAGGGCTTGCTGCCAACCACACAGCTTACTATGAAGATTTGATATAAATTAAGGCATAAGCGGGAGTTGATATCACAATATTCCTTAAATACAAGCTACCTATACAACCCTAATTTCCCTCCAGGGATGAATACATCTTTCTGTGGGCGCTGGGGACGCACAGGTATATTCACGATAAGAGACTTCCTGGATGGACGTACCTGTGCGCCCTTAACTTTTCAGGAATTAAAAAATGTAATGCCAAATTCCACCTTATACCAATTTGAGTATCTTCAATTACGGCACTTTATAAATCCGTATTATATTAATGCAAAAGAAGCTGGGAGTACAGCATTTGAAATATTAGCTAAGAAGGGCTTACCACAAAAGGGCCTTATCTCTAAGATATACAGGCTTCTTAATAGTCCATCCATGGTAGGTATGGGACACCATAAGTATATGGTTAAATGGAACATAAAAACATCAAATCGAATGTCGCAAAAAGATTGGGTGGGTATCTGGTGTAATGCAAATCAAATGAGTACATGTATAAGACAAAAAGAACATATTTATAAGATACTGATGTTCTGGTATTATACCCCCAATAGATTACATAAGCTATTTCCGGAGCATATGTCTCAATGCTGGAGAAACTGTGGAGAAATAGGTACATTACCTCATATCTTTTGGGAATGCCCAACTGTTAAACTATTATGGATGGAAATTAAGAAGATATTAGACCAAGTACTGCCAATACCAGTCTCACTTGATATAATTACCTTCTTATTGGGCAGACCTTTTGTGGGCTTATCAAAATCTAGCCAAATATTGGCAAACCAAATTTTGATGGCTGCACGGATAGCGATAGCATCTAAGTGGAAATCCCCTGAGTGCCCGAGTATCAAGGAAATTATTGATAGAGTGAATGCCAATAAGCGGTTTGAAGCAAATATAGCCCACCTACAAAATACAACTCCTCAATATCTCAAAATATGGTCTGTATGGGAACTTGAAGGGTATGCTAATATGCCACAGACTGAATAACCTTTCTTTTTAGAATATGTAGGAGAGTTGGTTGATAAAACCACTACCCTAGGGGATATAATTATTGGGTGTTTTGCCCCTATAACATATGTAATTAGCGGCAAAGGAGATGGTAGCAGGTAAGACCTCTGCCGTGGACACTGACATAGATATGTGTATAATTTTTTTTTCTTCTTTTTATAAATATTATAGATGGCACGGGGCACATAAGTGAACTATCACATAGAGTTGCACACTATTATGAAGACACACATACACAGGAGGAACATAATTTAAAGAACCCCCAGCAAATAGGGGAGTATTCACTAGGTAAAGTAGCCAGACGCATTGCACATTATGCACTTTATTATCACGTATATATATAGTTTTTTTTTTCTTTTTTTGTTTTTTTTTTATCTCACTCTTTTTTGCAACTTATTCACTTTTTATCAATTATACACTTAGACAAATATCCAAGGACAATTGATATTTATTTAACTTGAGACATACACTTTCTAGAATATATATATATTTTTTTTTTTTCTTTTTATTTTTCTTTCTTCTTCTTGCTTTTATTTACCACATAAGAGTCACAAATTGGGGATAAGATGGCTGAAATGGGCTACTAATATCTCTGGAAGAATGTGTGGGCTTCGGATGAGGGGTAAAAAGCCCAGATATACTTAAAAGCGAGAGGCTTCTTATAAAGAAATACTGCTAAAAATGGGGATAGAATATGGCCAATGGCCAGAATATATAGACGAGGGAGAGGAGGGGCCAAGGACAATGAAGGAGAGAATAAGGCCGGATATAAATATTTATGTGTAGCCCACGAATGGACATCAAATGAGTTTTGTTGTTGTTTCTATGATGTTTGTGTTTGTATTTTGCTGCATTTTTCTTCCTTTAATGTGTTTCTCTTGTTTGAATTCTTTTCTGTACCTGGAAAAAAGGAAAAATTTCTTAATAAAATATAAGTAAAAAAAAAAATTGGCATTTTGCAATGAACTGTTTAGATTTTTGCTAACTCTGTTTACTACAAACCAGGGTTTATATTCTGCAAAATGTTTGTATGTTAACTATTTTATATATTTCTAAAATATTGCATCAGTTTTATGATTCAAGGACATCAAGAATAGAATGGTCTGTCCTAATTAGTAAGGTGATTAGCGATGTAGCGAACCGCCGCCGATGTGTTCGCGAACGCCGTTCGCGAACACCGGCAAAAAATGCAGACAGTTCGCGAACAGTTCGCGAACTTCGAACATCCGAAAATCGTTCGATTCGAACGATCTAAGGATTTTAATCGTTCGCTCGAAGGATTTTCGTTCGAATCGAACGATCAAAGCCATTGGATCGAATGATTTCATTCGATCCAATGGCTTCGATCGTTCGATTCGAACGAAAATCCTTCGATTTTAGCGGTCGAAGGAATCGAATGGTCGAATGGTCGAACGATTTTTGTTCGAATCGAACGCGAACTCGTATTGGCGAACGTCGCGCGACGTTCGCGAACATTCGGCGGGCGCGAACTAGTTCGCTGGCGAACTGTTCGCTACATCCCTAAAGGTGATATGAATAAAGGTTTTACAGGAGCATGAGTCTGTGGATAAGAAGAATTACAAAATCATAAAGAATCATCTGCATGCCATAATACTCCAGAATGTTACTTACATTTGGCATAATCTGATTTCTGTCTCTATTTTCATATAAATCAGTGTTTTTAAATCTCACCATGTCGCTGAATATACGTTATAAACCAATTGAAATTAATGTATAGCCGTGTTCTTCTGTAAACAAAATGTCAGTATAAATGTCCCCATGCCATTTTCAATATTGTGCAGGTAATCTATAATATCATTATAATATATTTAAGACAATTTATATAATAGTGTAAACAGAATGGATTGTATAAAATGTATAGATTATTATTGTAGGATGTTCTAAGACTATATGACATTGCATACTTATTTTACACCTTTAAAGCTAATTGTTGACATCTCAACAAAATGTGATGGAGTTTCTAAACTCAGCAAACTAGTGTCTGGAGCTCAACATTCATACCAAGAAAGTGTGTTGGATCCTATGGGGTCATTTAAGAGTCCTCTAGCACTAGTAAGGGGGTGCAGGCCAACCCTATACTTACTGCCTGCCAAAGGTTACTATATTCATTGTGATAACTGCAGGTGGCCCTGTGACCTGTGGCAATTCTGCAGTAGCAGAAGGCAGTATGCACACTGCCTTAGAGGTTGTAATTCAAACCTTTTGTCTTCAAGGTACATGCTGTTTCTGTTCTACTTGTACATATCATTTCAGGAACCCTCATACCTGAAGGCCATTTATTTTTATTGATGTAGGACAATACAAAAGTACAAACCTCTTCTGTAGTGGATTTTGAAGAACAAACAAAACCTGTTTCTATAGGGCAAATATTGAAGAGAAGCTTAGTGACCTTATTTCTTAAATGTAACTAGTGATGGGCAAATAAATTCGCCAGGTGCGAATTCGCAGTGAATTTCCATGTTTTGCCTCCAGCAAATACATTCGCAAAACTGTGGTGAAGATTCACTAGCGAAAAGTCTGCTGCATTGAAAAAATGTTGCTGTGTGTCAGCATTATTCGGACTCCCATTGGCATTAATGCATTTAGACAAAATAGTCACATGTATAAAAATTGTCACTTGTGTTGAAATTGACGCATATCAAAATTATTTTGCCGCCCATTGCCTCCAATGCATTTCTCAAATTTTTTGCCGTTTTTTCGTTAAAGCAAAACGGGACAAATATGCCGATTACTAATTAGAACCCAAGGATTGGATAGTTATGATAAAGTTAAACTTGAAAGGAATATATACATACATAGGAATACATACAGTAGAAGAGTAATTGTAGCACATGTATAAGTTTGTAACCCTTCCACTTGTCCAGTGATACACACTGTTTTTGAAAGGTCCCTGGCCCTAATTACTTCATTAGTCATTTTTAGTCAATAGGCGTTTTCACCTGTTGACAATTATCAATTCATCTGAAAATGAAGTTAATTGATGCCAAGAAAGCAGGGGAAGGCTATAAAAATATTAAAAAATTCTTCCAGCTCATAATTTCCACTGCCTGCAATCTCATATAGAAATAGTAGGTAAGGGGATGTGGAAGTCAAGGCAAGATCTGGAAAACCCAGATAATTTTCAAAGAGAACTGCTTGTACTGTATGCTGACTACAAGGGAACATGCTTATACTTTATGCATGTGTAGTACCAGCAGAAAAGGCACTGCACTCCAGTGTTGGCATTTACTAATAAAGTCAATAGTACATCAGGTAATTTAAGTGGTCAGGGAAACAGTACATTGGATCCCCCTCTCCCCTTCATTATTTCAGACCTTACAGGATTCCTTATAGGATTCGTGGAGAAAGCAAAATGTGAGGTCCAGTGGCTAACCTTCCAATAATAGCAAAGCATTGGCAGATATACCATCTGTCTACAAACTATTTGAAAATGTTGTTAAAAGGACATCTAACAATGACTTACACTTAGGAGAAAAAAAAGAAGAGAAAGCAAATGAGAACTAAAAGATCACTTTGGCTGAGCAATAAATGACAATAACAAAAAGGTGACATTTGAAATACACTTGCTCTTAAATATTTGCAAAAGAGCAAGAAATGTCAAGAAATGCTCACCAATGTTCTCATCTACCAAAATGACCCATCAAAAGGAAGAGGTGATGCTGAAAAGACCGAGACTGCTAAAACAGTCGACCTAAGTCTGATCCATTTATACTGTGCAGGAGTTTTGTTCATGATGTTTTATAATTGTGGACTCATTTATTAAGGTCACTGCTTTAAAATTGTTCCAAAGCAGGTATAAAACCTTCAGAAAACAAATATTGCCATGAAGCCAATATTTAAAAGCATGAGCAGTTTGGAAAAATGTTTGAAAGAATGTGGTTTAGAAATAAACATATTAGACAACAAACTGATTAATAACACCAGGAAGACCAAAGGTGCTATAAAGATTGCATGTACTGACTAGTGATGAGCGGATCTGTCCCGCTTTGCCGAAAAAAATTCTAAACTCGGAAGAAAACTTGCAAAATGGCTGAAAATTTGCTAAAGGCACTGAAGTTAATGGGCACATTTTTGCTGCAGTTTTACAAAAACATTTGCAGGTAATGAAGTGTGGAATTTTGCCACAAATCCATGCCTGGTGAATTCATTCATCACTAGTACTGACACTCACACATTTTGTGTAGTTTGATGTATTTAATTTTTGCAGTCAATTTATTTTATGACATTGACATTACAAATTTTTTTTCTTGTAAATTATGTCAGTATTTTTCACCATGTAGATTCCTTTAAAAGAAAAGTATTGTCAGGTTCAAAGAAAAATGCATACATTGTAGGTAAACAAAGATTCTTTCTTTGACAATGGGACTCCTCAATTGACCTTTCACCTTCAGCCATCCCATTGAACCCCTTAGTTACACACAGTAATGAAACACAAGGAGCCAGAAAATGGTGAAAATGACCACAGCATTTATTAACATTTTATCAAATAAATAGGACCTTGCCAGCCTCACCCCAAGCAAGTGCCGTAACTACCGGGGGAGCAGGGGGTGCGATTGGGCCAGGGCCCGCACCCCCTCAGGGCCCCCCGGTAGCTCGCGCGCCACTAAGTTCTTTACTAATTACAGCTATACGGAGGGGGCAGGGGCCCAGCTGCACGTCCCGCGCCAGGGCCTGCCCCCCTCTAGTTGCGCTACTGACCCCAAGGCAATATTCAAAGCCAGAATTCCATAAGGGGTCGCTTCTATGCTCTGCCACTCCTCACTTGAGATCAGCACTATGTCATTATATCCACCACTGAATATTAGGCTGCCTCTACCTACAGAGAGGATGGCCCCAAATTCTGCTACGAGCAGGAGCTGCATCTCCCACCATGAGAGAAGTTCAGCAGCACTGCTGTCGGTCCAGAATCTGCAGTGTGTCGATGATAGGAAATCCAAGCAGGCTGTAACCTAGCACAAGCAGTAGTAGCGTCTGTATCAATCAACCCTCTGTGCAGTCACAGGAGATAACCTCCTTTCTCCCTCTTCTAAAATTACCTGTGCAGTACTCTGGCAAGGTCCTACCATTGCTGTGACAAATAAAAACTTAAATACATTATCATATATCCACTGTTTTGATCCAGAGGAAGGCAAAAAACCCAGCCTGAAGCCACTGCCAATTATGCTTCAAGAGGGAAACAAAATCCTTCCTGACCCCAATGGCAATCGAAAACATTCCCTGGATCAAGCACTTGACATTCATTTAACATGAATAATAACATGCAAACACTCTCATGTTTATACTGTATAGCCCACAATATAACAGTACATGCAGTAATACCTCCACATTTGCTTATTATTAGACAATATGGGAACATAAAGAGAAACTCCTGATATTTGACAAAATATGCAAAACAAAAAAGGGGGATGGGTGGGATGTTTCTAGCTGCTCAGAAGATAAGGAAGTGAACAGCTTCATCTCCTGACATCACATCCCTCTCTTTCTCCACCCCCAGCCCAGCTTTCCCCTGCCTTAACCCATTCCTTCTCACCCACTCACAGCTACATTTTATTCTGCCAATCTTTAAATATAAACCAGTGCAATCTGGCTGCTGGTCATTCGGATCCCTTGTCATGCAGCCCCTGCGTTTATAGCTCCAGGGCTTGACAATGTTCCTCTACTGAAATCCTTTATGTTTATTAATTAACACAACAACTACAAAACTATGAGAATCTTTATGAAGTGAATGACAGGTGGATAACAATTTAGAGAAAGAAAAATTCCCCCACTATTACAATAGGTCACTAAAATTTACTATTGTTCTACCTTTACCAACACCTATGCAGGTTAAGACTTAGTAAATAACTGTGTGGCAGCTCAACTTCACATCCCAAATTCATTCCAATAGTATAATTAATTTATAGTGACCATTAAATATTAAGAAAAAACATTAAATCAATCTGCTCAAATTCATAAAGTAAAAGAAGGGAAAATTAAATGGAAGGAGATGGAGTTGTCCTAAATTCTACTACCTAAAAGATTCGATCCCTAGGACGCCACAAAGATGGAGAAGACAGAGTAATGGGACTGTGGTCTCAAATTTTAATTTAGCCCTAAGCTGTAAAAGAAGCCATTGTAGCCTGCAAAACCACAATTGTAATATAACAAAGAATTATAATAGAGAAAAAGATAGTATGAGCCAAGCAGTTGGCTTCCAAATCACCACCCCAGTACAAACATTTCCAGATTTGTTAAAAACGTTAATAGGTTGATTAAGCAGTCTAAAATTAAATAATTAAAGCTAAAATGCAGAGTTTCACAATAAAGGCTTTATCAAGGCGAAAGAGGCTATTATGAAGGTGGTGAAAGAAATGACTTCAAATATAAAATTCATTACATCAGAATTGGCCTTAATATGTATTCACACACATTGATAACTTGGCAATAAATATATTTACATATGTAAATATATGTATTACTATAAATTGAGGACTTGTCACTAAAGACATTTACATATTTTTGAAGAATCAATCATTTTTAAATACCTTTTTGTATAAAAATTTAAATACATTTAATTATTTTTCACCTTATGAACAATAATGCCTCATAATTAGTGATGGGCATCCATTTTTTTGATGCCGGCATCCGTTTTTTTGGCAAAAATGAGTCTGTGTCCAAAAAACGGACACCGGCGTCCATTTTTTTTTCGTTTTGCGGTATCGGATCGCTCAAATTCACCACAAATTCGCGCCTGGCGAATAAATTCACCCATCACTACTCATAATTGTACAACCACAAATAACCTATAGAGGTGATGGTGCTTTCTTTATGGTATAAAAAGGAAGCATTTTAATCTATACAATAAATAAGTGGCATTTTTTAATATATAAAAGTCAAACGGCATATTTAAGGTGCTAGGAAATGTATTTGCAACATGTTTTTGACACAATCTGCTGCTGTACAGTATGTAGAAAATAGCAACCACTTCTGTTTTAGAACATAGTTAATTAGTTCTGAATACAGAATATTGTAATTAAAATTTTTAAAAAAATTATCAATGCAGCTATGCATTGATACAGACAAGATTACTACAGTTACATGCATATCTCTAGCTATAACTTTCCACAACTTTACTTTGAATGCTTAGCCAAAAATAACTATGCACTGATTTAAAAGAATCCACTCAATCAAAGCAGCACCATGCATATATTCTGGCTTCATCAAATTCATCAGTTTAAAGGGATTTTCTTCCATACTGCTCCCATTCAAATCTGCTCTTTTCTCACATACTGATACTTGTCTATCTTAGTTCATTGGACCAATCTAGACATGGACTTTGCTATCAATTTGCCAACTTCTCAGGGCAACACTGTAATATAGGTCATCATTCAAGCAAGATGGCACACTTTACTCCAATACACAAACTTCTGTATTTTCAAATTGGCCAGCTCTTGGACAGAAATTTCTTGAATTTCTTGATTTCAATGAATCTTACAAAGGATCTCAAGCAATCTTTAAATGATGATCACTGTGGCTATGAAGATTCTTATTTATCCAGGTCCTTGATAACTGACACTTTGGTCAAAATTACACGAGGTTCCAGCTTTCACTCAAAATATAAACTTGGTGGACAAAAACATCAAGTTCACTAGGGAAGATGTAAAAGATAGAAACTGCCATTTTGGACTGTGCAATAGTTATTAAGGAGGCACTTACCTCGATCAGTATTTGTTGTTTGATTTCCATCACCCTCTGGAACATAAACTAGTGGTTATAAGAACTTTACACCATCGGGCTGAATCAGTGTAGAAGCGAAAAAGAAAGAATACCAACATCTGAAAAGAGCTCTGAAAACTAAAATCTGAAGGTAATAAACTGTACTAACAGACCATTTTCTAATTGATCCAAAGCTTGGATTGCATACTAAAGTGTGCCAGGACAACAAAAATAACGAGAGCTATGAAATGCAAAGCCATAAAGAGAAACAGAATTGACTATTTTATTCAGTTTATGATAGGTCATAAAAGTCATATTTAACTGTATCTCTTTTTTTTTTCAAAGCTACAGCTCTTCAGTGATATCTGTAATGTGAAAGTATATTTTTCCACTTTATTACAAAGCTGCTATTGCATGTTCAATACTGCAAAAAAATCCACTTCTAGATTTCATAAAATATCATTAACTTTGTAATGTACTCATAATAGCAGGTTGGGTGCTCTGATCAATAAAGCCTTTCCATTTGTCAAATAACAATAATTTACACCTATCAAGGTGTTATTTCAAAAGGATCAGTGTCCCTGCTTCGAAAGGTCGCACTTTCAATTGATGCATCATCTTTAGTACATGTCCATGATTCATTCAAAATAATAAAAATATACATGCTGTACAAATGCTCATAACCATATACTTAATAGCGATAATACTTTTATATTTTAAATATGGAAATAGGATCTTTGGACTAGAAAATAAATTAAAGAACACAGATCATGTATTTTCTCATTTGCATTATTTTTCTTAATTTCTCTTTTTGTTTCTTACAACATAGACAGCATTAGCATGTGCTAAACTTTTTTATAGACTTCAGATTGTTGCCTCACTGGTTTGGACAAATTCAGTTGGTTGGAGAAGGTTTATGATAATGCGCAGAATATGACGCTGTATATTTATGAGCCAGAGATAAAAATCTGTTATAATGTTGTCCTTTTCAGATCTGCTATGACTAATATGTCTAATAATGCTTTGTTTTCCATGTATATGATTAATAGTTAGCAAACCAGATATTTTTAAATAGTTGCTGACTACTCAGTTTCAAGCTGCTATACATACCAGCTCACTTTTTTCATAGTAGATGCATTCATAGAAAGTAGAAAAATATAATATTGTGACATTGAACTGATTCAGTTTAGGGTCGAACACTATGAAAATAAGCAAATGTATTTTATAATGGCATGTGTTTCTTACATTTAAAAACAATGTCAGAATCACTATAAACTAATTATAATGGCATGTCTTCACTCCAAGGGGTAAATACACCATCAGCAGCTTAATGCATGTGCTTCTATGCTCATTGGTCTTGGGCTGAATATTTACAGACAATATAAGGTGATTATAATATTACCAATGATGTGTATTCAGACATTAAAGGAGCACTTACTTTTTTATATGTGGTGTATCTTTAGTTTAATGGGGATAGAAAATATTTACATGCATCAAAACAAGTCCCTTCTTGCTCTTTAACTAAAGGGGAAATCTAACCCCTATATGATATGAGCTCACTTCATTGTAAATACTATTTAAACTTTAAAAAATAAATACAATATATATATATATAATCATATTTTCTTACACTGATTTTCACAAATTGAAAGGAAACCATTATAATCTTTCTCTGTTTGCTAAAAATGTATTTATTTCTGGACATTCACTGTAATTCACTGTGCCGCAGTTATAAACGTATGCCATTTTTTAGCAGGGGAGGGGGGGGGGGAGCCATTGAAGATAAAATAAGGCTACATTGCACATACAGTATTTACATTGCTGATAACAGATATGATGTATAGAATACAATGATTTTCATTCTTACAAATGTAAGGGTCAGAACCTGCCTTAACCTTACTATACACTGGTTCCAGAACCCGGGCAAGGGGTCCAACTCCCAGCAGCTCCCGGGAGGCACAATATAAAGACTCTGTAATTAGACTCTTTATCTTCAGGTGGGCCCCCCCACTTATGGTATAGAGGAAGGGATTACCACTCTGGTATAAGCACACAGTATTTATTCTTGATCAAAATAACTTTAGGAGCCAGAACAATTTATTGAACTGGTGGCAGCAGGTCATTTACATAAATGTATTACTCACGGAAACTGTCTGATCCTTTTTTAGTCAGCTTTCTGAATTGGGTCACCTTACCCGTCTTTGCTGCACAATCCCGATTGAATGTAAATCTCACAGCTGGTCTTATGCTCCAAGAATCTCTCTATCCTAGAGAGCCTAACCACTTGAGTACCTATCTTGGCTGCCTTTTCACTGCAAGGTGCTAAACCTTTCACTAAACTCCTCGTTGGAGCCGTAGCTGCTCACTTACTTCACTGAACCTATCTGTCACTCCTATAGTGACCTATTACAGTTTCTGACCTGACACTTGCTTGCTCCTATATTGAGGCCTACCTCCACCTCAGGCCCTCCCATCCTCACACCGCCTCCTTCAGCGATTGGGTTTACCAGAAAGAGAGGCTGAACACATGGGAGTATCCCTTTTTATAACCTCTGGGAACTATTCCCCTTCCCCTCTGGGAAAAAGGACACAGCCTAGCTGGCCAACACATTCCCTGGGGCATAGGAAAACCTTACATTTCTACACAAAGAAAAATTATCAGGGTTCCATTGCCACACATGGCAAAACCTCTAGTGATAAATAGGAAATTTTGTTTCCAATATTTAGTTCATATGTAGGTGCTTGACAAACATATACAAACTTTAAAAGTAAAAAAAAAATTCACTTTGACATAACTAGTGTTATAACATAGTGGCAGATAATCAGTTATAGACTATGTTAAAAATACATGAAAGTCTGAAAATATGTTTAAATACTGTAGTTAATAACTAAATGAGTGCAAGGAAGGGCTAGAAATCAAATAATATAAGCATCCATACAGACACCCCTCCCTACTTTTAATTAAATTCTATATACCCATAGCTATACTAACTATAGAGCTTAGTATCACAATAGCCTTTGATATTATGTCTGTCCAAGAAATCATCCAAGCCACTCTTAAAGGCATTAACTGAATCAGCCATCACAACATCACCCGGCAGTGCATTCCACAACCTCACTGTCCTGACTGTGAAGAACCCCCTACGTTGCTTCAAATGAAAGTTCTTTTTTTCTAGTCTGAAGGGGTGGCCTCTGGTATGGTGATCCACTTTATGGGTAAAAAGGTCCCCTGATATTTGTCTATAATGTCCTCTAATGTACTTGTAAAGTGTAATCATGTCCCCTCGCAAGTGCCTTTTTTCCAGAGAAAACAACCCCAACCTTGACAGTCTACCCTCATAATTTAAGACTTCCATCCCTCCAACCAATTTAGTTGCACATCTCTGCACTCTCTCCAGCTCATTTATATCCCTCTTAAGGACTGGAGTCCAAAACTGCACTGCATACTCCAGATGAGGCCTTACCAGGGACCTATAAAGAGGCATAATTATGTTTTCATCCCTTGAGTTAATGCCCTTTTTTATGCAAGACAGAACTTTATTTGCTTTAGTAGCCACAGAATGACACTGCCCAGAATAAGACAACGTGTTATCTATAAAAACCCCTAGATCGTTCTCATTTAAGGAAACTCCCAACACACTGCCAATTAGTATATAACTTGCATTGACACCACTCTTTTTCATCTGGTCATGCTGGGCTGGGGGCAGCCGGTGGAAGCCTTGATAACAATTTAAAAAGATTTAATACATTAATCCCATACAAATGTAAATGCTTATCAAAATTTGTAGGGGTGTGACATGGAAAGGTTTCACAACATTGATATCGCACAGACTTTGCATGCTGAATTTGTCAGGAAATGTTGTATTAATCTAACAGCTGATGATCAGATCTTATTATTTTATCTTTATTTTTTAAAAGTCTTTGTTATATTAACAGTTTCATAGATGCAAAGATGAAAATCGCTTTTAAGCACCCTCTGCTTAAAAAACAGATAATTAAATACTATTGATCATGGAGTAGACAGTCATCACAGTTCCCATAAAGCATTTGTTTAAACATCACTTATTTGGGTTACCAACCTAAAGGCTCAAAACCTTCACATTTACCCAGTACAGGGACTCCTCAAGTTACATACACCCGACTTACATACAACTCACACTTACAGACGGGGGCAATTACAGTAACATACTATGGTTTTCTGGACTTTTATTAGCATTAAGCTAACCACCTGCCCCAATCCCTTTTGGTGTATGTTGTCTACTGCAGAGCACAGAAAGCTAAAAATAAATATGTACAGAAAGCAAAAAAACAAATACTATGTTAAAACAGACATCTGTCTTGTTGCATTTAATTAGTAAATGTATATGTTTCCACTTACATACAAATTCAAGTAAAAACCTACCTAGTAGTGTATGTAATCTGTGGACTGCCTGTATTTAATTGTGTCTTTAAATCCCACAAATAAAAAAGTCTAGAAATTGACAGACACCACATTCTATGGTGTTTTGTAAAGCTATAGGTTCCTTATCAATAATAAGATTATCCAGTTAAGCTTTTCGGAAGGCAATGGCATTTTTAGAAGTTCAAAATACCAGCATCTTTCAACTGCACAGTTTTGCTAAAAGCTGAATGACTTAGAATAAAAAGAGGAAAAGAGAAACTTTATGCTACCTCGCAAGATTGTTAAATGCCTGGAGTCTTTCTCTATTGCTACAATAAAATCTGTCAGATTAAGATATGTCCATATTTTTAGCAGAACTTCATTGTACAATGGAAGCTGTAAACCCATATATCAAGCTATATATCCACCAAGAGGATAAAATATAACAAACATTTCTGGGTAGATACACTTTAACCATTTGATTCAGTTGAAATAAGTGGGTGTGATCTGTTTTTTTGTGAGCACTGCACATTTGGAAATATAGGAAATATTATTTTATATTAAACAATAAGTAACAACAATAATAAATCGAGAGAGCGAGAGAGAGAGAGAGAGAGAGAGAGAGAGAGTGAGTAAGAACGTTAGAATTGTGACTTTCAATAAAACACTGTGACCCTTCTGAGTTGGTATTGTCAAAAGATCTGTATTGCTTTTGCACTGGCCTAGAAGATTTATAAGTCAAGATCAAGTGAGAATATAAAGAGAAAAGACTTGGCACTATGTCATGTAGAGTACGCAGCTATGCTGGAGCATGCACACCAATGGCGAGATATTCTGGCTTAGGTTGCTGTTCTGGAAGACTTCATTATAAAATACCTAGGGGCAGATTTATCAAGGGTCGAATTTCGAAGTTGAAAATACTTCCAAAGTCAACCATCAAATTGAATTATTTTTTTTCATTGAATTTGGCCATTTGCGGTAGAAGAAAAATCGTTTGATCGAACGATTAAATCCTTGGAATCGAACAATTCTAAGGATTTCAGCGATCGATCAAAGATTTTTCTTCAACTTCAAAAAACTTAGAAAACTGCTCTAGAAAGTCCCCATGGGCTAACATAGCACTTTGGCAGGTTTAATTCAAAAAGTATTGAAATCAAAGTTTTTTTTAAAGAGACAGTACTTCGATTATCGAATGGTCGAATATTCAAACTAATTTACTTCAAATCGAATTCGAAGTCATAGTATCCTATTCGATGGTCGAAGTATCCAAAAAATTACTTTGAATTTCGAATTTTTTTACTTTGAAAAGTCCCTCGAATTCACTATGACCCTTGATAAATCTGCCCCCTTATGATCTCAAATGAGGAACTGGGTAAAATGCAGTAAAGGAAGTAGTTATACCAAAGTGGATCTGGACAGCAATACATAATGAATAATTATGAGATGTTTAATCTGAGATTCAAAAGTGTTTTTCCTATTACCTTTACTATAGTAAGAGTGCATTAATATATGCATTAAAGGAACAGCAACGCCAAAAAATTAAAGTGTTTTCAAGTAATGAGAATATCATGTACTGTTGCCATGCACTGGTAAAACATCTATTTGCTACAGAAAAAAAGCAACACTGCATTATATTTTTATTACACTTTTGTTTTTTATTTTACTGTTCCTCTAACATAAGTGCACGATACTATATATTGAAAACATTTTTTTTCAGATGTTTTTCCCTTATGAAACTAAGGGCAAATAAGGTCTTGAGCAGTATTAAAATGGGCATAGATTAACGGGAGGAGGGGGTCATTCTTCCACTGTATAGAGCACTTGTAAGGCCCCATCTAGAATATGCCGTACAGTTTTGGTCTCCATCACTCAAACAGGACATTATTTTATTAGAGAGAGTACAGAGAAGGGCAACTAAGCTGGTAAAGGGTATGGAATATCTTAGCTATGAGGAAAGACTGGCCAAATTGGGGATGTTTACGCTGGAGAAGAGGCGATTAAGGGGTGATGTGATAACTATGCATAAATATATAAGGGGATTATATAATAATCTCTCTAATGATTTATTTACCAGTAGGTCTTTCCAGCTGACACAAGTTCACCCATTAGAAGAAAAGAGGTTCCGCCTAAATATTCAGAAGGGGTTTTTTACAGTGAGAGCTGTGAAGATGTGGAATTCTCTCCCTAAATCAGTTGTACAGGCTGATACATTAGATAGCTTTAAGAAGGGGTTGGATGGCTTTTAAGTAAGTGAAGGAATACGGGGTTATGGAAGATAGCTCATAGTACAAGTTGATCCAGGGACTAGTCTGATTTTGGAGTCAGGAAGGAATTTTTTCCCCCTCTGGGGCAAATTGGAGAGGCTTCAGATGGGGGTTTTTTTTGCCTTCCTCTGGATCAACTGGCAGTTAAGCAGGTTAAAAAAAAAAGTAAAAAGGTTGAATTTGATGGACGTGTGACTTTTTTTTAAACCTAACTTACTATGTTACTATGTTACTAAAACCAAATCTCAAATTCTACTGTGCAAGAGCACAGTTTCTTCATGCTTCTTGGTTAAAGGTATAGTTGGCTTGAAAAGAACATCATATTTACGGGTGAAGGAGGGCTGCTTAACATTTGGCATCCACCCTTTTATTTTAATCTCTTACCGCATCATCAGGGCTGGTGATTCACCAGCCCAAAGTACTTGGAGTGATTCTTTTGTTCTGTTTCTTTCATCTTCGCACCAGGTGTGCATACTCCGTAGAGTAAAATGCTAAATGTTGAAACAAAAAGCTGCCCTTTTACTATACTATGAAATTGCCAGCTCAGGGGTATGTAAGATTACAATGTGTTTTTTACTGAGAAGTAAGTGCTATATTACTATCTATGTGGCTAGAAACAGAATTTTTATTTTTTAACATGAATTTATATAGCGCCAACATATTGCGTAGCACTGTAAACTAAATGTGATCATACAACTAAATCACATGAATTCTATACATAGATTGACCTTTAAGGCTGTACCACCCCCTCCATTATTCAAAGATTCCCTTGAATGAACAAAATTAAAACATAACTTTTAATAGTATATTATAAAATCTAAGTCCAGAACGATTGTCTGGTTAAAAAAATACAATTAGGACAGAGCTTATTGTGAGCTGAGTTCCGAAATGCAGCCCCGAACAAGAGGGTAATCTCGATAGTATTTGTCTAACTACTGTAGAGAAACCGCTCCAAGATTGTAGTTGTATCAGTTAACCAGGTGCAGCCTGCTCAAATTGCCGTACAAAAATCCCACCTCCCTCAGAGACTTGTATTGAGGTTGGCGGGAAGTATCGGACAGGGGAGAGAATGGAGTATAATTGCACTGCCTGGTGTGTCCAGGTCTTAGGTAGTGATGGGCAAATTTAACGGCTGTGAAAATTCACTGGCACATTTACACCAAAAATGGACGCCGGCATCAAAAAACGCACGCCGGCGTCAAAAACGGACACGCAAATGCAAATTTTGCCTGAAATTCACACATTTTTCGGCAAAGCGAAACCGCGCAAATTCACCCATCAATAGTCGTAGGCGTTCTCTCCTATCCCCATGCAAACCGGTTAAGCTATGTAGGCTACCCCGCCAGACCAAACATACTATGCCTTTGACAAAGCTCGCTGAGCGAGCGAAACGCGACCTGGACACACCAGGCAGTGCAATTATACTCCATTCTGTCTCTATCCACTTTACTTTATATGAACTCATTTGACCATGCACACCTACTTTTGTTTCTCCAAGGTGGATGGTGCTCCTATACTAACCTATTTGTACTATATTACAATCTCCTATTCATTTTTATTGGTTGCAAAATCTTATATTTTTCCAAAAAAAAAGCTTCAAATTGGAAAGTTTACCTGCCATTGACTTCTACAGAAGAAAGGCCTTTATTGCTAAATTTTTAAATTTGAGTTTTCAAGATCTTTATTGATAAATCAAAAAACTTAAAGGAACTCAAATTATAAAATAAAGTGCTCACTTTCTTTGCAGCAAGCTCTCCCTAAATTTGGGGAAAATATGATCTGATAAGCCTGATAATGCCAGTTTTTACTTTTATTGAGAAAACATTTTGAAATACTTAATATGGTCTTGATTATAATCAAATATTCTATGCCTATTTTCTATTCTATACCTATTTGCAAACTGACTATATAGGAAAAAAACTTTTACAATACTCCTGGATGCTCTTAAAGGCAAGTTAGTTTATAATGATTAAGTACTGACATTTCATTTATGGTTTTATGAGGACATTCATAGATTCCGCAGTGAAAGTCACTTATACTTTGTGAAAGGTCATGCTGCACAACGCTTGAAAAAAACATAAATGTACATGGTTAATATACACCTGCACCTCTTGACTAACATTAATCTACATGTGTTTATCTGAAATAATGAAAAATAAAATGATTCTGGTTAATGGTGAAAGAGTTTTCATTGTTTTTCTTTTGTTTTTTTGTTTTTTTAAAACTACAGTTACTGGATATTTGTTTATTGAGTTAAGAACATTCATGAATTTAGGAATGGCAGTAATGCTTTTTGAAAGGTTAGAAAAACTGCACAAGGTTCTGAAAATAATGAGTTCAATGTATATGGCTAATATATTCTTACAAAGCAAAGTTGCTACTGAATGCTGGTCAATGTGTGCTAAAACTGTGCACAATACAAAGGAACGTTGTCCATTTTATAAACTATATAACAAAAGAGAAAATTATGCTATATTCTTTTTTAAATACCTTTTGCTTTTGGGGAAAGCTAATGCACTTGACATTTGGTGGTAAGAAAATAATTTTTTGAACAGTATAACTTGTGACAAGTCTGGCATTGGCTAGATATTGTTTTACAGTCCACTTTGCAGTCTCTGGCTGATGGTTCACACATTATCAAGCCAGCTAAAAATCACATTTTTTTGGGGGGGGGGATATAAAAAAATGAATGGTAACATTCTTGAATTGTGTTCAATCACATGTACAATGCAACTGAAATAATTTGGAGGGAACTAATGCCTGTACTGTGGTCCTTGCTCAAACAGCATTAGATTAAGATACTGAATCCACATCTTGTAAATGCATGCAATTATTGTGCTATTAGTTAAATATTGTTTTGGCCCATTACTCTACAGTGTGTATGCTACATTTGATCACAGTATCATATATCATGCATCAGAAGTATCATGATGTTCCCAAAGCTTCTGTGTGCTCAATTTTAAAAATTAAAAATTGTGCACCTTATAAATTTAATTTACGTGCAGTTTTGGACTTCTTGTGCTTTTATAATCATGTACTTCTGAGATTCGGAGATGTCCCCACAACAAAAAAGGACAACTCAAACTTGAGATCACAATTAAATATCCCTATTACACTATATAGGATTATGTGTGTGTAACAGGGTTCCTGATATCTTCTATCTTTAAACTAAACTGTACAGGTTATTAGTTATCAATGTTTCAGTACTGTAAGAAGCAAGCATAGGTATATAATGTTTTCTTCTGGCTAATTTAGTGGAGGTCTTAAGTGGCAGTATACGCTCCTTTTTAAGACGAGTTCTCTAATAATGAGCTGCTCAAAGGCTGCAGGTAGGTTAAGGAGGGATTTGTTTATTCTAAGGTAAATGAAGAGCTTGGAACAAATTGTCTTGTTTATAAATAGAGGGGGGGTTCACTGAAAAAACAGTGCTTTATAATGGCAAAAGACTAGAAAAATATTCTATTTTAATTAAAACTATAGGCAGAATAAATGTGTATGAAAGATATACTTTTGTAATGCGATCTGTTTAAAATAGGAAAAGTCCAAAAATACAATTTTATCTTCTACTTGTGGATGTTTATTTTAAAGTCAATTAAAAAAATACCCATCATAAAATATTTTTGTATTAACTTGAAACATAACATTACTATGGTGTAAAGATAGGGGGTGAAGTTAAAAAGCCTTTAGATATGGTCACAAACTAATACAGTAAATTACTTATACATGTAAGCACAAACTGTGTGAATATGTTTTTAATAACTCATTTTTTTTGAAAAGTTAATAACATAACAAATGATATTTCACTGATATATGTTCATTTTGAATTGAATCATTAAAGAGTTGTTTCGACAATAATATCAATATAATAAATATTATGATTATTCAGCTCAAAATTAGTTATTAGTCCTTATGAAGGGTTTTGTGAATATTTTGCCAACATTCTACTGATTTGATGACTCCTGGGAGGTGCGTGTTCCAGTCCTTCTTGTTCCTGTTGCCAGGTTTCAATATATTGGAATGACTCCATGACAAAGGGGGGTTTCGCTCAAAAATTCTGTGTCATACCACATTGTTTGTCTGAATGTATAGATTGTTAAATGTCTGATGTTTTGTGAAAGCATTGATATGTATGTTAAACAGGTGTTAAAGAATTTTGTTGTGTTTTGTTCTTTTTGGTCGTAGCTTTCAGCCAATCCATGTGGAATTAGTGACTTTGTAAATTGAGTATATGTTGTAGTATTGTTAAATAATGCCCATTCTAATTATGGTTTGAAAGATTTCACAGCCATCTCTTCGACAATCAAGGTTACCTCCTGCCAGAAGGATTGAAGTACTAGACACGACCAGAGGTTGTGTATTAAGTCGGCTTTTGGAGAGCAGCATCTTTTGTCAGAGGAGAAATTACCCATTTTATATTGTCTGATTGGGGTGAGGAATGAGTTATGAAGAATTTGGAGGGTCATCCTTTGATATCTGCTTGCTGGAAGTAGTTTCAGAATGTGCGTGTGTCTGCTGTCCATGTAAAATTAGGCTTATTTTCATCTTCTGGTTGTATTGTGGTTGTGAGGGGTTTTTTTTTGCTGGCTTTCCAGATGTGATTTAAGAAATTATCTTTGTCTTTATTCCCAACCCATGTAATAACCTTTATTTATTGATTTTTTAGTACTTGTTATAAAATACAAAGAAATTAATATATGACAGGCACTTGATAGACAAACATTATTTGTAATGTACTTGTAATGTACATTTTACTTCTGTGAGAAGATACTGAGGATATCAAGCACTGGGCAGGGTAGGGAGGGTCCTGAATCTTAAATAAAAACACCCAGGAACTACTCTGGATGTGGAAGTCCAATCAAGTAAGGCACAGAGGTCCCAGGGATTTGTTTAGTTGAGAAAATAAAATACAAATATTGTTATAATAAAAATATGGCAGAAAGTATGCTACAGAAATGTCATTGAATTTATGTTGAAAACTAGTGTAAACTGCTCCTTATTTTGAATTATAAATCATTTGTAAAAAATGGTCTGTAAGTCTGCTACTTGGGCCTTAAATAGCACAAACTTTTATATTTCCTTTTCATTTCACTTCAAATGTTTTTATTCTTTCCTAAGTGCTCTTGAAATTCCCATAGAGAATCTTTATTTGAAGACATTTGATCAAGTTATCTTCCTTGGAAAATGGCATCCCACTGGATGGTATTAGTCTCGTTATGTTTTTTAATTGAATGCATGTGCCTGTTCTTTATTGAAGTTTTCATAGTGTTCACCAGCATCATATTACTTTTCATGCTCACACGCTACATTCATACAGCATTTTTGATCTGCATGAAAGACAGTTAATCAATTATTAACCCTATTGCTCTTAGAATGCTGGACTAAAAGCAAAAAGCCTTTTTATATTCATCTGTAATACTTAATAAATGGAAACTTTTTTATAGTGGAAATAACTGTCTGAAACCTATAATCCATAAAGACTGAATGTCTAACATAATACCTTCCTGCTTTATTGCTCTCTTGGTTTCCACTGATTGGTTGCCAGGCAGTAACTAATCAGAGATATGAGGGGGGGGGGGGCACACGGGTCATAACGGTTTGTTTTTTAATCTGAGCTGCATGCTGAGGCTCAGTTGCAAACTCCCTGAAATTAATGTCCCATGTGGCCCCATTTAAAGATACTGCCTAATTTAGAGTTAGAGAGCTGAAAAGCATGAAGTAGTGTCCTGTTACTGTATGCTAGACATCCACTCACTCCACTGCTCACTTATATTTCACAGCCTATTTACCAAGTTTTTATTTTTACACTTAACTGTTTCTTTAAGGTGAGCCATTGAGTAAATGCCCTTTTTTATTTAATATTATTGCCTTAAATAACCACAGAAGACACTGCCTGGAATTATACCACTTGTTATCTACAAATCCTACCCAATTATGGATACCCATAATTGGGAAAACTTCCATTTCTATTATTAAGTTAATAACTTTGCACATATCAATATTGAACATATTTTCTAGTTTGCTGCCTAGCTTTCCAATTTAGTGCAGCATCCAACATGGCAGCATCCTACATGGAATTAATAATTTTGCACAATTTAGTATCATCAGCAAAAATAGATACAGTGCTTTACATGCCCACTTCCAGGTTATTAATAAACAAGTTAAATAGCAAATGACCAAAGACAGATCTCTTCAGTACTCAAGTAGCATACTGGTCCAATTAGAAAATGTTCCACTTACAACCACTTTTTTGTAATCTATCCTTCAGACAGTTTTTTTTATCTAGGGACATATATTATGTTCCAGGCATATATTACTTAATTTAACCAGTAACCTGCTGTGTGGTACTGTACTGAATGCTTTAACAAAGTCTAAGTATATCAAATCCACTGCTATCCCTGGGTCCTGCTCATCTCCTCATGAAAGGCAATTAAATTAGTTTGGCAAGCTTTAACAAACTCATATTATTATGGTTTGCAGTGTAGTCATGTACCTTATTCCTTATAACCCCTTCCAAAGGCTTCCCTACCACTGATGTCAGACTAACAGCCATAGTTTTCAGGCTTAGAACAAGATTCCTTTTAGGCACCAGTCCAGACCTCAATGAATTCTGAAATATTAAGTAAAGAGGATTGGCAACTAAGCCCGTTTAGATGAATGCCACCCGGTTCCTAACCTTTGTTTACTCTTACATGTTCTCCTCTCTTTTGAATATCATTCTGAGTGATCTGTGCATTAATAGTTATATTACTAGAACTGGGCTGAGGTTCCTGCTCACTTCCTCATAAGTATATTGTCCCTTATTACCCCTTCCAAAAGTTGTCCTACTAGAATTAGGTTGTTTAAAAAGGAAGCCTTCATTAACTGACAGGTCAAAAATAAAAAATAATATTAGCCCGCACCTTTGGTTGGGAAAAATGTTTTTTGTGCCCTTTAAGAGCAGTTTTTTTTTGTTTTATTAGTAGGACATTCATTTTTCATTGAAGCAGCATGTAACTCATTTGAAACTGCTATGCCACATCTTCTATTATTAATGTGAAGCTCAAACAATATTATTAATTTCATGTATACTCTCCAGACATAAAGTTGAATACACTGTAGGGGGTTAATTTAACCTTTATTGTAAAATATAAGTCACAGAAGGTTGCCATGACAATATAAAAATACAAGGAGCAGGTCATCTAATTCTAAGGTGACATCTAATATCTTCATTTTTCCCAAGGGGCACATATTTTTTTATAGTACACAGGTTTTAGTAATGTTATTACACAGATGCAAGAATTCATAATCATAACTGATGAATTATAATGGGATAACTTCATAGCCAAATGTAACTATACTTAAACTAATATGTAAGCTAATCTGGTCTGGCATTTTGACCAGTTTCAACCTTACTTTCTGATAAATAATTCTTCTATGAGCATATAGAAGGGCAGGTTGATCCCTGCTAAGCCAGTGAATGAAGTAGCCAGTCTTTGCTACCAGTCAATACCTCTTGTGACATCTCTGCATGACTGAAGTGAAAGAAACCAGAGGAATTATTTCTCCCTAACATTTCCACTAAACAGATGAATAATTGGCAAATGCTACATGGCTATATGTCTAGATCACCCAATCAAACATATATCCAGTCAGTGATTTTGATTTCACACAATAAAGAGCAATGTCACCTTTATAAGTTAAACTGTTAACACATAAAATATTGCCCTAAACTCACAGAAATATGTTCAAACTTTCATAACCTGCCAAATTTAGTAAAATGCACATGGTAATTAGGGGGTGTGGCCATAAAATGGGCATGGTAGAATCGTCACTAAGTTTTTATAAATAAGAGAATAATAGCCATGAGTTCATTCTGGTTGATATGGATTGAGTGACTGAAAACTGATGCAAACTAGAGGCAAATAGAGATATTTTAGAGAGACTGCTACTTTAAGGAAATGTAGGAAGTGATTTGACTATTATGAATCACCCTATAATGTCTCTGCAAAATGTGTACACCATCCCCTATTTTGAGAACAAGGTATATTAATTTAGTAAATGTTTGCTGCCCTGGTTTATTTAGGGAACTGCAAGAAATTTGACTCTAATGCAGCTTCATTTAGAGTTTTTTTTTTTTTTAAAAGTTTTTATTTTTCAATTTTTATAGAATACAAGGACAACAATTGAAAGAGAAGTAAGAAATAGAAGAGAGAAGTGGACCCGGGAGAGGGAGAGAGTCGGTCAAGCATTGTACCAGATCAATAATATAACAATGTTCGGCAGAGTTTAATTACTGTTCATGGAAAGAAATCCAGGTGCCCCAGACTGCAGTGAATTTCTGGGGACAGCCTCTGGCAAGATATGTCAATTTTTGGTTTGACAGGGAATTATTGATCAGATTGCGCCAGAGAGTTAGAGTCGGGGGGGCTGTTGCTTTCCAGTTGAGGAGAATGGCTTTTTTTGCATAATAAAGGAGTTGAAGATAGCATAGTCTGGTGTGGTTATTCATCTCCATCTCTTCTTCAACCCCAAGGAGACATATTAAAGGTGACATTATTTTCGGTAAATCAAGAACTTCGGCAACATAATATATTACATCTCTCCAAAATGACTGAATTAGAGGGCAGTCCCAAAATACATGCATATATGAACCAACATCCCTTTCACATTTAACACAGAGATCCGACAACTGTGGGAAAATTTTGGAGAGTCTGTACGGAGTGAGATAAACCCTATTTAAAAATTTCAATTGGATATATCTGTCTTTGACAGAAATTGTCAGGTCTGGAATCTGTTTAAGGGCTTCCACCCATAAATCCTCCGAGACATTCGGTATGTCCCTTTTCCATTTCTCCAATGTTTTAGTAAGTGGGTCCTGAGAGGTCTGACCCAGTATAGTATAGAAATGGGATAAGGGTTTGACTAGGTCAACTCTTCTAAGATATTTCTCAAGAGTGATCTCAATTATTTCTATTGGCCTGTCAGGAAATTGTGTTCGAAAAGCATGGGAGAGCTGAAGGTACCTAAAGAACATGGTTTGAGAAAGATGATAGCCATCTTTGAGGACTTGAAACTGCTTTATCTCTCCATTCAACACAATATCACTGAGGAGTTTGATGCCCTGGGAAGCCCACAGGGCGATGTCTGGAAGGGAAGAAAAATGTGAAAAGGAGCTGTTGCCCCACAGCGGCTCCCACTTGGACCACACTGAAGCCCGGCCTTGTGCCTGTTTGAGAGCCTTTTGGAAGGAGGAGATCACAGTTAACATAGGAGTGGTGTAGGTTTGTAAGACAGTAGTACCCCGGTATAGGAGGTTGGCTAAAGCCTCTAGGGAACCCATTATATTTGCTTCAAGAATAATAGAGGTGTTATCGAGGTGAGGGGATAACCACCAATGGGCATAGGTCAATTGACCAGCTAAGAAATATCTTTTCAAGTTTGGGAGGGCCAGACCGCCCCGAGTAATTGGGGCTTGAAGAATTTTGAAATTGAGACGTGGACGTTCACCTGCCCATATAAAACGTCTGATAATTCTATCAATGTGATTAAACCATTGGGCTCTCGGGGTTATAGGGGAATTGTGGAGGGCATACAGGAATTTGGGGAGGAACACCATCTTAAACAGGTTTATTCTACCTGGTAGAGTGAGTGGAAGTTGCGCCCAAATATCGACCTTAGAAGACAAGGCCCTAGTTATCGGGGCAAGGTTGAATGTCTCGTAATCTTTACAACTTCTAGTGACCATGATCCCTAAGTATTTGAAGGAGTGGACCACTTTGAGATTTCCAATATGTAGTGACTGGTCATTAGGGAGCGGGTCTAGGGGGAAAACAATGGACTTATTATGGTTTATTTTTAACCCAGAGTAATTGCCAAACTCTTCTACAAGGGCCAGTGCTGAGTCTAAAGCCCCTCCAGAATTAGCCAGATACAGTAACATGTCATCCGCATAAAGCGACACTTTTTCCGTCAATTTATCAATCTGTAAGCCTATTATGCCAGGGGAGTCCCTAATTTGAATTTCAAGTGGTTCAATGGCTAAAGAGAAAAGCAGAGGTGAGAGGGGGCACCCCTGTCTGGTACCCCGTTGTAGCATAATTGGTTCTGAGAGCGCGCCATTTACTAATATTTTAGCTGTAGGATGTCTGTATAAAGCCTTCACCCAGGTCACAAAACGAGAACCAAAATCAAACAATTTGAGAACCTCCCAGAGATAGGGCCAAGAAACCGTATCAAAGGCTTTAGCAGTGTCCAAAGAAACTATTATTCTATTGCCTTTGTTTTCATGGTCTGCTTCTAAGTTATTAAACAGTCTTCTTATGTTTATGTCGGTGGCATTTTTGGGCATAAAGCCCGTTTGATCTGGGTGAACGACTCCCCTTACTACCTTTCTGAGTCTGTTGGCCAGTATCTTAGCAAATATTTTTGCATCACAATTTAGGAGGGACATAGGGCGGTAGGAATCACAGTTTTGAGGAGCTTTACCCTCTTTGTGTATAAGCGTAACGTGAGCGAGGAAAAAGGAGTCCGGTAGTAAATAAGTTTCAGAGACTTTGTTAAAGATAGGTTTGAGTTTGGACACCAGTATATATGAGTGGGCCTTATACCACTCAGAGGGGAGACCATCTGGTCCTGGGGTGCGGCCTGTAGGCATTGCCATGATGGCATCCTTAATTTCATCTTCAGTAATGTCGCTATCTAAGTATTCTCGCATGTCTTGGGGAATGGTGGGGAAGTCTACGTTTCCCAAATATTCCAGGAGATCTGCATGTGGGAGTGGGGGGCAAGCAGCATATGTGAGCTGAAAATATTCCCTAAATCGCTGGAGTATTCCTTCCCTATCCGAGATTAGTTCCCCTCCCTCCCCTACAACATTTGCAATGGCTATGCGAGGGTTGTCAGTTTTGGCAAGTGCAGCAAGTAATTTGCCATTTTTATCTCCCTTATCAAACCAGGTTGCTGAGCGGTAAAGTTCTTTTTGAGAGAATTTTTCAACCATCAATAGATCAAGATTTCTTTGGGCCAAATTCATATCTTCCCTGGTTTTATCATTGGGCTTATCAACTAGAGCTTGTTCAGCAGTAGCTAGGTTGGTTTTCGCCAGAGATATTTGAGCCTCAGTGTCTTTCCTAGCTGACGCAATAAGGGAGGTGTATAGGCCTCTAGTATGCGCTTTACCTGCATCCCAGACCATTTGCTCAGATGTAGTGTTTGTGTTCAATTCCCAGTATCCCTCAAGTTGCTCTGCGTACGCAGTGGCAACCTTGGTATTGGAGATCCACTTTGGAGGGAGTCTCCAATTGGCATGGGGATTTCGTGATCTACCCTCTAGGGTCAGTAAAAGGGGGGCATGGTCAGAGCAAACTCGGGTACCAAAGTGTATGTTGGTTACTGCACTTAGGAGCTCAGCAGTAGACAGGAACAGGTCAATTCTAGATAGAGCTGATGAAGCGGTTGTATAACAGGAGTATTGCCTGAGATCTGGATTTTTCCATCTCCAGACGTCTATGTAACCAATTGACTCTAGCCAACTGTGAAAGGCCAAAGTGTCTTTATCATTTATTTTTAGTCTGTCTTTGACTGGGTCCGGGACCATATTGAAATCTCCCCCCCAAATTGTTGGGAAGGACCCCAAGGAGGTTACTTTCTGAAATATTTCTGTGAGGGGTTGGAGATCTGCAGGGGGAGGCAAATAGACATTGACTAGCAGAAGGGATGCTCCATTGACCTTGCATTTAAGAATTATGTATTTCTCGGTCTGAGATGATTTGTTCTAAGTGGAAGTTAAGAGTCTTCCTAATTAGGATAGCTACACCTCTAGAATAAGTAGAGAATTCTGAGTGGTAGAGTTCTGCTACCCAGTTTCTTTTTAAGGCTCTCACCCGTTGGCCTACTAAATGTGTTTCTTGAAGCATGATCAAGTCTGCCCCAGATTTCCTAAGTTGCCCCATTACAATTGACCTCTTAATTTTATCGTTGAGACCACGGACATTCCAAGATAACATAGAGAGTTTACTGTCAATCATCTTGGTACAGAAAAATGTTTACCTTAGTGGTGGGAGCCACCACCCAGAAGCCGCACCCAGTTGTGTTGTGATTATTAAGATTAATATTGCACTCTATAGCGGGTTTCAGGCCCGGAGCGGCGCTCCCCACCGACATATACATAGATAGAACTTTTGACCGATCCTCACCTGGCTCCAAAGGAAAGAAAAGAGAAAATAGAGAAAGAAGCATGGACAATAAGTACAGTTCCCCAACATGGTTCCCCCCCTCCCCGTATCCCCCCCCAACCTGGAGATACATATTCCCCAAACTAATCATCAAATAATCAGGGCGTGAACAGATCCACATTCCAACAGCTTAACTGGTAGTCACCGTTTATCCAGGTGACAGAAACAAAAAGTGCCTGTTTGTAGGTGTCCCGTGCCAGGCAGGATGTATGAACTATTATTTCATAACATTATTAACTAGGGTTCTGGTGGCTATGGCCTGGGCCACTAAGGAGGGTTTCTACTTCCTACTTCCAACAGCTTAGGTAGTAGTCGCTTTTTTCAAAGAATCAGGTGTCAAATAGCGCCTGCTTGTAGGTGTCCCAAGCCTAGTAAGTGCTTCAAACTATTGTAGCTTAACAGTGTGGACATTAAATGTAATGCCTTTGGCCTTTATCTCTGGGGAAGGTTGCTATTCCTCGATTCAAGCCATGCAAATACCTCCTCTGGTCTTTCAAAAAAGTGTGCTTTGCCTCCTTCTTGTACTCTCAACTTTGCAGGAAATAACATTGCATACGGCATATTCTGCTGACGCAGCTTTAACTTGGCTTCAGAAAATTTTGAGCGTAATTTCCTTATTTCCATGGAAAAATCAGGGTAGATAGAGACTCTTGCGTTGTCATGGAAAAGTTGCTGCTTTTTCCGGGCTTCCGCCAGTATCTTGTCACGGTCTCTATAGTTGAGGAGCCGGGCTATAAAGGATCTTGGTGGAGCCCCTGGAGGGGGAGGTCTGTTAGGTATGCGATGGGCTCGCTCCACAACAAATGAAGGAGAGAAGATGTCATTGCCAAGTTGGTTTCGGAGCCACTGCTCAAGGAAGAGCTCCGGGTTATTACCCTCTACCCTCTTGGGGAGGCCCACCAATCTTATATTGTTTCTGCGCAGCCTATTTTCCAGATCATCCGCCTTGGATTCCAGGGCTTGAATCTTACGAGCCATGGATTGCAGGTTTTCGGGTATGGGTGCAGTGGTGTCTTCCAGGTCACTGATACGTCTCTCCACTTCAGTTGTACGTTCCCTGATGTTTTGCACATCATATTTTAGGAGTGTTAAGTCTGACTTCAGATCATCAAACTTACTGATTGTGACTGTATGGTTACTGGCTATCAGCTGCATGATTTCTGCAAGTGTGGGCTGTGCAGCGAGGGCCTCTTGTGTATCCTCAGCGTTGTCTTGCAAAGGAGAGGCAGGGGAAGTATCAGATGAGTTCCTAGGAGACACTGCCTTCTGTACATCCCGACACTCCATTTCGTCTCTTTGCTCCCTAGCGTACCGTTGCAACTTTTTTGCAGCCTCTGGACCCACTTTCTGCCTGTCTGCAGAGTTGGCAGCGGTGCAAGAAGGCCCAGGAATGCTTGGCAGGGTGAGTGGAGAGAGAGCCTCCGCACCCTTTTTAGTTGTAATAGAGGGTGTCGCCTGGGTTTGTTTATGGCTCAAGGCTCGATTTTTCCGCATATCTGTCCCGTGGGATAGTGGACAGAAGTGGGTCAGAATACAATGTGAGCCAGGGGAAGTATAGTCAAAAGGCCTCAGGGCAAGAACAGGGTTAATCTAGGCACGGGCACTGAGTCAGGCTATTGTGAAGCCATGCTGTTTAGTTCATAGCTCCAAGGATTTCCCCAGGCAGTTGGAGAGGGCTGAGCAGTCAATGTCTTTGGATGCCCCTTCCCCCAATGCAGGAGAGCAACTGCACAATGAATTATAGCAGAACAGCAGATGGAGGGGCGCCCCCGGGGATCTGATGCTCACTCACCCCAATCCAAGGTCAGCGGAGAGGTTGTGTGCAGTCTCGTCGTCCAATGAGGGCTACACTGGTGAGTTTGCGTCCCTCAGCACCGGGCCGAGAGTTGGTGGGCAGGCAGGCGAGACCCAGGCTTTGCACCCGGCAGTAGGCCGCGATGGATCCCTTTCGCGGCCAACACCGATTTTGGCAGCGCTAATGTTCGGCGACAGCAGGCGCAGGTACGCTACCCTGCGATGCTGTTTAATTGCCGAAATGGCAGAGATTTGGGCGTTTTTTGAGTGATCTCCCCAGGAGCGCCGTTTGATCACGTCCTCTCCGCTGCTCAGCCGGACACGCCCCCCCTTCATTTAGAGTTTAATTTAGATTATTCCATTTATTTAGCTGTAGACTGTGATGCAATAAAATTGATGTCACAACTTGAATATAATCATTGGAGACCGTAAAATGAGCCATTTCTCGGTTCTAAAATAGTTTTGCTAAACAAGGAAAATACTGCATCTGCAATTTCATTAAACTATATAACATTGAAAGCAATAACTTCTCATGTATTTTAAAAAAACAAAACTAAATGAATGTAGATATTATTATTTTTTTCTAATCCTACAGAGGCAAAAGGACCCACAAAGGAATGAAAGAGCTATTTGCAAAAGGCTCAAGTGGCTACAAAATTGAGTGCGCATTGATGATATTCACAAGGGTACAACTGTGCCCACCAATCCAGGTATGGTGAATGTGGTGCAATTGTGTTTGGAGACACAAGGAAACATTAGAATAAACAACAGCATGGACCTAGCCAGGTAAAATGTAGATTAAATCCCCTGATATTCCACTCATTTGTAGCATTTTTGGGTTTTTATGGCTCATCAACAGTTGCTTGAGAAGCCACCTTCACTTGGTATCATAGATGAATAAGGACCTGAGTCTATAATGTTGTTTATAATCATTTTATTGAAGCACTACATGTTTTGGACCACAGAGGTCCTTCCTCTGGTGCATCAGAGTGGGATACAGGAAGAGATGTACAATACTTGTATTAGGTGCAAGTGCCTCTTGGCCAGGAATTAATTCCAGAGACCCCTTTTTGGCTTGCTGCAACTGACTTGCTGCATGTACAGCATACCACAATGACACAATTAGCACATAAATGCAATAATAAAAAGTATGTTGCAACTTGAAAATGAACATTTAGTTTCACTGGACACTACATAGCAGGTGGGCACTGGATATGCTGGATAAAAACAACACATTGTTGATAAAAATTATGGTGATCTGTGTCCAATCTTTGCACTTTGTAGATGTGTACACCTCTGCAAATAATTCCTAGTGGCTTGTAGCACTAATTTCCTGTGCAGCATATTGGGATGACAAGATACATGCCTGTAAAACCCTGTGCCAGAAATAATAGAGCAAACCTACGAAACAAAATTATATGTGCTTAAAAAAATTCACACAATACATACAAAATAAGTGTTGACATCCCGCTTACATTGAATTTATAGTGTTACAGCCTTTTTTAGCCAAACTGTATAATTTGTAGAGGTAAAACTGATACAAATCTATCAGCCATCTCCACAGGACATCGGTTTCAGTCCAAACACATGGCAGAAAGACGAGTGGCATATAGTGCAATGGTTTTTTACGTCTGAGAAATTGTGACATACACCATGTGAAACACTTAAGCCTGATAGTTTATTGCTGTGCTTTTGTGAATAGCCTAGTGTAGAGTAGAGAAACCATATTTAATGAAATAACAAACTACTATAGTAACACTTAAAGCACTATATGCTGCTTTTGTGTTCTGGCTGGAATTGATGCCCAATTGAAATGGCTGATTTATCCGTTTGATCTATATATAATAGGTTTTAGCACATAGATGTTGCAGGGTTTACAGGCATTTATCCTGTCATTACAAATATACTAAAAAAATATGTCTAGCTGCCATTTTTATACTGTGCACAGCTAAGATAACATGATCTGCAGTAATCTTACCCCATCCAGCCTTGTGGTAGCATTGTTGGTAGGTATTAATAATCTCAAACCCTGGTTAATGAATGCAGATCATTACTTTCCTGTTTTCTTGTGTACTTGTTTTCTATGAAAGTTTTTAACTTGTCATATGCCATCCCCACATGGCACCTCTATATAAGACCAGGCATCTAGACCTTACTCTTTCACAGATGCCATCTACCTTATGCATATTCACATAGGTTGCTGTTCCAGTGTACTGTACCCTCCACAGTCTTTTAATGCACTTTGTAGTATTTGATGTACTATGTATGTTATACTGTATCGTAAGCATGCTCATATTGGCAAAACAATCTTAAAAGGTTTATTTCATGTTTAAATGTTTTTTAGCAGATTTAAGGTATATGATATAAAATTCCAGGTCCCAAGCATTCCGGATAATATATTCTACACTTGTAGTAAGAATATTAAAGGATGGCTGTGGTCATTCTTCTTCTTACTTAAAGGGGGTTAATCACTGCCATTATCCACACTTTATTGTTTACATACTGTATTATGAAGGGTTAAAGTATTATCAAGGGTTAAAGTATGGGTATCTGTATTCCAGTAACACCTGTCTTTTATTCCAGGATTAACATTGCTTAATAACCTTTCCCCTGACTCTCCAAGATCAGATACACCAGGGCTGTCCAACTGGCGGCCCGCGGGTTGCATGCGGCCCATGACGCCTCCTTGTATGGCCCCCACCTACATGCTGTGTTTGCTTACAATGTGTAAGATTTAAATGGTATCACTACAGAGATTAACTGGCCCCAGCATTGTTTAAACTTCAAAGTTAGACTGTTATCCCCTGTATTGGTCACACCTGTAACCCCCTGGATTGTTCACACTTGTGACACCTCTATTGTTCACACTCCTAAAGCCCTGTACTTTTCACACCTGAGACCCAGACTGAAACTGCCCACATTGTTCACCTGTTCACACTTTTACTTGGGTTTAAAGTGACCAGATTTTTGGAAAGAAATCCGAGGACAGGGTAGAATATTTTTTTACACCACGCCCACTTTGTAGGACACCCCCACTACCACTACAAATACATCCTCTGCGAATATATTAATAAACGTAGTGGCAATTCCGTGTATAATACTCACTGCAGGATGGCACAAATAAATTTCCATGTACAAAACCCCAGGATTCTTAGTCGGATGGCATAAAGGCAATTCCATGTACAATACCCCAGAATTCATAACAGGATGGCATAAAGGCAATTCCTTGTACAATACCCCAGAATTCATAACAGGATGACATAAAGACAATTCCTTGTACAATACCCCCTGAATTCATATTAGGATGGCATAAAGGCAATATTGCTAATTAAAGGTAAGGAAAGGGTTAATGGTGGCACAATGGGAGAAATTAGGTGAAGCAGCTAAAACTTTGCAATGCAAGAGCATTGATAAGGGAACAGTGGGGGTGGTGAAAGTCAGTGAACAGACAGAGAGAAAAAATAAACAGATACTTACCAGAATTCTCTGCCTGCCACTGATCGCCTGGGAGGAGGGGGAGAGGGGGGATTTTGTAGCATGCTGGAACAGGATACTGCTGCCCTGATCAGTCTGCCAAGTCCACGGAGCTTTGAATAGGCGCTCCTTTCATCTTCAGTCTCCTTGTGATGTCATCGGCCTGCTGCCTGCTTGCTCTCCCTGCCTGTAGAATTATGCAGTGCGGAACAGATCAGCTGCTTCATGGGGACTTTTTAAAGATCTTTCTGCAGACGGGGACACTTCACTGGGCAATTTCCAAAGGGGACCGAAGTCCTGAAACGGGGCCTGTCCCCGTGAAACGGAGACGAATGGTAAGCTTACTTGGGTTGTTACTGACATCTGGTGTAAATCTCATGTTAATAGCCCAATCTTAGTGACTAACTTCGCGAAAAATGTGTGAACAGGTGAAAAATTTGCGAAACGGCGCCGTCATCTCGGTTTTGACGCCGGCGTCCATAAAATGGATGCTGACGTCCATTTTTTTTGACGGCAGTGAATTTTCATGGCAGTTTCATGAATTTATTCGCCGGCCGCTAATTGCAGAAATTAGCTGCAAATTTGCGCCTGGAGAATAAATTCGCCCATCACTACCCATTTCCAATAGAAGCATATTTACTGAGAAAAGCGTTAATGTGTTCAATACTTATTTCCCCACTGTATATAACAAACCATTTACTTAAAAATAGTAATGCAGAAAGTACACTACAGACCAATTGGCCCCGCAGAATAGACAATTTAGGAAAGTGATTTTGAGGAAACCAAAAGTAATTAGTATAAAAAGCTTTGCTACCGTTACATTTAAAATAAAGATAGCAAGCATCTCAACCACAACTGCTTATGTAGTTGCCCTCTAATGTGCAGCCAATATTATATTTGACTTGTTATGATATAATTTGCGGAATAAAATTAATGAGCTCTTCAAATTCCAAGACTCA
Organism: Xenopus petersii; assembly: GCA_038501925.1. Classification (NCBI taxonomy): domain Eukaryota; kingdom Metazoa; phylum Chordata; class Amphibia; order Anura; family Pipidae; genus Xenopus; species Xenopus petersii. The sequence continues at coordinate 65,461,636 of CM076681.1, read as the reverse complement.
ACATCTTACTGCAAACTTTTCCTCTTCATTTGCATTCATAAAAACCATGAGCAATTCCTAATTAAAGGGAAAATTGTATTTCCCCCCCACAAAGTTTGCAGGAATGAGCAATTCCAGTAATTACATGAAAGTTCTTGAAATTGTATTGCAAACAATATGAAGATATTTCCTGGTTCTGAGATTAGAATGATTGATTAACATTTGCAAAGGTCACCAACCCAGTTTATATACGAGAGATCAGTCTAGTAGAGATTAATATTTGATTATTATTATTATTATTTACTTTTTCGGTTGAATACCAGCAACCTTGAGTGCAGTGCGCCTCCCATGCCCACTTCACTCCCTCTGATCAAAGCCCTGAAGTGAAAAAGAAAACCCTGATAGGGGGTAGGTCAAAAGCTAATGAAGGAGTTTGTGCTTGGCAGAATGGCAGGCCCTTTCAACACTTTGCCTTTTCTTAATTTGTGGGTGTCCTCCTATCCCTCCTAAAGGCTACCTCAGTGAATGATCGGATTAGCAAAACAGTGGTGGCCCTTTCTTATGTTTCTTTTGACACGGTGGTCACCTTAGCTAGGCAGGCGGCACAGGGGCTCTTGTAGCCACATCAGACATTGCGTCCACTGTTTGGCTCCTTCCAGTCCACAATGTGGCTCCCAGTGGGTTGCTTGATCTCTAGATACATTTTCCTTGAGTTGGTTGTTTGGGATAAAACAGGTGATTTTCTTTGTATTGGACGAGGTCCTCCAATGTCTGCTTAATATTACAGAACACTTTCTAATTTCTAATGAAAAAATATGGGGTGCCGGTGGCCCAAGAAAAGACAGAGGGACCAACATCTGTACTTTCATTCTTAGGAATCGAGATTGACACTGACCCCATGGTGTTTAGGTTGCCCCAGGACTAGCTGCAAGTTTTAGGGGTTACCATAGCAATGGTGCATCATAACAAGAAGACAACATTGCAAAAAATGCAGTCACTTCTGAATACTAGTTTTTGCATGTTGCATAATGCCCATGTGTGACAGAGTCATGTCACTTAAATAAATTCTTTTTTTTTTTTTTTTTTTTTTTTTTTGAGATATGTGTGGAGGACAGTACTTTCTTTCTTCTCTGTCTTTTCTACCTCTGCTGGCCAGCGCAAACTCTCTTCCTTAATCTGTCTTTCATTACTTCTTGTGTCTGTCCTACACCATTCTCAGCCTTGAAACATATTTTTTCTCCTGTGTTCAACATGGCAACAACAGGGTTAAAAAAGCCATGTGAAAGCAGTCTGATTGCAGCTCTATAAAGTTAGAACATTTAAACATTAGTTTTTTGCTCTTAGAAAAGCAACTTGCCACTAAAATATACCCTTTATATATGAGTTCAAACTTTAACATTTAAAGCTTAAAATACTTTACCTGAGTTTCCCAAGTTGATCAGTCTGCACAGGGTTTGGTGAAACACATGGGTGTAGCCTGATTGTTGTCAGCTGTGCACAGACATTTCACAGCTTGAAATTCAAACTTTGTTTAAATGTGAATTTCTTTTTACCTTTTTTATGTTGTAATCTATGAAGGCTAATATGTAAATGTACATGTAGAAATTGCAATTATTGTTAAAATTTAACATTTGTTTAATGTGAGATGTATGATGTCACAGAACCACAAAGCATTCTGGGAGCCTTGGGTATAAAAGGCTGCTCCCAGGCAGCAAGGGAGTGTCTGTCTGATGTTGGCTCTCTTCAAGGCAAGACCTAGGAAAACTGCTCTGCTGTTCTGATGCCTTGCTGAAATTGACACTTTTTCCTTCTGCTTTAAAGAAATAAAGCTACATTTTTCATTGCCAAGCAAGCTTCAGCAACCTCTGTTAAAAGTGCCCACACCACACCATGGGTAGGGATTTTTGAATAAGGCTGTCCCTGGCCACAAAAGGCATAGAGAAACATAACAAAGCAATTTCAGGAGTGGTCTAGCATGCCTTCCTAGAAGCATACAATGACCATACTTGCCTCTTGTATGAGCAGATTCTGCATAGTGAAATGTTGCTGTACACTGATGCTACTTGCTTTTAGAATTGTTCCTTATAGTAGCTGCCCTTGAGCTGTGGGTCACACACATGGCTAACAAAAATATTTGTTTCTGGATAGACAACATGAGTGTGGTGCATTGCATCAGTAGACTGACTTCCTCTTCCCTACCTGTCCTAGTATTGCTACGCCATTTGGTAAACATGCCAGGCATGTTACTGGAGTTTAATAGTCAGAGGCTACAGACCACTGTAGAATATTTGCTGCAACAGCTTTTGGCCTCACATTCTTTGGCATTCTTTTCCACATCAGCAAACTACTGTAGTTGTCTAGAACAAAACCAAAGCAAGGGGCATTCTGACAAACAATGTTATTATCGGGCATAACCTTTTTAAAATCCGGAAATCAAAAATGGACATTTACGGTCAGGGCACTTGGGTTTCATTGTTGGCCATCAACAACCTAGCTTGCCCTGTAAAACTTACCAGTACATTCACCAGGCTTTGGGACAAGGGGAGGACTTTCTATCACACGTGGATGCTTCTTCACTAACACTATCTGAAGGCAATTTTAAAAACCTGGCTCATTAGGGGCTGGGTGGAAATCGGAGTTCAGTATAGGCTTACACAAACTCCTTGTTGGTTAATTGAGCCTTGCCTGGTTATTTCTTTAGTATATTAGGGACATCACAGTGGTCAGGATCAGATGCAGGGAAAACAAGTATATGTGCAGATATTACATTTGATATTATAATACAAGTGGTTATGGTTTTGGCAAGGATCAGGTTACTTGTCTGGACCTCGGTGAGAGACCTTTCCAATGATACAGCCAACACCCTTATCAATGTTGCAATCAGAGAAGGAAGTTTATTGAGAAACAGAATACAAGCATTCAGTAGCTCGGATGAGAACGTTCTGCCAGTCTCGACCCGTGCACATATATTTGTTAGGTTACAGGTTATGATCCAAAAGCATTGGGTTATACTGTACATGATTGGCTAAAATATAACTTGCAAAATAAGGCTAAGCAAAATATTCTTATATGGGCATAAACTTTATACTTGGTACAGTTGTCTGTTTATCTGACCACAAGCAATTTCGTAATAGCCAGCTAGCTAAGGATCTAAAGGATCTTTCCGTAATTTGGATCTTCATAGATTAAGTCTACTAGAAAATCATGTAAACATTAAATGAACCCAATACGATGGTTTTGCTTCTAATAAGGATTAATTATTTATTGGTTTGAATCAAGTACAAGGTACTGTCTTATTACTTCAGGTATGGGACCTGTTATCATGAAAGCTTGGGACCTGGGGTTTTCCAGATACAGGATCTTTCCCTAACTTCAGCCTTCATACCTTAAGTCTACTAGAAAATCATATAAATGTAAATAAACCCAATAGGCTGGTTTTGCTTCCAATACGGATTCATTATATCTTAGTTTGTATCAAGTACAAGATTTTTTTTTATTGTTACAGAGAAAAATAATATAATTTTTAAAGATTTGGATATTAATAAAATGGAGTCTATGGGAGATGGCCATCTTGTATCCACTATGCTTTATATTATTGTATTCTTTAGCTTTTTGTTACTCTCCATAATATTTTGTGCTGCTATTCTACATTTTTTTTTTTCATAATGAGGTCAGATTATTATTTATCATTATGAATATGCTATCACCATATTTCGATTTCCAATTATATAAACAATTTTCTTTTTAGTTAAACCAGTTTCTGCCATTTTTACAGTTCATAAACCCATGCAGTAGCAATATTGGAATTCTGAGATTTATATGCTTGACTCCTTCAACATGGTGTTTTACATAACTATACAGAACTCCCAAATGTTATAATTGAAAGTATCTGCAAAGATACAGTTGTTCTCTGACTGGTGCAGAGCATTAAATATGCACGACAGGGTTCAGATATTGTTACAAAGGAACTTAAATATTCCAATGAGGCACTCATTATGTTCAAACCAGAAGGTTAATTGGCCATATCAGGTGAGCTTTACTTTTAATTACAAAGATTAGTTCCAGTTGCAATCACTGCAACTTCACTTACACATGCTTCTTTACAGATCACTTCTGGATATATTAATAGCAAGTTATTATCATTATATAGGAAGGTATTTTCTGTTAAATTTTCATAAGAGCCTTACTAAAGAAGTCCAGAAGTAGGCCTTTTTTTTTTCTCTTTCTGCCATTATCCAAGTTTTCCGTTCGTGTGTATATATATATATATATATATATATATATATATATATATATATATATATATATATATATATATATATATATATACACATTGGTTTTAAACTTAATAAGAATCATTAATTCTGAATAATTATACTCATCACCCACCTGTCAGCTATAACATTTATGTCTCTTATCCATGTCCATCATGTAGTGTCTGTCTGTCTCTCTAGAGTCATATACAAACACAGACTTATCCAAAACATTCATAAAAAGTTCCTAAATTCCAGTTACCCAAGTAACAGCACATTGAGGGTGCCAGCATGGATGGTGGTGATTTGCAGCTGACTTGTAACTGATGTGAAGACTATGCCAGGGAAGCACAAGTATATGACAAAATCCTCTCTAGCCCCTCAATGTGTATAAGGGAATAGCACTGTATTTATAATACAATGTGACTTTTGAGGAGAAACTAATGAGCATGAATGGATGTTAATAAGAACTGAATCAAACTGTGAGATGTGTAGTCTAAGCCAATCACCTCCATATGTGCACAATTAATAATTCTCTTCAGAACTGAACTAAATGAAAGTGCTACTTGTTGAATTAATAATCACCATTTCCCCACATGGAACAATTGTCGGGGGATATTTTGCAAATTGTGTTGGCACAAGTCGAACACATAATAGTGAACTAAAATTCACAACTCATGTTTGAAGGATTATGCCCGTGGGGTAGGAAGGAAGCCTTGAGAAAGTCCTGATGAGACGAAACGCGTCGGGTGTGACGTCATCCAAGGGGGCCCAGCTACCGCACGCTGATTATGCCGGCTAACTGAACACCTTAACACAGTGGAACAAGTTCTTTGGAGTTGGGAACACCTACGGAGTGACTATTATACGTGCAAAGCCCGAGATTTTTTGTGAGTGTAATTTCAACCTTGTAAAAAATTTTTATCAAACTGTTTTACACGATGTCAAGCGTATGTTCCTAGATGCTACTACGAGTGGAACAGCTGCAGTAAATACCATGCAAGCAAAATTTTAAAACGTCTGTCAGTATAAAAATTTGTCAACACAGGCGGTGAAGTATTTTTATGCTGGTAAATGGTTGTAGGGTGATTTAACCCTACAGGTGAAGAGACACTATAAACTTTTAGTACACACAAGGGTGTTTTAGTATATCCAATAAGGAAATACTACACTACTGTATATACTGTTTTTATTTTTTTGTCTCCTATTTACCCCGAGCTATCAGCTCTATACATATTTTTCATTGCCTATCCGAAGGAGAACGGATCTTTTAACTGGCAGAGGGGAGTGAACTACAGAACCTGGACACTTTTTATGTTTTGTTGATTTTGAATAAATGAACCCCTATTGCTCTTATTTTTCAAAATTTAATTTGTGAGGATACAATACATTAACTCAAACGTACAATACATTATTTGTGGTACTTGTGGCATTTATTTTCATGTTTCCCTTTTTTCCCTTTGGGGGGAGGGGGTATGATATATATATATATATATATAAAAGGTACAACAAACCGCACTCCAAGGTCTTCTCAAATGTGTTTAAAGGTGAATCTTTATTATCTTCAACGTTTCGGCACCATGACTCGGGCCGTCGTCCTGATGACGGCCCGAGTCATGGTGCCGAAACGTTGAAGATAACAAAGATTCACCTTTAAACACATTTGAGAAGACCTTGGAGTGCGGTTTGTTGTACCTTTTATATTATCTCGTGTGAACCTGCACCCAGGCATTAATGGACGCTGGCTGGGTGTGCATCAGACTACGTGGAATATATATATATATATATATATATATATATATATATATATATATATATATATACTGTATCTGTTCTAATTAACATTTAGTTGATTTGATGTTCACTACTCTTTAGCACAAATCACTTAAACCTCTGTAGTCTGAAACCATTTTTTCTTAAGTCTGAACAGTCCTGTAAGAAACTTACCGAGGGGACGACAGGGACGCCTGTTGCCCCCTCGATGGGGACGCCCGTCTCTCTCTTCCGCCGCCGATGCGGCTAGGCCTCAGGCGCCGGCTCCTATGGAGCGCGCAACGCGCATGCGCAGCAATTAAAGGAACAGTCGCGCTGGCGCGATTGCGCAGGCGCTGGCGCGATTGCGCAGGCGCTGGCGCTGATTCGCCAGCGTCCAATGGCGCCAAATTCAAATCCTTAAATGGCCAGCAGTCCTTTTGTTCCCTTCCCAACGTAGGTTCTGTTTACCGTTCCTGGGTGTTATTATTTCTGTGATTCCTGTTGTGACCTTTGGCTATTCCTGACTACTGTTTGACTTCCGCCTGCCCTGACCCTTTGGCTTGTTCCTGACTACTCTTTGGATTCTGTTTTGTACTTCGACCCTGTTAGTTGCTGACCTGGCCTGTGACCTCGACTACTCTGCTGTTTACCGATTTTGTACCGCATTTCCGATTGGTTTCGACCCGGCCCGTTCCTGGACTTTGATAAACTTTACATTTAGTTCCCTTGCTCGCCCAGAGTTCTTCACTCAGTCTCCTCACTATTAAGTCCTGGCGGCATCCGAGTAGCGGAGGGCTCCACCCTACGTGAAAGGCGGCGGTTATAGGCCGAAGCGTGAGCCGAGCCCGGGACATTGGGGTTTACTCTGGGTTGTGGGATACTGAACGTTACATTACGTTGGGCCCAAAAAACTAAGAAGATGGAGCCAGCTGAAGCTACTGCTTCCACCACTCCTTCGGAAGCGATTCTGGCAAATCTTCTACAGAGACTTGGTGAACAGGAGGACAAGCAAGACTATATTGTGCAATGTCTTCACGGTCTTTCTTCCAGGCTTGACATGATGCAGCAACAGCCTGTTCCTGGTCCGAGTAATACTACTCAGGCAAGCACTTCTCTACCTCCACCTGCTGGTAGTACCTTCCATGAGCCCAAGGTTCCTTTTCCCGAGAAGTTTGCTGGGGATCGAAGTAAGTTTTTTACTTTCCGAGAGGCCTGTAAACTACATTTCAGTTTTTTACCCTATTCCTTCCCTACTGAGGAGTCTAGGGTGAATTTTGTAGTTACGCTGTTACAGGGTGATGCCCAGCTCTGGGCATTTAGTTTGTCTCAAAGGGATCCAGCCCGTCACTCCTTAGAGGCTTTCTTTAATGCTATGGCTATTATTTACGATGATCCTGATCGTGCCGCTTCTGCTGACGCAGCCATACGTGCCCTTAAACAAGGCAAACGGCGGGCAGAGGATTATTGTACTGAATTCCGCCGTTGGGCGGTAGAGACGGGCTGGAATGATACGGCTCTTATGAGTCAATTCAGGGTTGGTTTGGCTCCGACTATTAAAGATAGTTTTGTAAATTTTCCCGCACAGTCTTCCCTGGATTCTCTCATGCATCTGGCTATCCAGATTGATCGTAGGCATAGAGAGAGACTCCAGGAGGAGCAGGTTACCTATGTTACACCTCCTTCCGTAAATGTCTTTAACACCCCTCAAGTCTTTCCTAGATCTTTTGAAGAACCTATGCAGATTGGTTCTACTCGTCTCTCTTCCGAGGAGAGGGTTCGTAGGAGGAATAATGGGTTATGTCTGTATTGTGGGGATAAGGGGCACTTTCGCAACACCTGTCCCAAAAGGCCGGGAAACGACAGAACCTAAGCAGGTCTGGGGAGTCTTGCTTGGGTGATGTCGTTTCTACTCCCCAATCTTCTCAAATTTTAATTCCGGTTCTTTTGACTTGGGACAGTGGTTGTGTGCAGAGCTCTGCTTTTTTGGATTCTGGGGCAGCGGTAATTTTTTGGATTTTGGGTTTATTCAAAGACATGGTATTCCTTGGGAACCACAGTTTCCATCTTTTAGATTATCCGCCATTGATGGTAGATCTTTGGGTTCCGGACTAGTATCTACTCGATCTAAGGTTATTCACATGTCCATTTCTGATCATTTTGAATCTCTTTCATTTTTCATTACTGAGTGCCCACAGACTCCAGTCATTTTAGGCCTCCCCTGGTTACAAAGTCATAATCCCCAGGTTGATTGGCCCTCTGGTAAAATTTTGAAATGGAGCTCTGCATGTATGTATTCTTGTGTTAAGTCTGCCCAGACCCTGGCCGCTACTTCTTTAAAGAGTCTTCCCCCTTGTTATGCCGCTTTTTCTGATGTTTTCTGTAAAAAAGCAGCTGAATCCTTACCTCCCCATAGACCCTATGATTGTGCTATTGAATTATTGTCTGGGTCTTCTCCTCCCAAGGGTAGGACATATCCTCTTTCCCTCCCCGAGTCTTTAGCCATGGAGGAATATATTAAGGAGAATTTGGAGCGGGGGTTCATTAGACCTTCTTCTTCCCCTGCGGGGGCTGGGTTTTTTTTTGTCAAGAAGAAGGATGGGACTCTTAGACCCTGTATTGATTATAGAGGGTTAAATAAGATCACGGTCAAGAATCGTTACCCCCTCCCTTTAATCTCTGAACTCTTTGATAGAGTGAAGGGGGCTGTTATTTTTTCCAAATTGGATCTAAGGGGTGCCTATAATCTAATCAGGATTAAGGAGGGGGATGAGTGGAAGACCGCTTTTAATACCCGAGATGGGCATTATGAATACTTGGTAATGCCATTTGGTCTGTGTAACGCCCCCGCTGTTTTTCAAGAACTGGTTAACGATATCTTCCGTGATCTTTTGGGTCGGTTTGTCGTTGTGTACTTAGACATTCTAATTTTTTCTTCAAATTTGTTTTCCCATCGTGCTCATGTTCGGGAGGTTTTATCCAGGTTAAGGCAGAATCATCTGTATGCTAAGCTTGAGAAATGTCTCTTCGAAGTCTCTGCTGTACCTTTCCTTGGATATATTATTTCCCAAACTGGTCTTGAGATGGAGCCCACTAAAGTCCTAGCAATTCAGCAGTGGGCACAACCCCTTTCTTTGAGAGCGATCCAGAGATTTTTAGGGTTCGCTAATTACTATAGGCAATTTATTCTGAATTTTTCCAAATTGGTGGCCCCAATTACTGCATTAACTAAGAAGGGGGTTGATCCTAGTATTTGGTCTGCTGAGGCGGTTGAGGCCTTTAGTCTCTTAAAAGAGGCCTTCATTTCTGCTCCAGTCCTCCGGCATCCAGACTCATCTTTGCCTTTTATTGTTGAGGTGGATGCGTCTGAGATCGGTGCCGGAGCAGTATTATCTCAACGACATCCTGTCTCTGGTAAAATTCACCCATGTGCCATTTTCTCAGCTGAGGTCAATTACGATATTGGCAATAGGGAATTATTGGCCATTAAATTGGCATTTGAGGAATGGAGACTTCTCCTTGAGGGTGCCAAGCATACAGTTTCTGTGTTCACAGATCATAAAAATTTGTTGTACATTGAATCCTCTAAACGGTTAAATCCTCGTCAAGCCAGGTGGTCATTGTTTTTCTCACGTTTTAATTTTCTCATCACCTACAGGCCTGCGGAAAGGAATCTGAAAGCAGATGCCCTTTCTAGAAGTTTTGTCTCCAAGCCTAGGGAGGATTTGGAACCAGTTCCTATTGTTCCTAAGGAGGTGATTGTGGCAGCCTTGAGTCCGGATCTCTCTACCTCCTTGTCGAATGCCCAGGTAGATTCCCCTCCTGATATTCCAGTGGGCAAGTTATTTGTTCCTAGTGATTTACGTGAAGCAGTCTTTCACGAGACTCATGATTCTAAAGTGGCTGGTCATCCGGGTTGTGCGAAGACTTGCGATTTGTTGTCTCGTACTCTCTGGTGGCCGACTTTAAGACAAGACGTTGCCAAATATATTGAGTCATGCCCAGTCTGCCAATGATCTAAGCCATCTAGATCTTTACCTCAAGGGTTGCTGCAGTCACTTCCTATTCCTGAGAAACCTTGGACTCATATATCCATGGATTTCATTGTAGAATTACCTCCATCGAATGGGCATACTGTTATCTGGGTAGTGGTGAACCGTTTTAGTAAAATGTCTCATTTTATTCCTCTTTCTGCCCTTCCCTCTGCCAAGACCCTAGCTGAACTTTTCATTGTCCATATATTTAAGTTTCACGGGGCTCCTCTCAATATTGTGTCTGATAGGGGGGTTCAATTCGTGTCCAAATTCTGGCGGGCTTTTTGTTCATTAATGGGTACTGATTTGTCTTTCTCTTCCGCATATCATCCCCAGACCAATGGTCAGACCGAGAGGACAAAACAGACTCTGGAACAATATCTTAGATGTTATGTCTCCTGCAATCAGGCACTTTGGGTTAATTTTCTTCCGTGGGCTGAATTTGCCTATAACAATGCCATTCATTCCTCCACTGGCAAATCTCCTTTTTTCACAGTGTTTGGTCTTCACCCCAGAGTTTTTTCTTTTTCAGGTTCTTGTGAGCTTCCTGCTGTTAATTCCTTTGTGGAAGATTTTTCTATGATTTGGCAGGAGGTTCAGAAGTCCTTATCTTCTGCAGTAGCTGCTCAGAAGAGGGCTTCTGACAAACATCGGAGGGATTCTCCTGTGTATCAGGTTGGTGACAAGGTTTGGCTGTCCTCCAAAAACATTTCTTTAAAAGTCCCTTCAGCCAAACTGGGTCCCAAATTTATTGGTCCGTTCTCTATATCTGGTGTTATCAACCCATGTACTTTCAGGTTAAATCTTCCTCCCGAACTCAAGATTTTTAATTCCTTCCATGTATCTCTGTTGAGACCTGCTAGAGTGGTATGTCAGAATTCTCCTCCTCCCCCTATTTCTGTTGAGGGCCAATCTGAATTTTTGGTTCACAGGTTGATTGACTCTCGGATCTCTAGGGGTAAACTCCAATATCTGGTTCATTGGAAGGGTTATGGTCCTGAGGAGAGATCCTGGGTTTTTGCTTCTGATGTTAAGGCGGATAGGTTGGTGAAACAGTTTCATTCTAAATTTCCCAACAAACCTAAGGGTCCAGTGGCCCCCTCTGGAGGGGGGGTAATGTAAGAAACTTACCGAGGGGACGACAGGGACGCCTGTCGCCCCCTCGACGGGGACGCCCGTCTCTCTCTTCCGCCGCCGATGCGGCTAGGCCTCAGGCGCCGGCTCCTATGGAGCGCAACGCGCATGCGCAGCAATTAAAGGAACAGTCGCGCTGGCGCGATTGCGCAGGCGCTGGCGCTGATTCGCCAGCGTCCAATGGCGCCAAATTCAAATCCTTAAATGGCCAGCAGTCCTTTTGTTCCCTGCCCAACGTAGGTTTTGTTTACCGTTTCTGGGTGTTATTATTTCTGTGATTCCTGTTGTGACCTTTGGCTATTCCTGACTACTGTTTGACTTCCGCCTGCCCTGACCCTTTGGCTTGTTCCTGACTACTCTTTGGATTCTGTTTTGTACTTCGACCCTGTTAGTTGCTGACCTGGCCTGTGACCTCGACTACTCTGCTGTTTACCGATTTTGTACCGCATTTCCGATTGGTTTCGACCCGGCCCGTTCCTGGACTTTGATAAACTTTACATTTAGTTCCCTTGCTCGCCCAGAGTTCTTCCCTCAGTCTCCTCACTATTAAGTCCTGGCGGCATCCGAGTAGCGGAGGGCTCCACCCTACGTGAAAGGCGGCGGTTATAGGCCGAAGCGTGAGCCGAGCCCGGGACATTGGGGTTTACTCTGGGTTGTGGGATACTGAACGTTACAAGTCCTAACAGGAAAATTGGTTGTAGTGATCATAGGACCCCTAGAATAACACCACAGCAGGTTTAAAATATGTAATTTTATTTATAGATTTTATTTTTACAAAAACAAAATTAAAAGAGAAAGACGAACAGGATTGTCACCTACACAAAGGCTGGGTACAGCTTTTTACATATAATCAGTGATAGTTTCAAAGCAGAGGAAAGCATTTAACATACAGTAAGGTTATCAAGGTGTACACAAAATTGTACATATACTGTAATTCAATTGTCTGGTGGGGGTTGACATCTAACCATGGTTCCCATGTTTTCTGAAACTTCCTGGGTCTCCCCCAAATATTGTATGTCAATTTGATTAGATGCAATGTAGCATTTATTAACTCAACCCATTACTGTTGTGTAGGAGAATTGGGGCTCATCCATTTCATAATTACTTAACTTTTTTGCATAGAACATAAGGGAGCATAGCATTGTTTTAGATTTTTGTAAGTGCGCTGATGTAAGCAGGTCACTTGAGACCTTATTCCAGGGAGGGATAAGGATGCATTCATTTAGTGAGTAACTTCTGTCCAGTATGTTATTACCCTTATGGCTTTCCTAAATCAAGAGGAGGAATCTGGCCTCTCCAATGCCCCATTTCACACATCCTTCTAGTCGTCCCATAGCTTTAAGCCTCAGGGTTGTAATATATATTTGGTGGATCATCTGATCTTACATTCTGTGCCTGACTCGCCTAGATTGATGAGGCAATCGGCCAATCACAAGTCATAGTCCTGCCCCTGTGATGTGACCGCCACAACATCAATAAAATGCCTAGTAGAACCTCTATGGAAAATGGGGGTTGTATATACACATCCACCAAGATCAAGGTTTGATTATTAATATTACAGTGTATAACAAATTACATATAAAAAAAAATATATTTATCTTTAGTAAATGAGAACCGCCCATTATGTATTTTATTTGACTACAATGGAAGTTTAAGAATAGAAATTATTCCATGATAGTAATTCCTTTATTGGGATGATCATGTCTATTGCTAAGCTCTTTGGAAAATAATGTGTTAAAGGAGAAGGAAAGGTTAAAACTAAGTAAGCCTTATCAGAAAGGTCAATTTAAATATACCAGTAAACCCCCAAAGTAATGTTGCTCTGAGTCCCCTGTCAAAAGAAACACAGCATTTATTTCCTTCTATTGTGTACTCATGGGCTTCTGTATCAGACTTCCTGCCTTCAGCTTAAACCTCATTGCCCTGGGCAAGAGCATGCTCAGTTTGCTCCTCTCCCCCCACCCTTCCCTACTGTAATCTGAGCCCAGAGCAGGGAGAGACTCAGGCAGGAAGTGATGTCACACCACATTAATACTGCAGCTCCTATTCTAAACAAACAGAGAGTTTCTAGAGCTTTTTACTAAGGTATGGTAAAACATTGTACAGAATAAATATAGCATTCTAGCTTGCACTATTGCAGCTAATCTATTGGCAATAAAATGCCTCCGTAGCTTTCCTTCTCCTTTAAGCAAGCTTTGTTCAAAAAAGAAGACCCATTACTTATTGTTCTGCCTTATTTAATCTGCACGTCCCTTGTAAAGACACACAGCATTTAAATAGAGCTGAAATTCATGTAACATCAATTTTCACAAATTATTGTGGACTTTTTAGGCATTGATACCTTTCAAGGGACAATTATACAGATATGAGGTTAAATGAAGTGTGGTCCTTGCTGTGGAATAACATATAACAGAAGATTTTTGTTTACAGCTGTATCCACAACAGATATACTGAGGGATGATGTACAGTAAACTATTTTTAAAGTTGCTCAGTCGAGTAATAAATAATTATACAGAAAGAATGTAAATTATGCAACATACATAGGAGATTTAAAGTGAAAAGAATTGAAAGAAAAAACAATGTGAAATATAAGCATTGCAATGTTAGATGGAAGACACCAGATGGGACAGATAATAAAACAAATCTGTTAAAATAAGCATCTCTTAATTGTCATTTTACAATCACAATTGATCCATGCTGTGTCACTACACAATGATGTTCATATACAACTTTGCCGCCTTTTCTCATTATAGATTTTATTTAGCACAAATAATATACATTAGGGGGTTATTTATTAAAGTCCGATATTTTCTGGTTGGACTTTTAAAGGGGAAAACAACAGTTTTGTTGTGGAAAAAAACCCCTTTTTCATTACTTAATAAAACCCTGATGCTGTTAAACATCAGAGTGAAAAAGTACTCAAACAGACCTGCCAAGTTCATGTAGAAGTCAATGGCAGATATCCCGTTGATATCCTGATCTGCGCTGGGTTTTGTTTAATAATCTGAAGATTTCTGGGGGGGGCGAGGCCAGCATGCGTATGTAAGCACACGCGTTTTCGTACAGCTCCGGGTTTCTGGTACCACTCTACGCTGGAAAAACAGCAGTCCCAGAGCGCTTTAAAGCACAAAACCCAGCCGATGTCAACTGCAGGCATGTCTCAACTCAGAACCAAGCAAGTTTCTTTGCAACTAACTGCGTTTTATGGGTTTCAGCCGAAGGCGCCGCTCCATGAAGAGAGTCAAGATGGCACCCGGTCCTCATCAGGCGCGTCTTCCCCAGCGTACATTGATGCTGAAATGACACAGCATACAGCTAAGTACACGGAGGGAATTACAGAGACAAACCTGAAAGCCTTGTTAATGCAGCTAAGAGGAGATATCTGCACAGACACTTAGTAGGCAGTGCAGGAGTTAAAGACTGAACTTTAGGCCATAACTGAGCGCAGTGACTACCTTGAATCTAAGATGGCGGATTTGGTGGAAGTGCACAATACTATGGCAGACATGGTGAATAATCATGACTCAGATATTGATAGGCTGCAGGCTACAATTGCAGATATGGAGGATCGTTACAGGAGAAACAATGTCAAACTTAAGCTGGCCACAGAGACATAAAGATCCGATCGTACGAATCAACGTACGATTGGACTTCCCCATCTCCCAACCTGCCACTAACCATTCCGATCAAATAAATTACAAAAGAACAGATCAGCTGATGTTGTGCCCCTGACAGCAATCGTACAAAGTTATGTTCGACAAAGCTAGTGACAGTCTCCCTATGAAAATCTATTTTATCGGCAATACATGCAGAGATATTACCCGCAGCCGACAGAAATCTTCTAACCTGTCCGATAGACCAAAAGACTGATCTCCGCCGGACGAAAAATGTCAGGACTCTCTACACACGGTCCAAAAATCATACGAATCCTCGATTCCTCGAAGGCTCTCCCAGAAACCCCTCATCTCATAATAGATCATATTCACAGAATTCCTAAGCCTAAACATGCACCAACCGGTGCGCTCAGAGATGATATCCTCAAAATCCACTTCTACCATATAAAAGAAGACCTGATGCGCTTCATCAGGCAGCACAACTCCATTCCACAGCCTTACGAAAAAGTACAGGTTTTTGCTGACTTATCGGCAGCAACTATGGCTAAGAAATGTGAGCTTGCAGTTATTACACAAGCGCTACGCCAAAAAGAAATACCGTACAAGTGGGGATATCCAACCAAATTAATGTCTAGTGCCAAAACTCCACAAGAATTATCATAAGTGCGGCGAGGGAAAAGCAGTGTTAACGCAGTGGAATATTCCAGGTGAAATACAGCACAAACCTTACCTAGCGCAAAGTAACCTGTACATGGAAGGAGAATGGAGCAAAGTCAAGACTTGAGTTGTGAATACCGCATTGCAACAACATCCTTTAGCCCTGGGTCACATATACCCAAATTGACCTCCCAGGCACTGGAGTAAGGTCAACTGTGATCTTAACAACTAATTAAACAGACTTAAGGAGGAAGTAAACCTTCACATTTTGAGTAAATGTCAGAGCCAACTTACAAAATTAAGAGTATT
This sequence comes from Xenopus petersii, assembly GCA_038501925.1. NCBI lineage: Eukaryota > Metazoa > Chordata > Amphibia > Anura > Pipidae > Xenopus > Xenopus petersii. Next base: position 65,445,904 of record CM076681.1, on the reverse strand, counting down.
CACTATGTCATGGGTAATAGAGCAACGTCTGTTCTTAAAAAAATAATTAATACAACAAACCCTACAACACAGAACCCCCAGGTGTTAAGAAATGGGTAGATATGGAAGATTGGATAAATAAAAGTCACTTCGGTCATACTGGGAAATCTCATATGTGGACTATGGGGAGACATCATCGAACAACAATGGAACATTTACCCCCGCCAATCCATGCTACACTACTTAACTGGTACGCAACCAGGACAAACCGCAATCTATCCAAGCCAATGTGTTTTTTGGTACTGATCACCACCTTGGAGGACACTATACAAGACTTAAATTTAAGGAAATGGCAGAAACTGGGCATCATATGGGTAATATATATGATCGAGAAGGATTACAAACATTCTCCATCTTACAACAGAAGCGTAAGTTACCTGCTGATCAACTTTATACTTATTTGAGGATACAACATTACCTTCAGATGAATAAATGGCTGGGAGCACATCAGCCAACCTGGTTTGAACTTAAGTGCTGGACACCTGCACTGAAGAGCAAGGGCACCACGATCATCTACAACTTACTAGTATTGAAAAATGTGGACAAACCCCCGGCAGCGCTTGGAAGATGGCAAGCCGACCTCCAAATTCCCTTAACCTCGGATCTTTGGCAATACCTTTTTAAACAAACCTTTAAGTTTTCCAAAGCACTAAACCACCATGAACTCACTATTAAACTTATGCACAGATGGTATATGACACCGGAAAGATCCATAAAGCCTTTCCCAACTCATCCAATCTCTGTTCGAGATGCCAACGAGAAGAGGGGACCATGTTGCAAAACTGGTGGAATTGACCAATATTCACTGGGACACAGTTAGATGGCTCATCGAACAAACCACGGGCATACCCATTACACTCCTTCCCACGCTGTTTTGAGATTCCTCATGAGCTTTGAGATTCCTCATGGAGACTAGAGTTTCAAAAGAATAATAATGCAAATACTCCTGGCAAGCAGGAGCTTATTAGTGCAACATTGGAAGCAGAATATACTACCCTCCCACAGAGAAATAGTTAAAGAAGTTAAATGTATTCAGTTGTATGAGCGAACATTCTACTACCATCAGCTCAGGGCATGAAAGAAAATATCAGAGCGGGGCATGTGTAATAGTTCCGTGGAAATCCTTGGTCGTCAAATCCAATGGAGTTTTCAGTGACAAATCCAAAATATTCACACAATTCAGATTTTTTATTACAATTTTCTCGAGTTTTTTCCAGCACAAGAAATTTTCAGGAAAAGTCTGTGCAGATTTTGTCAGAGTAGTTTACAGAAAACTGTGAATTTTTTTGGGATTTTGATAAACAACCCCTTTACATTTGAAGGAATATTTCAGTATTTATTGTGAGGAATTTAATCAGTTCAGTAGCATTTAGGGCAGGATACTACAGCTGTAGTCATCATTATCGCATATTTTGTTTTACACTCCAGCTTCATATATATTGTATATAGTTAGAGTAGAGAATCAAGTTTATTGGTGCGAGAACATAATGCTGAAAGATAACTATGAAAGAGCTGCTAGAACATGGCTGATTGTGGGCCTTATTTACAAATGGGTCTAAGGGCAAAGTGAAAAATTGTATATGTTAGTTATTGTGTTTGTTTTTTTAAAGAAAGGGAATGTACATCAAACAACATGTACAACTAAAAGTACAATATAATGTAAAGGAAACACATCAGAGACATATATTGGGACATTCACTAAGAATCGTAGTTGTGCTTCGCCGCACTTCGCCAGGCGTATTTTCGCCAGCGCTGCTCAAATTCACTAAAATCCTAAGTTGCGCTCAGGGATAGTGTAAGGTTGCGAAGTTGCATTGATTCGCCAAGCAAAGCGAAGTTACGCTGGCGATGGTTAATTTGCATACGGTGCCAAATTCAAATTTCAATGGAAGTATTCGTAGCAGCACTACACAAGCCTAGTAAACCTTCAAAACATCAAATAAAATTTTTATTTTGCCCTACACATGTGCCCACTGTAAAGTTAAGTTGCCATGAGTTAGGAAATGTAGGGGGGAAGGAGGGGAGCCCCAAAACATTTTCGATCTTTTTCAGCCTATCACCTATAATAAAGAAAAAACGCCAGCGTTTTTTGGGACTTAGAAAAATTTTTAACTTTTTTTGAAGCAATCCCTATTTACTCTATTGCGCTTCGCCTGGTCTGAGGTGGCGAAGGAAGTCTGGCGTAAAAGGTAGCATTCAGAACAAAGCGTGCATTAGTGAATTTGCGTAGTTACGTCCGTTGCGCAAATTAGCCAGGCGTAAGGGTGCGAAGTAACACTAGCGAAGTTACACCAGCGTCCGTTAGTGAATTTGCGAAGTAAGGAAAATGCCCAACGCTAGCGAATTCACGCTAGCATTAGGTGCTTCGGTGCTTAGTGAATTTGCCCCATACTCTCAATCATTGACCATCCCTGCCCTCCTTACAGGGGAATTCCTCAGCTGAATCTTATCATGGTGCAAGAAATGAGATTAGTGAGGCTCTTTTACAAATATGTACTAGAGCAGTAGCCCATAGCAATCATTCGATGCTGGGGTTTTATCAGTTAACTGCAGGTAGAACATAGGTTGCTTATTTGGTTGCCATTTGTTGGTGTAACATAGGAGTCAAAAGTATTTTCCCTTGATGTAAACTGATACACTTCTGGGTGCCCTCTGGTTCTGAAGTTTGCATTTTTTATATCTACTGAATAAATTCAAAAGGGACATCTCAAAACTCTGAAGAAATCCATATTAGTAGCACAACTTTCTTATTGAGTTTATTGATTAAATTCCTTGATAGACGTAAGGAATGGTGATCCAAATTACAGAAAGATTTATTATGTGGAAAACTCTAGGTCCCAACCATTCTTGATACTAGATCCTATATGTACAGTATATAGCAGTAGGCATTTTGAAACAGGGTCTATGGTTTTACCAATCTTTGAGGGAAGGCTTAGGGGTTATTTATCAAGGTCAAATTTTAGATTTAGGTGATTTTTTTTAAACTCAAATAAACTCAAATGTAGGTTATTTATGAAAAAACTTGAACGTCTAAAATTCTTTTTAATAAGAACGACCCGAAAAAATCAGGAAGGCTATTAACATCTTCAAAAGGTTCAATGGATCTCAGCCATTGACTTCAACATGAACTTGGCTAGTTTTAGGTGGCAAATTATCGAATTAGAGCTGTTTCCAGGGTTCAAATTATAATTTTAATTTGTGGTTTTAAACTTTAAATTTTGAATTTTGACCAAAAAAACCAATTCGAAAATTCAAATTAACCATTCGAACCTTAGTAAATTTGCCCCTGAATCCTACAGGTTAAAAATGCTTCTGTAATAGCAGTTGATGGATGCTGATGGGCAAATTGATGATTTATTAAGGGTTTATAAGATTTATCATGATAGGGTAAATTGATGCCTGAATGCACTTTCATGTTCTGCAGTTAATTGATATTATTTGTTTGTGATCCTATTTATAAAAAAAATAAAGCTCTACTGGCATGTACTTTTTGCAAAAGTTAAGTTCAGGATCTCACTTGCATTTTCTGGCATCGATTTGCCTGGTCATGATGATAGATGAATCATAAATCTGCCCCAAGTATCAGTTCGTTCCTCAGACATTTAGATTATTAAATTGCTGGAGCATAGGGAATGTATAATATAACATAGCCTGAATATTTGCACACGTTCAGGAGATTCATTACCTAACACTTAGGGGCAGATTTATTAAAGGTCGAATTTCGAAGTGGAAAATACTTTGAAATTCGACCATCGAATAGAATTCTCCGACATTCGAAATCAAAGTTGGAGGATTGTATTCACTGTACGATCGTATTTCGATCGTAGTATGATCATACGATCGTACTTCGAATCATACGGTTCGAACGATTTTATCATACGATCGTACCATTTTTCTTTGGATATAAAAAACTTTAAAAAAATTGCTCTGGAAGGTCCCCTGCACTTCGGCAGGTTTAAATTGGTGAAGTATTGAAGTTAAAGTATTTTTAAAGAGACAGTACTTCGATTATCGAATGGTCGAATAGTCAAACGATTTTTACTTCGAATCGAAGTCAAAGTAAATTCGAAGTTGTAGTATCCTATTAGATGGTCGAAGCATTCAAAAAATTACTTTGAATTTCGAATTTTTTAATTTCGAAAATTCCCTCAAATTCACTTTGACCCTTGATAAATCTGCCCCTAACAAACTAATTTTCTTCTATATATGCTCATAATGTATTAACTAAAACATGAATAAGTCTGTTGCACAAGAATCTAAGGAAAGGACCATATGCCACTTCTGAGGTGGTAGAAATGAGAGCCTTGAACTAAAATTGACTGGATAACTAGATATCTTTTTATTCGATATAGCCTTGAACTAAAATTGACTGCATAACTAGATCTCTTGTTATTCGATATATGCAAAAGAATTGGAGTTCCGCAAAGTTTAATTTTGAAAATTCTGGAATCATCTTTTGGAAAATATTTTTCCTGACACCAGAAAAAGGGGCACATTTACTAGCAACATCTCCAGTTGCCAAAAGTTAAGCACCCCCAAGTTATTGTATTTACTTACCTGAAACCCAGGGCCAGTGATCCGATCAGTAGAAAAAGGCACCGGTCCGGGGTGCACCATGGAGCGATCGGCTTCCTTCTTCTTTTTTCTTCAAATTTCAACCATGCACAGTAGAACCAAATAGCCAACTTCTTCCTTAAAGTTCAGCTCTTAGTGCTACTGTGCATGCGCACCCGCACGAAGAAGGAAGTGATCCCTAGTGGTGCTTGTTGGAAGAACCCCTGGACCGGTGCAGTTTTCTGCTGATAGAAGCAACGTCCCGGGGTTTCAATTAAGTATATACAATCAGTTGTTTATAAGTAAACTTCTCCTTTAATGTGGCAAAATCATCTTGAAGTCAACTTCCACCATGCAATTGTAGTGGGGAAAATTCTTACATACAGAAATGATGTATATGGGATAATAATATGGAGGAGCTTACATAGACAATGGGATGAAGTGGCTGCTTTATCTTTAGAAAGGTAGTTTGCCATCCTGAAACTGGAGACATTTCTCTTGGTGAATGTTTGTTTGTTTGCTCTTGGTAAATTGGTACATACTCACTGGAAAAATGTCACCTTGTTGAAGAGGTGGAAGTGTTTGCCAATGTGGACTTAATTTGACAAACTCTCTTTTTATTAAATTAGTAATGCTGTTTTCATTTTTGGTGGAAATATTTTAATTATTGTCTATAAAACAAATATGCCCTTATGTATTTATCCTATTCCATGAAAGGATCACAACCACAATAATCTAACCTACAGTATAACAATGGTTGGTTGCAACGGATTTGCACAACGGATTTGCACAGAGATTGCTGCCACATGCACAAACTCACAGGAAAATGAATCGGTCTTCCAAAAAAACTTGCAGAAAATGAACATTTGCAAAAAAAAATTAATTCACAGGAATTTAAATTGCATAACATTTCACCATAAGTTTTTTCTCATTGTAGTTTAATAAACCAAACAGTAATCTTTACAGACAATATGCAGTAATGTGTATCTATGGCATATATAAAATTGATTAGTAAACAGTAGTGATGGGCGAATTTATTTGACAGGAGCGAATTTGCAGCGAATTCACGCGATTCTCCGCCGGCCAATAAATTTGCGAAACCGCCATGAAAATTCACCAGCGAAAATTCGTCAGCGTCAAAAGAAATGGACACCATTGTCCGAATTTGCGCCGGCATAAAAAAAATGGACGTCGGCGTCAAAAAAGAGACGCCAGCTCCGTTTCAAAATTTTCGCAGTTATGCAAACTTTTCGGCAAAGCGCCCCAAATTCTCCCATCACTAGTAAACAGACCTCATAGAATTAAACAGTTAAATAACTAAATTCATTAAGTATTAACGATGTTCTTTCTTTTATGCCCTTGAGCAATAAGTATGGTCCAGGTTTAAAACCAGATTTACAGTTAATTGTGTAATTTAAAAGTAATATATTTCAACCATATTATTGTACTTTATATAGGAAGTTTTTAAAATGCTGAACCTCTCAAATTGTCTTCCAGTTCTCTCATACTGGTTATTTCAGTACATTTAACAATAGTCTGTCGTGTTTACTAACAATGGATAATAACCTATGCATAACTTTAATGGGAAAAATTACTTATTTGCTGTGAGATGCATCCTAGAGGTGGTTATGTTATTTTATAATACAAAATAAAAGGAAGGCAAGCGCTAGAGAAGGTGAATACAGAATGTCTAAGGGAACACTTATACGCTTCTGTTCAGGTATGAAGATTAAGCACACTTTCATGTAAATAATTTTGCACCATTAGGAACTATATATTATCAAGATATGTTTTTACCTCAACAGATCACAGAGACTATAAATAAGCAGGGCAATGTTTGGTTAACATGGTAGTTTTTTAATGCCTTCTACTCCATCCATACAGTTTAATGCTTGTTTTTTATGTTTTTTGTCAAAATTACAAAACCATTAAATACTATTGGCTTATCTACGGGGGACATGGGGGATAAAAGTAATCATAGTGAGCATACTGGATTTGGTACATCCCTACTATATTAGATAAAAATATGTCATCCAGGATACAACATAATAATTTTCTAGGATTTATTCTACTTCAAATTATAGATACAGGTACGTGGTCTATTAACTGCACCAAATAATATTTGGCAACTTTTTAGTCTCTTTTTTGTCCAAATGCATCACAGTCAATGGGCATTTTACTTATGGTGACTTTTTTGTCTCTGTAACAATTTTGTCTTGGTGACTTTTTTGTCTCTGTGAAAAGTTTCACAGTGGATTTTTGCTGCAGTTTCGCATCAAACTTCACCGATGGTGAAATGCAGAATTTATCTGTTTTAAGACCATTTTTGAGACCAAAAAGTTGCCTTCATGCAGAACAGTCTTCTGCTTGCTTTGTGCCAGGGTATGTGGTGGATGGAGTGGACAGATTATTCGGAGGGGCACGGGATGTCCCAGTGATCTTGGTACTCATAGGAACTAATTATAGTAAGAGGAGGGGGAATTCCTCAAGAATAAGTTTAACAAGCTAGGTGAAAAGAGGGCAAGGACTTCCAAGATAATTTTCTCAGATATTTTACCTGTGCCACAAGCAACATTAAGGAGAAAATTAGGCAGATTAATGCATGGCTGTGAGATTGGTATCGAGTTTTTATGTTTTTTTATTGAAAACTTTACAATAGAATATGAACATAATTTAGACTATTACAATTCCATTACACTCATACAGAACCCCCCCCCCCCCTGTCCACTGGCCAAATATCTTGATGGATAGAATGACAATAGGACAAAGACAGTCTCAGTCTTTTGAATTGGTATAGGGTAGAGGGGTTTCGGTATTTGGAGAATTGGGATGATTTCTCATTTGGCTACAGTCTCTTTGTCAGGGATGGTCTGCACCTCAATGATGATGGTGCTTTTGGGGAGAAGATTGTTAGAGGGTTGGAGGAGATTTTAAACTAGACGTGGGGGGAGGGGGTGCAGTAAGGGATTCTGTGGAAGACAGGTTAGATGAAGTAGTCGGCATCGGAAGGGAAAATTGGGGAGGAGATTTGGTTGGGGGTACTGTTAAGGATAGGGAGAACCACATGTTGTGTATACATAATTCTCTTGATGGTACCAATATTTTGGGTACTTCGACCATAGAAAATTTGATTTAAATTGAAAAAACTTCACAAATTCGACCATTCGAAAATCAATGTACTGTCTCTTTAAAAAACTTAGACTTCGACACTTCGCCTCCTTAAACCTGCCGAATTGCTGTTTAGCCCATGGGGGAACCTCCTATAACCTATATCAGCTGTTGGCTACGTTTTGAGAAGGTTTTTTTGTAAAATTGTACGATCGTACGATCAAATCATACGATCATACAATTAAATTGTACGATCATATGATTAAATCGTACAATTGTATTATTAAATAGTACGAACCAAGCGATTCGAAGGATTTTAATTTTAAGGAAAAAACCTTCGACTATCATACTACACCTATTCGATGATCAAATTTCGAAGTTTTTTCACTTCAAAATTCGAACCCTTGATAAATCTGCCCCTTAATGTATGTTTTTAAATGCAAGGAGTCTAATTGGTAAAATAGGAGAGCTGGAGATGCTGGCACTGGAAGGGAAATAAGATGTGATTGGTGTTGCTGAAACATGGCTGAATGAGTCTCATAAATGGGCAGTTAATATCAGTGGCTATACTTTGTTTGTCTGTGGCAGATGCAATAGAAAAGGAGGAGGGGTATGTCTGGCTGTTAAACAGAACTTTAAAGCTATTATAAAGAAGGATGTTATGTTAGAAAATGAGGGGGCAGACGTCTTGTGGGTGGAGCTCTTTAATGATTGGAAAGAGTTCAGCAAATAAATTGCAGGAGAATGCTATAGACCCCCTAATGTGAGGAGGCTAGGCTCCTGATACAAATAGAAAAGGCTGCTAGTTTGGGGAAAGTAATGTTAATGGGGGATTTTAATTACCCAGACATTGACTGAAGCAAAGTCTACTGTCAGGTCATTTAATGGAACAGGTTTATAAACTTGCTGCATGCCAATTTATGACACAGGTTGTTGAAGAGCCAACCAGAAACAGTGCTATACTGGATCTAGTGATCTCTAATGAACCAGAAAGTATAGCAAATATGCAAGCAATTGAAAACCCTGGGTAATAGTGACCATGCTGTGGTCACATTTAGGGGGGTATTTATTAAAACTAAAAAAAAAAATCTCATTATATTTAAAAGAAAGATTTGACCTAACTAGCATGATTTGGCTTAATTCACTAAAAGTCTGAAGGAAAATTGTATGTGCAGGAAAAGTCTCAACACAATTGTGTGATGATTTGAATCATGCAACTTTTTCGAATTATCGCTTGAAGAACTCGAATCAGAAAAGCTCATAACTCTCAAACATCATGAATGCAAAAAACATCTTACAGTTGTAAAAGGGGACATCTGACAGTGATTTTTACATAAATTCAACAGGTTTTAGCTGCAGAATTTTCGCATTCAGGTTTTTAGCAGCTTTAGAGGTTAATAAATCTTGCAAAAAATGTTTTTTCTTTTAAAAATTCTGATTTTCCCCCTAAAAAATTTGAGGCTTAATGTCTGGTGCAAAATACAAATATACACTTTGGTAACAAAAGACCAGTTCAGAAAAGCACATTTTAGCTCTTTAAAGGAGTTGTTCAGTGTAAAAATAAAAACTGGGTAAATGGATAGGCTGTGCAAAATAAAACATGTTTCTAATGTTTGTGCATTTTTTTTATTCCCTTAAGAAGCAAATGTAGAAGCACCAAGAACCAACATATGTGGCTTAATACAGGAGTTAGGGTTAATAGGAGAGAAGAGAAATCAGTGTTTGCAGATGACACAAATTAAGTGGCTAATTGGCAGATGAGATTCAATGTTTATAAATGTAAAGTCATGCACCTGGGATGTAAAAATATCCATCCACGTATACCCTTAATGGGACTGCACTAGGCAAATCCATAATGGAAAAGGACCTTGGAGTCATTTTAGATAATACGCTTGGGTGTAGCAAGCAATGCCAGTCAGCAGCATCAATTGCAAATAAGGTCTTGAGCTGTATTAGGGCTCTTACACATGACCGTTCCGACCTGCGCTCCCCTGCGTTCCGTTTTTTGGCGTTCAGCCGCAGGGGAGCACAGGAATAGACGCAAGTAATTATTTGAAATGGGGCTGTACTCACTCAGGCGCGTGTAGGCGCCGAATGCAGGTTCAGACGCAACATGCTGCATTTTTACTGCGTTCGGCGCCTACACGCACCTGAGTGAGTACAGCCCCATTTCAAATAATTACTTGCGTCTATTCCTGCGCTCCCCTGCGGCTGAACGCCAAAAAACGGAACGCAGGGGATCGCAGGTCGGAACGGTCATGTGTAAGAGCCCTTAAAAGGTTGTCATGTTCTTCTATTACAGTATTTAAGGGTTAATTGGATAAATTATAAATTATGCCACTTAGGCAGTAGTTAAAGATGTTCAGATTACTAAGGAAAAGGAATAAAAGAGACATAAAAAGAAGAACCAATGACAGCATACTCTTGTACAGCTGGATTTACAAACCCTTAGGCATGCCTTTCTAATTGTGTAGGACATGGAGGGAGAGGGGTGTAAGGGCCTTACCGATGCGGCGGGGACGCCGCCGCATGGTCCTCGAGCTGGCGCCGGCGCCATCTTGGAATCTAGGGCGTGCGGCGCACCTGCGTGCCACTTAAAGGCATTTACGCCAGCACATTTCTGACGCCTGTTTGGCTCGAAATTTGAACCTATTTAAGGCCCATTCAGTTTCCCAGCCAGTGCCCGTGATAGAACTTGTTTCTAGTGGTTCCTGAGCCTAGTGCGTCTAATCTGTTCTGTATCTAGTCCGTTTGATTACCCGTGTTTGACCCAGCCTGTTCCTGACTATTCTGCATTCTGTATCCTGACCCTCGCCTGCCTATGACAACTCTTCCTGCTTAACCCCTTCATTGACAACCCGGTTTGACCCTTGCCTGCCTGACGATTCTTGATATCTGCCTGCCTCGACCTTGCCTGTCTGACGATTCTCTTGCCTGCTCCATTTGTACCGTGACCTTCAGCCCAAAAGACTTAACAGCCGTGCCCCTTCGCCAGCCAGAACATCTCGCCTTGCACCCCTCATTAAGTCCAGGTGGCACCCAAGTAAGCTGAGGGCTCCTCCCAAAGCCCAACGGTGGTCACACTACTGGTGAAGCCGAGCTGAGACCAGGGTGCTTGGCATTTGTTCTGCTATCGGGTGCCCGCCGTGACAAGGGGCTTGTTTTTTTTTTCTTTCAATAGTTTTTATTGAAATAATTTCCAACCAAAGGAGGGGGATACAGAAGAAAGAAAGGGGAAGGGTAAATAGCAAAACAAAGGGAGAAAAATTACAAAACAAATAAAAATGAGGGGTGCCACACATTGGCTGCATAGAAATATCAACATTCACGTAACATGGCATCACAGAACAATTACACGCAATGAAGTATAAAATGCCATACAACAGTATGTGGTATCGGAAAATCAAGAATTATAGGGGCTACCCATTGCCTCGATTTACCACAGTAAGTATTCCTATATGTTACTGTTGCACATCTGACTTAATGGTCACCACATGAGATGGTTTATTGATTTTGGGACGAAATAGACAGGTTCCTAAGAATATTCTATGAATAACCAGCCCTTTAGCATGTACTCTGGCTATGTTGTTTGTATGTGTCTGAGTCTCTAAATAGAAACCACCGTAGCCATGTGTCTAAAGGATTGATTTTGTTGTTCAGTTCTAGCTGAGAGTTCCTCAAATTTTGCCAGTTCGTTTACCTTACCTAGCCAGTCCTTAAAGGAAGGGGCGGTGGTCGTCTTCCAACTACTTGGGATAAGAATTTTAGCAGCATTAAGCAGAAATCTTTCCAAGGCAGAATCGGAATCTCGGACTGGTCTATCTCAAGATTCAATAAGGAATGGGCTGGGGTACGCACCACTTCTCGACCTAGTAACTGGGAGGAAGCATCTAGGATTGATTCCCAGTAGGGTCGTAGTAAATTGCAGTCCCAGAAAATATGTAGAAGGGTGCCAACATCTGATTTACATCTCCAGCATATGTTGTTGGCTGTTGGATATACAGATGCAGCCACTTTGGTTTCTCTGTTTGACACAGAATAACTAAACACAGATATCCCATTTATCTCATTTAACACAGAAAACTGCGTCACAACATCCCATCTAATTAAAGCATTCACCATTGTGAACAATGGAGCTTTGGTATGCTAATGAAAAGGTTAAATGCATTAAATGAGCACTTATAGCTGATCTCACCTCCTCTTCTGTAATATCAGTTTCTAAGGATTGTCTCTGGTCCATAGAGAGTTTTGGCAGAGGTACCTTGCTAAGGAAATTAGTAATGGCTGTGTCCGCAGATACATCCGTCGCAGCTTTCACACTCTCTAGCTGATAGAGTGCTTTATAATAGTTCTGGAATTCATTCGCTATTTGGGGAGTGCAAAGTACCTTCCCTCCTATCTTAGGTTTTATGCAGTAAATATGATTTTGGGTGGCTTGCGAACGAAGAAGGCGGGCTAACAGCTTACCGCATTTATCTCCGTGTTCATAGAAATAATGTTTCATTCTAGTGATCACTTTTCCACATGCCGCGAATATCCGAAAGTTCTTTTCGCAAGTCTGCAAGTGTTTGTATTATCTCAGGTGAGGGTTGGTTTATGCAGAGCATCTCTGTATTCCGAATTCGTTCCATCAAGGCATTGTAATGTGACATACGCGCTCGCTTTCTGCGGGAGCCTAGTTGTATTAGAATACCTCGTATGTAACATTTGTGTGCTTCCCAAACAGTCATGGAGCTGACTTCATTGTTGTCATTATTCTTAAAATAATCCTTCAGTGCCTGTTTTAATTCAAGTAAGGTGGAGGCTTCTTTTAGGGCTGATTCATTCAATCTCCAGGTATTATGTACACCAAAGTGACTCCCGATCGCCATATCTAAGGTAATGGGTGTGTGATCCGTCCATGACCGGGTGTGAATGTCTGCCCTTTCTATCTTATCAAGGTAATGTTGTATCACAAACAGGTAGTCGATTCTAGTATATCGGGTGTGCCGTGCGGAATAGAACGTGTAATCTCTTTCTTGAGGCTTTAGTAATCTCCATGCATCCACCAACTGCCATTGATGTAACATATGTGTGATCTTTTTAAGTGTTTTCACTGCTGTGCTAGTTGTGCCTACGGAACAGTCAAGGTGAGGTTCAAGGGGAGCATTGAAGTCACCCCCTAAGATCAGAAGGCCTTCCGAGAAACCTTGTAGGGTCTCTAATATACGGTTGAGTTCCACATCTTGATTCTCATTTGGGAGATATATAGAAGCCAATGTTATTGTTTGCGTATCTACAGTACCTTTAACAAACATGTATCTGCCTTTAATATCAGCCTTGGAGGCTGTCACCTTTAGAGGGAAGTTCTTCGCGAGTAGTATGGCTACCCCTTTGGTTTTGGTCTGTTGCGGATGACTATGGTAGATGGTGGGGTAATATTTATTGAACCATTTCGGAACATTGGAGCATTTGAAGTGCGTCTCCTGTATGAATGCTATTTGAGCTTTGTGTCGTCTGAGTGTTGCTGACAGCAATATTCTCTTCTGGGGGGAGTTTAAACCATTTACATTCAGATTAAGTATTCTCATCGCTGTGTTGCCTGAATCAGGCGTGATGTCACCGTTTCATGCCATACCGTTATGTGGTGTAAAAGAGAAAAGAACAAGGAAGATCGATATAAAAGTAGGGGAGGCGGTGAACAGAGATGAGGAAGGAGCAAGAATGGAAGTAGAGGAGGTATGGGGGGGAAAAAAAAGGGGGGGGGAGGGGTGAAAAGGGGGGTTGGAGAGGGCTAGAGTGGTTAGGGAGAGAAATAGAAAGGAAGGTGAGTGAAGGGAAAGGTTGATAGACGAGGTAAGGGAAGAATGGAGGGTTAGAGGGTATAGGAATAGGGTCAAGATAGGAGAAAACCCCTAATGATAGTAGGGGGAAAGGTTATTCGCTCCTGCCCGTGGAAAGCGACAGAGATCACTTCCACGTAGCTAGCAAGCAAAGAGCGATGCTACTGGGGGGTAGTAGCAACAGGCGAACTTGTGCAGGTGAGGCTCCGGCAGCTTCATGCCCATAGGTGTCTATCTCCCAATACTGGGTAGGACCAGAAAACATCAGTCTATCCTATGAGTCCAAAAGGTGATTCTGAAAATGTTAATCATTCCTCAAGTAAATTCCTCCAGCCCTGACAGCTCAAGAAACTCCTTGATGTCCTATGCGACCGAATCAGCCTATCTGGGTTCGGGCATACTAAACAGGATGTTACCCTGGAATGGCCTGCTCTTTCGGTGTCTTGCCCCTGTGTGGTGTACTGGGGCATGTTGGTAGTGGGTACCCATGCCATTTCGCTAACTCTCACCAAAAGAGTTAGAACCTAACCACAAAAACACATACATCAGCACTGCATGTTAACATTAGAAAGAGATATTTAATAAGAACTTAGAAAGTGTCACAGGTAATACAGCAACAGAATAGAGTACCTGGTGAGAGTGAATCAGCATAATCAAAGGATCATTAATATGCAAAACAGAACCAAAGAAACATAGTCACGATCAATTAAGCAGTTTTCCAAGCAAAACATGTTAAACTTTGCGGGCCTTGCCAAAACCTTAGCAGTAGAAGTAAGGTTAGTCCGGTATCAGTCTCACGATACAAGAAGGGGCAACATTACCGTGTGGAAATCAGCGCCTTGGGAGCGTAGGACGGTCGATGCCATAAATAAAATTAGACCAACCGGTAACGTCTGGAAGCGGTATGCCAAGTGCTGCGCTGAAGCTCCCGGCCTCTCCTGGTTCCCGGAGATGATACCAGCGGCCGTCACAACGCGCCGATAATGCGAATGGATGGGCCCACTTGTAAGGTATCTTGTGCGATCTTAGCGACTCGGTCAAATCTTTCAGGATGCGTCGTTGCTGTATGGTAGAATAGGCCAGATCCTGGTACAGCTCAATCCGATCTTCCTCTATTTTCAGGTCCCCGAATTCTCTGGCCTTCCGGAGGATATCTTCCTTCTGGCTGTAATGGTGCATACAGCACAGCACATCACGGGGTTTACCAGCTCTGGCAGTCACGACTCGGTGGAACCTATCGATGCGGAGTGTTGCGTCTTTATCTAGGCCCAATAATTGACGAAACAAGTCCTCCATAAGATGGCGTGCCTCTGGCGTCTCCACGTCCTCTGGTATCCCTCTGATCCTAATATTGCAGCGTCTGCTCCTGTTTTCGGCATCCTCAGCAGCTTTTTTCAAGAAAAGGAGCTGCCGGTCATGGGAGTCAAGCCAATCAGATAATTTCAGCGAAGTAGCTTGCAAATCCGCTTGTGTTTTTTCCAGGGAGGAAAATTTGTGGGTAAGAGCGGTCAGTTCAGTTTGTATAACGGACACTTCTTGCTTGAGCGTGGATCGTATGTCCGTGAGGAGTCTGGCCAAATCTGCTTTATTCGGCAAGTCCAAAAGAAGAGATTGTAAGGCCTTAGGGTCTGGTAGCTCTTCCGCTTGTGTCAATGACGCAGGTTGTAAGTCCTCGTCAGCCATATTTGTTTCAACAGGTTCGGTCATATCACCTTGCGATTTAACGAAAAATTCTTCTATGTCTTTGGTTCTTTTAACACTCGCTTGTTTGGGAGTGGGTCCAGGGGTCGGGCTTTAGTATTTTTGCCCATTTTGCTGTTCCTGGTCGTCATATGCTGTAATTGAGGCAAGAAGGAACCGGAGCTCAGTAATGTGCGACCTGCTCAGTGCGCCATCAAACCACGCCCAAGGGGGGGGGCTTGTTTTTTGATATAGTAGCTACTTTCAGCATGACCACTTTTGGGGGCAGCAGCTATATTTGTGCATTTTTGTTATCCAAACAGTGGTGGAAAATTCTTTGGCACTTCTCACAAGTCATTTATTTATTCAACACAACAGGACCAATGACACCAACAATTAGCAGCCTAAAATAATAAGATGCATTCTTGTAAGATACTTTAGGTTAACTGGAATGTTTGCAGGATATTTATTCAAAATAGCTACATATGTAGAAAAATCGAGTAAAGTTTAGGGCACAAGGAAAAAATAAAAACAGCAATAGCAAGGTTACGAAGGAAATGGAAATTGGGTAACACAAATTTGATAAGTTTGGGGTTATACCATAAAAATATTGGTATGTCATTCAGGTATATGTATAGGCTACTCAGATTTTTTTTTTCTCACCATAATAAGAATGGCCAAAAGCCAGTTTCCTTAAATGGGATGAGGCTATCACTCTACATATTTTGATATAAAATTACACTTCAAAACGCAGGCATTTTTAATCCAATAAAGTTGTCTCCAGATAAATATATGGCTACAGGACAGACAATGTCAAAGTATTTTTATTTTAGTTTTTCCTCTTTTGGTTCTAGAGTAGGGTAAGTAGAGATATAGTGACTTGATGCTTCTTTTCAACTATCATTTGGTAGAGTGTATGAACGCTTAGAATCTCCTTATATTCATCCTGTTAGAGAGTCTCCCACTGGGGGTCATTTGGAGCAAACAAAAGAAAGCCTAATCTTATTCTGTGCTGGAGTCTGATCAAGCTGTGAGAAGTATTGAGATATGTTTGAGAATGAAACTATAGAACAGCCGAGCATGAAGCGATATTTCAGAATGTAATAGCCAGTTTAATGACTATATATCTATCTGTGACAGTCAAGGCTGTCACAGTCATTGGGTTTTATAGAAGACATCAGAAGCCGAAATGTAGACAAAAGTTTATTTACACCATACAACATTTTAAATATTTTATACAGAGCTGCAGCAGGGAAAGCTGCAATCGAGCTTTCCAGAGAAAACTGCAATAATAAAGATGTGAAATATATTATTCATATAAAAGTGATTACTTTATTGCATTTAAAGCAATGAAGAATGTAGCTCAACAAACATTCATTTAATGACAGAAAAGTTTGCTTTTTTTATATTATAAAGTAAAAAGTGTAGTAATGGCCGAACGGACTGTTATAAACTTTAAAAACTGCATATATACATTGTGCTTCATGGTGAAGTTTTTAGAAAACTAAACCAAGTGAAGCTGTTGTTTGAGGTTGATCTATAAAGATTACCTTACAAATCCATTCCACAGGTACTTACAACACAGGATGGTAAGATTTGTACACCTGGTTCTGCACTAGGTTTTCTAGTGAGAGAAGACAAGGGAAAAAAAAAGAAAGAAATCAAAAAAAGAAAAGAAAAAAGAAAAAAATAAACACTGACATTTGGCACATGAATAGCCTGACACTAAGAAGTCACAAAAGTCCAGATGTCAGGCTTCCAACGTCTCTCACATTTGTCAGTGCAATGACTTGCTGTCTTTTTTTTTTCAGTTTGTTGGTTATATTAAACTTCTGTTTGAAAGTCTCCTTCTTGAACATCTAAAGGCAAATTCAGACACTTTTCCCATTCAGAGGGTCTAAGTTCTAAAGTATTGTTTGCTTCTGAATCTAATACATTTATTGTTGTGTAATGTTGATATTCCGTATTTTTGAAACTGTCCCATGGGTTCTTGTTTACTGGTGGGTTGTCCTGCAGGTACAAAAAATGAGACATACATTGTTGTGTTAAAACAAAGAATAAGAGAAATATTACATTCTCATGTTCACATTTGTTGTACAGATGAAACTTTGTTTATGTTTACATCTAATAGTACAATGCATATAGCACACATGCTGATGCTTTTGATCACAAAAATAATCAAGTTTATCTTCACTATCCCTCAGCATCTGTTTCTCTTAATTCTGTCTTCTTGCAGCAGTTGGGTGTCAAATCTAACAAAATAACTGCCTTTTGCACAAATGCTGCATGTAGAGAGACACAATGTCTGGTGATTTTAATAGCTCTAATACAATATTAAGATTTTCTTCTTCAAAGCTGAATTTATGAACCCAGTTTCAGAATATGAATTTGACTGCTGAATAAAAAATTAATGACTAAATGATTGATTGAATAATCTGTATAAGATAGATACGTTTTAAATATTAATAACACTGGTTATTATGAAACAGGTTGCAGAATCATGCCCCACCACCTGGCTTGTAATGATGCTTGATGCCAATGTTATTAATAGGGAATAGGGGCCTACCAGCAGACTTATCACCTTGTGCAGACAGATGCAGCCTGCAGAGATGGCAGACCCCCTTCCTTATTTCAGCCAGCTACAAGAGCTCTACAGCATATTTATTTAAATGTCTTTGCTGTTTTTATTAATCTGGTCTAGGGCAGCAAACCTGGAGATTATGTCTACTTTAGAAGACATTTCTTTTCACTGTCTGACTTATTATTGACATTCATATGCTTGAGGAATCTTCCTTTTACAAATCTCTTCAGGCAGTCAGTTTTGTTCCCAGAAATGTCTTTACAAAAGACGTTAAGACTATGCCCTTCTAACAATGACCTCTGTAAGAAAAATTCTACTGAGGTGCACAAGGTGGGGGTTCAGTATGATGATATGCTTAAAATATATATATTTCAATTCCAATCTGTGCACTGTATGCACAGTGCCTGTACTGTATGTTCTCCTTGTGTCACTGTAACTTTCCTCTAGGTTTCCTCCCACACTACAAAAACAGCCAAGATAATTGGCTCCCAAATAGTGATGGGCGAATTTGCGCCGTTGCGAAACAGCGCTGGCGTCTCATTTTTGATGCCGGAGTCCATTTTTTTTTTTGACGCCAATGCCCGTTTTTGACACCGCGGGCATTTTGCGAATTTATTCGTTGGCGGCGAATCACGCACATTTGCCGTAAATTCACACCTAGCGAATAAATTCGCCCATCACTACTCCCAAATTAAACTGATCCTAGTGTAAAAGTGATAGGGACCTTAATTTGGAAACTTCACTAGATATAGACTGAAATGATTGATCAAGAATCTTTGTAAAGCACTGTGTAAAAAAAAATATATATAAGAGATACAAATTTTAAAAAAATTATTGATCATTGTCAATGTTTTTATTTGATTTTTATTATTTCATGAACAGGGCTTCAATTTCCTAGCTTTAATAAAAAAGTGGATTTACCATTTTAATCGAGATAAACATACTAAAGGACAAAATACAACAACATTGGCTTAATTGGTTCTGAATTTAATTATCTTATAACATCCAGTAAAAAGCACTACATTTTTGTACATAAGAAACCTAATTAAAGGAGAAGGAAATGCTTTGTGCACTTGGGGGTGCCAAATGTTAGGCACCCCCAAGTGATTGTAGTGACTTACCTGAAACCCCGGGCTGGTGCTCCTATCAGCAGAAAACTGCACTGGCCCGGGGTTAATCCAGTAAGAACCACGGAGCGATCCTCTTCCGTCTTCCTCTTTCCTTCACAGACCTGTGCATGCACAGTAAAAAGAAAAGCCAAACTTCAACTAAAAAGTTGGCTATTTCGTTCAACTGCGCATGTGCCTGCCCTGGGAAATTTGAAGAATGAAGAAGCCTGGAAGAGGATCGCTCCATTATTTCAGGTAAGTTAATAAATCACTTGGGGGTGCCTAACATTTGGCACCCCCAAGTGCACAAAGCCTTTCCTTCTCCTTTAATGACTGGCATAATCACAGCCAGATCTGTTTAACAGACAACATTTAATTTTACTCTCTATGGTTGATTTGATTGGTTTTGACCTATATGAGATTTATGACATTTACTAAATGAAAAGATAAAATGTGCTTATACATGTACATAAAGGCAGGAAATGGAAAGCTTAAATAAACAGTCCAAAAGGCAGAGGGGCAAATTTAATAAATAAGGTGCTAAATCAGTGCAGTTGCCTATAACAATGAATCAGAGCTTTATTTTTAATTATAAAGTGATTGATTGCTGATCAAAAATAATTGATTGCTATTGGCTACTACACTTGTGCAATTTGGCGCCTATTTGGTAAATGATCCCTAGAAACTGCACCATGTTTTCATATTAAAACCATATAAAACCATATAAAACCATAGCATGATTTGCTACTATCATGCTATGAAAAGTATTACAGGCAAGACAGTTACTGGACATCACTCTCAGAATTCATTATTTAAATATTACCTATATGCAGTAAAAGACAACAATTGCAGTTAGTAATCTTAGGGTTATTGACATCTGTAATTTACAGGTGCCATTTGTTGCAAAACAGTATTTCTTTAAGGTGTACCATGTAAATGAGTTATTTCTCTGCTTTGTAAAAACATTAGTGATGAGCGAATATATTCTCCAGGCATGGATTTGAAATTCCGCATTTTGGCACCTACAAATATTTTTGCGAAACTGTGGCAAAAATTTGCAATAAAATTGCCGCAATAAAAAAGTTGCAGAGACAAAAAAGTTGCTGCAACAAAAAAATTGCTGAAATAAAAAGATTTACTTTCATGCATTTGGGAGCAAATTTATTAAGGTTCAAATGATAAATATACATTTTTGAAATTATTTTGGTCAAAATTCACTAACTCAAATTTGAATGTGAAATGTATCACTTCCCGACCCTGAAAACAGTTCTAATTCAAATTCGCCACCTGAAACCTGTCGCGTCAATGTCAAGGGCTGAGGTCCGTTGAACCATTTGAAGATGTAAATTGCCTTCCTGACATTCGAGTTTTTTTTTTTTGGGAGGAAAACTAGATTAAAATTCGATTACAATTTTAGGGTCATTCATATTCGATTCGATAAATGACGTTTGAGTTTTTTCATAAATAACCCGTTCAAATTTCTTAAAGTTTAAAAAAATTCACATAACTTCAAAATTCAACCTTTGATAAACCTGCCCCTTGAAGTGAGAAACAATTGTCGCTTGCGTAAAAAACGTTTTGATACCCATTGACTTCAATGCGTTTCACAAATTTTTCGTGAATTTTCAAGAATTTTTCGCCGAAGCGAAACAGGACAGATTCGCTCATCGCTAAAAAAAATTCTAAAGTTTCACTTTCACAATGGGCTGGAAGCCACTACAGATCTGATCATTACTGTTAAGGCTGTCTTAGCATCTAGCTTTGCTTATAAATTATAATTCAATGAAATCAAGGGATGAACATTTCATAAATAGATATTTTGTTGTCATTTCCATTGGAATCTTGCACCCACAAACCTGTGGGTGTTCCTAAAAACCAGCAACCTCTTTCAAATTATTGCTTTTAATCATAACACTGTGAAAATAAGCTCTCACAGTACAACGATATTGTTATTTCTGATGGACCCCATAGGTCCATTAATTGACAAAAGAATCTCATAGAAATCAGAACAGCATTTTTAAGTGCCAACACATTGGCAAGTCTTTTGCAAATTCAGGATATTAGCAGTGTACCTTAGATTGTAAGCTCCATTGGGGCAGGGACTGATGTGAATGATGTTTAATCTCTGTAAAGTGCGGAGGAATATGTCGGTGCTAAATAAATAAAGAATAATAGTAATAATAAAATAAATCATGAAAGCTAAAAGAAAAAAGAATGCAAATTAAAAAGAGGAGGGCTATTAGTCATGTTATATTAATTTGATTGGGGTGTGTTTAGCTCCCATTTAAGGTTATATAATGATAACCAAAGTGGATGTTTAGGATAGTTCTATAGATGAGTTTTTGAAAACCCTTTTGTTTGTAATATAAACAGATAACTTAAAATGTATTGATTAAAATATACAATATTTTTAGTTACTAATCCATCATCAGTTATTATCTATAATTTATAAATTGAATTGCTTAGTTACCACACATTCATTTGCAATTCAGTGTTTTTATGTGCACATAGCAACAATTAAGGGCTAACAAATTAAAAATGAAATAATCATGCCAGAATACAGTAGATTGTAAACATCCACAAACCTTCATGAAATTTAAATCAGCAAAATATGGATACATTTATTCTAATTACATTTTTTCCAATAAATGCACTCATCTGTAGATTTGCCAATGCAGTTTGAATGGCTTTCCTGTATTACAACGGCAACATAAGCCTATATAAACCTTCACTCAACATGAGTACAATAATTAGGATTTGTACTGAAAATGCATTTTGCCTTTTAATTAAAATGATCTATATTTTTCTAATTTGTTTTCCGTTATAAACAATGAGTCATTGTTTTTTAAATATCCTTTTCTTAAACTGTAATTAGGAGAGTTTGTTTAAATACGACAATGGGCTCGGTATAAACAGGAACTGAGAAAATTAAGAACTTTTCAGTTTTAGTAGTTTACAGTAAAGTTCAAGATATAGCAAAAGTCAGATAACTCTTAATTATAATAATACAATGATAGGCTAAAGAAATGTTCAATAAAGGCCATATTCACTGACCTTTTGTTGAGCAAGGAGCTATACTGCCCAAAAAATATACTGGATAACTATTGTACCTAGAATTGTACAATTGTAGAAATCCTGAGCATTTCACTAAAATACGAGGCCATAGTATGGAAAGGGTTTCCTCCAGTTATTAATGTTTTAGATTTAACTTTTTGTGAGAATCAAGAATTCATGAAGAAGTTTTGAAAATGTTAAACTGAAGAGGGAGAACATTTTTGGCTATGCTTACTGTCTACTCATGAAAAACATACATGTATATGATATGATGTATATCGTTCTGCAAACTTACCAAACTTCCAGTATTTGGTATATCCCGAAATCTGTCCAATGTCTGAAATTTCTGATTTAATTCTTGGAATAACTCCATATGCCTCTTTCTAGTATGCATGACTTTCTGTGAACAAAAATAGTAACATTCATCATTTATAATGTGGTGCACAATAATAACACATCTGCATTAACTTGCGTGTGATTTGTACTAAATGTTCTTTTTTTCTCCCTTTACTACACATTGGATAGCTCACTGAAGCATTAGGTTTCAGTGAGCTATCCAATGTGTAGTAAAGGGAAAAATAGGAAAAAAAACATTTAGCACAAATCGAAATATATAAATATAGCAGATAAGCGTGTGATACTGTGAGAACTGAGTAATGAGTACCATTTATCTATGAATGCATATTTATTTCTACCGTATTTATGTTTGTTGAAGTAGAAGGAAATAATTTAAATTGCTGTCAAAGCATTGTTTTCAATGCTTTCCGACAGTTTTCCAGTGAACAAAAAAAATGTTAAATGCTTATTTTGAAGCAGTTACATTAACACATTTCACTTTAATACCTCACAAAAAAAAGTTCAGAGATTGAAAATATTTTTTTTATTTTATGTACAAGGGAATCATTTATATAGTGCTTTTTCCTGTGGGACTCAGGCATTTTACAGCAAGCAAGTCAGCCATAACAGGCACACTATATATGTTGGGGCACCAGGAGATTAAACAATTGATTGTTAAAGAGTTGCAACAGGGAATAAAACTAGGATTTTGATGAGATGCCACATTATTCGTAGCAACAGGGGCAGCATTATACAGATGAAGCCACTTGGATTTGTGAGTTAAATGCGTCATGACTCAGGGGTAATTGAAGAAACTGTGTTATCTTAAATCATCTTAACTCATTTAATGCATTTAACCTTTTCATTAGCATACCAAAGCTCCATTGTTCACAATGGTGAATGCTTTAATTAGATGGGATGTTGTGACGCAGTTTTCTGTGTTAAATGAGATAAATGGGATATCTGTGTTTAGATATTCTGTGTCAAACAGACAAACCAAAGTGGCTGCATCTGTATGTGCGGCACATTAAGGGGCATATTTATCAAGGGTCGAATTTCGAATTGAAAAAACTTTGAAATTCAAATAGGCCAACAGAAATTAAGTCAAAGTTTTTTTGGGTTGAATAGGTCCGTTTTCGATCAAATAGGTCCATATTCGATGAATTTGAATTGTTTAAATCGAATTAATAGCGCAAACGATTGAACTCGATTAGAAGTTTTTCCCCCAAAAAAACCTTAGCTTTTTCTAAATCCACCAATTGACTCCGAATAGGTTCTAGGAGGTTCCCCATAGGCTAAAACAGCAATTCAGCAGGTTTTAGATGGCGAATGGCCGAAGTCGAATTTTTTAAAAAAAAGTACATGATCAATTTTGATATTTCTATTTTTGAATTTTTTTTAAATTCGAATCGAATCTGGACAATTCCCTATACACAAAAAATAGCTCAAAATTCTAATTATTTTCATTCGGAAATTCACCTTGACCTTTGATAAATCTACCCATTAGTGAATAATTACATATGTTAACAAAAAGGCTGTATTTTTCTGTACTAAAAGCAGATATATACAAGGTTGATATTTTAACTGTAATTGATATTATAATTGTTCATGGTAGCACTGTATCATACACATAATTTCATTTGTCAAAGGCTAAAGTAGACTTTTTTTGACTTTTATGCTAGGCCTCCGAAACTCATTTTGTATATACACAATACAAAAACACAATTACAGAGAAGAACTGTCTATTGTACTTGGCCCCGCAAAAGACAAGAAATGGGCTATCATATTAAAAATACTGCAGAAAAGGTTTTACAAGCGTTTAATTGCTTCAATTAGGTAATTAGCAGTGTTTGCATTCTCAGGCTGATTGAAAGTATTTCTCAAATGAGAAGACTGGGAATGTTTTTAATTGTTCTATTGAATACCTTATCACAAATGCTAAGTCTGCACTATGCATCAGGATAATAAAGGTGTTTATTTAAAATAACAGGGAAAGACTATATATAGTGGCACATTTACCAAGGGTTCAATTTTGAATTTGTGAGTTTTGTAAATCTCGCATAAACTCCCATAAACTTGAAACTCGACCAATCAAAACGTATTAATAAAATCAAATTTTCGCAGCTCGGACGATTTGAATTGTCCCGAAAACTCAAATCGAATTCGATTTGAATTAGAAAAACTTGAATCAAATTTAAAAACCTCTAATCGAATTTAAAAAACTTGATTTGAGTTTTTTTCTCCGAAAAAAAACCTTGTATTTCAGGAAGGTTGCAAACATCACCAAATGGATCCCTGGATACTCTCCCACTGACTTATACAGTAATTTGGCAGGGTTTAGGTGGCGAATAGTAGAATTTGAGTTCTTAAAGGGCCAGAGTATGATAAATCTCAAAAATTCTAATTCAAATTAAAACTCGAATCGAATGTGGATAATTCACAACTTGAATTTTAATTAAAATTTTCACTTCGATCCTTAATAAATCTGCCCCTTAAGGTGTCTATATTTTATTCATCAGGGCACATTAAATCAGTTCTGTATGGTACGGTAGATTTGTTTAAAGTTATTCCTAATAAACTTATCATATGTTTCTATTTAAATAATGAAACAGATCATCTTAGCCAGGCCTGAAATTTTGGTGAGGCCACAAAGGCCCGGGCCTGGTGCGGCAGAATCGTAGGGACGGTATCAAGCCCAGCCGATTGTTGAGGAGCACTAGGGATGCGCAGCACCCCAGTTCTCAGTGTGCGCGCTTGCTGGGAGAGGTGTAACGGCAGTGCACACTAGGACCGTGCGGTCAGGCGCTGCAAATCTGGCCCTGATCTTAAAAAGACTACAGGAAAAGTATGTTTAAAATGCAATCTATACAAGAAAACTCAAATCTGAGACTAGATAAATAGGAGCAAATCCGGAATTCCAGTGCTGGATCATTCCATTTTAAGCTTAAGAGGTGTTGATGCTGTCAGAGCATATTTAAGCAAAGCAAGGACTTTTCCTTTTGATATAATTTACAATCCACATGAAAAAATAGAAACTAGTAAAGAAAGAACAAACACTGGACTTCATAGATTTTTTTATTTAAATAAAAAATATTTAAATCACACAAATCCTCTTTCAAATTTTTGAAATTTACCCAGTGGTTTAAATACTAAGCAAACACCAAAACTATGGTAGCAAAGCAGCAATATGAATATGCAGTTATACAACTCTGCATAATAATATTGACCTGTCTTGATAGTTATTAATATTGCAGATCAAATGATGACTATGTCAGATGTGTATTAAAAATACCAAAGCAAATCTATCATGTGCAGCTATGCTTTCTTGCTTTATTTTTGGTGCATAATTAAAGATAATTAGAGAGAGCTTTGGTTTGTTAAAATAATACCAGATTTATGTATGAAGACAGAAACCATTAGAAAAGAGATACAGTAAGCACAGTATGATGTGATTAATAAAACAAGATAGAAAGACACAGGGGCAAATTTACTAAAAGGCAAAGTGACTAAAGCTGGAGAAAATTCACCCGCGATGGAGATAGACTCTAGCGGTACTTCGCACCCTAACGCCTGCCAAATTTGTGCTCTGGCGAATGAACGTAATTTTTGGAGGTTAGTAAATTTGCCCCACAGTGAGAAGGAATGCAATGTATGACAAAGAATATATGAGGATGGACATTGTTTAAGTATGTAAAAGTTGTCATTGGTTACCCACACAAAGGGGATTATTTATCAAATTCCAAAAAGTTCACTATTTTCTACAAACGACGCAGACCAAATCCGGACTGACCCCCGGATCAATACATTTTTCTGAAAATTTATTGTGAGTGAAAAAATCTTGAAAAAAAACCCAAAATTGGGGGGTATCTGGTATCATTTCTGGCAGTAAGATGCTTCCTTATATCAAAATTATTTTTGAAATGTTGATGCTTGACAGTTATTTACAACCAGCTCTGTGCTTTTCAGGATCTGACAGAGGGGAGATTAGGCAATAAATATATGCAGATATTCCGTAGGCCTTCACCAGCCTGTGAATATACATAAATCCCAGTTGAGTTAGTAGTTATTGGATTTTTTTTTTATCCTATTTTTTCAGTTGATATTTTGCATTTCTGGTACTGGCCTCTCTAGCTTGGTTGCATTCATTCATAGTTTCTGTTAATGATAATTTGTATTACGTATATGAGTACAAGACTCTCTGGTTTGCTTTTACTTGCGTTACCAAGTACTTGGTTTATAGGTACAGATATGTGCAGAGGGCAGTTAAATACATATCAATACACCCAAGATACAATATGAAAAAATTAATAATGTTTTTATTCAGCAATTCTCTGATCACTTTGTTTTAAGCAAGAGGAAAAGAGGGTGGGAAAAATGTCACTTTGTGTGCCATTCACCTAAAACACTTGATGCAATACTGGGTGCAACATTTGCTCCACTTCTAATGATCCGTAGCAAAAGGTAGTATTTTATAATTTGTTGTTTCACAGCAAAAATCTAAATGGTCGCTCTAGAGAGTCTAAGCAAACTTAGTGACGTTTATTATACTGAACCCTGTATGTCAAAAAAGGCCTAGAACTGTTTTTGTTTTTTTGAAAATTCACCAGCGATGGAGATAGACTCTAGCGGTACTTCGCCCTAATGCCTGCCAAATTTGTGCTCTGGCAAATGAACGTAACTGTGTAAATTCACTAAGATGTGGATTTTACTGAACGTTACCTCTTGCGCCAGACTTGCATGCAAATTAGGCAAGGCTAGCGCAACTTCACCAGTGATTGGCGCCCAGGACGCAGATTTGGATTTTAGTGAATTAGCGTTGTCCTGGCAAATCTACGCCTGGCAAAGTGTTGCGCTGTGAGCAAAGCCATCGCTGACGAATTTTTGGAGGTTAGTAAATTTGCCCCACAGTGAGAAGGAATGCAATGTATGACAAAGAATATATGAGGATGGACATTGTATAAGTATGTAAAAGTTGTCATTGGTTACCCACACAAAGGGGGTTATTTATCAAAATCCGAAAAGTTCACTATCTTCTACAAACGACACAGACCAAATCCGGACTGACCCCCAGATCAATACATTTTTCTGAAAATTTATTGTGAGTGAAAAAATCTTGAAAAAAACCCCAAAATTGTACAAATGTTTCGCTGAAACCTGTGCTTTTTATGGATTTGAAGCCCTCGAAAACCACAAAATCTTTGCATTATTCAACAAAATCCAGTGGAGATCATGATATCTACAGGTCATCTGCCATTAACTTATACATGTCTGAGGTGGAGTACTTTTTTATTTGGAGTTTTAACACCATCGGAAAATACTGTTTTTTTTTTTTCATCAAAATTAAAAAGAAAAACTTAGGAATCTATTTAGGTCCCATACTTATGTGGGCTGAAAGCAGAATACTCAGCTACAGTCCTTGAACTTTGGTCACTGAATGGCCAATACAGGTAAAACAGGGAAATCTGAAATAAAACTATTTTGCTATTCAATGATTTAAGATCATGTTTTAGGCACTGAAAACATAGTACTCAGCCAGCTCATGATCTACAAAGCTTGCACTTCACCTCTAGGCTTTGTCTTTACAAATAAGAACAGCAGTAAACTGTATATTTATGAAATACCAAGCTATTAAAAACGTCCAGTAAAATGGAACTTGTTTTGGTTGTCTCATTTAGAATATTGTCAAGAGTGCTAACTCCATGTAATGTATCAAATCTGTAATAAGCCATTTACTAGCTATCAGATGTCCACTCATTCGTTTATGGCTTCCAGGGGAAGTAATAGCTACTTTATAATTAATTTTGCCTTTGTGCCGCAGGTGCTTGAAAGAACAGAACTTTCCAAAAGAAAATCCATTTCAAACTGCAAATTTGTCTTCTCTTGGGTCCCATAGACTGTATTCACTCTCCATCGCTCCAGTTGCCAGATTTGGAAGGGCTGGTTTTGTGCTTTTAGAGAGGCAATTACAGGTACTTCATAATTCATTATGCCTATGAGCAGCAGATGTTTAAAAGAATACACTTTTACACAATGAAATCCAATTCGGTATATATTATGACAATCAGGTAGTACCACTATTGGAGACTGCAGGTAGCAAACTGTAGCTTGGAGAATATTTTGAAGAGCAAAAACTGCAATAAAAACATATTCCCTCAACATGATAACCTAAAAACAATCCTTCACTTTATAATGGGGTTACTGGTTATGATATATTTTCTTAAAATGCAGTACATTTGGGACCTGTTATCCAGAATGCTCAGGACCTGGGGTTTTCCAGATAATAGATCTTGGGTCTTCATACCTTAAGTCTACTAGAAAATCATGTAAACATTAAATAAACCCAATAGGCTGGTTTTGCTTCCAATAAGGATTAATTATATCTTAGCTGGGATCAAGGTACTGTTTGATTATTACAGAGAAATATTAAATCATTTTTAAAAAGTTGCATTATTTGGATATAATGGAGTCTATGGGAGACGGTCTTTACATAATTTGGAGCTTTCTGGATAACACGTTTCCGGATAATGGATCCCATACCATATGGTTCTCATTCTGCTAAAAAAAGCTTATATTTTTATTACTGATATCAAGAGCAAATTGAAGGTGGGGGGCAGGAAACCGGCTTTTCAGGTGATCGATTGATAAAAGTATCACAGAATTGCTGTTTAGCAAAAATACTGTAAAGGATTGTGAAGAATAAATGTTATGATCCACATTTTTAATAATGCACTTGTTTAGGCTTTAACCCAGAACACTTGAGATTTCATTATTTGTTCCAATATCTGCAGTGCATCCTGCATTCATCATCTTCAACACGATGCAGCATAAAGTAGCAAAGAACGTCAGACTAAGGGATCTTAGCAACAGTTGCCATAGCGAACGTTCCATTCTGCAGTTCCATAAAACGTTGATACCGTGATTATTCATATTTTCTGAATTTTCTGTTATTGTCATGACCTTTAGTTTCATTATGGTGGAGGTGAGTAGACTTTAATAATGGATTGTTCTGCCCACATTCATCTGTCACATCTCTAATGGTGCTATTGTTTTCTGCTCTTTTCTTTCATATGAGATTCAAGTTTTTCCCCAGCAATTAAAAAAACATTGTCACAAAACAAGCATTAAGGGAGCTGTGTTCAGTTGAAATTACTATTATATGAATTTCAGTTTTATACTTCTATTCAAAAACAAAAATATGGTATCTATCAGGATATTCCCAGTGTAAGGTTCCTGATAATCTCTCTGTATTTAGCATTTTAAACAATACTGCGTTCTAATTGATTCTGCATGTTTTATAGATCTGGTATCATTTCTGGCAGTAAGATGCTTCCTTATATCAAAATTATTTTTGAAATGTTGATGCTTGACAGTTATTTACAACCAGCTCTGTGCTTTTCAGGATCTGACACAGGGGAGATTAGGCAATAAATATATGCAGATATTCCGTAGGCCTTCACCAGCCTGTGAATATACATAAATCCCAGTTGAGTTAGAAATTATTGGATTTTTTTTTTTTTTATCCCATTTTTTCTGTTGATATTTTGCATTTCTGGTACTGGCCTCTCTAGCTTGGTTGCATTCATTCATAGTTTCTGTTAATGATAATTTGTATTACATATATGAGTACTAGACTCTCTGGTTTGCTTTTACTTGCGTTACCAAGTACTGGGTTTATAGGTACAGATATGTGCAGAGGGCAGTTAAATACATATCAATATAACCAAGATACAATATAAAAAAATTATTATTAATGTTTTTATTCAGCAATTCTCTGATAACTTTGTTTTAAGTAAGAGGAAAAGAGGGTGTAAAAAATGTCACTTTGTGTGCCATTCACCTAAAACACCTGATGCAATACTAGGTGCAACATTTGCTCCACTTCTAATGATCCGTAGCAAAAGGTAGTATTTTATAATTTGTTGTTTCACAGCAAAAATCTGATTGGTCGCTCTAGAGAGTCTAAGCAAACTTAGTGACATTTATTATACTGAACCCTGTATGTCAAAGAAGGCCTAGAACTGTTTTTGTTATCTCTTTGCAGACTTATCCTAAATGTATGCAGTAATTTTACTGAAGAATGTTTTGTTGCAAATGTGGATCTAAGTGAATTGCAACTGTAACAATGGATACACCACCAACATAGTGTGGCAGGCAACTAATTCAGTTGGAATCTTATTTTTATAGTATGTGTGACACCCCCCTGTTCCCTTGTGTTAGGGGCTGCTGTGGCACAATACATTTTGTTATATTGTTATAAGAATATATTAGAATAAAGGAGGAATTATTAACAGTAGTCCTGAAACACAAACAGGCAATGGCTAGTAATTAGAAGTAAAGGACCTCTACTGAGTCTAGTGCTGAGTCTAGGCAGGAATTTCCAGAAATCCTTTGTTGCAAAGAATATTGCATGAAAGTTGAGAACCATTTACTCAAAACATGAACAGCAATGCACTTTAAGATCAAAGGACAGTAGTTTGTATCAAGATTCAGACAGAATATTTGATGGTAGGTAGCCACTTCAGGCAAAGCTGATCAAGGCAGTGTATAGAATCTTCTATAGGATATCATACGTATTGCTTCCTATCTTTCCTTCATCTATTTTAAATGCTTTGTGTTAAGGCCCGATACTAACATCCTTTACAAAAGACATAGTCCTTAATCCTAAACCCAAAAAAACTTCAATAAACTCTTTGAAAAAGGCGAAATGGCCCGGAGTTCGCCAACTCTCCATTCTATATCCCAGATTGAGCACACACATTTTTTGACCTTCTCTGTGAACTATATTAATAAAGTATAAGAGTTTTCAAACTATTTTTGATGCAATTTTTATCTGTTTACCAATTTTGTACTCCTCTACATTTGTGCATTATCTTGGCATTTGCCTTGGTGTTGTTGTGAACCAGAAGCATATTGTGAAGCATATTATTTTCAAGACTCCTGCACAGTGGTGGAATTATTAGGGGAGTAGGGGATGTGATTGTACCAGGGTCTGCACCTCCTGGGGACCCGCCGGTGATTTGCGTGGCCTTATGGCTGCTTAGAAAATTTCTTTTAAAGTGGGGGGGGGCTGCACGGCCTGCACCTGGGCCTGACTCTGCCTAGTTACGTTACTGGGTCTGTAACTTCAATAGTTCTAGCATATGATAAATGTGCTTAGTACTAAAGTAATTTATCAGTGTAATTGCTTTCCCTTGAATGCTATGATCCCCCTTAAATAAATACCTTATCTGTTTTTATTGCATAACAAACATATTTATATTACTAGCAAAAGTGTAGTTTTCTCACACCATTACAGCTTAGCCTGCTAGCTACTGTATGAGTGTTATTTGCTGAAGAGGAGTGTTACATTTGTTTCCAAAGAACATCCAAAAAAAGGTTTTGCAAAATGCTACCCATAAAAGGATTCACAACTAGTTCATATAATGAATTATTAGAATCTACAATGTAGTAATCACAAACTCCTGTATAACTTTTATACTCTTTGTCTGGGTTTTGTGTACAAGCACAAAGCTTTCCCTTCAAAGCCAACAAGTTGAAAAAGAACATTTCTAAAGTTGGTGGCTAACCGTCCAGGGACTAAGTAAGAGCCCATGATCAATATTAACTGACTGGGTGGAGGAAAGTAAAGCCAATAAGTTCCATAGTTGGCAGAAGATGGAATATTAGCAGCAGTGTTGGATTGGCCCACCTGGATACCAGGAAAACACCTGGTGGGCCCAGGTGTCAGTGGGCCCTCATGTTGCTAAACATTTATCCTATTTAATGGCCATTCCCTATTTATTTGAGAACAAAGAGGCTAAATAGAAGGAATAATAGATTATAATATTGTAGTATGTAAAGAAAAGAGACTAGGAGAATAGCAGTTGAGTGAGCAGAAGAAGAATATTAATACAGTTTTCTCTCATTTTACATTGTTATTTTGAGGTCCCATCTATATATAATGCATAATACCTTTCCCTGATTTTACATTTTCCTGGATTTTACACCATTTTTTTCTGGTCCCGTGAAAAACATAAAATGGGGTTCTACTGTACTGAGAGTGGGCCACTGGTCTTTTTTGTGGTGGGCTCCTGGTCTAAGATTTTTGGGTGTGCCCCTGGTGACCTGGTCCAACACTGATGTGGTGATACTGACTAATACTGCAGCAGAATTTCTACTCCATTCAGCTGGTCAAAAAACAAACAAGTTAACCAAAAGTAAACCTCCATGGAATACTGTTGCTACCTTACATCATAAAGGATTCACAGATGGAGCAAAAAATACAGTCATGATGAACTCTGTCAATATGAAATGTCTAGCACAGGACCCGGAATTGATCAAACTGATGAAAAAAGGACATGATGGGTCATAGCCCATTCACAACCTTTACCCTTGAGCAGTTGAGTGTCTGATATTGCATGTTTTGATTGTAAAAAAAGAGACTTGTTAAGAGATGACAAAAGGTCAAATACAATTCAGAAGGTGCTATCTTGTTAACAACTGTTATTATAAAAAATATTCCAGCATATCCATAGTTGGCCTTCATGTAGGTTTTTATTTATGACAGAGAGTTTTATAGGGTAAGGGCTTTTTGCTTTGTTTATCTTATTTGTACTGTATCTACAAATATTTACAAACCTATTTTATTCTTGTTATCTACCGGGTAGAATAAATATATGTTTGGATTACACATACTGTAGCAGTGGAGCTATTGCATACATTAAATGTGTTAAGGTTATTTTTACAGTTGACATGTAACTTGTTCTGTAAGCTAGGTGCTGAATAATCAAACTATTAATGGCAGCTCATGTAACCTGCCATTCTCAGGTTAAACCTAATTTACATTCTATATTAGAGGTCTGACCTCAAGCAACATGAAGATAGTTTAAAGTGTTACCTTCTTACATCCTCCATTTTACTGCCTATGCTACAACTATGCCTCAAACAGGCTGAGTGCAAACATCCGCTCCCTTACCCTTCAAATTGTGTTATCATTTTCTAACATGAAACCAGAAAATGATGGATATTTAACTATGACCTTAAGTGCATCTGCAAAGTTGGGAAACTGCCTACATTTTCTTTTCGTCTTTACAGAAAGGTTCTCTGAAATTGTGCCAGTATAGATCTTTCCCAGTACTAAGTACAATTTCTCTTAGTGTTTACAAAGAGGTTCTCTGAAATTGTGCCAGTATAGATCTTTCCCAGTACCAAGTACAATTCTGTTCCCTATAGGATCACACTGAGGTGCAGTGAGCACAGTGCAATTTAGAGTACAATCGCTTGAAAAATTTTTTCCCACCATGAGCCTTTTTCCCCCAGAATTCTGGCTTAATTTTGGATGGAAGCTGGTTAGTCTCTTGACACAATACTGCTGCACCTAATGCAATTGCATCTGATTTGCTAACCTGGACAGAACTGCACATGCATTTTGTTAAAAATTGAGAACAGTTACACAGAATATTTTGGAAGTCTGCCTGGCATTATTTCCAGTATTTGCTGGCATAATTTCTGATGTTTGGCATGCCACTGATGATGTGTCTTTTGGCACAACTGAACATTGCCTACAGATGCAAAATGCTCAGGGAACCCTGGAGCTACCACCACCTTGTGACCAGGCAGCAGCTCCAGGATTCCCTCAGGGCCCTACGTCAATAGTAACCGAGGTGCTCAGTTTGGGACAGAAGACAGGTAGCACGGAGAAGAGCGAAGTGCAATTATAGGGAAGTGTGAGGAGCACATTTTGCGGCAAGTAGCTTTAATGAAAGTGCAACTTACTGCAGGAATTATAAAAGTTGCTCACTGTGCTTATGGACACAGAAAATGAGCCCTATGGTATTTTGATGTTTCAGACTCATAAGAATCAATAAGGTTTGTCTATATAGATGAAATTAAGTGATATAATGTGTTTTGTGTACACTGTTGCCTGTTACAGTTTAATAATAACTATTGGCTGTATATTTTTCATTAGGTCAATCTCATATGAGAAATGTATTCGCTCGTTGAATGCTATTCCACCTTGAAAGATTTTGCCTTATACCACTGATTTAATGAAAAGCTGCATTGCTATTTCAACATTCTTTCTCAGGGTTGTCATGTTGCTTTTAGCTAAGTATGATTACGCATTTTACTTTGTGGCAGCTATAGGAAAGTTATGGGGGCTTTGTCATGACATGATATGCTACAGTCTTATGTAATTTTCATTAACCTGAAATATTCATTTTTTTTTCATGCAGAAGAATAAATATTGATACCACTGAGAGTGAGATTCGGTTCATTGTATGCTGAAACATTGATTTAATTAATATTATAACTTACTTCAAAGTCAAGGTCAGAATATCGGGATTTTCTTCTCTATGGTGCAGAAAGGAAAGAAAAAGAAATGAAGAATGGTATTAACATTTTGATATATTTACTTATCAGTAGGAGAATGAGGATTTAAAAAGTTAATGTCTCATGCACAAAACATTTTAAAACATGATTTTTCTTCCAAAATATTTATGTGCCTACAAATAAACACAGAGAATACTAATTAAGCATAATTAACATTCACCTCTAATTTATACCCCATTTGTTCTTTGCTGCTCTTAGAAAATTAAAATCACACAAAAAAAATGGAATTAGTCATAGTTTTTTCATACTAAGGGCCATTTATATAAAATATACCCATTACAAAAACTAAACACATTTATACAGGTTTGCAGTTTATTTTTTCCAATCATTTATTTTTTTAACCATTATTTTACATCACCTAAATGTGCCATTAAATACACAGCATTATGGGTAATCTTTATTGTCCATTTTTAAGTATACGCCACGTCCAGTGTTTCTGTAGGGTAGTTTCACATTGATGCATTATCAACAAGCACCAGTTGTAGCTGACATAAAGGGAGCTCTTTCCATTTCTGCAATACCTGATCTAAGGAAAACAGTCCAGATGTTTCTATTGATATTTAGAAATCCAAATGTAATAGTGGCATTTTAGAAACATTTATTCTACCAAATTAAAAAAAATCCAATGAAACCAGTGCAGTGGTCCCTGCTTGTATGATTGCAGGATTTAGGGGGGCTGGAAACTGAATACAAACTTGGGTGATTGGGTGCAGACACAGTAGTGGATTTCGGCACAGAAACGAAACATTTTACATTGAGCTCCAACATCCACCCTGCCTTTAGAGAATCCATAATGTCTGTTGCTAGCCTTAAGAAGAACTAAAATTCTAATTAGTATTAGGCTAGAAATTTATTAAAACCCTTTAACAATAAATATTTGTGCCTCCAAAAATGCTCCCCGAAACGCCCCATTTCTTTCCTTTCAATTTGTAGCATATGCTCTGGGCTGTTGTCATTTACCTGAGCTTAGGAACCAACTTTTTTTTTTTAAATAAGTAAAAAAAATGATAAAGGGGTGATCCCAATCGATTGATCCATAAGGATGATTAGTGAATTTGTCCCCCCATTAAGCATCACCACATTACACCATGACATAACATTGCATAGCATTCATTTTAATGTATTAAAGAAAAAATATATGTTAGATTTTCACTTCGCTGAAAAATCCGCCGAAAAATGTGTGATACTGACATTGACGCAAATCCAAAATTCGACACTGGTGTTAAAGTCAATGGATGTGAGAATAGTGTTGATCCGCTGCGATTTTGATGCGATTGACTTTTCAGATGCGTCCAAATATTTTTGATGCCGGTGAATTTTTGGTGAATTTATTTGCCGTGAATTCACAATAGGCAAATTTATTCACCAATCATTAATGAAGACTTATTTAAATGGAATGACGTGGTAAGCCATCTGAGCCAAAAAAGCACAATACATAGTATGAATAAACTGTATGAATATTTTCACTAATTGTCCTGCGAGTTTGCAAATTTTTCAGCAAAGTGAAATGCAGCACTATTGGGGGATTTCTATGGTTATAGAGGAAGAAGACTCAGTTATGCTTTCAGCTTCCACCACTGCTACAATGCACAAGGTTTTGTGAAGTGATAGTATATAGTGATGGACGAATTTGTGCAGTTTCGCTTCGCCGAAAAATTCGCGAATTTCGCGCGAAATTCGCGAAAACGGCGAGAAATTTGCAAAACTGCGCCCGTTTTTTTGTGCCGGCGTCCGTTTTTTGCGAAAAAAATTTGACGCCGGCGAATTTTTTTCCGCGAATTTTCGCGGCCGTTTCGCGAATTTATTCGCCGACGGCGAATCGCGCAAATTCGCAGCGAATTCGCGCCTGGCGAATAAATTCGCCCATCACTAATAGTATAGCCTTTAAGGGGGTAACTTTTTCGTCCGTCTTCAATCTCCAATGATGTCATCCTGTACCTTTGCTGTCTGGTACACCTGTAACTTGTACTGTAACATGAACCCTGTAAATATTAATGTAACATGTCTACTATCGCTTATCAAGAAAGCTGCAAAATACTACAAAGCCATGTCCTGTAAATACTGCAAAGCCATGTCTTATAGTGCCCAAAACTAAACATTCCTTGAGTTTTGCTTGCATGTTAAATGCATACAAAATAGCAAATAGTACTGTTATACAGAACTGTATACATGACGTGAACTAAGTTAACATAAATTCATATTGATGGCAAACCAATTACTGTATATGTATTAGAAGCCTTAAAGCCATTTTATTTCCTGCTGATTCACTGCACATACTCTGTGCTGCTGTCACTTACTGAGCTTTGGGACTAATTCACAATATACAGTACACACAGAATATAAATGTCACAATATAAGGCTGATTAGTAATTAATAACACAAAAGAGAAAAAGATTAACCCTTAAAGTTGCACCACCCCATCTTTAAATCCGATGACTCAAGGAACAATAAAACTTAACTTTTAATAAATAAATTAAAACCGTAAGTCCAGAGGAGCGTTTAAAATAAGGTTAGGGACAGGGAGGCAAAGAACCCGGATTCAAATGGGCAAAGAAGTACACAGCATACAGTGGGTGTTTGGAATGTCAAAGAGTAACCCACGAGCCTACAAATGTAAATACTGGTAAGTCACATTCAATCATTTAACAGCCATAAGTCGGGGTCAACCTTGTATGATGGCTTTTAGGCCTTAAAATATCCACCACCCCTTCACCCTCAAGCACACCCTCCCATAGCCAAAGAGAGAGAAGCCAGTATATTATGGCTGTATGTCGATTAACCCTGTATTAAATCAGGCAAACTAAATACATAAACTGCCAACCCTGGCATGCGAGTGCTGGTAGGCAGCAGAGTTCAGTTAATAAGCCATAGACTGAGATAGGGATTAACACAAAGCGCAATCAGGTTATTAGTAATTAATACAGATAAGTGGCAGCACATAAACCAGTGCAACTAACTAGAATGAGAATTTAATAATCAGCTTATATTTCAGTCCCACCTCATTTTCTGCTTGATAATTTGTGACAACCCCTAAGTTTAACTTCTTAACAGCTGCTCAGAGCCCACCAAGTGAGTGTCGCAGACACTTTCCAAGATGGTGACCTCCTGTAACACATTAAAGTCGTGGATCATTGCTGCTATTGAGAAAACAAAACTTTAGGTTGGTGCAATATGTTCAGTATATAATATATGGCATTTTTAGCCCTATTCATTTTTAGGGTTTAGTTCTGCTTTAAGGCAAGATACTTCACAATACAGTAACAACTGATTATCCAGAAAACTCATGCATCTTGGATAATAAGCTTCATACCTGTATATTAATTTCACATGCTCGCATAATTACTTCTATCTTGTATCTAGCACATTTGCTTGGCTGACAAACACTTTTCCTTCAAGCATTGCCTTTCAAAAGTTCCCTGTGACCTACAACCCCCATCTGCTAATAAGCGGCAACTGCAACACCTAATGGTTAAATGGCTTTAGCAAGGCTATTTGTTCTGTAACCAATTTACATAAACATTGTTTGACATTTAAAGAGAAGCTGCATACCTATGACTCATGGCTCAGAGGACAAATAGGGCAGATGAATTGTAAACTTCCCTGTCTTGAAAATGGATAAGATAAGAATGTATGTAGGAGCCGGAGGAAAAAAGGAATAGAAGAGATAGAGAGAAAGAGAGATAGAGCAATAGAGAGAGTAGCTAAATAGAGCAACAAATGTTATGATATATTGAATGAGAAAGAAAGGGTTAAAGGTGAGGAAACGCATATCAAAGAGCCAATGGAAGAGACAGAAATAAAACCCAGGATAAAGAGGATAAATTAAGATGAGATGCGTGAATGTGTTTAAGGGGTCTGCATGGGTAAGAAGAGACAGGGCTTAGGATATTAAAATGAAGGAGAGAAAACAGAAGGCACATTGGGAGGCATGATATGAGGGCTATGTTAGCAGAAAATTGAGATTCATGAGGATTCTGTTTCTAGTATTTACATGGACAGAAAAAAAGAGCTTGAATGATTTGTGGACAGAACAAAGAGAGCAGTCTTCAAAAAAGGTGCTTTGATTATTGAATAACAATGGTACTATGGAAAAACAAACAATATATTATAATATTAAGTAACACAATCAATAGTTTTTAGAATTCAAATGAGGGGAAGGACTGGAGCAGAGTTTAGATCACTGAACTGTGGCTAATTGGTTTTGGGCAATATTTCCTCTATCAATATATCCACGTATACCACTATGCAAAATAAGCAGAGCTAATGATACTAATATTCTTTATAATAATCATGCAGGTTATGTAGGAGCTTTCTGTACTTGTATGTGTGATGTTTCCCACTAATGAAGTTGTGTTACACAGTTTATACTTCACATTTTATTATTTGTAATTACATTTTTGTCATTGCCTAAAAAAAATGTAATTAATTGTGCAATTTATGCAAGTTTTATGAACTGCTGAGACTATTCTGCAAAAGTATAACAATGTAACACTGTGGGTACGAGAGCACACATATATCTGTGAAATGAATTATATACAATGTTTATTGTCATTTTACAATTCAATAATGTATTCAAGTCCTTTATTGTTCCCTGCTTACGCACTTTATAAAGTTTTCTTATAGGTATATCAGCACTTACTATAAGTGGGTGATACCATATTGCTTGAACATTAATAGACAATTTGCAGCCTTTAAAGAATGCTTAAGGAAAGCATTTTGTCAACTATTATACATTTTGCACAATAGCTAAAGGGCACATTCTCAGCTGTAAAACCCAAGAGTAAAGGGAAGTCAATGCTGGTTGCTACATCAGAAAGAGAATCTGGTATATTTACCTGTGTCTATCTCAGCTACTGGCAGTGAAAGATGTCTATATGGGGACTACCTTTCAGCTTTAATTTTAACTATACTACTTTATATCTGCCACATGTTCAAACCAACAAAGCTCAACTACCAATGAAAAAAATCAGAGTATAAAAGGCTCAAGGCCTCATTCCTTAAGTCATCCCACCCTTAACCAAGCAAATCTTTCAAGGATTATAAGCAGGCAATGGAAACAAATACACCCGCTAAATATATCACAAAGATATAATTTAAGATTTATAAATATAAATATACAGACAGTTCAAGACATGTAGCTACTCTGTATCATTGTTGTTAAGCATTGTTGATTACTAATGAATGAACAAATTGCACAATCACAGTGTTATTGATTAAAGTTGTGTTGCACTTACTGAATACCTAACATACTGTATGCCCAGTAAATAGGGGACATGTTTTAAAGGAGAACTAAAGTGTAACTAAAGGAGTAGGCTAGAAATGTTGTACATTATATTTTGGCTTCTGTACCACCCCAAGGCAACCACCGCCCTTTAGCAGGGAAGATCTGTGTCTCTGAAGATGCCTCAGTAGCTCCTGATCTTCTTTTCACTGCACATGCTCTGTGCTGCTGTCACTTACTGAGTTTAGGGACCAATGTGCAAGTCCTGGATTATTGCTGCTATTGAGACGCTGAAACTTTAGGCTGGTGCAATAAGTTCTGTATGTAAAATATGGCATTTTTGACCACGGTCATTGTTAGGGTTTAGTTCTCCTTTAATTGCTGTAGACCACTTTTCCTAAGATTTTGGAATCAAGCCCCCTTTGCAGCACTCAGTTCAGATCCTTTTCCTTCATAACATGGCTATCAATATACTTTCATATAAAGGACAGCCCCTAAAAATCCCTAAATGTTATCTAAATTTAAACCTGGGCCCATAAAATGTTAAACCCAATAAGCACAACATAGGAAAACTAAAACTGGCAATGCAAGTAAAGATGACCCATACATATCCCTTTTTTTTAAAACTAACTCTGAGAGGCATAGACACATAGGACCCGCTTTAGGAATGCTTGAACATCCAGGCTAGTTTTTTTCCATAGCAGGTTTTCCATAAAATAAATAAATAAAAAGCTTGCCACCTAAAACCTGCCAAGCTTTTTATTTTTTAGTCGGGGAAATAAAAATCCACTTGGCAGGAAGCTTAGGTAATCGAAGGAAGAAACCATGCAACGGTTTAGGAGTTTATGTTTTTTGGAAACAAAGGCTTAAATCTGGGCCCAGAGTAAAATCTGGAAAATCACACCGATGGGCTCAAATAATAAACTGACAAAATGTTTTAGGGTTTATATATAACCTTTGCACATAAGGCTCAGACATTGTACCCCTGAAATGTTTTTCAGAACAGAACATTTTTCAGAAAATCATGGCATCTACTAGGGGCCAATAAACTGGTGTATATTTAAGGGGCAGAATACCCACTAGATTAACATAAGTTCAATAAACAGGGCTGAGACTTAACATATGTTTTTTTGCCTATCACAAGAAAATATTTGTGTGTTGTTAATTTTAGAGCTAAACAAGAAAATTGAGCAGCACAATGTTCGGTACTTGCAAGATAGATAATTAAAATACTATTGTAGAAATAATTACCTTGCATAATGGATTTATCTGCTTATCTGTAGGGGGGCTGTTTATATAAATCTCTGTATCTCCTGTTAAGGCAAATATTAAGTACATGGCTCTGCTGCACCCCAGTGCTCTGCATTCTGGGCTTTGCTCCTCATGTTTCTAAATAAATGTCAACTGTTACATAAAACTATGAAATAAGCTTATAGCTTTGGCTCTTATGTTGGCAATTATAATCAAGAACTTTTTCCTCAGTAATAAAATAGATGCAGACTTTGTCTTTGGTCTTGAGTAGAAGTACTTTAAGAAAATAGCTTGACAGATTTTTTGTTTGCATTATGGAGAATAATTAGGACTGAGTACAATCATGGCATGAATTGCTGCTTTAGAAGTTGGCAAGGCACAAGCCAGTGGCCTAGGATGGCTTCTTGCCAAGGCTTGTTTCATGCATTTTTCAATATCGGAAAATACTTTTCATTGTTTATTTAAATTC
Source organism: Xenopus petersii (assembly GCA_038501925.1). Taxonomy (NCBI): domain Eukaryota; kingdom Metazoa; phylum Chordata; class Amphibia; order Anura; family Pipidae; genus Xenopus; species Xenopus petersii. The sequence continues at coordinate 65,404,311 of CM076681.1, read as the reverse complement.
AAATATGGGTATTTTTGCAATAATTTGAATAGACACGTTAAAAAAAAATTAGCAGCTATAAATGTCTGAACATTAATAAGGTAAAACAGGATATTTTTCTTTGTTGTTACCCATATGCAGATGTACCCACACACAAACATATATATCAGCATGGATCAAGAACGTGGAAGCTCCCAGCATCCCTAAAACGCTATCTGTTGGAAAATTCTGGGGAATAAAATTCATAGGTGAAAGGCACAATTGTGACATCACTGATTTAAAGAATCTGCAGATCGTTAACATTTTCAGAATAATACTGTCCCCTTTTGGAAAGCAACCACATTCTAAGAACCTTGCATATGTAGTCTTTAATGCAAAATTACAATCCTAAAGCAAGACAGAAAATGAAGTTTGAATGAATATTGTATGCCACTGACCTCTAATGAGCTCATTGATACAGTTGAACCTGTTTCACTTCTTGATAGTCCTGCGCTGTCATCCAGCTCAGACGCTATGAAGTTCTTTACTGCTGTGCGGGGTTCAAAAGAAAGGCTCTGCATGTGTTCTTGAGACACAAGATGCTGATCTAAATTTATACCAAATTGTTCCATTACAGCAGGATTCATGCTGAATTCAGGACTGACTTGGTAGTGTAATAGTCTGTCATGAGGCAAAGTATCCATAGCAATGTTCATTTTATTCTCATCTTTCATTTGCATGTTGCCAGCACATCTTGGCATTACAATATAGTCACTCTCCATCATTCGATCCTGGGAATGACCCATATCTGTATCCCCAGCCCTAAGACTGTCATCTGTGCATAAGTACACAGTTCGTCGTAAATCACTGTTTTCTTTTTTCAGACACTGATCTGTCATGTCCCCCATACTCATGGGTATATGCAAACCGGAAGGTTGTTGGATAATCACTTTAGAAATGATGTTTCCTGGTAATGTTGAGTAGCTCATGCCCTCTGGCTTTACTATGTTTTCATCTTCTTCATCATTTAGCGAAATCCTGGAAAGCGTCCCTGTTATTGTGGCAGCTCTGCAGGGGCCAATGTCCTTGTGCAAAACTGCAAATTAGAAATACTTTTTTTACACTATAATTTCAATACATCTTTTTTTTTTAATTCCCATAATACTTAGCACTAGAACACATTGACTGAGAAGCCGTTTTACTTTAATTTATTTACATGCAATAAGACTTAGTTTGATCATATCTGACATTTAATCTTTTGTTTATAATTGTCCTGTCTACACTGTTTATTCCAGGGACTAATTTTAATTTTCATACTTGTGTCCTGTGATATTTATTTACATGTGAAAACTTCAAGCAAAACAAATGATATAACCTAATTCAAAACATGTAGTGATACCTTTCAAACTAAAGTCAGGCGAGTCAATTAATCATGGCATTCAAAATGGCACTATTGCCATGTGGAAGCAATGGCACTGTTTTGTGAAAATACTTGGCTCAGTCTTTCCAGCAATAAATACATTTCATTTCAGCTTATTCTGCACAGTATAACATGCAGTCTATATTTTTAAAATCCATTTAGTCATATTGACCAAATGATTTTCCCTCATACGCATCTAGTATAAATAAGTTATTGGGAAGAGAGTGGTGAGATTTCTGCCCCCCTAGCAATAAAACTGAAGTTACAGCATCACAGTTCTTGCAATGTCTCACTGGGCAACTAGACCACTTAAAGATTTAAAAAATCTAGGGGGGGGGGTGGTGGAAGCACTCTTAAGGCTAATACAAAATATATTTAAGTATAATGGAAGTGCTACTTACAATGCACTTCCCTGGGCCCCTGTCTCATAAGTAATTCAATATAAATGCAAATGCATATGTTTACAAAACAGGGGTTTTTAGTTACAAAGTTATGGTCATAAAGTTGAAAAGCCACCATACCACGTCAAGGTAAACCCCATATGGCGGTCCCTAACTTAAAGATTTAGATATATTATTATTAAGATCGCTAAGAAGGCCTACTGCATTGTCTCTTTCAAATATTTGATGCATACTTCAACTGAACAAGCAATTGTGCTCTCTTCTTCTCCTAAGTTCTACTTGAAGTGCATACATCAATATGAATGAAACCCCATTCATGCATATGATAAAGGACATGCATAATCTCCTGTGTTATATTTTGAAGATTTCCACTCCAGCAGTAGTGATGTAGCGAACTGCCGATTTGATGTTCGCGAACGCCGTTCGCGAACACCGGCAAAAAAGCGAACAGTTCGCGAACAGTTCGCGAACTTCGAACGCTCGATAAAATCATTCGATCGAACGATCGAAGGATTTTATTCGTACGATCGAACGATTTTCGTTCGAATCGAACGATCGAAGCAATTCGATCGAATGATTTTAATTCAATCGAATGCTTATAATCGTTCGAACGAATGGAAATCGTTCGATTTTAGCGATCGAACGGTCGAATGGTCGAATGGTCGAACGAAATTTTACTTCGAATCGAACGCGAACACCAATTGGCGAACGTCGCGCGACGTTCGCGAACATTCGGCGGACGCGAACAGTCGAAGTTCGCGCGAACTAGTTCGCCGGCGAACAGTTCGCTACATCCCTATCCAGCAGTGTTTTGTTTTATTTAAAATCCATTTTGGAAGCAAGAACTGATACAGTTCTTAAATTTGCATCTCTAGACTGCTATTGCTAAAGCAGTACTCTCAGCTAACTATATATGCATGTCATAGTTTGTGTGTTCACTGAAGCAAATGAATATACTTGTTTGAGCAAAACAATTTTTCCTCTCAAGCTTCTGGTTTTATAAGTTCCAAAATACCTGAGGGAATTAAATTCTGTTCATGGCTAAGACTCTATTAAAATATCCAGTTTAAAGTGAACTTATAGAGAGGTATATAAAGTTAGGTGTCAGTGAATACAATTCTGCCTGCAGAGTATATTAAAAGGCAGAATACTATTTAAGGACTTTTGCAATGCATTTGCACATGCTGCCATCAGGCACAACTTTGTATGGGGAAGCAATTTGCCCCCTGTTAAGTGCAACCTGCTCCTACCATGTAAAGGGCATGCATCTGAGTGCCCAATGGACCTCTTCTACCAGAAAAACAACTTACTTAAACTTCCCCATAGATAATACAGTAGCAGTGATTGGCACATTTTTAATTGAGTGCAATTTGTACTGTTTGAGGGCTACAAGCAAGGGCCTAGTGTATGATGACTTAAGGTACAGTACTTAGAATGTTTGCCAATGTTAATGTAACTAAATATAACAACACCTTCCCTCATCTAATGGTATTATCAATAATTTTGCATCTAGATTTCTGCCACAAATATAAGAAAACACATAAAAACATCAGTAAAAATGCATTTCTCCCCTTTCTATCTTCATGTTCTTAAGAGAGGGAAATATTTAAAAAAAAAACAGGGAAATGAAATGAAATTTTGCAATACTTTTGGGTTTCATTTGTGATTATATCTACATTTACATTTATGTACATTGTATGGCCAATAAAAGGACACAAAGATATTTTTAACTTTTGCATTTCTCTATTTTTACAATGACCCCTTAGTTTTTATACATGCATTTCAAAAACAGCGTTTTGGAGTTATTGGATTTTATCTTACATTTAACATATAAGGGCTTATTTACATCCACAAGTGCAGTGAGCAAAGTGCAATTTCATCACACTCTCCTCTTTTTTCCAACAAAGAAGCATTTCTTCCCAGAATTCCAGAGTCAAAGTGGTTGCAAGGGGGTGAAGTGCCTGAGGCCATTGCACTGCACCTTGCAAAATTGCATCCGATTTAAAAAACATAATGCAATTGCACATGCATTTGGCTGCAAATTGAATGAATCTGTGAAAAAGTCCAACTGGCGTAATTTTCGGTGTTCACGGTCTAAGTGCTCCTGCCACCTCCTGATCATGTCTTGCCCCAGGGTTCCCATCACAAACAGCATTAATCAGGCACAGACCTCACTCACTGAACATCAGAAATTATACCAAATGGACTTTGGCTTTGGAATGATATGCACATACAGTTGCAGTAATTTCCCTCTTGTGATCGAAATGATGCAGGAACTATCGGGGGGAATAGTGTATTGTGGGAAAAAACATGGTGATTGTGCTCAAATTTGCCCTTTGCTGGTATTTTTAGTACTGTGGTTCTAGATGGGAGGTGATAAGAATACTAAAAAAGGCTGTTAAAAAGAGTACTGGAAAAGTAACTCTTTTTTCAGTACATTCTTTGTTGTTTTCATTGTACTACAGGATATTTTGGCAACAGTTCTATATTCATTTTAAGCCACTACAATTCTTATAAATGACTTTTGTAAAGCATTTTTTTTCAAACTGACAAGTGCCATTTTACACCAATTTTGAAAAAATTACTACTCATGCTCCCCATTTTTCATCATCAGGGGAGCTAGTCCTCTCCTGTTTGTAATCATAAACTTCTTGAGCCCTTACAGTGTTATATTGATTTTTTTCTTGATGCACGTTCTTACCTGACCGACAAGCAATGTCCACATCTTTTTCAAAGTCTGTCTGTTATTGAAAGAAATAGAAACACGGATATATCAGCAAGAATTATAGTGTAGCAATGGTGGGCAAATGTGTCCTCAGAGCATTTCTATTATCTTTCTGGCAAGCGAATAAAATGCAAATGCAAACTAAAATGCTTCTAGACATTAACTTTATAGTGATCTTTTATACATAATGCACCAAACTATTCTAAGGTGTGAAGAATATGTTATGTTGTTTTGATTATATAAAGTGTTCCAATATGCTTTCAAGGTAATGTTAAAAAAAAAAACTTCTACAATATTTATTTTTTTATTTTTTTTTAACACAAAACCCCAACAAACAAGGATTAAATGTAGCAAACTTAGGTGGAGACTATTAAAAATAGTGAATTTCTCTCAAATTAAAGCAAATGGGACCTCTGAATCTCCTAGTTCCCTAGCCATTGGACAGTGTTAAATATATGGAAATATTTTCTAGAGATTTCCACTTACTTCCTAAAGTCTGACAATGTTGCTGGTTATGGCATTTGGATGGCCAGTAAAAATTCTACCCTTTACTAGGTAGTGTGGTTGAATGACCACAGATAAGTTTTTTGTCTTTAATTTCTCCTCTGTATGAGTTGAAAGCTGCAAGGGAGATGTGACTAAACAGAGAATGGTTTCTCTGGTTAAGGGGTTTTGCTGGCTGGCCCTGGAAGCTGAAGTGTTCTGGAAGGAACAGGCAATCCATTTCAGTGGTCCAGTTTGCATGCTGGAGCTCACTTTCCACAGGAAGTCTGTCCTGTCGAAAGGTATTTAATCATAGTTAAAGGAACAGTAACACCAAAAAGTGTTTTAAAGTAATGAAAATATTATGTAGTATTGTCCTGCACTGGTAAAACGGATCCGTTTGCTTCAGAAACACTCCTGTAGTTCATTTAAAAAAGCTGCTGAGTAGCAATGGTGAAAATTAAAAAAAAAGGCTATATGGCACAGGATAAATAATGAATAACAGATAAAACCATTATTTTCTACAGACCTCACCTATCTGCTGTGTAACTTGAGCCTTTTCTCCTTTGAATGACTGCCCCATTGCTACACAGCAGCTAATTTATATAAACAATAGTAGTGAAGCAAACACAGCAGTTTTACTAGTGCAGGGCAACATTGCATTATATTTTTATTACTTTGAAACACTTTAATTTTTTGATGTTACTGGTCCTTTAAGTGTTAGGATGCGCTCTCATTACGGGGCACAGAACAGGAGAGGTTACCTGTCTGTGTTAAGAACTCCCAGAGGGGCTGGGACTGCAAGGAGCAGAGGGAGACGTGACCAGACAATTGAGATTGAGTCTAAAATGATAGAGGTGCTGCCAGAAGGTGAGCCAGGCCTGAAGCTGGTGAGCTGATATCCAAGGAGGGGAGAGTCAGAAGGGCTTAGTGAGAAGCCTGAATATTCCAGAGTGTGGAAACCAACCTACAGTATATGATGAGAACCCCAGAGTGGGTTAATGTCTTGAATGCGTGCTGTTAAAATGGCAGAAACACCCCTGCTACCATAGCTAATTTCCCCCAAAAATTATGTGTACAGGCAGCCAGTTTGTCACAGTAGACACAATTCTGGAAGGGGTTCGTGGCACTATTACCCCAAATGTTCAACAATTCCTCAACAGCAATGATGGTGGGAAAAATACTTTAAATATAAAAAAGCAACTCACAAGGACCTTCCACTTTTTTTCTCATATGCGGCACAAGCGTTTAGGAGAGAGGAAATATTATATATATATATATATATATATATATATATATATATATATATATATATATAATGCCTTATATAGAAAGTGATCTACCCTAAATTGTGTGCTTACTAATGATGGGCAAATTTATTCACCAGGCGCAAATTTGTGCAATTCGCAGCCGGCAAATAAATTCACGAAACAGCCGTGAAAATTCACCGCCATCAAAAAAAGGACACCAGCGTCCGTTTTTTGGATGCCGGCACATTTTTGCCAGCGAATGTGCGCCAGCGTTAAAAAACTGAAATTTCAAAAAAACAAAGCGAAACAGCGCAATTTTGCCCATCACTAGAGCTTACTGGATGTACAGTCTTTCTCACGCAAGTACATGTCTTGGTTATATAGTATAAGCTATATTCAGTTGTGCTGGAGAAACCTTATAGTCAGATTTTGGCACTGACAATTTCACAATTTTTGTTTTAAAGTTCATGTACGGTAATGAGGATTTTGAAGGGTTGCTAGCATGAATAGTTAAAATGGATTTTTTAGCATAATAAATGGAAATGTAATTCTGCTACAATCTGTTTGAACACTTGCATCAGTGCAATGATTAGAAAGAAACAAGCTAGTACTTCCTTTACTAGCAATTATAGTTACAAATAATTCTACACTTAGGGTACTTCGACCATCGAATAGGCCAAAATCAACTTCGATTCGAAGTGAAAATCATTCGTCTATTCGACCATTCGATAATCAAAGTACTGTCTCTTTAAAAAACTTTGACTTTGACACTTCGCCATCTTAAACCTGCCGAATTGCTATGTTAGCCTATGGGGACCTCTTAGAACCTATAGCCAGTATTTGGCTTTCAGAAGTCGAAGGATTTTTTTGTAAAATCGTTCATATCGTTTGATCGTAGTACGATCATACGATCTTGAAAATCCTACGATTTCGACTTTGAATGTCGAACTAGCCTATTTGATGGTCGAATTTTGAAGTTTTTTGCACTTCCAAATCCGACCCTTGATGAATCTGCCCCTTAAACACAGAATATGATGAATTAATATATATATACTTTGCTTAGCGTTTCATATAATATACATGTATAGGATCTATTATCTGGAAACTCATTCTCCACAAGATTTAGAATTAGGGAAAGGCCCTCTCCCATAGACTCTAGTGATGGGTGATTTGCAGCGCATGTTCGTGCTTCACCGACAGGGAATAAATTCACAAAACTGCTTCGAAAATTTGAAGCGAAATGGGACAGATTCGCCGATTACTAATAGGCTCCATTTTATCCAAATAATCCAAATTTTAAAAAATTATTTCTTTTTTTTCTCTGTAATAATAATAGTACATTGTACTTGATTCAAACTAAGAAATAATTAATCCCTATTGGAGGCAAAACCAGCCTATTGGGTTTATTTAATGTTAAAATTACTTTCTAGTAGACTTAAGGTATGAAGATTATGGATTATGGAAATTAAGATCCGTTATCCAGAAAACCTCAGGTCCCGAGCATTCTGGATAACAGGTCCCATACCTGTACAGTCACTCTGTGGCACTACAAAAGCAGAATTGAACTGCTGTTGTTTAAAGGCATTCAAAGCCTAATCTGAAATATACAATAAAATAATAAAAGTAACATTTGGTCATTGGTCACTGGACACTGTTTTGAACTAAGATATTGTACATTCATACTGTATAAACATGTTGCAGAAGTAGCTTCGTAAAGGAATGAAATGCAATTATTATATCTATAAAAGCACATTCTCAGTATTCCCTTTGAAAAATGAGTATCCTTTCATCATACCCTATCATGCTTTGAAACTAAATAGATTGCATGTTGCAACATTTTAGCTTAGTTAAAGAAATTACTATTTTCGTTGCCCAATGACTAAGTGTTGCTTCCAAATAATGTGCTAGGCAATCATATAAATATGATAACAGGGTTTAGGTAAATTAAATGTCTGTATTTGCAAAATTTACTACTACATTCATCTAAAAGACAGCGGTGATGGATTTCAAAAGGTATTACGAATGTTGCGGCATCGAGAGAGCCCTGTCATACAAGATAAATATAAGTAATCAAGCCAGTTCACCATACAGACATTTCTTATTAAATCATTGAGATTATACCCAAGGTACTATATATATATATATATATAATGTTAATTACACCGCAATAAGAACTCAAATTCATATAAGGCTTGAAACAGACTAAAGGGTTTAGCAGTATATCTTTGTTTAACTCTCCCTTGTTTTAAAAAAATGAACAGCGTTTCAAACTACCTTTGTTATATAGAAGTGGTTATTGTTAAATGGATAAAATATTGCCTTTTATTTCAATTGTTAATGGCACCTTACTTAGAACATTTTTTAAAAACATCAGTACATTCAGGAAGGTAATTAATGTGAAAAACAACTATCACTCATGTAAAGCAAATTTAAGAGACAGTGGGGGTCATTTATAAAGTTTGCGCAGGTTCGCAAAGTGAATATATTTGCCCTGCGCATGGTCATATTTATAAAGCTGAATAAGAGGGTGCATACAGAATTGCAAATTTTTTATTCACAATGCGAATGTCTAAAGGGGCTTTATAAATATGTCACAATTCGCAAATTGCGAATCGTTATGCGCACACTCTGCGACTCAATTATGCCACAACTTTGGTGGCGGATAAAATATTCGCAAAACAGTTTTGCAAACTGCGAATTTAACGCTATTTTCGCGCACAACAACCTCGCACATTGGGTGCGCTCGCGCAAACTCCTGTCTCATTTGCGCACCATTTGCGAAAATTTATTCACACTGCGAATTTGCAAATACCGGAAAGACGGGCAGAGCAGTGCAATATATTAGTGCTCAGCAAAAAACATGCGCAATACAACCATTTGCAAAAAATATGCGCTGCGCGAACTTTATAAATGACCCCCAGTGACCCCTCTTTAAGCTGCCTCATTTTTAAGAGTCCCCTTCCCTTACTCGAATTTCCCTTCCCTTAATCCAATTAAAGAATATGTATAAAGTTTTGTAATTCAATTACTATCCCTTTATAATGACACAATCCTATTAACGGAATTATTGGCCTGTATTTAAAACTGTGGTATAACAAGCACTTTACCACTTTTTAATTGTTATTAAGGGGACATATTGTGCAAAGAATGTACCAGTGCACTACACTCTTGTAAATATAGAAGGAATGCGCTTAAACATTTCTGCAAAAAAACATCTAGTCCAATACATCTACTTCTTGCTGCCTCCTTTCCCAGGCTGTGCATGGGAGACAGCAGCCTCAGCATTCAACAACATTCAGACCTCATCTACAGTATTACAATTGTATCTAGTTTCTGGAGAACTATTTCTGGAACAAACAAACAAACAATACATAATGGATTTCATACTGTGGCAACACATACAGGCTGTAGTAAAAATTACTCAATATAGAACAACAATTATAAATTCAATTTCACGTTATAAATTAGTTACAGTACTTGTTCAGCCTGAATTTATATTTGTTGGACCACTGTCACTAGTTGATTTATAAGACAGTTCTCTATATATTTAAAATTCTCAAAGGAACAGTAGCAAGTGTAATACAATGAGGTATATATCTCTAAAATTGAGGTTCATTGTCATACATAATAAATATGTTTAACGGGTGCGTAACCAAATATGTCAACATTAATGAAGAGATTATGCGCGACATTATAAGCATTTTTACTACATTCTCGAAAGATTATTTCCACTTGATCCAAGTACATTAGAGGACATTATAGACAAATAGCAGGGGACCTTTTTACCCATAAAGTGGATCACCGTACCAGAGGCCACCCCTTCAGACTAGAAGAAAAGAATTTCAATTTGAAGCAATGTAGGTGGTTCTTCACAGTCAGGACAGTGAGGTTGTGGAATGCACTGCCGGGTGATGTTGTGATGGCTGATTCAGTTAATGCCTTTAAGAGTTCCACACAAAGATGGAGTGCTCTACCTCATGCGATGAATCCTTTCGGATCAGGTGCTTTTAGCAGTATTTGATCCAACCTGCCATGGGTCAGAAAATCAATTGCAAAAGTCCAATATACTGCAGCACACTACAAATTGTATAATAATCAAAAGTGTACTTTATTGGCTCAAATGTGAGCAGACATGTGGCAACGTTTCGGGCTTCGCAGGACCCTTTCTCAAGCCAAAACGTCGGATTTATGTACACAATAAAAAGAATTCGAATTTTTCACAAAATGGAGTGCGGGTCTATTCAATAATATACACTATATATATATATATATATATACACACGCACACACTTTCTTTTTCCTCTCCCAGCTGTGATTTTTTTTTTCAATTAATTATATGCAAGGCTAGAATTTTCTAGTTTGTATTCTATTATAAAGTGTTATTTATTAATATATTTTTTTATGCAATGCTCAATATAGAATTTACATTTATTTTGCTGGCTATTAATATAATCAATATAGATGTTAATGCTGCTATTTGTATTCATGGTCGGAGAAAGTAGTGTTTACACATCCTTTAAAGGAGAACTAAAGCTTAACTAAAAAAGTACAGTAGGCTCCTTCAGTGTCTCCTACAATGGAGTAGCATCTTCTCCCCTTCCTCTTTCTGTTGGGGTTCCTCAAGGCTCTGTCTTGGGCCCCTTCTTATTCTCCCTCTATTCTTCCTCCCTCTGCAAACTAATCAACTTGTATGGTTTCGCTACTACCTCTTTGCTGATGACACTCAGATCTATCTCTCCTCTCCTGATCTCAACCCAGAACTCCTAACTTGCGTCTCCTCCTGCATGTCTGCTATCTCTACTTGGATGTCGCAATGCTACCTTAAATTAAACTTTCTAAAATCGAAATGGTTCTCTTTCCTCCAACTAACACCATTAACATCCCAGAAGTATCCATCATAACTAACAATTTCACTATCACCCCATCTCCCCAGGCCCGGTGCCTTGGGGTTATCCTAGATTCTGCCCTGTCATTCATTCCTCATATCCAGTCACTAATTAAATCATGTCACTTCCACCTAAGGAACATATCCAAAATACGATCATTTATCACCCAAGATGCTGCCAAAATTCTTATTCACTCTCTCATCATGTCACCTCTATACTACTGTAACTCTCTTTTAATTGGCCTTCCCCTCCAGAGACTGTCACCTCTCCAGTCCATAATGAACACTGCTGTGAGGCTCATAAACCTCAGCAACCGCTCCTCCTCTACCATGCCACTCTGCCAATCCCTACACTGGCTTCCGCTACCTTTCAGAATAAAATTCAAATTAATGACCCTGATATTCAAAGCACTTCGTAACCCTGCCCCAGCCTACATCTCTGATCTCATCTCTATATACTCATATACTTTATACTCCCAACTGCTTGCTACACTCCACTACTGACCTGCTACTCAACTCTTCTCTCATTACCTCCTCACATGCTCGCATGACTTTGCAACGGTTGCACCCTCCTTTGAAATTCTCTCCCACGGTCTGGGGACTTTCTCCCAACCTTTCTGCTCTCAAAAGATCTCTTAAAACGCACTTCTAGCAAAGCCTACCCTCACTCTGCTTAACTACCAAATGCAGTACTACATATCTCACTCACTTATTTCTGATCCTGCCAACTCCCACACCTTATTCCCTTCCCCTTAGATTGTAAGCTCCTTTGCACAGGGATTTTCTCACCTTTTGTACTGGTATTGGTTGTGATGTATGTAACTCCATATGTTCTATGTATGTAATTAATGTGATTTAGTTGTATAAACACATTTACTGCAAAATATGCTGGCGCTATATAAATAAATGTTAATAATAGGCTAGAAATGTTGTACATTATGAGAACCACAGCCCTTTAGCAGTAAAGATCTGTGCCTCTAAAGATGCCCCTATATAACCAATAAGAGGTACAAAATGGGCGATATGGGTATGTAGATTTTATTTTACCAAAGTCTTGTAAAATTATTTCCACTGTACAGTATTTCTATTTTTTAAGCACTTTGTTAAAATCAATAGCATATTTTTCACTGCAGCTGTACACTCACATGCACTAACATTTTCTTTGTACAGTTTAAATAGTGATGAGTGGAGTAAATTCTTTCAGATGAATCAGTGAATCATTGTGATTCATTACAAAATAACACATTTGCTGAAGAGCTGTCAAGATTTCCTTCCCCATTCATCGGCAGCTTTTGCATTATGATAGTGGTTACTTCTAAAACAATTTGTTATAGTCAATGCATTACCCAATTACCCCAGAGGTTGTGAATGGAGAGCTCTGCTAATACTTAATCAGCATTCCCCTAGTCAAAATGTATAATTAGTTTTTAATCTGGTTTAGCCTCTAATATCATGATTAAAATGTAATTGCAATTTGTGATACACTGTTTGAAAAAGTATAGATGGTAGCTTTATATGTTTTCATAAGCCTTTTTGTTCAGTTTTGACCAGGGCACTTTCTAAAATGATTTTATATCTTCATTGTGTGGGTTTCCTACATGCATAATACATATGTAAAATATACACATTGATAGTACACAGTAATTACACATAACAATGAAAAGAAAGCTGTATAGATTCCTTCCCAGAGATACTATTTGGACTTTTAGTGGCTGAGCTTTGGAACTGTTTTCCCTGTGCTAGAAACACTGATTCAAATCATATATTTGCTCATAAGAAACCCTGCATTATACAGATTAGTTTCAATCAGAGAAAAAGTAGTCTGTATCTGGGAATTGATCAGCATTTTCCCCAGCTTTGCTTCTCGGATATAAATAAAACCTTAGGCTAACTAGGCAGTCCACTATAAACCCAAGATATCAATGCACGCGAGGAATTCTTAAATTATAAAATGTATATGTAAGTGAAAATGTGTTGAGATGTGATAAGTTAGAGGGCATTATCCTGAGTGAAACCAACCTGAACTGGAAATCAATTTAAAGAATATAAGTTGAATCACAGCTCTGTTCTGGTATTGATAATCACCATTTGGTTCACAGACTCTATTCTTTGAATTATACTCTTACCAAAAACGAAAGTAAAAAGACTGTTACACCTGAAAGCATATAATAGAGGTCATATTACTAGTAGTATATCATTCTAGCAATAAAGGCTATTAGGCAATAATGAACTTAAGCAAATCTAACCATGATTTGTGCATGTCCATTTGGAAAAGAACTGGAGGAATCTATATTTATTGGATCTTGGCAATTTCTCAGTCGACATCTAAAAGCATCTTGGACCTGTAATAAAGAAATAAGCAACACAAATATTATAATTATTGTTTCAATGCATTATAGATTTCTACATTGTTGATAATTGTGAGCTACGCAATAGTAAGTAACATTCATAAGAAAATATTGTAATTCACGCTTTGCTTAAGGACAAATCAAACACAAGTTCTTAATTCTAATCACATACTGTATGTATAGACCCATATATCGAGAGAGAGTCAGATTGAGATAGAAAGCCAAAAGAATGCTAAGTATTAGGTAACGTTATATAAAATAATGTTTTGCAGCAGTGGTGGATATATATTGATAAAAGTCTTCATACCAGAAAATAACTGATAAAATGCAAATTGAGTGTGTGTTATTGCAAATAATCTAATGCTGCCTTGCCAAGAGGCAAGATTATAGTTCTAAATGCATAAGCGGACTATTCAGTGAATGAATGCACAATGTGTCTTAAGCAGGATTACAGAGAAGATGATATTCCATTTCTTGATTTCAGTCATTTTGCATATGATGAATTTCTCTAAGAAGTTAGAGTCTATAAACAAAGTGTTGGGCTTTTTAACTGTTAAAACTACAAATTCCAGTATCGCCCAAGGATGGTTGTTAACAAGAAATATTTGTCATAAATTGTGTATCTAGTGGAATAAAGTAATACAAACACAGTCATGATCACCTACTGAATAAAGCAAGGCTTTATCCACATTTACAATGCCTTCTGCAACACTGTAAATGCAAGTTATACATTAAATGGCATTGTGTTGGGAGTTTCCTTAAATGAGAAGGATCTAGGGATCTTTGTAGATAACAAGTTGTCTAATTCTGGGCAGTGTCATTCTGTGGCTACTAAAGCAAATAAAGTTCTGTCTTGCATAAAAAAGGGCATTAACGCAAGGGATGAAAACATAATTATGCCTCTTTATAGGTCCCTGGTAAGGCCTCATCTGGAGTATGCAGTTCAGTTTTGGACTCCAGTCCTTAAGAGGGATATAAATGAGCTGGAGAGAGTGCAGAGACGTGCAACTAAATTGGTTAGAGGGATGGAAGACTTAAATTATGAGGGTAGACTGTCAAGGTTGGGGTTGTTTTCTCTGGAAAAAAGGCTCTTGCGAGGGGACATGAGTATACTTTACAAGTACATTAGAGGACATTATAGACAAATAGCAGGGGACCTTTTTACCCATAAAGTGGATCACCTTACCAGAGGCCACCCCTTTAGACTAGAAGAAAAGAACTTTCATTTGAAGCAACGTAGGGGGTTCTTCACAGTCAGGACAGTGAGGTTGTGGAATGCACTGCCGGGTGATGTTGTGATGGCTGATTCAGTTAATGCCTTTAAGAATGGCTTGGATGATATTTTGGACAGACATAATATCAAAGGCTATTGTGATACTAAGCTCTATAGTTAGTATAGGTATGGGTATATAGAATTTAATTAAAAGTAGGGATGGGTGTATGTATGGATGCTGGGTTTTCATTTGGATGGGTTGAACTTGATGGACTTTGTCTTTTTTCAACCCAATTTAACTATGTAACTAATTAACTATGTAACTGTGAATATACCCATACCCCCTAAACTATAAAGTTGCAAATGAAAATTTCTTCACTTTATGACAGTATCAACACAATAGTATTACAACAATATAGTGATGCATTGGGTTTTGTAAAGATTATGCTGTAGTGAAAAAATGCATAAAATGGTAATATATTCACTAATGTGGCAAGATTTGTCTGATATGGGCAGAAAACCTTCCTGTTTCTCCTGGTTGCACTGATTGCTCATTTTGTTTAAGTGGGTGGCTACAGGATATTAAACAAAAGGCAAATTATGGGAGAGAGAAAAAACACATTCAGTATTTAGACAGGGGCAGGTTTACTATGCCTCGAGTGAATATTCGAATTTCAAAAAGTTTGAATTTTTGGATACTTCGACCATCGAATTGGACTTCGATTCGAACGATTCGAATAAAAAATCGTGTGACTATTCGACCATTCGATAGTCGAAGTACTGTCTCTTTAAAAATCCTTTGAATTCAATACTTTGCCAAGCTAAACCTACCAAATTGCATTATAAGCCCATGGGGACCATCTCCAAGCATTTTATAACTATTTGGCATTAAATAAAAATCCTTCGTTCAATCGCTGAAAATCGTTCGAATCATTTGGTTTGGGCGATTTTTATTCGATCTATCGAATGCTTATTTTAGCACTAAATCCTTCTATTTCGATATTCAAATTCAAGGGATTTCAATTCGATGGTCGAATTTGAGAGTTTTAACCCCTTGAAATTCGACCCTTGATAAATACCCCCTAAGAGAAAATTAGGATTTTTTTCGTAAATTTTGATGTTTTTTTTTCACTTACTGTACCTAAAGAAAAAGGTACATGGTGCTCTTGTGGATGCAGACAACTCAAGGTTTTAGGTTGTATGCAGTCTTACCCATATTTGATGTAATACAGAGCAGGGACCACTAGTATTGCTAATGCCCATCTTTTTTAAATTGTAAATGTATATGTAGCACCGTCTATATATATATTTATGTATATTTATATATATATTTTTGCAAGAAACACTAATAATGGTGATTATTAATAGTTGTGCATTTTATTCTTCCAGTTATAACACAATGAAGTATAATAAACCATCTGCCAGCTTGCCTATGAGATAGTATAAGATAATATTTGCAGATAGTCAAATAGTTACTAAAGCCGTTGTGTTGGGGTTCCTTGAGCAAAATGATTTATTTCAACACTGGGCACCACTTAACAAGAGATCACATCATTTCATATGTTTCGCCTCAGAGGGCGAGGGGGAAAGTGTGCCCAAGAACAACTACAGTGTATCTTGACGGGATTATTACTTAATATTTTCCTTTAAATGCTAAAATGAAATAACCTTTAGAAAAGTACAGATAGAAAAACAACCAAACTCAGTGTATAGATAAAAAGCAAACAGACAGTTGCTATAGCAGCATCGGCCACTAAAATATATTTATCCTAATATGAAGCATAAATAACAAATATGAAAAACAAAGTGCAGCGAATGCCATTCTTGCAAATATATGACACTGCAAGTGTCTGATCCCAGCAATAAACAAAACAATGATTTATTTGTATACTCTATTAAATTGACACAACCAACAAAACATAGCATAGTGCCTAAAAAAGTAAATCAGCGGTAGAATGGAGGCATCCAATCCTACATCAACAGCATGGCTAACTAAGACATGGCCACCATGCTGCTGTACCTGATTAATAACACATAGCATTCACCTTGTCATTTACAAAGTGAGAAAATTATTTCACATTTGTAATCTCCTGCAAAACACAGATTCTGACCAGGTCCTGTATTCTCCACCCAATACTCATTAGGATCATGCAGCTCTGCTTGGCATATGGTTATTCACATACCCCATTTGATTTTATTTCTCTCTGTCATGGCTTTCCCAACATCTAAAATGTATTACCAAGCATTAATCACTCCTCAGCATGGCACTTCAGCCAAAGATACACTAGTGCAGAAATGCATTGATTAACAGTATGTCACTGGAAGATCTCTTAACACTTCTGCTGCTGTAGCTAAAACAATCCTATTGAGTTTATTTAATGATTTGATTTTAGTTCACTTGGGAGCCAATTTATTAAACATTGCATTTTTCTGGTTGGGTTTTTAAAGCGGAAAAACTCATATTTTTAGGGGGGAAAAAACTCAAATTTTATTATGCTCTTAAAGTGCTAAATTTCGAATTCCAAAAATACTCCAGCTGCATAGAAGTCAGAACAAGTCTTCCGGCGTGCAGTAACCCTCCGAGATCCACCCCTCATTCATTTTAATAAAGGTCAGGTAATCGACACTTTTGTGACCTAGGCGAGTTCTCTTCTCAGTTACAATCCCTCCTGCTGCACTGAAGGTCCTTTCTGAGAGCACACTTGAGGCTGGGCAAGACAAGAGGTTCATGGCAAATTGTGACAGCTCTGGCCACAGATCAAGCCTGCGCACCCAGTAGTCCAGGGGTTCATCGCTCCTCAGAGTGTCGATATCTGCAGTTAATGCCAGGTAGTCCGCTACCTGCCGGTCGAGGCGTTCTTTGAGGGTGGATCCAGAAGGGTTGTGGCGCTGCCTTGGACAGAAAAACATTTGCATGTCTGATGTTACAGACCGGCCAAAGGGCTTTGTCCTTGCAGGTGTGCTCGTGGCAGGATTACTGGCACCTCTGCCCCTGGAATGTTGATGAGTTCCTGAAGTGACATCACCCTTAAAAGCATTGTACAACATGTTTTGCAGGCTGGTTTGTAAATGCCGCATCTTTTCGGACTTGTGGTGTGTTGGTAACATTTCTGCCACTTTATGCTTGTACCGAGGGTCTAGTAGCGTTGCGACCCAGTACAGGTCCTTCTCCTTAAGCCTCTTGATACGGGGGTCCTTCAACAGGCATGACAGCATGAAAGACCCCATTCTCACAAGGTTGGATGCAGAGCTATCCATCTCCGCTTCCTCATTATCAAGGACTGCATCATCCACGGTCTCCTCCCCCCAGCCACGTACAAGACCAGGG
This sequence comes from Xenopus petersii, assembly GCA_038501925.1. Classification (NCBI taxonomy): domain Eukaryota; kingdom Metazoa; phylum Chordata; class Amphibia; order Anura; family Pipidae; genus Xenopus; species Xenopus petersii. The sequence continues at coordinate 65,386,300 of CM076681.1, read as the reverse complement.
GTCCCCAAAAGGTCACCACTAGCCCCCTGGGAAGCCTGCTCCTGTTGGTCCTCCTCCTCCTCCTCCACAAAGCCACCTTCCTCCTCTGACTCCACTTCTGGCACCTCTCCCTGCGTTGCAGCAGGTGCCTGGGTTCGTTCTGGTGATTCCGACCATAAATCGTGCGCTTCCAGCTCCTCGTCACGCTGGTCTACAGCCTCATCTGTCACTCGTCGCACGGCACGCTCCAGGAAGAAAGCGAAGGGTATTAGGTCGCTGATGGTGCCTTCGGTGCGACTGACCATATTTGTCACCTCTTCAAAAGGTCGCATGAGCCTGCAGGCATCGCGCATAAGCACCCAGTAACGGGGGAAAAAAATCCCCAGCTCTGCAGATCCAGTCCTACCACCCAGTTCAAAAAGGTACTCGTTGACGGCCCTTTGTTGTTGCAGCAGACGTTCCAACATAAGGAGCGTTGAATTCCAGCGAGTCTGGCTGTCAGAAATCAAACGCCTGACTGGCATGTTGTAGCGCTGCTGAATGTCAGCAAGGAGTGCCATGGCTGTGTAGGAACGTCTGAAATGGGCCGACACCTTTCTGGACTGGGTGAGAACGTCCTGGAATCCTGGGTACTTGGAGACAAAACGTTGGACTATTAAATTTAACACATGTGCCATGCAGGGCACATGTGTTAAATTTCCCAGTCTCAACGCTGCCAACAGATTGCTTCCATTGTCACACACCACTTTTCCGATCTGCAGTTGGTGTGGGGTCAGCCACCGATCGGCCTGTGACTGCAGAGATGACAGGAGTACAGATCCGGTATGGTTTTTGCTTTCCAGGCACGTCATCCCCACGACAGCGTGACAACGGCGTACCTGGCACGTCGAATAGCCTAGGGGGAGCTGGGGGTGCACAGGTGTGGAGGAGGAGAAGGAGGACCCAGCAGCAGAGTAAGAAGAAGAAGAGGAAGAAGACGAGGTAGAGAGCGATGGAGGAGTAGAGGTGGTGGCAGAACCGCGTGCAATCCGTGGCGGTGACACCAACTCCACTGTTGTTGTTGTTGTTGAGCTACCCATTCCCTGCTTCCCATTCCCAGCCATTACCAAGTTCACCCAGTGGGCAGTGTAGGTGACATACCTGCCCTGACCATGCTTGGAGGACCATGCGTCAGTAGTCATATGGACCTTTGGCCCAACACTAAGTGACAGAGATGCGGTAACTTGGCTCTGCACATGTTGGTACAGGTGTGGTATTCCCTTTTTAGAAAAAAAATTGCGGCTGGGTACCTTCCACTGCGGTGTCCCAATTGCTACAAATTTGCGGAAGGCCTCAGAGTCCACCAGCTGGTATGGTAAAAGCTGGCGGGCTAAGAGTGCAGACAAGCCAGCTGTCAGACGCCGGGCAAGGGGGTGACAGTCAGACATTGGCTTCTTACGCTCAAACATGGCCTTCACAGAAACTTGGCTGGTGGCAGATGACTGGGAATGGGAACAGGTGGTCAAGGTGGAAGGCGGAGTGGAGGGTGGTTCAGATGGGTCAAGGAGAGCAGAGGTAGAGCAGTAAGATGCTGGACCAGAAGGAGTGTGGCTTTTAGTTTGCCTGTTGCCTTTGAGGTGTTGCTCCCAAAGTGCTTTGTGCTTGCCGCTCATGTGCCTTCGCATAGAAGTTGTACCTATGTGGCTGTTGGGCTTACCAAGGCTCAGTTTCTGACTGCACTCATTGCAAATTACAATGCTTTTGTCAGAGGCACACACATTAAAAAAATCCCACACTGCTGACTTTTTGGAAGTGTGCGATCTGGCGGTAACAGTAGAAGTTGGCGGCATTGGCGGCAATGGCGGGTGCGTTGGCTGGCTGAACACAGGTGCCGATACATGTTGTTGCCCTACTGATCCCTGCGGGCTGTCCTCCCTGCTTCTTCTAAGTCTTATTCTCCTACTGCCTCTCTGACTCTCCGTCTCTCCATCTGAACTACCCTCCTCTTGCTCTCTTCTACTAGGCACCCACAAAACATCAATCTCCTCATCATCATTCTCCTCAGATGCATCAATTTCTTCTGACACATCACAGAAGGAAGCAGCAGCGGGGACCTCCTCCTCATCACTCATCATTATGTCCATCTCTGTCGTGTTCTCTGCCAGAATTAAATCTGGTGTAACGTCCTCATCTCCTTCATCTTCTTCTGCCAATAATGGTTGCGCATTACTCAGTTCAAGAAACTCATGGGAAAATAACTCCTCTGACTCCAGTGAAGAAGGGGCACCGGTGGTGGAGGAAGTGTTACGTGGGGTGGCCATAGCAGTGGAGGATGAGGAGGATGTTGTGGTAAAGTTAGAAACGGTAGAGGATGGGGTGTGCTGTGTAAGCCAGTCAACTACCTCTTCAGCATTTTGGGAGTTCAGGGTCATTGGCTTTTTAAAACTGGGCAATTTGCTAGGGCCACAGGATTGCATAGCAGCACGGCCCCTAGCACGGCCTCTGCGTGGCGGCCTGCCTTTGCCTGGCATTATTTTTAAAAAAACAACAACAACAAAAACTCAGTTGGTTTTTCTGGAAACGATAATACACACAGCTAGATGGCGGTTTGAAGAAAACACTGTGCAAATAATGCCTACAAGGTCAACGTATACACAGCGGTGGATACGGATTACGTAAAATATAAGAATGCTGCTTGAAAAAAAGTAACTCAAGTGGTTTTTCTAGAGACGATAATATTATCAATATTTAGACAAAATGTGAACAAGCTCACACAGCTAGATGGCGGTTTGAAGAAAACACTGTGCAAATAATGCCTACAAGGTCAACGTATACACAGCGGTGGATACGGATTACGTAAAATATAAGAATGCTGCTTGAAAAAAAGTAACTCAAGTGGTTTTTCTAGAGACGATAATATTATCAATATTTAGACAAAATGTGAACAAGCTCACACAGCTAGATGGCGGTTTGAAGAAAACACTGTGCAAATAATGCCTACAAGGTCAACGTATACACAGCGGTGGATACGGATTACGTAAAATATAAGAATGCTGCTTGAAAAAAAGTAACTCAAGTGGTTTTTCTAGAGACGATAATATTATCAATATTTAGACAAAATGTGAACAAGCTCACACAGCTAGATGGCGGTTTGAAGAAAACACTGTGCAAATAATGCCCACAAGATCAACGTATACACTACTACAGCGGTGGATACGGATTACGTAAAATATATTATGGCTGCTTGAAAAAAGTCACTCCGGTGTTTTTTCTGGAGACGGTAATATTATGGATATTTAGACAGAATGTGAACAAGGTCACACAGCTAGATGGCTGTTGGTTGAATAACACACTGGGCAAAAAATGCCTACAGGGCAAATAATGCCTAAAAGGTCAACTTATACACTACTACAGCGATGGATACGGATTACGTAAAATTTATTATGGCTGCTTGAAAAAAGTCACTCCGGTGTTTTTTCTGGAGACGGTAATATTATGGATATTTAGACAGAATGTGAACAAGGTCACACAGCTAGATGGCTGTTGGTTGAATAACACACTGGGCAAAAAATGCCTACAGGGCAAATAATGCCTAAAAGGTCAACTTATACACTACTACAGCGATGGATACGGATTACGTAAAATTTATTATGGCTGCTTGAAAAAAGTCACTCCGGTGTTTTTTCTGGAGACGGTAATATTATGGATATTTAGACAGAATGTGAACAAGGTCACACAGCTAGATGGCTGTTGGTTGAATAACACACTGGGCAAAAAATGCCTACAGGGCAAATAATGCCTAAAAGGTCAATTTATACACTACTACAGCGATGGATACGGATTACGTAAAATTTATTATGGCTGCTTGAAAAAAGTCACTCCGGTGTTTTTTCTGGAGACGGTAATATTATGGATATTTAGACAGAATGTGAACAAGGTCACACAGCTAGATGGCTGTTGGTTGAATAACACACTGGGCAAAAAATGCCTACAGGGCAAATAATGCCTAAAAGGTCAACTTATACACTACTACAGCGATAGTAAAATAAAAAAAAGTAAAATAAAAAAAAAATGAATATTAAAAAAAAAAAATTACAGTTGGTGCTGCTGAACTACTAGGAGCAGCAGATTAGCACACCAGTCCCACTCCCCAACACTGCTAGACTAATAGCACTGGGCTCTTATAGTAGTAGTAGTAGTAGTAGTAGTAGTAGTAGTAGTAAAACAACAAAAAAATAAATAAAAGCAGTCCTTACAAGGACTACTGTTATTGCAGCAGTCAGCAGATGAGATCAGAAGCAGGACAGCTGCCCACTGCAGCTACATACAGAGCACTGCAGTAGAAGGTAGATTACTAGCCAGCAAAGCTACCTAAGCTTAAATGTCCCTCAAACCCCTGCAGACTTCTGTCCCTCCAATAACAGAGCAGTATCAACACGATTACTAGCCAGCAAACTTTCAACTGTCCCTGAAATCACTAACAGGCAGCAGCTCTCTCCCTACACTATCTCTTCAGCACACACAGGCAGAGTGAAAAAAACGCTGCAGGGCTTCGGTTTTTATAGGGAAGGGGAGTGGTCCAGGGGAGAGCTTCCTGATTGGCTGCCATGTACCTGCTGGTCTGGGGTGAGAGGGCAAAAAAAAGCGCCAACAATGGCGAACCCAAAATGGCGAACGTCGCGCGACGTTCGCGAACTTCCGGCGAGCGCGAACACCCGATGTTCGCGCGAACAAGTTCGCCGGCGAACAGTTCGCGCCATCTCTAGTCTTCATACCTTATCATAACATCTGAGCGTCTATGATACGGTACATTATATTTTAGTGTATATAGTAAACATAAGACACACTGAGCACTGCATATGCCTCTGTCTATACTCTGGCACTGCCATTCCATGTATAATACTGATTAGTTGAAAAAATATGCTATGCACAAATACAGGTCTGCTTAATACTGCTAATTAATTGACAGTATTTATAAGCAGCAAGGTAATGCAACGCAGTTTAAGATAAAAGGCAACTAATAATGTGTCATATTGTGCTGTTTTGAGCAACAAGTGCTATGTGTGCCATGCAATGTATAACATAGCATCCTCCATGAGTATTTGGCTGGTATGTGGAAGGTGGAATGTTTCTTTACAGATAAACAGATTAAAGAATATTTTAGAGGAGTCTGTGCGTGTAGGATATTGACGTCAGTTAGCTGCAGGGCACTCTTTATGGAGGGAACCCATATCGTCAGTTAGATATATTTCTGTAGATTGTCACTTTCTACTAGAGGTGATGCCTTTAATTTTACAGTTATGTATTGATTTATAGTTCTTGACCTTGTCAGCCTAAATACATAAGTGCATTTCAATGCTTTGTATCCAGTTTCAGTTTATCTAGTTTCAGCTGCCCTTATTCCAGCAGAACTATATCCAGCTTTGATTCCTTGTTTGGTAATTTTTAACTATGCATTTATTTAGCATATTATTCCATTATTGATATACATAAATACAGACATGGATGGCCAGGAATCCATTATTTGTGAAAAAGTAAGCACTCCAAATATTCCAATGTGACAATAAAAGTAAAAGGCAAATTATCTCATACTTTTTCACAATCCGTTAAATTGCTTTTTTTTAGCTGTAAGTTTCGGTCCTGGCACCAAAAATCCAATATTGCTACTGGTGGGTGTCCATCAAACATCACCCATGGGAGATTCATTCTTATTTTTCCCTGAAATCAAGTGATTTCAACTGCTGAAGACTCTAGTATAACACAGGTCCCCTCCCATAGATAAACAGTCAACAAGAGACTGAGCTGACTAAGACTATCGGACTTATGTGTACCAAAGTTGCACAGTTTAGCTCCTCTTTGAGTAGCATTCTGATACATTCATTTATTTTTACCATTAGAGTTATATATCATAATCAGCATGTTGGGCACAGTTCAAATTGCAAAAAAAGTGTGTAATCAGCCATATTTTTTTTTTACTATTTGCACAGCACATATAAGAATTACCGCAGATCTCTACTCTTCTTAATGAAATCTTTGTAGATCAGCTCCAATTGTGATTTTAACAACTTCAGGAACATAAGTATTTTGTAAAAAAAACTCATGCTAACTCTTGGTTTTATGGTAACATATAAACTTGTCACATCACATACTGTGCTGTCCTTTATAGCCTACAATTGCCTTTAATGATCTTAAGCATTTTTTCTATTTGCATGTTATAATTACTAGTTTGACATTGGTGTAAATTGTCATGACTTAAAAATGATATAAAGCAACATTTAAAAAATGTGTCACCATGGTCAGTTTATTTGATTTGAAGCATACAAAATATTTTCCTCACCTCTTTTCGAAGAATGCAGTGGACCATTACAATGACGAAACCTTGCAAGGAATCAAATACTGCAAATAGTATCTGAAACAGTATTGATCTTTTATCTGTCATTGCAAGGACAGCAGACATCCACGTCAGTGCCAGGAGTGGTAAGACAACACAAGAACTCCAGAGAGATGCCCTAATCAGTTAAAGGAAGAAAAAAAAATGCTGAACCATATTGTACATTGTAGATAAATATCACATTCGAGTAAAACAGCTAAAGCTTTCCATGCTAATGTGACCAGCAAAATATATATGTTAGGGACATGGATTAATTGTTGTTGTAAAAACCCAACTCCTAGGGGGCATATTCACCAAGCTCGGGTGAATGAATAGAGGGAAAAAAACTCGAATTTGGAGTAGTTTTTTGTGCTCCTCGACTATCAAATTGGTGTAAATTCACCTGAGTAGAATGATTCGAAAAGATTGAGCGAAAAAACGCTGCGACTATTCGCCCATTTGATAGTCTAAGTACTGTCTCTTTTAAAAATACTTCGACTGCCTACTTCGCCAGATTAAACCTACGGAATTGCTTTAAAAGCCTATGGGAAAGTCCCATAGGCTTTTTTTTCCAAGTTTTTGATTGAATAAAAAGGCATTCGATCGATCATTCGATCTAATGAAAATCCTGAATATTCGCCCATTCGACTATTCGCCAGTGCGTAAATTTGCCCGAATTCCCTGTTCGATTCTATTACCCTGTCAAGTTTCGAGGGATTTAACCCCTCGAAATTCGACCCTTGATACATCTGCCCCCTAGCATCTTCCGTGAGCCAAAAGCCAAAAAGAATGCTAAAGTTGTAGTTTAGAAACTACAGGTAAGATATAGCCTATCCATAACATATTAAGTTGTAGGACATTACAGAACTGGAGGTTATACAAAGCAAATTCTTTTACTTTTTAAAGTCTTTAATAGAGGCACATAGACCCTGCAGACCTCCAGTTGTTATTTAATGGGAAAAATAGCTCCCTAATATTGTAGGCTTCAAAGGATTACAGCTTTAAATGAGTTCAGGGCTAAAAGGTAAGACACCCCTCATTTAACTCAACATTCCTTTGAAAAACAGAAGTGCATTTGTTTCTAATTTTAGACTAAAAAAATAAAAACAAATAACAATATTATCATTAGAAAAACACAAATTTTCTATTTCAAGACATGCACGGTAAAAGATTTGTAACAAGAAGATGTAAATGATTTAGACTAACATGGCATTACTGGCGGTGGTGGCTGACAAAGCTGTTGTTGAAACTACTCCACACTTGGCACATTTGAGCGTCAAACCGCTATGAGGCTCACTCATCTGACTGCAAACAAACAGAACACCCACAAAAAAGAACAAAATATTCAATTTTCACCAAAGAATTAATTATTTTTGTTTGTCGTTTTTGTTTAATAAATTCTCATGCATACTTAAAATGATGAATGCATTGATTTGTTTAATAATGGAAACACTGTTACAAAATTATTCTGGCTTTTTTTTCTTTTAGAAATTAGCTTTTAAAAGAAGGATCATTTCATTCATGCATGGCTTGTGTCTGTTTACAAAGTGGAATGTCCCATTTTGCAAATTGAAAGTGAGCAGTTGCAAATACGTTGAGCTTAACATATGCGGGAGCTAAGAAGGACATGTGATGAACAACCTTTATTCAGGCCTACATTTTCAGACATTTTTTAAAAATTTAGAAATCATATTCAAAATTTGGGTCTTGTAAGTAGAAATAATAAATCACATTTGTTTTAGAGTCATTTTGCAGTATACCAAATTGTTCAATAGTGGCCTGAACATAGGTTTAAAATGAATGGGTTTGATGAACTAATTTTTGATGGGAAAAAAGATGACTTTTTTAGTGTGATTCTACAAAACAGTGCAGAAGCATCAATCCACATTAAATAGATAACAATGACCTAGAACACTAACCAGTAGGAAGTTTTAAAATACACTTTGAACCAAAAGAAGATTTGGCTGAAATAAAAATATATTTATTTGCCATATAATATTCATTACTTGTCTCACTAAATAAGATCCCTGTTTAAATAAGTAAACATACATTTAAAAGTCACAAATCTCTCCATACCCAGCTCAAAACTTTCTAGTTTTATATATTATATTATATTATATTTGTTTTATTATTAATACGATACAGAAAAGTACTCAGTGACTTGCATTGTAAAATCAGATTCCACAAACATTAATGGGGGAATGTAATAACATTTGGTTATGGAAAAAATGTGCAATGCGTAAAGTTTCTGTGAACAAATTTTCCTTTGTGCGAATTTAATATAGCTTTCATGAACCCGGAAACTGTTTAGCAGCTTCATTCAACGGTGGAATAAGGTTTACAAATTGCATAGCTTGCGCCAGTGCACATTGAATGTAATAAAACTTCTTACTGAAAAAGTTATGTTTGCTCCAAAAGATTACACCACCTTCAAACACTTCTTAAAAGTGGGCAATGAGCAATTAAAATTCACAATGCAATAATAATTTAAGGAATAATATTACATTGTGAAATTTAATTTTTTATTCTTATTTGTGCAAACTGTTTTGCTTTTTGCGACTTTTATTACATTCCCCCATACGTGTTTGACAGAGTGCTTTCTGTATTTACTTAGGGGCACATTTACCTAGGGTCGAATATCGAGGGTAATTAACCCTCGATATTCGACCGTCAAAGTAAAATCCTTCAACTTCGAATATTGAAGTCGAAGGATTTTGCGCTATTCCTACGATCGAAGGAATATTCGTTTGATCGAACGATTAAATCCTTCGATCAGGAAAATGTTAGGAAGCCTATGGGGACCTTCCCTATAGGCTAACATTGGACACGGTAGGTTTTAGGTTGCGAACTTGGGGGTCGAAGAAATCTTTAAAGAGACAGTACTTCGACTATCGAATGGTCGAATAGTCGAACGATTTTTAGTTCGAATCGTTCAATTCGAAGTCGAAGGTCGTAGTCGAAGGTCGAAGCAGCCCATTCGATGGTCGAAGTAGCCATATTCGACCATTCGAAATTCAAACTATTTTTCCTCTATTCCTTCACTCGAACTAAGTAAATAGGCCCCTTATTGTTGGGGAGTCCTGTTCCTTGTGGCAAAAAGGTATGCAGCATTTATTAAGGTATATTATGGAATGTTTGTCACCTAGTTGATAAATAGGATGGGCTTTCCATATGCTAAGCCCTTGGTGCTTCATCTGAATAGAAGGCAGGGATTACTCAGGGTCCAGAGACCAGAAGAGGCCTCACTGCTAAAATAAGTCAGGAAATAGGATCTTGCAAGGATTTAGCAGGTGATAGCTACACTCTATTATGGTACACCCCGGGGGTGTATGACAGATCAGTGTTAGTAAGCAGTTCTGTGCCACATCTTTTGATGTTCTACCTTAGTGAGCACCATGGAAGATAAATCTAATATTTTTACATCGTTAACTGAAATATGTGATCAGATAACATAGCATTACTGTTCTAATTTTAGATGTTCAATAAATTTCCAATTGCTCTAGCACCCAATCTTTTGTAATTTTCTATTGTTACTGTCATAAAGGGCATAGATCATGTCTAACACCCAAGCTCCACCATCTAAAAGAGTTGCTTGAAATGTCATAAAAGTGTTACATTATTACAAATTATCTACATCTTATTATGATGCATAAACTTCCCAAAATGAACATTTTTCACATTTGCTGCTGTAACTAATTTACATGATATTTACTGTGAAGGGAAATGTTTGCTAATAGGAAACAACTTTAAAATGTAAAAAAAGTCAATGGTTCCTCTGGGGTTTCTTTGTAAATAACAAAAATTGCAAATGACAAGCAGCTCCAGTCTTGGTATTCGAACATGTCTTTATGAAATGATGCAAATAATTCAAAGTAGACCATATTATTATATGTCCTTTGTTATTCTCTGCACTGCTTCCTATGCTTTGTGCCTTCTACTTCACTTTTATGTTACTCTAATAAATTGTATCAGGTTACAATTTTATTAAATAATATAACAGTTGCCTTTTATCATAATTGTCTGCTTTTTATTTACAAACATACATCTTGTATTTAACAATTTATGTAATACATTAATTGGTTATTGAAGTAAATTATATTTATAAGTCTTTTTAGCTTAGTTATTGAGCATACAGTTCCATATTAAAATATAAATCTGTAACAAAATTCCAAAATATAGCAGAACATTGTCTTCCCCCGGGGTTACTATTATGCTCAGTAGGGCACATGTGCTGTATAACACAAGTGAGTTTATCTTTTGGGATCTGCTATTGTGCTTCCCCATGGATTACACTGTTAATTATTATGTGAAACACATAAAAATAGCAACATGCTTCAAATATGAATTGCTGTATCCCTCAAAAAACCAAAGTTTATCGAGGGGGAGATAACAGAAAGTTTTATATAGTGTAGTATTTATAAATTGAAATTCAGATCTCACCCTTAGTGATTATTTATAACTTTATAACAACATTTGTACATTTGTTCACCACTTTTTACTTTCTCCGTGAGAAGTCGCTCTGAATTTGCGGAAGCGTGTCACTGTATGCGCATTGGACCCTAAGGGACGCAGAGGAACCGAAAGCGCAATACGGAATGCACAGGACACTTTTTTTCAATGCAGTTTGACAACGGATGTTTGTAAATGTGATTTTAATTATTTACAGCAATTCATATTTGAAGAGTGTTCTTATAACGGGGGGAGGAGAGCCTATCTGATTGCTGGAATTTGGGGACACCATAGCTCCGGGATTCAAACTTATATTTTTTTGGACGACATGAAAATAGCAATACCCATATCATACTAAAATTTTTTAATACCTTTACATTTTTCAGTACTTTATTTCTTTCAAGGTTGACCATTACTTATTTAGCAATGACTGCGACAAAGAATGTTTGACTTTTGATGTCACTGTGTGTGCAAATGAAAATGACATAATAGAGGACAATGTGGTTGCATTGTTTGATGAAGCCCCTCTGGCTAGCAAAGCCCTTGCAAGGGTAAACTTACTCTTATATAGGTTGTTGACTGAATACCAAGCTGGCAGTAGATTGCCCAATGTATATATAGTCTTATGTATATTCTTGTAATGAAGTACAGTAGATTTATAGTATACTGGGGGCTTAGGTGCACTTCTCCGAGTCTTCAGCACAAGGGGCAGATATTAGAATATGGAATATTGTTTGAGTGGGCCCCGTACACTGACTTATGAAGTAAGCAGACCCTTCAAGAAGTAAAACCCACAGGGTTTTTTAAAGAATTGAAATTTGACTCAAGGGTAACGGGGACAGCTTTTTACTTTCTTGGTTTCTTACCACACACTGCTGTCTCATAGCAGTGTGGCACTGACGGTATGCCTACTTGTTTAAGCTCCCAGTGTTTGGCTCTTTTATAAAGCAGCTGAAATATTTTCTTTGCAACTGTTTTCTTGAAAATGTTCAGTGATTAACACAGTGTATTACAAACAGCACAAAGAAATGTGTTGTTATGGCAACAAAGAAATATTTTGACATAAAATCAACTTCTAATATGATACATTCATCTTTTACTGTATACATTACACACGACACCTATAACAATTGATTTACAAGTAGCAGCCTTTATCATTGACATATCCTGTAAATTATTTTAAACAGTTCTATGCAGAGAATCCATTTAACTATAAAAAGGAATGTTAAAGTTGACATTGCAGAGAGTAAACCCACTGAGTTTCATCTCAGAAATGACAAAAAAGTTTTGCAAATTGAAACATCTATCCTGTTACCAATTCTGTGAAAGAGCTTTTTTATGGCATCAGTTATCTGGTAACCCGTTATCCAGAATGCTGTCTCCCCTAGACTTTTTAATCCAAATAATCCAAATCTTTTAAAATTATTTTCTTTTTCTGTAATAATAAACCAGTACCTTGTACTGGATCCAAACTCAGATATAACTAATCCTTACTGGAAGCAAAGCCAGCCTATTGGGTTTATTTAATTTATACATGATTTTTTTAGTGGACTTAAGGTATGAAGATCCAAATTACAGAAATATCCATTATGCAGAAACCCCCAGATCCAAAGCATTCTGGATAACAGATCCCATACTTGTATAACATTTTTTCTAGTTACAACAACATACTTACAAAGCATTATCAAACATAACAAGGCTTGGAGTAACAATTCAAATACAAATGAGTAGTGATGGGCGAATTGGGGGCGTTTTGCTTCGCCGAAAAATGTGCGAATTTCCAGTGAAATGGCGAAAAATTTGCGAAACGGCGCGCTGCAATTTCACGAATTTATTCACCGGCGGCGAATCGCGGGAATTTGCCGCAAATTTGCGCCTGCCGAATAAATTCGCCCATCACTACAAATGAGAATATACAATTTTAAAGTAAATGGCTTTATGCCTGAAGACTGTTCAAAGGTAATTGCTTACTGGTTGGTTGGGTTATTGCATCAGTGCAATTAAGTAACTCTGTTAGGAAATTAGTATCAAGGCATACCAACCATGATACATTTAGATATTAGCATTTATATGATAACTTGCTATTTATATATGGATAATGTTTCATGAGTTAAATGCCTTTGGGATATAGTAAGTTTTTGAAAATAGAGGAGGCCCCTTTCTTAGGGGCTTCTGGGGCTGTTTCACACATCACAGCTGACAGGTATTGCTGTTTCCAATCATGAAGCACACCAGGGAATTGACTGAACATTGGTATTAAATGTGTGTATTATCAATAATGTATGCTTTTATGTGTGATTGATCTTGCCAGACTAACTTGATTTCTTTTTATGGAAAGATGAGTAGGGACTTTGATTCTGGAAAGGCAGTGCATGTGATTTACTTAGACTTTGCTAAAGCACTTGATACAGTGAAACAAAGAAGGTTACTGGTTAAATTAAGGAATGTTGGCCTGGAACATAATTTTTGTACCTGGATAGAGAACTGGCTAAAAGAGTGGTGGTAAATGGAACATTTTATAAATTGGACCAGTGTTGTTAGTGGAGTACCGCAGGGCTCTGATCTCGTTTATTAATGACCTGGAGGTGGGCATTGAAAGTACTGTTTCTATTTTTGCAGATGATACTAAACTGTACAGAACTATAGGTTCCATGCAGGATGCTGCCACTTTGCAGAGTGATTTGTCTAAATTGGGAAACTGGGCAGCAAACTGGAAAATGAGGTTCAATGTTGATAAATTCAAGGTTATGCACTTTGGCTAAAATAATGTAAATGCAAGTTATACACTAAATGGCAGCGTGTTGGGAGTTTCCTTAAATGAGAAGGATCTAGGGTTATTTGTAGATAACAATTTGTCTAATTCTGGGCAGTGTCATGTTGCAAATAAAGTTCTGGCGCATAAAAAAGGGCATTAACTCAAGGGATGAAAACATAATTATGCCTCTTTATAGGTCCCTGGTAAGGCCTCACCTGGAGTATGCAGTGCAGTTTTGGACTCAAGTCCTTAAGAGTGATATAAATGAGCTGGAGAGAGTGCAGAGACATGCAACTAAACTGAGGGATGGAAGACTTAAATTATGAGTGTAGACTGACAAGGTAAAAAAAAGGTAAAAAGGCCCCCTGCTATTTATCTATAATGTCCTCTAATGTACTTGTAAGGTGGTTCTTTACATTGAGGACAGTGAGGTTGTGGAATGCACTGCCGGGTGATGTTGTGATGGCTGATTCTGTTAATACGTGGTTACTGTTGTGTAATGCCTCCATAAGAGCCTGCTAATAAATCACTGTTATACTCTACTCATCCTCGGCTGCCCAAAACATAACAGTTAGTATACAAATGGTTATATATAATTTATGTGAGGGTATGGAGGGGTGTGTGAAGGATGCTGGGTTTTATTTGGAGGAGTTAAACTAGATGGACTTTAACTACGATTTAACTATGTAACCTTATGTTTTGCTTATAGTAAGCTTTAGAATATGTGAAACATATAATTGTTTAAATTGGGTGCTTATTATTCAAATGAACTAACTAAGCTAACTACAGTTAGTACAACTACCTTAAACAAATGCATGGGACAGTTATCTTTTATTAAAACACATGGATCTCCCCCATTATTACCCATATCATAAAAAATATCAGGCATAAAGGTAAAGATCAAGGTAATTTTCCCAAATCAACATGCAACATAAGACCTGATAAACACAGGGGTTCATGTACAGGTATGGGACCTTTTATCCAAAATGCTCGGGACCTGGGTTTTTCCGGATAATGGATCTTTCAGTAATTCTGATCTTCATACCTTAATTCTGCTAAAAAATCATGTAAAAACATTAAATAAACCCAATAGGCTGGGTTAATTATATCTTAGTTTGGATCAAGTACAAGCTACTGAAAATTCTTTGGAGCAGGCACTCAATAAAATCAATCTTCAACCAGGCAATTGGTTCAAAGTGAAAAAATTGTTTATTGTGTCCATAGCCTTGCGCGTTTCATGTTACAAACACTTAAGCATAGGCTATCTTTACAGAGCCATGCCTCAAACATGTAAACAGGAGTGCACAAATCAGAACAATACATCAATTAGCAAATCAACTTATTATAAGGCTTACCCAAATGCACCAATCACTAGTCACAGTTTTGGTGGTTGTGGATCAAGGTACAAGCTACTGTTTTGTTATTACAGAGAAAAAGGGAATCTTTTTTTTTTTTTTATTTGGATTATTTGATGATAATAGAGTCTATGGGAGATGTTCATTCCGTAATACGGAACTTCCTGGATAAGGGGTTTCCAGATAATGGATCCCAAGCCTGTATGTCCTAATATATCACTGACAAAAGATAGAAAAGGGGGGTTTTCTCTGCATATATTTATTTCTACACCTTAATCAGAAAGTGGGGTTACCTTGTATTGCTAAAGGCTGTGATTGATAATTCCCACAATAAAGTCACAGTAATGGGAAGATGGCAAACAACAACTTATCTTCCCATTCACTGGCAATTTACAGAGCTGAGAGTTTTTTCTACTGTATCCCTGCAGTGTACCCTGGATTAAAGGTGACATATAATTTACATTTTTCATTACCTTTCTGAAATGAAGAATTTGTTCAAATCACTTCCAATGGAATTGTCTTTGGTATGGGTATATGCATCAAATGGCTAATTTTATTATGAATAAAAAAAGTTAAAAGAGATAGGGGCAATTTCACTAAAGGGCGAAGTGGCTAACGCTAGCAACTTTTCGCCAGCGTTAGCATCGGCAGGGAAATTGCCAATCAACTAACAGAAGCAGTGTACAATTCGCTAGCGAATGGGACCGTCATCAGCGTTTGTTCACACTCTAAGTCGCCAGTGTTCGACGCCTAGGAGGCAACTTCGCATATTAGTGAATTAGTGTACTGGTAGCAAATTTGTGCCTGGCGAAGTGGTGCTAGGTGGGTGTGTGAAAGCAGACACTGGTGAAAATTTGCCCGTTAGTGAATCTGTCCCATAGTATTTTCCCTAACCATTTCATTAATATAGGCTTGGACATTAGTTCAAGATATCTGTTGTCACTATTTATAACATTATCACAATTCACATTTTGTGCTGTAGTCTCTGCAGCATGCACTTGTCATGTTTCTCTTCAACCCCCAGCCACCCACTGCAGTGGGGCTGGAAAATATGTTAGATGAAATCTATAACACTGATATAACTAAGGCTAGCTATCAAACTACTAGTATTCAGACATTTTAAAAAGATATTGATTTCAAATCAAAAACAGAAACACTTTTACATGTTTTGGAACTACTGTATAAGATTTGGTAACAATCTTGTAGTCATAATAAAATGATACAATGCTGCATTAATTCAAATATATTCAGCCCAGGTTACTTCATTTATACATCTTGTCAAAATTCCATTTGATTAAAGATGAAGGAATATGCAGAGATATAATTCTGTGTAGCTGATGTACATATTGGTATTACTTATCAGCGAATTAAGGTATTGAAAAGTAAACTGCCAGAGAAACTGCGCGTTTACATGGGTATGATATAGTTAAATATTAAATAGTGTATTGATGTACATCTACTGAATGGTTAATATAGACTCCACAAATAGATACTGAAAGTATGATCATGGCTATTAACAAAATAATAAATGGATCTGAGTTCTTTTCACTGAAATGTAAACCCAATGGACTCTAGAGAGTGCCTTATTTATTATATCTGAGCAGCATATAGAGGGAGAGGATGTTCATCATAAAGATTAACCATCCCTGCTTGTGCTGTAAGGGGCATGAAGCAGCCATTTTCTATCCTTCAAAAGTAACACTAAAGAGTCCAGTGGGGAAGAATCTATGTGAAATGGGTTTTGTTCCCTCTGCATTGTAAGATAAATAATACAAAAGTAACATTAAATAAAAAATATGTTCAGTTCCATTGATAATTAATAAGAAATGTTCTATGAGTAGTAATGGGCAAATTGTTTCACCAGCAGCGAATTCACGCGAATAGCCGCCAGCGAATAAATTTGCAAAACTGCCTCAAATATTCACCGGCGTCAAAAAAAATGGCGGCATCAAAAAAATGGAATGGAAACAAGACGCCGGAGTCAAAAACGAGACGCCGGCACAGTTTTGTGAATTTTTCGCCAATTTGCAAATTTCGCGGAAAATTCGTGAATTTTTCGGCGAAGCGAAACACCCCAAATTCGCCCATCACTATATATGAGCATATGTGGGGCACAAAGCTAGTACAATATTCTTATTATTATACTTATTATTATAAAAGTTAACTATGTTACACAAAACAGTATTAAATGGTGCTGGCTATAGAGATGATAAGATGACAATAAAGAATATATATTCAATATAGTATTTTGTAAGCAATACAACAGAGTTGCTATTTGTTGCACAAATTGTACATCAGCCAGTGTAATCCACACTACATAATCAGGCCAGTATCATTCTAGGGTGAGAAGGATGGATGTTGAAAGAATGTAGTATCTATAGCAACAGACTTTAAATTCAAAGAGCAAAAGATAAATATAATTGTACTGCTGCCTCTGTCTTACAAAACATCAGTGTTGCTCAGACTCTATAAATACATGCCCCCTCCTTTGTGATCCAACATTTAGTAAAGCCCCTCAAAGTACACCAAATTAAGTTATATCTATATGCACTAAAACATATATGTGTATTCATCTTCCTACTAGTTTAAGAATATTTAGGAGAGCAGCTAATTGTTGTTTCTTTGACTGCTGTACATATGTCCAACTCTATTAACATATATGACCATACCAGGCCAACAAAATTGCCAATTGAGGCTGTCATGACAGGCTACCTTCCTGATATCTAACTGAAAATCACCAAATATCAACTGAGCAGTCATTGGTGCATTGATGCAGCTGTCTCTGGATTTGTCTCTCTATGCCCCCATTAGGATAAGATTATTTTCCCACAGGCCAAACTATTATATCACACTGATTTGAACAGATCTACAATAGTTATATCCAAATACTGAATTCTTATTACGAGAATTAATATTGGATGATCTAAAGGCATCTTCTAAACATTTGATTTTTCCAAGACATTGCCTCCAGATTATTGACCCCATCTAAAAGCTATAGGTTAACAAGATCAATATATCTGACTCTGCAAAAAAAAAATTGCACTCAGGATAAAAAAAAAAATAAAGTTTACTGTAATATTCATTAGAGAGATTACTCGATAAAATCCAAACACATGTCAAATTAAAATGAACTTAACAAGAAGATCAAGAGAAAAGTTAAACATTATTGAAACCCCCTGAATATTATTATGAATGAAACCAGTCAGGGTAATTGGTAAAGTGCAGACCATAAAATTAACAAAAATTAAAAAGAAAACCAGAAGAATGCTTTGATAATGATTTTCTAATGCTGCAATTATATTGTGACCCTATAAAAGAACACCTGACTTCAATCTGCAAAACTCATGGAATCCACCAAATAATTAAGATTAATAACTTCTCAACCACTGTAGAGCCTAATTAAAAAAGAAAGGGAGCTTAATCATTTCTTTTACCAACAGCTGTGGTGGAAGAACCTAATAGGAATCTTCATACAATCGTGAACTATGAACTTTGTAGAACATTCTTATATAAGAGATATTGACAGAAAATTACTTACACTAACATTTCTTCAGCAAACTGTAATTTAATTATAAAAGATAGAAATTACTTTTGATGTGTTCTGCAGAGGTATTTTGGCCTTGGTGTCTTCTTCAGATGCACCAGAACTCAGACATAAACCAGTAGGTGGATGTTAAACCATTTCTGTGCTGGAGATTCTTGCACACACTCTTGCAGTCCATCTTATTTAATTGACCCTTTATGTTACCCTTTCCATTATTGCTGGATATCACAAGGGTAATTCAACTTGGCAATTCTCTCTGACTTAAACTATCTAGCAGTGACATGAATAAAGTAACTGGATTTGCTGAGTAGTTTTGCACATTTTTTTACCACTCATCTACTTGTTTTCAAGATGACTGCAGTAGCTTTAGACATATCACTACAAGATACTGTATGTCATGACCTGAATAAATAAAAAACCTTCATTGGCATACTCTGATGATTCTGCACTTTTGTTTTAAAATATAATTTCTGATGAATTACAAAAAAAAAATGTTGACATGAATGAAATATCCACTTCTCCATGATTCATGCAACTACTCCTAGATTATGCAAAATATGGGGGATGAATAATGCTAGGATATTTTTATGTATGAAGTAGTGAGAACATTGTGAAATGGCTTACCCTGCTCTGTGTTTGAGTTTTTTATCTAGGATACCATCTCTGGAAACAAGTTTATTAAAGACTAAAATTCCAATTACCATGTTGACCTGCATAAAAAACAAGATTTATTGAAATAAAAAAAAATAACACATCACATACATGACATGCTTTTGTTAGCATGCAAAACCGCAAATACGGATTTTACAAGAGTTTGCATTTTTACAAATATACAACATATGTTCTTAGTTTGTGAATCAAATGTTAAATGCATTTCTATTGCTTATGTGCTCTGTTTTTTAGGGGTGTCTTAATGAATGAATGAAATAAACTAATTTCCAGGAAAACCAATGATGCTTGCTTCAATGGCTTACAAAGCTGCAGGGATGTTTTTATGATTTTCCTTTGATCAATTGCTACGTATTATACATGCTTTATATATGAGTATTGTGAAATTATGTGAAATTATTATGTGAAATGACATTTTGCAATGACTTTCACAAGGACAGTATATTAAATCAGTTCAAGACAATTTAAAAGAAGAATATGCTATTGGGACATTAACGGTCATTATCTCTTAATTGGTGGGGACATTAAATGAAATGACAAAAATAAGTGGTGTCATTCTGAAATATTTTAGGTTAAAGCATAGAAGATAGTGGTTATAATTATTAGGTCTCAATAACTAATTTTATTTAAGCAATTTGGCACACGGTTCCCCCTGTCTCAAGGAGGCACAGACTGAAAAATTAAATTAGCTTCTTTTTCAATAAGGAAGATGCTTACATCTTTTTCAAGACCCTGTGGTGCTAAAAACCTCCATAGCCTATAGGTTGATTGATTATTTTTGCCAGCCATAGTGTTTTTTAAAAATTTACGTTTTTCTTAATTCTTACTTTATTTGAAGCTTAACTAATTACTAATGTTGAGATATTTCACATTTTTACAGTTATTTACTTTGGTGATTTTAATACATTTTCCAGAACAGTAGAGATTGTTTTTACTCTTACTTTAAGGTAATCTGACTTTTAGATTAAAAATGTATTTGTTTTTACGACTGACCAGAATTGAGCTTTGGAATGTTACATTTGTGAAATCACAATCATTGAATTATTTATAGGAAACTAATCTGATGTTGAAGAGTGACTATTTAAGGGTAAAAACGCATATAGAGGCTAAAAACACATAATTCAGCATACCTGAAGTGGTTATAATGTAGGGTTTTAGAACACAAAGTAGTTAAATAACATGAAATCTGTCTACAATGCAAAGGAAGTTTACCATGAAAATCATGTTACAAATGGTAACGTTGGTTCAATTGGGGAAACTGGGGTTATTTATATTTTAAGTCTGATTTTATCTCAACATTTTCTGCTTAAAACTCCGATCATTTTTACGCTTATTTATTATTACATTTTGCCGAAAATTTGCTTTGCGGGACAAAAAAAATCTGATTTTCACGTTTTTTCTGAATTCCTTAACCCAGCGCACATTAAAAATCATTGGGACTTCTCCCATTGACTTATATGCAACATCGACAGGTCTGAGATGCCGGATTTTCTGATCCAGACTTTTCCATCCTCGGGGTTTAATAAATTCTGAAAAGTTAGTGATTTTTTACAAATTTCTTGGGATTTTTGCATTCGAAGTTTAGTATATAACCCTCTCTGTGTTATTGTACTGTATATAATAGTGAATGTTTTTTGGAACATTTGAAATTCCTAGAGCACATATCATGTATGTATGACTCCCATCTCCTGGTAGACAAATCAATTTTAAAGGTTCTGGTTTTGACAAATCAATCTAATAACAAGTGCTCTGTTGATCTATAGGAGCTTGATGTACTGGTTTAAAGACTGTCTGAACTCATTTTATCAGTGATGCTTTCAGTATTATAGGGCTAAATTTCAGTTACGTATAGCAACCAATGCACATTTTGGATCACCCTACTACGGGTTAGATGATGAAAACATGAACGATAATTGGTTTAAATGGCTATTTGCACTGGTGCTATTCTGATCACTGAGGCCACATCTTGTAAATACTCTTTACCCATAACTTTATTGCAAGTTTTATGTATCCAATTTGTGCGTGTAAGCACCCACAACCCACCCATCTGCAAATATGCTACTTCACTATCCAGAGCTAGTTGTAGGATGGCCAAAAAAGTAAAAGCACACCTGCAATGAAGTACACAGTTAACGGGAAAGAATTTTCCAAAATTTTGATGCCATTCAGTGATGCCAGTTGACTATTATGAGAAAAGATCTGCAACTTTTCCCACATTTTGATATAGGCCTATTAATGTCTCAATGAAACTGCAGACTACACTTTCTACTCCTATTTTAGTTCAAATTGGCTTACATTGCTATGTATTCAATATGTGTATCTGTGAGTTTTTTAAATACAGACAATATATTTTTTATCTTATAACACACGTAAATCTATCTATCTAATCATTCTATCTTTATATGTATATGCCACCTAATCATACATTTTACTAAAATACATTTAAGGCATCTGTGATTTGAGCTTGACTAAATTATTCATTTTACCAAAACAACAGCAGCTGCAGGTCCAACAAAAGCATAAAGCAGCCCTCCTTCGAGTGACAGCCAGCAACTGGAAAAATAATTCATAAAGAAATTAATAAAGAAATTCATAATTGTCAGGAAGAATTACATTGCTTTTAACTGATGGGACACAACATTTGTCTTGAAATATCCTTCCAAATCATGCAGCAGTAATGCATTTATACTGTATAATAGATTAATCAATTATACAAAGATGGAGTCAATAGAGCATTTTTTTTAAATGAGGAACATTGAAAAGTGAAAATGTAAATTGGCATCATGAGAAAACAATTACTTTCTGGCTTTGATTATTTTAAACAATGTTCAAGACATGTTCATAATAAGTTCCTGAGATAGCTAAATGTGACATAGTTTTACAACCATAATAAAAAAACTATATCCTGCACAATTTTAATGTATTTACATTGTCGGTATAATGTAGGTATGTCCGAATTGTGACAGAGAACAATCACTGCTAGAATCCCTTAAGGCTTTAATCTACAGTTTCATGACAGATGGAGTTGTACAATTTAGAAACTCCTGATATTTGTATGCAGCTATACTACTTAATAATATGTATGTGGGATAAAAGTAAATAGGTCAACTCAAACAAAAAATGAAATAAATGCACACGTGTATACACTGGGGAACTATGATATGTGTGGCTATTAATTGCATCCTCTAGCAATGACACTGCTATAAAATAAAGAAAGAAAATATGCAGTTTTCATGCATGGTCACTTACTAGTGAGGAGTCCCATATCCCTTTGCTTTGGTGAAACCCATTGATATAGCCACTACTAATGCTGGTAGACCTAATAAGGAGATACAAATAAATTGCTATCATCCAACATACAGAACCCCTGGAGCAACAGAATTCCCTATGTTTACACATTTGTGGACAAAATAAGCTAATATTTTATAGTTAAATAAAATAGTTATGTATTTCTAAACATTGATTTCAACTTTCTAGAATTTCCAGTATTATCCATTTTCTGTCACATGAACTGTAATTTATTGTAGCATTATATCAAGCAAGAGAGAAGGGGAAAAAAATCTCCTCTAGACATTTGGTCATACTGTTATAAAATATAAAAGCAAAGATAAAGAAGAAAGTAAAATGCTTATGTCAGGTTGCTGGCCAGTAGCATATACAGAACTGTATCTTTAACATAAAGTTTATCACTTGAAAATTCATGGCTGAGATTACATTTAAGATGCAATTCAATGCAGAAAATCTTATTGCACTGTTTTATCATGTGAAAACTCGAAGTCTATGGGAAAAAATGGAACTGAATTTAGAGAAAAGTGGTATCTCCCTAAATAGAATCTTGTCTATAAGTTTTCATGATAAAGCATGAGATACATTTTTCCCACCAAATTAAATCTGGCCCCTTATCTTGGGGAGCTGAAAGTAAGCCAAGGTATCCGCTGCACAACCCTAAATTGACAATCAGTTTTGCACCTTTTTTTAAATTAGTATTTTGCACTATAAGTAGAAATTTCATATTATTAGAGAGGATCATGTTAACCAACCCCCAACAGCAAAATGATTAATTTCTTGGGTCCCAACTAATAAATTGCTATCGCTGCATGAACAGGAATATGTTAAGCAAGTGTTACTGCGAACAATCAAGGGTTTCTATCTTTATAATCATGATTAAACTTTTTAGATTGCAGAATCATACAAAATGCAAAAAGTAGAGATTATAGGTTATCTTGCTGGAATGTGCATTGTCTACAAATGAATTTCTTGTAGTAATGCTTAAACACAATATATGCTGGATGGAGATGTATTATCAGCACAGATGTGGTCATCTATTTGCCAGAAATGAATCATTTATGGTGCAGTATCCCCCCCCACCCCCAAACGCTGCCATTCTTTAGTGGTGGATAAATTACTTAGATGTTGCTAGGTTACCAGTGCATTTTTTCCAAAGCTAAAATGTAAACTAAGCATGCAGTTATTGTATCCTTGCATTCCAGTGGCAAAGATTTATTATCATAAAATAATACAAGTACGCAGTATCCATTTTAAGTAGAAATGACTGCAAAGGTACATTTTATATCAGGGTTTTTTTCCTTTATTGCCTAAAAAATTTCCAGCAACTCTAAATGAACCTGTGTACTTTATAGCAGTGCATTTATTGGCAGCTTGAATATCTCTCTCATATTCATCTGTAGTCAATATGACTATTTATAACACCTTCAGTTTTATGATATGAAACAGAATTAGAATCGAAATTTGGAAGGCTCTTAGGTTTAATCAGAGAAATTGGCTTGATTTACAATCATTTCATTTTGTATAGCTCAGACAGCAATATGGATTCAAATACTGATTTAGCCTTGTACTTTAAAATGGATACAGGTGTGTATGGATGTGGAATATGAATTTTCCTGGCTCACAACATTTGATTTCTCTATTATTGCTGCCTACAATAACAGACTGGGAGTACGCAGTGGAACACATTGTGCGGCCTTGAACAGTTCTGGAGTAGTACTTTGTGTTATGAATGCACAAATATAAACAATACAAATGCACTAATAAAAGCATTCTCCACCTCCAAATTGATGAATACTGGTATGGGACACAGTGCACATATATAGAGGCATCTCTCACAGCAACAGCTAGGAAAATCTTCCTTGATTTGAAGCCTTTTTTTAATCCAATCACTTAATTTCAGGGGCTCAAAAGTATTTGGACCAGGGGCTCAAAAGTAATTGGACACTGACTCAGAGGCTATTTCATGGGCAGGTGTGGGCAATTCCTTCATTATGTCATTATCAATGAAGCAGATAAAAGCCCTGGAGTTGATTTGAGGGGGGTGTTTGTATGTGGAGGATTTTGCTGTGAACAAAACATACGGTCAAAGGAGCTCTCCATGCAGGTGAAACAACCATCCTTAAGTACATTATAAGTGTTATTTCTATGGTGAAGAGAAACCCCTTCACAACAGCCAAACAAGTGAACAACACTCCAGGAGGTAGGTGTATCAATATCCAAGAAGACTTCATGAAAGTAAATACAGAGGATGCACTGTGAGGTGCAAGCCACTCCTAAGCCTCAAGCATAGAAAGGCTAGCTTAGACTTTGCTAAAAAAAACATCTTAAAAAGCCAGCACAGTTCTGTAAAAACATTCTTTGGACAGATGAAATCAAGATCAACCTCTACCAGAATGATGGCAAAAAAAAAATATGGAGAAGGCATGGAACAGCTCATGATACAAAGCATACCACATCATCTGTAAAACGGCAGAGGTGTGATGGCTTGGGCGTGCATGGTTGCCAGTGGCACAGGGACACTAGTGTTTATCCATGATGTGACACAGGACAGAAGCACCTGAATGAATTCTGAGGTGTTCTGGATTAGTGGAAGAGTTTATATGCCGTGAACTTCCCACACCAGTCATTGAACTGAAGAAGCTGCTCGGATGAGTAGTGAAATGTCTTCATTGATTACTCAGCAAGTCCAGATGTTTTTAGATTTACCTATACTAGATAAACATGGTACAATTGCACTTTGCTCACTGCACTTGCAGTCAAAAATTACACCTTATGTATCCACTGAGTGGCCTCTGTGAAAAAAGTAGAGGAATAGAAGTAACACTTGATCTACAGATAGGGGGGGCTTAGCCTGAAGTGCAGTTATGGTGATGTTTGAGGGGAATGTCTAATTGCACTTGCAGATACTCTTAAAAGCTTAGCATTAAGTAAGATTTAGGTTGTTGGAGCTATGGCTCAATTAAGTAAGATTTAGGTTGTTGGAGCTATGGCTCAATGTCAGCTACAGTAAGGTTTTTATATATTTGTAACCTTGCAGCTAAACTAAAGGGACCCCCACAAAAGGTTTAGCCTCTATGGAGGGCTTAAATTAAAAACGTTGACAACCACTGTTCTAGATGGACTGATTGCGATGGTATTAATAGCAGTGGACTACAAGAGCCTAAAGTATGTAAGTAGCTTGTTAGCCAAATTTATTGTTGGTTTTCATCAGGCTTAGAGTTGTGTTATATACTACTGTACTTATGAAATGAAATATGCTTTTTCATTATAGTGAGCTGCTAAAATACTTTTGCTGTTAATGTCTTGTTTTGTTCTCCATTAATTATTCAGGAATATGAAGCTTGTTATGGTTTCTAATTTTATTGTTTAATTAATTCAATTAATATATTGATTTAATAAAATGTTGCAGTAATGCATAAACATATATAAACGTGCTGTTATTTTTATTAACATGCATCAATATATGTCTTTGAACAACCGAGTCCCCATGATGCTGTCTGTATTGTATTTGCAGTGCACTACATTGTTTTTCATTAACATGCTGTGTTGGTACCTGACAATGGTTTTATAATGAAACATACCCCAACCAAGGCAAAGGAAGCGCTTTCTTATGACTCTTGTTCTGATTTTCCCTGTAACGGCCATATAGGACTGCCAAGCTTCTGTCAGCACCCAGCAGAAGGAAGCCAGGAAGAAAAAGTGTAGAAAAGCGGTTGTCATTGTGCAAATACCCTGAAGAAAATAAAACAGATATTTGCTTAAGCATAATATACGTTAAACAAAAGTTATATACAATGTTTTTAAGGGTAATGCAGTAGTTTCTCCAATTCAGTTACTCTTAATCTAAATTGCTCTTATTCAAAGTGCTTATTTGAACACTTTCTTGCATTTTATCACTTTAATAATTTAGGAACTTAAAATACAGGAACTTAAAAAAGCTAATGCTATATACAAAATTAGTTAAAAAAGCAGAGCAGTAACACACACTTATAATGTATTTTTTTCCCATTATATCTGGCTACATAGACTCACCAACCTTGATTTTAGCTTGAAGGGGAAAAAAGTCTGTTTAAAATATTGTAGGAGCATGTTAGTTTGTTTACATTCAACAGAAATGCGAGTTTGCTGAAAGGACATGTTAGTGTCCATATACAGTAGAAAAGGCAGCATAGAGTCAGTATGTTGGCAAGAAAATAGAACTCTCTTTCTTTATAGGGTGTAACTGAAATTGAAATTGGCTTGGTTTAATGCAGTCATATGTAGTTTAGGGTTAAAACCAACCCCCCCTGGAAGACGCCATACTTAACATAGTAGGTTAGGAACAGTTAGAAATTCAAATGTATTTAGGGTAGAGGAATAAAACAAGTCCTTAACAGCTATGTGCTGAATAACAGATAAGCAGTCCATTTATGTACTGAGCTGCCACTTCCCACTGTTCTTAATCTCCTTTCACAGTCTGATTGAGGAGCTGAACTGTGCTGCAATGCTACCGACGGATCTTTAAGTAGTTTTAAATCTCCCTTCAAATCACTGTCAAGAAGTCATGACAGATTTCAGATGGCACCACACTGTCTGTTTAGTGCATGCTACTACACATGGCAGAAGGTATTTCACGCTTCAGTCCTTTCATTACCTTTACTTCAATGTTAGACTGAAAGAAAGTTTACAATTGCCTGATATGGGTTTCTCTACCCCCTCAAAGAAGGTTACAGTCTGCCAACGCAGGGTGCTGATTGGATCAAATATGGACAGGAGCCGGTGTCTGACACTCAGGGGTTATTATTTGCATTAAAATCATCATCTGACTTTAAGAACTTTAGAAGGAAAAATTGCCAAATCCAAGTTTTCCATCTCTGATTGACATTTTAGACATGGCCTGTAGCTTAAGTAAGCTTGGCTTTGTTTGTCTGCCAGTGAATAGTGTTTACTTTGCCACAATTACAACATACTTTTACTGTGCACTTCCCCATGGACAGAGTGACCATGTGTTGCGCAAGTTCACACCCCAGTCTCCTAAAGTTTCCTTTTTCTTAGCTGCAGCCTTCTACAAGGGATATAGTAAATGCCCTAACATGTAAAAGTGCATTGTAACCTGCAGTGTCTTCACCTACAGGTTACAGAGAGGAGGAAGATGTAAAAAGTAATAATGGTGTATTGTGAGGGATATCTACTGAGTGCTATGTGACTGCTGTTTACTGTATGTAAAAATGGTGCATTAATGCATAAGCATGACATAAACACAACTCTGGCTTAGTTCTCATATGCACAATACGTTTAAACTTTTTACCCTTCCATCCATCCATTCATCTTTTCTCTTTGAATTTTTCACAAAGACATTTTTTGAGAGAAATTCGCCCATCACTACATATAATGCATATATATTACACATAAACTTCTATATTATTACACATGGTTTCAGTGTTAAGAAGTTGTGATATGCAGCTACCTATTCCCTTTGTTGAAGTCAACAGCCTTTTCCCAATTAGCTCACATTATGTAACGGATTAATTTTAGTTACACAGTGAGCCATAGTATAAATATTGGAAACAAACATAAAATTAAAAAATCTAACACAAGATATTTAATATTCAGTCATCATTGTTGGCTGTTATATACATCATATTCAGCAAATCACAATAAATACTTTCTAATCTTTACCATGTTTCACTTAATATATCACACATTTGCCTTTCACTTCAACATTTTATGTAATTTTAGCTGCAGTGATATTATCCTCTTGCTAAACAGCGATGAAGGTTATTACCGAGAATCATTTGACTTTGTAATATATTCATGCAAGCTATGATGTGTTACATTTTGTTGCCTTTAGTGCAGTAAATACCATAAACAATGGCATGAAACTAGTTAATTGCTTTGAATGAAAACATGTTACTGCATGAAGCAAATTTTATATTAACATTTAAACAGACATTCTATATACAGGAATGGGATCTGTTATCCAGAATGCTTGGGAACTGGGATTTTTCGGATTAGTTGATCAAATAAAGTAAAAATGTGATTTTATTGTTTTGCCTTTACATCCCCTTTAAGAGGGATATAAATGAGCTGGAGAGAGTGCAGAGACATGCAACTAAATTGGTTAGAGGGATGGAAGACTTAAATTATGAGGGTAGACTGTCAAGGTTGGGGTTGTTTTCTCTGGAAAAAACACACTTGCAGGGGACATGATTACACTTTACAAGTACATTAGAGGACATTATAGACAAATAGCAGGGGACCTTTTTACCCATAAAGTGGATCACCGTACCAGAGGCCACCCCTTTAGACTAGAAGAAAAGAAATTTCATTTGAAGCGACGTAGGGGGTTCTTCACAGTCAGGACAATGAGGTTATGGAATGCACTGCCGGGTGATGTTGTGATGGCGGATTATGTTAATGCCTTTAAGAATGACTTGGATGATTTATTGGACATAATATCAAGGCTATTGTGATACTAAAATCTACAGTTAGTATAGGTATGGGTATATATATAGTTTATATGAGTGTGTGAAGGGGTCAATGTGAGTGTGTGTACTATATGAAGGATGCTGGGTTTCATCTGGAAGGGTTGAACTTGATGGACTTTTTAAATCCTTCATCAGCTTAAAGGTGTTTCTCTGGATTTCTCTTTATGTCTAATATAAAATATTTTAAATAGAGCTTTATTGGTACTTTGTATTAATCACTAATCACATAAATCTATAGCACTTTTAATATAGGACAATCATTCATCATTTTGTGTCCCTTCCAGCTGCTACCTGACATAACTTGTTATAGTTAAATTAATTTCCTCCAGTACTAGTGATGGGCGAATTTATTCGCCAGGCGCAAATTTGCGGCGAATTTGCGTGATTCGCCGCCAGTGTAGAAATTCGCAAAACGCTCGCGAAAATTCGCTGCAAAAATTTGCTCGAAAAAAATGGACGCCGGCATAAAAAACGGGCGCCAGCATCAAAAAAATGGGCGCCGGTATCATAAACGGGCGCCGGTGTCAAAAACGAGACGCCGGTGCCGTTTCGCATGAAATCTGCAAATTTTTCGGCGAAGCAAATTTGCCCATCACTATCCAGTACCTCTAGGTTATCACATTAGAAAAACAAAACTCCATAAAACTTTTCCATTGAAGTCCTCAGCTCTAAACATATGGGGCACAATTAATTTTGAAGAATGATGGTGGGGAAAAAAATAATACATCTATATGCAACAAATACCAGAATATAGGATGTATGCAGAGCAGGCAGGGAGTTCATGGATCTCTCTCTCTTGTATCAATTGGGTTGGTGGCCCCAGAAAAACAAATACTGAGCAATGTTGTTTTAAATATATAATTCTGTTATTGTTGGTAGGGATGCACCGAATCCACTTTTTTTGGATTCGGCCGAACCCCTAAATCCTTCGCGAAAGATTTGCCAGAATACCAAACCGTATCCGAACCCTAATTTGCATATGCAAATTAGGGGTGGGAAGGGGAAAACATTTTTTACTTCCTTGTTTTCTGACTAAAAGTCATGCAATTTCCCTCCCTGCCCGGATTCGGATTTGGTTCGGCTGGGCAGAAGTATTCGGCCTAATCTGAATCCTGCTGAAAAAGGCTGAATCCTGGACGAATCCCGAACCAAATCCTGGATTCGATGCATCCCTAATTGTTGGACTACAGCTTCCAGCATGCTTTAACTCTTGATAACATGCCATGTTAAGTATAGTTGAGCAACATTAATTAAATTCCTTTTAAAATGTATTTTTAATGTATATTGATGTGTTACTGGTAAGGTGTATTCCTTCCCAGAGGCCTGTCGCTGTTTCCTAATCCTTTTCTAAGAATGAAGCCCCGGTAAAAGGGATTATTTCATTGACGGTGTGGCCATCTGAACCAGACTATAAATGGATATTTCACTAACAAGGATAACTCCCTTTATATCCTTATAGCCTATAAAGAGATGCACCATAAATCTACGGCTGTCTGGATGTAAACCAGTACCATTTTGAAGAACATTTCACAGTTACAGTGGCCCTGAAATAGCAAAGTAGCTTTAACACAATTAATATGTTTCTGTTCAATATAATCTAGTATAATCTAATAAAAATCAACGACTAAACAAAGGCAATGCATTATTAGTATCCACTGCAGAACTAAGAACCTTGACTAGATCATGGCAAATAGCATCACATGCACAGCAATATGCCTCTGTATACACTTGTTCCAGCTATTGCCTGAAGGCAAATAATTATGCACCTAATAATTGCTTTGTGATGTTATTTCAATCACTACAACCAGTATAGCATGGTTTTCGTTGAGCCTTCTCAGAAAAATTATCTGACAATATATTTGATAAAGTACAGTATTATTCGTATTTACATGCCTCATGCTATTTATAGCACTGCCTTAATTCCAAAAATGAGATTTTAACCCTAAATACCAAAAATGAGATTGTTACATTTTCAGTGGCGTAACTACGGGGGGAGCAGGGGGTGCAATTGGGCCAGGGCCCGCACCCCCGCAGGGCCCCCATGGCAGTCACGTGCCCACTGGAGTCGGCTGCACGGCCCGGACGAGGGTGGGGGGCGGGGCCCGGCTGCACGGCCCGCACCAGGGCCCGCCTAGTTCACTGTTGCTGCAAAATTGTTTCGACCACTGTTTGAATACCATTTGCATAATTTAATGGGATTAATGGGATCTTTTAAAGCTATAAAAAGCTCCAAATAGTTATTCCTGCTCTGGAGAGTGCCATTTTTAACCTTGTTCAGCTGTTCACTGCTCCAGCTCTTTCAAGCCTCCTCTCTAAATTGCAATGTCACTTCCTTCTTCTCTTCTTGAATTTGAATTAAAACACAAAGGAGGCCTTGACAGGAATTGTGCGGCTTGCGAGAAAGAATGCTTAGGAGCAGTGATGGCAAATTTATTAGCCGGACATGAAATTGCGGCAAATTTCCGTGTTTTGCTCCGGCAAATAAATTCACAACCTTAATGGATGCCTGCGTCAAATTTTGACGCCGGCAAATTGTCCAATGATTTGTGCAGCCTGACACCGCTAACTTTTAAATTTTAAAATTTCTACAGTCATTTTACCGTACTTTTTATGGTTCATGTCCTCCTAAATGTATAGTCTCTGCACATAACTTACCTTAAAACATTGAAATGCCATAAAATAACTGTGCAGTAATTTCTGAAACTCACTAAAGGCCCCCATACACAGGCCAATAAAAGCTGCCGACAGGCCATGTTAGCAGCTTATTGGCCCATGTGTGGGGTCATCCAACGGCATTGGCCAGATGTTGATTGGGCAGGGTAAAAAATCCCATCAGATCCGCAATCTGACCTCCCGTATTACCTCCGCCTGATATCACCCACCTCAATGTGGGCATATCGGGGAGAGATCCGCTCATTTGGCAGCATTGCCAAACGAGTGACTCTCCCTGTGTATGGCCACCTTTAGAATGTCTGAGAAGCTTTTAAGGTATTTTATGTTATTTTTATGTGTAATTTACTTGCTATATCTGGGGCCACGAGGGAGTCTTTCACATACATCATATACAGATCATCAGGCAATGTTGAAGGCCTCACCACTCAGGAGACATACAGGTGCCAATGTCCATCACCAACTTGTGGCCAGTGGTTGACATTATACAGGGTCTTACTACAATGTCAGTGGTGACATCACAGCACTAAGGCTATGTCCACACAGAACACTGCATCACAAAGATGTGAGGGTTTCCAAAAGTAAATAATCAGATATAAAAGTTAAAAATTTTTATTAGGACATGGAAACCTAAGGTTTCCATGTCCTAATAAAAAAAAAAAAAAAAAATTAACTTTTATATCTGATTATTTACTTTTGGAAACCCTCACATCTTTGTGATGCAGTGTTCTTGGTTTCTTGCACCTTGGGACTGAGGTGAACTGTGAGTGTTTTCACATTTATTATTTTTTCATTATATTTTTTGAATTTAACATTTATTTTTGTGAGGTGGTACTATAGATTTTTCTATTGTGGCAATAGCACAAACTAAAGTATTTACAGTTTATGTCCACACAGGCTGTGTCAGTGGTTTATTTCAGCATGCGTAGATGGGCTAAATACAGCCTGTGTGTGGCCGCACACAGGCTAATAATATTCAAATCAATGGAGCAGGGGCATGGAGCAGATCTGCTTCTCTCAGCCTGCAAAATGACTTAGGCTGACAAAAGCCGTGACCCAGAGTTTTTTCACTATCTTTAGACTTGCGCTATCCTTTCTTAGTTGAAATCACTTTTATTCTGACTTTCTACTTAAAAATGTAATGCAAACATTAAATAGACCAAAAAGAATTGTTTTGATATCTTAGTTAGATTCAGGTACAAGGTAATGTTTTATAATTACAGAGAAAAGTGAAATTACTTTTGAAAATTAAAATAATTTGTTTTAAATGGAGTCTTTGGGAGATGGCTGTCCCATATTTCTGGGATTTCTGGATTATTGGTTTCCAGATACCAGTTCTATTATTGAAGAATGTCTTGACTTTACCATCATTTTTGTCTATTTATTTTTGTGATTGTCATGTGATGTCAAATAAAAAGAAAGTTGTGCTTGTATATATACCACAGCGGTAATAAAAGTAATAATATTTTTTGGCTAAATAAAAAGGACACCCAGCCTAAGAATTTAATAATGGCTGAAATGGCCGATTTTTTTTCCAACTTTATTCCCTATGGAAAATAACATTTCCAATGTTAACAACATACAGTATCCTAGGAACTTCTTGTGTCTTTCCATAAGCAACAGCTAATAAACTGGGAACCATTATATTACAGCCATGTTATAATATATATAATGAATTAAAGGGATGGTATCAGCATCCACCATCTTCTTACAGATATGCAAATCCCTAGTTTCCTTTAGCATTTCTTGAGACTTGAGGGTAGCATTACCACCTCTGTATGTATGTAGCCTTTTGAAACAATATTTTCAAGAAAATGATTCTTTAAAATTCAAAGAAAGACACAATGTATGTCATACTCCATGTTTTATTAATTCAAAGGATTATTGCCAACACAAGGATTTGAACACAATCTCTATTATAATGACTATGTCTATCATTTTTTTCTTTGAATAATTCCTTGCATCAAAAATGGAGATTAAAAATGTTTTGTTGCAGTGCTTTAATCATTTGGAAGTATATTTTTACTCATATCAATTGGTGTTAGGGCATGCCCACATGACAAAGTTATTTACCAGTTAATGAAATAGTAATGAGTTTCAAAACAAGCAGTAATATTTTATTTTCACCTTACTTGGGTGAAATCTCAGAGAAACTGGTTATCCAATGGTGATAGAATAATGATTGTCTCAGTTGTAAAAATAAGGATACATATAATTTCCATTCAGTCATATTCAAGCTTATGGATGGTGCAGTGGTGACTAGTGATGCTGAAACCATACCTAATTTGCATATCCAAGAGACTAGGAAATAAAAGTGCACCAACATTCACAAATAATGTTCACGTCATTTTCTATGTAGAAAAACCTTCCCTGACAAAGGTTCCGGTTTGGAACCAAAACGTAGGATTCAATAAACCTTCAAATTGCCTGATTCATCGACTTGATGTAAATTTCCTCCGAGAGCCATCGTCTGGTGTAAATATTGTTAGAATATACCACTGGTGTAGGACTGATGGGTAATTCTGATGCCAATAAATCATTCACCATGAAATCTTTAAAGCGAATAACAGACAAGTGGAAATTGTATGCTGATAACCAAGTCCATACAACTGGCATGTAGTTAGTCTTGCCTTTAGCTAACTTAGAACAGGCATTGTTGGTACATCCCATAGCACATAACATGCATAGAAGTGCATTGGTTGATGAATTATTCCCAATTTTTCCCTACCCAGTTTAACACATTTTTATTCACTATCTATTAAATCTGTTATTCCAGCTGTATTCCATCACTTTCCCATTTATCACATTATCTTATTACAGTGTCCTTATATTAATTTGTCCTTATTAAAGTTCCTCATGGAGCTATTTTTATCTATGTCTTCAAAAGTCGCCTCTCAGATTGCTATTGTTTTATTCATTTCCCCTTTATTTTATCTCTCTATTTACACCTCTTGCTACTCAGTCCCAGTCCTTTTTAAATTAGCCACACCCAATTTCTGTGTTTACTACCCTTTCCATATTCCCTTTGAGAAAGTTAGATCACTATTGGAGTTATATGATATAAGGAGCAAAGTTTGCTACAGTTCTTATCACCTATGGGTGACCTGTTTTAAAGAAAACAGATCATTGGTTGGAATGGGTTACTGTGCCTGGGCATAACGCCTATTTTATGAAAATAAGGTGGACTTAGATAAAAAAAAACCAGTCCATTATAATAATAATAATCATTACTAAGGAAAACAAATATTATATCGGTAAAATTAAAATCCTTTTATATCTTTCACATACTAAATAGGAGTAGAACATATATTTCAGTGAACTATAAATGTCAACACCTGCAACAAATTGGCCATTTTCTCTCAGGGATTGAACTTCATAAAAAAAAAAGATTGTTCCACACAGGCACCACATCCTGCAAGCCCTCAAAAATGACAGATGCAGATATTAGCTGGGTCAAAACATTTGTCAGAAAATGGCCAAGAGCTTTCTTGCCAGACTCTGCATATAATTCAGTAAAGAAAGCACAGAGCCTTCGGAGATATGTTCTCTGGACACAAGTGTTGACCTACAGTATTTAAGACAGCAGTTGTCAAAATGCCTGATAAACAGCAAAAAATCACTGACACAGAATGGCATTTTAGAACTTATGGATACGCATATAAGAATTTATTTTAAAATGCACCCTGGGTACATATTTTATATCTTTCCACAGTCTAAGTCAGAGCTATTTGTATAAAGTTAATAAAATATTGTACTGAATTATACTTTAGATGCACTTGAATCAACTCCATAAATGACAGCACTACAATATTACAAACTAACATGCATTATATTATGTGCAGCCAGGACAAGTAGCCAATGGAGATAATTAAGTTTCTTTAGTTTAAATCTATAGTGTTTCAATTTATTTATAAACTATTTTGGTTTATTTGAAGTTTTCTCTTTTTACACATGAGAATTCCATTAAGTACTTTAATGAGCTGCCACTAAAATTGGATTCCTTAATTATTAAGCAAATTAGGATACATTTAATTTAAACAGCAAGCTCTAGCAGTACAGATTGGAAAAAGGACTTTTCAAAAAAAAAAAAATCTTTTTAAAGTAAAAAAATCAAAGAAAGATTTAGGATGGTACTTCTGAGTACATACTGAGTTCATGAATCATGCCCCACACCCCTTTTTTATGCAGGGGGCAGGGCTCTGGCTAGCGATGGGTGAATCTCAAATGCGAAAAATCTACATTCTACAGTTTTCAGGAAAAAAATTGTGAAATTCTACAGTTTTTACAAAAAATCTGGAAATTCTACAGTTTTCACGAAAAAATTGTGAAATTCTACCATTTTAACGAAAAAATAGAGCAATTTGAACGTTTTCACAAAGAAATCGAGCATTTCAAACATTCTTACTAAAAAATTAGAGTAATTCGAACCTTTTCACGAAAAAAATTGAGCAATTTAAAAGTTTTCACGAAAAAATAGTGAAAATCTGAATTTATTCCGGCAGCAAAACGAAGGAATTCGATGTGAATTTGTGCCAGGCAAATTTATTTGCCATCACTAGCTCTGGCTTGAATCAATAAAAATAGAACATTTTAAGTAGACAAACAGAATTAGGTTAGGACCAGATGGGACCAAAATCAGCCTGCTGAAATATGTAAGATGATTTAAGCCCTTCTGCTAGTAGAACTCTTCTAGGTTCTGGAAGCCTTGTGTTGATTGTCACACTTGGTGGATTTCAGATCAAAATGCAAATAAGTATTTTAAGGGTCAAAGGCATTGGATACTGCATAACCAGCCATAAGATATGTAAGAAAGTGAAAGAGAAACTGTGGCTTCTTTCAGTTCCATATGTGCCTCTCAGATTAGGAATTAGTCGATTTTTATTTTGTACTGTACTCTTAGAGTATGTTTGGTGAAACTTTCTAAACAACAAGAAAATATCACTTTTTAAAGGCTGTATATAACAATTTTATCCATGCCTTTCATATAATAGTTTCTCAGTATGATAATTTACTGTTAAGCAGGTGTTTCTTCTGTGAAAAGTTTGAAAAAAATCTAACATTTTTCAATTTACCAGGCAAGCATTGAAAACATTTTAGATAATGGCAAAGGAGACCAGATGTATTAATGAAGCTCTTGCTGAAAGTATATTTAGTTATATAGTGCCAACATATCCATTAGCATTGTACAATGAGGAGCAATTACAGTGTATCACCTTCTTTATAATATATATCTCTAAAACCCAAGATATATTGTGCTGGCAAAGGGGTGCATTGCCATAACTTGACCACAAGGTTAAAATTGCAGTGAAATTGTAGAACAAAATATATTTTTTTTATATTGAATGCAAATTACTGGACTGGCTGACTTCATCTTTCTGATTTCAAAAACGTAACTAAGAAATACTCCCTCTCTACAACTCTAACACTGCCCTACGATTGTAATATCTGAATGCAATCTAAGCTCAAGGTAAAACAGTAATAAACATATCACAACGCTAGAGGGCTTTGGAAGGTGTACAGTACATCTATGCCATTACTTTCTGATACAGTATCTGACATGTTCATGGGTACACCTTGAGGAAATTGGATCTCTTAAGTTAAAGCACAGAGAGCTGCACTTAACAACTGTCATGGTACACTTCTGTCACAACAGTTAAATATTCAAAAGGAGCTGGGTTCTTAAATACAAGGTCGCCAACATATTGCAGAGGTTATAGAAATGTATTTTTAGGTTAAGTTCTCCTTTAAGGTATAACAACAACAACAAATCCTATAACAAGAAACAAGAAACCACAAAAAAGCAGACTTACAAACAGAGAGTAGGCAGTGAAAGCACAATGG
This sequence comes from Xenopus petersii, assembly GCA_038501925.1. Taxonomy (NCBI): domain Eukaryota; kingdom Metazoa; phylum Chordata; class Amphibia; order Anura; family Pipidae; genus Xenopus; species Xenopus petersii. The sequence goes on along the minus strand of CM076681.1, from coordinate 65,348,934 downwards.
TTTAATGACTGATTCAGTTAGGTCAGCAAAAAAGGTACAACACAAGGAAACGCTGCTTTGCTTTTTTAATATATTTATATAGTCATCCTTTAATTTAAGGAGTGTTGGTGTCAATAAACATGTATCTAAATAAGCCTCATGAACATCATTCATTGTGTGCAATACTATGTTTTTTAATGCATTGAGAATCAGTGTTTAGCTGAATGAGTTAAAAAAAGTAAGGTTCTATGTCTCATGGCATGACAGAGCCAAATCCTATTTTATTCCTGCTGAGCCTGAAATAAAGCCATGTTGTAGTTCATACCTCACTGACTGGATAAACATTAGATCTTCAAAAATCCCTTTTTTGAACTATATGAAGCCCATGCCTTGGTATGCTAAGATGCTTCAGTGTTAAACAGCTACAATTAAATTCTATATTTCATATTGTTGCTAGGTTTTTGAAGGCTGTTCTGATATATTTTGAGCAAGGGTCCACAAAACAAAGCATGGGAAAACAAATCTCAGTATAAGTCATTGGATATAGTAGTAATTTCAAACAAAAAAATGCAACTCTGGTGGCCAAGAAAAGGAAACACATGAGATTAGAGAGATAAAATGTATTTTCAAGTTACTGTTCTTTAGAAAATTAAAATAACAAGACAGAACTATAGAAGAAAATGCTTAGCTAATTCCACATTGAGGGTGTAGTAGAAGGTGTATTTAGACCAGTGATCCCCCAACCAGTAGCTCTCCACCCCCATTGATGTTGCTCACAGTGGCCTCAAAGTAAGTGCTTATTTTTAAATTCTTTGCTTAAAGGCAAGTTTTGGAGGCATAGATACATGGGTTTACTGCAAACTGAGCTTCCTGTAGTATATCAGTCCATGTGGGGCTACCAGTTAGACTGTCACAGCCTTTTCATGCTTGTGTGGCTCCTCAACAGTTTTTACATTTGTTGTGTTGTTATCCAGTGTGGTGAATGAGAACCACAACCTCTACTTATTCTTTAGTAAATAAAAGTTTACTTGATTTGAAAATCTGAAGTTTTAAAGAACATTTTATGTCACACATTTCTTTGACTTTTAGTGCAATATTATCTGAATTTATTTATTTTTAAACAACAGGCAAGATAAAGCCAGCAGAGAAACAGTGGAACTTGCTGCTAAATATGTCTTTGCCTCCTTTCAGTTTGAAAGCTTCTCCTCTGTTGGGCTTGTCAGCTTTTCAGAGTCATCAGATCACCTACAGACCAAGTGGGTAGAATCGTTTAAAATGTCAGTTCAGTGAAAACAAAGTGCCTTTTCCTTGTGCTGTCAGTTCACTGCTTTATCATTGTGCCTATGGGAAATGAGCGCACTGAAATGTTCTAACATAAGACACTAGCCTAGGATTGATAATTGTAGAAATGTAACTTATAACTAACTTACTTGCATGGATTTCATCTGATACTTTTCATATTACAATTGAGTCTCAAGTCTGAGAGTTCAGTTTGGAAATAGCAGAGCGGACTCTCAGGCATGAATGAAATGACAGTTTAACCTAATACAGTATGTCCCACATCCACAGCCACTGCATGGAATCTAGCTACAGGACTACTTCAGACCGAACATGTTTATTTGTAAGCACTTAGCTACTGCTATGGCTATACCACAGGATTCTGTGAGTTGTAGTTCCAAACTGTTAAAAGTCAGTGAATTTGACATCCTAGTTTTTCAGCACATGCAAAGGTTACAGTTGGATTATAAATATATCAGTATATTGCTGCATTCCTTTATGTATCCCTGTGTCTATTAAATGACAGCGTGAAACCATTTAGCAAATATATGTGAAGAGATGTGGTAAATCTGCTCTGTTCCCATCACTAGTAGATTGTTCCATTAGGCAAATACACGAAGCAAAGACTGCAAATACTAGAGAGATGTGTTCTGAGAATTTGCGTGATTAAGTGCTGCTATATCTGTTCTGTACTGTACTGCAGTCGTTTCAGTAGCCACTGTATTATGTTGCTGCAGTGTTCAATAAACCATTAGCTGTTTTAGAATCTCTGTAAAAAGGCATGATCACATGATCACACAACTACTTTACGTGTAAAAAAAAAAAAAACCCAGATATACAGTAGATAGTTGGGATTGAGATTGAGAACTGTGTTAGACTATATTCAAACTATTGAATTTTAGAGATAAATGGAGCCAGCTGAATAGGAAAGTCTTCATGTTAAAAGATGAGAAGAAATCCAAATATTATTAAACATATTAAAATATGAATGTGAATGTAAATATCACAAAGTACTTACTGGTGTAAGTACTGTATCCGCCAGATTGTAATGCACTGAATAGAAATTGCTAAACAGGAATCAAGAGGGGTAGTCACAAAACCTGTTCCCATTTGATAAAGCTGCACAAGTTGCACCACTGTCATAATTGATGTCACATGTATATTTGGACATTATGTTGTAAGTGCAACAAAAAGAACCCTGTAATTCATGCCTAGTCAATGCCCCTTGTAAAGAACAAGCTTCCCTTGAGCATTACAGCACTGCATATTATGGAAGACACCATATAGACTAAGAACAATAGGTATGTCTGCAACTTGAGCAAGCCTGAGTTAAGAGGGGGGCAGGTACAGACCCACAATTGCACCACACCCCAAATGAACCCACACAACCAGATGTATAGGTTGAGGTGGATTATGTACAGGGATGGCCACATATTCTAGTGCCTAGAAGCTTTCCCTATGTTGTAATGTGTGCAGGTTTGCATGGGGTTTGCCCCTAATGTTGTACCCACAATAAGCATATCAAGCCTAGGTTCTGATGAAGGAAATCATAGCAAATTAGGCATTTTCATCCCTGATTTTTTACACCCACAGATCAGTTTTCTTCTGTTCATTATTTTTTTCTTCCAACAAATTTAAAGGAATTGTTCAGTATAAAAATAAAAACTGGGTAAATAGATAGGCTGTGCAAAATAAAAAATGTTTCTAATATATGTAACGCTTTCTTGGCCTATTCTGCCAATTAGGAGTTAAGGGTGACCAGCTAGGTAGTGAGCATGGGTTACATTGCGAATCCTCACCCAGGGCAGAGCCTTCGCCAAATGGAAGCTTCCCCTTTAAACTGTAGTTGAACTACAACTCACAGGCATATAAGTACAAAAATAGAATAATGGACGCCAGGAGGTTCTTTAAAAAGGTAAAACAGGAGCAGATTTATTATGCCAAAGGCAAATGACCACAGGTTTACTTACAACAGTTCTGAGGACACAGCAGATGGAATCACTTTGGACAGTAAAGGTTCACAGTCAAACAGATGCGACTCCCAAAGGATATTGCAGATAGGTGTACATCAAATCCCAGTTCAACCGACGTTGCACAGTGAGGGGATCGGGATCTATCAGGTAGGGTTCAGGTAGTCCTTTGCTCACCTACTGCCCTATCAACTGAGGTCCCTGCTCTAAAGGCAAACAGGCCTTGTGGGAAGCTACTTCCTCCTACAATCCTTGTTGGAGCGACAGCTGCTCTTTCTGCTACACCTCTCTGTCTTTCTCTCCTAGAGAGACTATAACAATATCTTACTATGCTAGCTGGTCCTCGTTCACGGGGTTACCTGGTCCCCGACTTAGCACTAAAGGTGTCAGGTCCCTTTAGGGTAAAGGCTTTACTGGGGCCTATGGTGATCCCAGGCTCAATGGAGATTCACCTAGCAGCAGCACCAGGAGCCAAAGAGGAAGAGGACACTCCCTGCACAGCACTATATAGCAGTGTGGCAGGGGAGTGTCGTTACACTCTTTGTCCAATAGGTGTGGGTGTTACACTTTGCCAGTTACAAGGGCTTGGCCCAATAACAGGGGAAAAGAGAACTACATACAAAAGGTAGGGGATTAACTCTATAGGAATAGGATATCCTATAGGTCCCTACATATAGTTAGTTAGGCAAAAATGTAATGTATAAAGGCTGGAGTGACTAAATGTCTAACATAACAGAACACTACTTCCAGCTTTTCAGCTCTCTTGGTTTCCACTGACTGGTTACCCTGGTGATCAAGCAGTAACCAATCAGTGACTTGAGGGGGGGGGGCGCATGGGCCATAACTGTTGCTTTTAAATCTGAGCTGAATGCTGAGGATCAATTGCAAACTCACTGAACTCACTGAACAGTAATGTCCCATGTGGTCCCCCTTCAGGTCGCTAACTAGCTCAGAGCTAAAAATCAGGATGTTGGATTCTGGCTATTATGTTAGACATCCAGTCATTCCAGCCTTTATACATTACATTTTTGGTAGCTCAGACCTAGCAAGGCCAACTCAAACCAAACTTTGACTAGAAAAATCAAGAACATAATTTGATTTTGATACTGGGCCCATTTGAGGTCAACTGTAACTTTACATTCATTTTTTATTAATAGTTTATTTTATTACATCAGTACATGCAAACAATGCAAATAAAAGTTGATTTTGCTTTCACTGTCTTTATTTGAGATACTTCCATATCATGTAGAATATGCAGACCTCAGCAGTCAAGCTTTAAAATTATAAGTAAGTTCTGTAATTCAGCTATTTTGCATACTAAGTTTTATAGCTCTGAGGATTGTTGTACTGTTTATTCTGAATCGAACAAGAACATATATGGCCCTCCAGTTGTGAATTGCATTTACATTCTTAATGTAAAAGCTAAATACCTTAAAAGCAGTCTGTTAATATTTGCAAATATATATGTTTCCACTCACTATGTTTTTGCCCCTTTGGACTGATTTATAAGCCCGTTAAATGAAATTACAGAATCATGACTCAACCCATTTTCCAGTTTATTACATTCCAGTGCCTGCAAGCTATTTCTGAACTTACCTTTTGCTAGTAACTGCCAGCAAATTATTAATAGCTTCTACTGTATGTGGTTAATAGCCACTGCCTTGTAAAGATGCAATTTAAAACTCCAAAGTTTTAAAATAATTCTAAACTTGCTGTTCTCACATTTAGGTAAGGAATTCTTTTGTTTAATCCTCAAATAACGAACCTTCTATTGGCAGCCACCTCAAACAAAAATGTTATCTTTCTACTCTGCTTATAACTTAATATTATTTTAAGAATTATCTTATTTCCCTCATTTTCATGAGAGCAGATAATGTGCAGGTGAAAGATGAGTGATGTGGTATTAAGTGGTTAAATTGGTTGATGCGGTATTTTAGAGAAAACGCAGTCTTCCTAAGAAGTTACACATGCATGTTATAACTATTTGCATGTACTCAAATTCCAGATAGAGATTCTCTATTCAATGCTATTAAAAGGTCAATTGGCAAAAAAGTACCACCATTCACCAACAATCACCATTCTACAAATAAGTTGTAAATAGATCAGATAATATGATTATTAAACTGATAATTGTTCTCCAAGAGATCAAAATAAATTAAATGAAAGTTGCTTGTTGTAAAATTTACTTTAAGCATGATTTGTGATAAAAGACAATTTGCAAATTGACAATTTTTTTTTTGTTTTTTTAATTTATTTTTTAAATTCTACATTTTTTACATAACTTTTTTATTTATTTATTCTGCACCCAAACGTGAATTTATACTGTTATTTAGTTGCTATTAGGGATGCACTGAATCCAGAATTCGGTTTGGGACAGGGTCGGATTTACATCGTGGGCGCCCCTAGGACCACTGCCGTTCGTCGCCCCTAGGACCACTGCCGTTCGTCGCCCCTGTCCCCTCCCCTTTATTCATGCAAATTTTCATCATCATCATTTCATCATCATCATTTATTTATATAGCGCTGTCAAGATACGCAGTGCTTTATTTTCATCATCTGGACTGGAGCAATGGGGATTGGCACACGGGAAATTTAAAAAATGATTGTATCTCCAGCGCATCCCCTGTGTTTTTGAACAAATGTGGGTGTGGTTGGGCAGCATGCCGCCCCCCTAAAATCCTGCCGCCCTAGGACCGGGCCTAGGTGGCTTTTCCACAAATCCAGGCCTGGTTTGGGATTTGGCCAGGATTCTGCCTTTTTCAGCAGGGTTCAGATTCAATCAATTCCAAGTGCCTGGTCCCTATGACATACAATAGTATTAGGATCCAGTGATTCTGCTTGTGTATATTTGAAGTGTGAGAGGAAATAGAAATATGCAATGGAAATACATAAGTTTGTCTTCCTAACATCTTTAAAATTGTATATGCTGGTAAAAGGGACAGTGTTAAGCAAAAGCTAGGGATAACTACAGAATGTGGCACCTATTTATGCACTGCATTCAAATACATAATGCTGAACGTTTCAAAGCATCAAAAGGAATTACAATCTACAATAGGGTTAAGTAATTACTACAGCATGTAGAATCTTAAAATATCCTACTTAGTAGGAAACTACATAGGAAGATAAAAATGAAAGGAAAGAATCAGTTTCCACTAAAGCTTTCCTCTTGGCAATCACGCAATGTCCTAAAACAACAGAGGCCACATTACATTATTCTGGTAACAATTTACAGTAATAAGTGTTAATGCCTTTGCCAAGTTATTCAAAATATCAACATTTAGCTTGGAAGTACAGTATTTATCATAAAGTCACTTGAGAAAAGGAGACCAAAAATGATAACTTACACTGAATTTATCAATTCACATAAGTGCTTCAGATGTCCCCAATATGTCTCCCATAAATCAGCACCTTCCTACGATACCAGGCAAGTTCCATTAGTATCAAAAGGGGCAAGCATATTCTATATCCTAATACAAGGCATATTTCCTAAATTATTGTTTTACATGTAATATGTTATCTTCTTTATTTTTTTCCTTCTTCTGTTTGTGAGGACCCACTCTCTGGTTCTTGCATATTGGCCCTTTTCATTTTTTAGAGCTACAAACTTTGTGACAATTAAGTGTCCTTAGAATTTATTTCAAATAAATTATAAATTAACTGCAATTAATTCTGTATAATATTTTTTTGTTGATGATGATTTAAAGCAATAAACTCTACAAAACCAGGAAGTAGCATCACATTAAAAGCTCTATGCTGATAAATGGTCACCAGTAGAATTATGCCAAAGCAAGAACAATGCACTGTATAAACCTTAGCTTTTTAGTAACTACTTACCTATTTTTTTCCTACAACAGGGGTCTGACAAGCTAAATTACAAATAAAAGGAAAGACCTTTGCATAATATTATAATAATGATTACAGCACAATTCAAAGAAACTTTGACCTTAAAACCATAAATGCTGTCTGAGTTTTAACGATCATTGAGCCTAATTAAAAAATGGACAAATGTTGCAGAAGCAAAGTGCTGTCACCGTTGGTTGGGAAATGACTGGAACATTTACATTACAAACAGTACAATACCTTAAGGCTAAGTGAACCCCATTAGTGTCTTCAAAATGTAATTATGAGGATTCTTTAAAGCATATCAACTGGCAGTTAAACTTAAGAGGCAGAAACAGAAATAAAAATCAGGACAACCCTGCTGTCAGAAGAACCACATTTATTTATAAATATATTTCTATTTTTATACTATATCTATTCACTAAAAAAACTAGGAAGTTTATAGCACTGCAGAATGCATAATAGTGGTTGTCCCCTGATTTTATCACTCTTACAAGAATTAGCAGATAGATGTCAATAATATATATCAAAGTTAAATTTTTCTTTTACTTTTTTGAGCCAACCCAAAACACATCAATAAAGTCAACCCAAACATGTTTTGCTCCCAATAAGGATGAATTATATCTTAGTTGTGATCTAGTACAATGAACTGTTTTATTATTACAGAGAAAAAGGAAATCATTTTTAAAAATTTAGATCATTTGTATAAAATGGAGTCTATGGGAGACAGCCATTCCGTAATTCAGAGCTTTCTGGATAATAGATCCCCTACCTGTACCATATGAAAATGCAGACAAACCTAACCTTAAACACCAAATTTTTAAATACAAAATACTTGTAAATTCATACAAAGTGCTACATTCAAATCAGTACCACATGAACCACTTTTCCAGCCACAACTTTGACCTGCACCAATGTGTGGACCAAACCGAAAAAAAATGTCATACTAAGCATTCACAGTGGCCAATCAGCTTTTACTACAAATGCTGCCTGGATGGAAGGAGAGACAATCTATTATGAAAGCCAATGATTCCATTTTACTTAAATACTTCTTGCAACAAAGCTGCAAAAATGGTAAGCTTCTCAAATACATAGCATGTACAGTGGTCGGGTCCAACCATATTTTCCTCTTCCTTTAACTTCCTTCAATTTATATCAAAATTATTTTACATTTTGCATCTGCTGCACCTCTCTGCGCATGCTGTTTCTTTTTGAAATAAATATAATCTATCTGCCCTTTATCTATTCCCCTTTCTCAGAACTGATGTGCCTCTAATTAAAACCTTTCACTGGCTCCTTATTTCCTCTCAAATTAAATTCAAGCTGTCCTTGCTAACATAAAATCTCTTCATCTATTCTCTCTAAAGATGTGCCTTCTGACTCCCTGTACTCTGATTCCAAACACTGACCTTTCTAACAATTCTTAGTTTCTTAATAGGGAAGGGGCGAATTTGACCTGTTTCGCTTCGCCAAAAATTTTGCTGCGGGCGAAATGTCACTGACGCGACGAAACAAGTCGAAAACATTTGCCCATCCCTATTTATTAACAATTCTTTAGTTCAATTATACTGATTCCGATACTATTTGAGTGAAAAACAAAATAACACGAGCAATTTTCTGTACTGACTGGCTATCCGAGCTAAGCCTACTTCTCCTATCAGTTATAAATAATTCCATTATGGCTGGACCAGAAAGGTCAAAACTGAGTTATGGTTTCCCAAAAAGGCATTTTATTACCTCTGCAAAAGTTTTGACTGCTAACCTGTCAGCATTTACTCAAGATTAGGCATCCATCAGTCAAACCTATAAAGTACTAATAAAATTAATTGCACCTGCACCATGCATGAAATCATATTCCTGTTCCTTGTCCAGAAGTACAAGCAATGCAATTAACCATCAAAACCGCCTTTGAGGTTTTTGTAAGAACTACTAAAAATCTGCTTACAAAATGGTTATTTGTATATGTATTGCTATTGAAAGCAGTGTTTGTCTTCCTTTCTATTCTCTGCCCTGATGTCTAAGACTATTGATACAATGGAAGACAAGGCAGCTGATTCACTGAAAATGTATCATTCTATGTCTTTTTAAAATTAAAAACTGATGCTGTTTATTTATTACAGCACAATATGGATTGATTTGATCCTATAGTTGGAAAAAATAAAAACATTACGCTAACAAGTACAGCAACATCAATAATTTGTTAAGAGCTAAAAGCAAACATTTGTAGTTTCGTCAGGTAAAATTGCTATTCACATGTACACTACAAAGATGAACCCACGAGGGTTTAATAAATAACCAATTTGCATAATTCTCTTACGTCTTTGATAAGGTGTTTGACTGCTGTTTTTCATCAACAGACATATGATCTTTTACATGTTTGCATTTTGTAAGGGTAACTATTACATATCAGCATTTGCACATGGGCTAATGAGTAACTGTGTAGTGATTTCTTATCACAGACGCTGTGCGGATACAAATCATTTTCTTGTATGTTATATTTTTTGTATACTGGAAACTATGGTCAGAATGTAACAAGGCCTATTATTTTTCCATTCCCAGAGAAGAAATTCATATTGCATGGAATGTACTTAATACAATGCCAAGCTTTTATTACCTGTGAGCTACTGTGCCTTGTGATACATCTGCTGTCTGCTGCTAACAGGCTTTCCTATTGGTTAGGGCACAAATCTGCGTGGTTCCCAGCCATGCAGTGACTATCTGTCACTGTGATCACATTGAAAATCTATATTTAATGGCTGGTATTATGACAGTATGGTTGTCAGTAAATGCAGTGATATTGCAAAATGCCTTCAGCTTCTCCAGACCTTCCTTGTCTCCAGCTGAGAATCTCACTTCTTTTTTGATGTGCCCCCAATTTTCCTTTTGCACCTAATGTGATTCTTATTCAATCTCTCAGCCTTTTATAAGCTAACCCTCTGGCAGCCAGCCTCTCTAGCATCCTTTCCATTTGGATTTGTAGGGGACAAACAGCAATTCTGCGCTACCTTTTGTTAGGTACTCAATCAAACGATGTGTTATAGTGCAGATGCTTGAGTTTATTATCACGTGTCACTACAGTATGCCATATGCAGTGCAATTTCCATTAAGTGGAATAGGTGGAGAATGTTTAAGCTATTTTTATGGACACAGAGAATGTTCCTCTCAACTTTATTATGTTCCTCTCAAGCCAGCAGTGCTCTAAATACATTATAGCCTCTAAGGTAGAGGATTATTAATTTTGCAAGGAATTACATAAGAATTCGATTGAAAGGGGCACTGAACAAAAATGTATACCTTTTTTCAACATGAGCAATATACTCACTTTCTGCTGATTCTTTCAATTACAAATAAATCCATACTTTCATAGATTATTTTTTACTGTAAAACAGAACCTGCCCATACTTCCAACAATGTTGCCTTGGTTATAGTTTACTCATTCCATACTATGTTTCCATGTTGTCAGGAGATGCAAATTGCTTTGCCTTTAGTTTTTACAGCTGAATACTGTTTTATGAAGATACAGATTTAAATTGTAGAGCTGTTAGTCTGATATCTACAAATATGCAATAAGAGATGCAGGCCCTTTTACATAGTAAACATCACAATAATGAAACCATATCCAGCATCAAGAAGGATTTAAATTCAACATAAACATATTCTTACATCTGGTTTTCAAATGTAAATGACTGAATGTTTCAACTGTTCTTCAAACTTTATATGTACCACACACATTGAGAAAAGCACACTGCATAGCTTTGTGATTATCATTTCTGACTGTTTTGCCATCTGAATTTTAATATTCTACTGAAACAGCAGATAATAAAATGTCCTCAATGTTCCTAGTAGACCTGCATCACCTCTACAAACTGAACACTTTAGCATTTCAAGTAGTCTATCAGTTTAGCAGCTTGAGGTATTTCTACTGCAGGAAAAGAATCATTTTTCCTCCATTGTTCTCTAACTCTCACTGGAGCGTTCATTAAATACGCCTGTTATTGCATACAAATATTCCATCTTTTTTTTCTCCTCCTTTAGGCACAATTTGCATTTGGCCTGCCAATACAACAGTGCAAAAGGCATTAGGTTCGATTTATTGATATAGGCGCTAAACTATAAGGGCAGAGACACAATCTCTGATTTGGGGAGATTAATCTCCCAGAACTCAGTCATTTTCTAATGTGCAGTAGATAAACTCATTGCCGAGTGTTTGTTTTGGACAATAGCACTTTTGTAATTTAGCACCTATGTTTGTAAATTAATCCTACAATCCACTAAAAAATAAGCGGTTGCATGGAAATGTATATGTGCAATGTTCAAATGTGTAATAGTTTGGCTTGAATGCAACAACCTCTCCACCGCCCATGGTTAGATATGGTGTATACTGATCTATACAATGCCCATTAGCAATGTACTAGCAAGTAGGCATGTATCTTGTCAGACTGATAAATTTGTGATCTGTCCAATTGAAGTTATTAAATTAGAATTTTTTAGAATTACTTAAAAGTTTAAAAGAGGAATATAATAAACGCTACCATGCTGATGGAAGCATAGGAGGATAGAATGAGCACAGAATATTCCAGAAATAACAGATAATTATCACAACACATGCTTTAAACAAGAGCAACATGATAAAGACTTGTAGTTCATGAATATAAAAAAACCTTGATTCAGTGTTGATCCTTACTGAGAACAAGGGAGAGGTGATGTAAAATCAATAGCACAGCTTTATTGATATGCATTAAAACCAACAAAGACTCAGAAAGGCAATAGAATGGGAGCCTGCTTGACACGTTTCCTAACCAAAAGCTATTTTCTCAGAAGCACTTGTGCCACCCTATACAATAGATATACTACCAAGTATTCTCACACATTACATCTCAGGCATTTAGATCTGTAGGATCACAAACATTTGCCTAACAAAAATTCAAAGTATGCTTTCAAAAATGTGTATGTATGATATTTATTAGGCAAAACAAATTTGGAAACCTCATGTAAACCTTCAACATCTAAAAGCTCAAGTAGAAGTAAACGGGAGCTGCCTATGTCAAAGTTAAAGCCTTTTTTCAATGCAGTTTTTTTTTTTTAATTTTTTTCAAACCATTGTAAATGATAAATAGAGTAAATAGTCATGGTATTCAATTTTTTTCAATTGATTTGTATGTATTCAGATTTTTTTTAAAAAAAATCATCTGAATTAAAAAAAAATTCAAAGTACAAAAAAACCTCTAAGAAATTAACATTTTTATAAATAAGCCAATAAATGTTTGGTAGCAAATTGCACCAGATTCACAATAAGACTTTTGTCTAACTTTAGAAGGGGATATAATTTAAAGGAGAAGGAAAATCTGTTAGCACGTGGGGGTGCCAAATGTTAGGCAATGCCAAGTGATTGCATTGACTTACCTTAAACCTCTGGCCGGTGCTCCTATTGGCAGAAAACTGCACTGGCCTGGGGTTTTTCTAGCGAGCACCACGGAGAGATCTTCTTCCGACGTCTTCTATCTTCAAATTTCCCCAGGCAAACGCATGCACAGTAGAACAAAATAGCCAAATTTTTTGTTAAAGTTTGGCTTTTCTACTGAGCATGCACAACCACGCGAAGAAGGAGGAAGCAGGCGCTCCATGGCGCTCACTGGTTTAACAACAGCCGGTGCAGTTTTCTGCCGATAGGAGCACTGGCCCGGGGTTTCAGGTAAATCAATACAATCACTTGGGGTTGCCTAACATTTCGCACCCTCAAGTGCTAACAGACTTTTCTTCTCCTTTAAACACCTTGGTTATTTTAACATAAAAAGGAATATACTACAGAATGTATAAGGTATAATGCAGAGAAAAGGCACATAACACTTTTCAAAATACACACAATAAAAAAACTACTACATATGTTGCCATTAAAATATTCAAGCCTTCGTTTACTGATTATGGATTGCTATTAACAATGCTGTTGCCTTTAAGAATTTCTTTTTGAAATATTAGATTGCACCATGTAGTTGTTGTTAAATTATAGTTCCCAGTGAAGGATCTTTATATGTATTATATTAATTGGTTTTGATTTGTATCATATGATTGCATTGAAAAACTTTATAGATCCAAGCAATTATTTTAATAGCACAACAGATCTCCCCAAACATCTTAGTATCAAGTGCTGGCCTTGCCAGGGATCAATGCAAATTCAAAGCATCTTTACCTAAAAAAACTTTTTAAAAACATCAATTATTTTCCAAAACTGCTTCAAAAGCAAAAAGAAATCCTACTACTATCATAACTCTTAATTACATTTGGTAATAATATGGTGTCATTAGAAATGTGAGATGTAAGAAAATTACATCAAATCTGAATTTATGTGATTCTGATCAGCTGCTATTTACTGTAAATGTTACTGATATACTTTAATTATGTATAAAACATATATGAAAACTTTGGCTGACACATGAGATAGTCAGAATACACGCAGAAATGAGATCTTCTTTGTTCTATATTACATAAACATGTGTTTATACAGATGCTGTGTTATATGGTAGATTAAACAGCTCTTTTCAATGTGTGGTATTGATTTTGAGCCACTGTACTTTAAAATGATAATTAAGTGTAATCATTTCAAAACAATGCTCAGGGAAAAAACTACAGAAAGTACTACACCAATGGTATAGAAACACTTATTAAACTGTTTCTCTGTGTTGCAATGGGATCTGTTTTTAATCAAACGTAACACATCAGTATGGTGAAAGACAGAAAAAAGCAGAATTTTCATTTACAGTTGAAAAAAAGGTTATAATACCTATTATAATTATAATAATGCATAAAAAATCCAAAGTATCCTACAGGAAAAAGATGTCAGGAGATAAAATGTCAATAATTCAAAAACTGGTTCTCAAATGTTAAGCTACCGCCCACTGGGGGCTCAGTCTGTCTGACAGAAATAGCAAGATTCGGGCATAATGCTTATTTGCTTTCCTAGATATTTTGGAAAGCCCACTTAGAAGAAAATTTAGGGAGGGACACTTGTTTTCCTATATTTAGAATATTATTCTGTACTAAGGTGGGTTCTAGGCAAAAGCTGGGCCCCCAAATGGAGTTTAAACTGCTGTTCTAAAACTCCAGCTTAAGCATTAAATACTTGGAGGTTTACAACCTTTTTTTTGGGTAATGCTTTTCTTCAGCATTATTCTATTCAGTTTACACCCTGCCCACAGCATTACATGTGAGAGTTAACCATTGGCATGGGCTTAATTGTGGAACAGAAATCAAAGACTGTTATTTTTCCCAAACAAAAAGCGGCAACCCTAACACAAACAATATAGTTATTTTTAATATATTGTCATTGATAAGGTATTAACCATTTTGCCCCAATAGGTCAAATACATCGTTATTTCCATGTCCTAAGCAATGACTTGAAGACTAAACTTGAATATATTTGGATTAACTTGCCCCCAAATAAAAACAGCCATGCAGTGCTGTTTTCTGAACACAGCTGTACTATGAGTATATGACTGTAGTGATTGCTATTGTTTCAGTGCTCTTGTACTCAAGAGAAAGGGCAGAATAATTTATAGCTTTGTGCTCAAACACTGACTTTGAAAAACTCTGATACTCTTTTTACATTTAAACAGTCATGTATTTTATGCAACCACTTTCAATAAAATATTCATATCAATGCAGTATTATTTCCATAACAAAACACTAAAAAATTGTGATAGTTCTTGTAGCACCTGTAAAGTGAAAGAATTCTCAATCCATGAATTACAGGAAAGACTAAAAAGTAGGACCATTACTTCAAATCTAAATAAAACACAGCTTATATATGTGACTAAAGTAAAGCAGTTCAATGCAATTTTTTTGTGCAAATTATGGAAATACTGCATAAGTATCTGTTTCTACTGGTAGATTATCGATAATATCACAGAGCATCTCAATATAAAATGGAATGAAGTAGGGGAAATCAAAATGGAAAAGGTAGTTTCTATTTTTCTTCTTTTCTAGCTATGACATTGTCGTGTTTGGAATAAACTCATAAGATGGGTGGCATAAAGTTGTTCAGTTTAACAATAGATATTGTTGGTTTGGTACAGTAAATGCAGAGTGTATAAGCTGCGAAAATTGTTTGTGCCCTTACTGATTGCTAATGGGAGACTTTTGGGGAAAAGCCAACATCATTACAGTAATCGACGCAAAGATACTGAAGGAACAGAAATGGTTACTACTTGCATGTACTTATATTGAGTGAAAATTAAATGTTTGGAGGGAGAGAAATAATTGCAATAAGATGATTTGTATAATGGCAGCAGTAAAAGATTATTAGAAACTAAATATATTGGAATGAAATCGTGTCCACTATTATATTAGGCAATATACATTAAGACCAAAAATTATTTTTTCATTTATAATTGTAACCCTACTTTCACTATAAATAGTGATGGGCGAATTTATTCGCCTGGCGCAAATTCGTTCCGTTAGTCCGTTTGTTTGGATGCCGACGCATTTTCGGCAGCGAATTTGTGCCGGCGTCAAAAAAAAAATTCGAAAATTTTTTACTGTTTCGTTAAATTCACGAGTTTTCAGGGAAGTGAAACGCCCAAATTCGCTAATCACTAATTATGAAATCCAAAGGCAGAGGCAAATTTCTAGTAATTAAACTACACAGTGGTTCAGAAAACTGGCTGCTATCATTAAGAAGCCACTTATGTTAAATTGTGTTTCTAGAAAGATGAGTCAGGCTTGATAAATGGAATGTTAGCATATTGTAAGGATACTTGGATAAGTGCTCAGTTTTGAAGAATGCATGCAGAAATATGAAAAAAGTGAACAGTAGTAACATAATGTTATACATCCAAATAAGTCATGTCAAGTTATATTCCTTCAGGACACATTTAGGCCAAATGAAGCATTCATTTCTATTCTGAGAATTAAATTTGCAAACCTGGATTATAATAATGTATTGCCTGCAGGAGACTTCTTGCTTGACATACCTCTAACTGTAGTGGGAATATGTTGGACCGAAAATACTGAAAGGTCAGTGTTCAAAGGCTGAATGGCAGGCATGTAATTTACTCATATTGGCCTGCTCCATGCTGTTAACATGCATGGAACATATTTATCAACAGAAAAACACGAACAATTTGAGTTTTCACTGAAAAACCAGTGTCAAACCCCAAAAACATTTTATGTGGGTTAAAACATCTTCAAATAGTTAAGGAGACATATGCCATTGACTTTTAAATGAATTTGGCAGATTTTAGATGGAGTATTTTTGGATTCGGACTTGGAACAGCTTCAGGGCATAATAAATCACAAGAAGAAAAAAAAATCACATTTTTTTACTGCAACTTTCTCAGGGTTTCGCTGTCAAAACGGATGCCGCGAAAAAGCACTCCTTAATAATTAATCCCCTTAAATTTCAGTTCTCAAATGTTACATACAATCTATTAATTTATTTATATATAATAAAGTATTCAAATCCTTTTTATTCTCATGTAAATGCCTGAAAAAACTGTATGGCCACTTCATATAAAATCAAATGAGCTTGACAAGGTATGGTCTATGAGCACAATCAGTTACTGTTTCTGTCTATTTAAATAATACTGTGTAACTATAAAAAGTTCATGTTGAATGAAAAAAAGACCAGTATCCCAATTAAAAATAAGCTGTACCCTTATATTCCTCTGGTAAATAATAACATATCACGTATATGGTACAAGTGTCTCCCAGATCCTTTGTTTCCCTAGATTAGTTTCATATTCTAATAACTCTAAAAAGAATTCCCGAGAAGTCCTTACTTTATCCAGGTACCCCATATTATCCCATGTCTTTTTATGTATAAGCCATTTTAGATAGTTCTTTTGCATGGCGCCCATTATGCTGACTAGTATTTCCACAACCATTATAAATGTCTTATGTTAACACATGCATACATACACTGTCATACAAGGTAAGCCAAATATGACCATCTCAAATATGTTCATCTCAAATATGTATCAGGCTAGGTAGAAAGAATTGCTGTATTCAGCTGACTTTCTAGGTCCTCCATGATGATTTGCCCAACTGCTGAGCAATCAAAACTTCCCAATTTGGCACATCCTGTGCAAGGCAAAATTGGACACAGATCTGCTAATTTAAGATTTGACTAATTTATTAGACTAAAACTAATGGCCCAAATGAATATTTTATAGAGACAAAGCCTTAAGCAAATTATTAATTGAAAAATGAATGAAAATTAAAGTATTATTCTGCATTTCATACCCAACCAACCATAAGAATATCAGAGACTTCAGTGAAATGCATAGAAGGGCAGCAAAGAAAGGAAGGGCATCAGATAGAGAACAAGCAATCAGTAAAGAAAAAGATTGAAAATAGAGAAAAAAGACACAATAGACAAAGGGAGGGAGGAAGGATGGTGCTTGGATCATGTAGAAAATGTGATTATTTGGAAGTAGAAAGATGAATTCAGTACAAGGCAATGGGGTAGAATAAGAAAAGAGGAAATTGATAAACTACATGAAAAGAGTGTGGAAAAAGTTAAAGCAGATAACTCAGAATAGGATGAGGAAGAAACTAATTAGTATATGCAGAGAAGAAAAATGATTGTAGATTGTTTGTTCTAAGTGACAGAAACCCCCGTATTCCTCATTTGCCTCAATCTAACTTTAGTCTTAAATATAATTGCATATATTTGATTCATCATTTATGTTTTGTTTATTTCGCTGTTATTTCATCTGTTCTATTAATGTATTGTTTGAGATGTGCAGCTTATACACAGAGCACAGTATAATCATGTACATATATACTGTATGTTCTAGGCAAAGGAAAAAACATACAGAGGGGGCCTTGAAAACCTGTTGTAAAATAATAATAAAAACTGTAAAATAAATATTTACAACCAAAGGTAATAGCAGAAACCTGCGTTAATGCCTAAAGAATCAGGCACACACATAATTTTGGTAGCAAACACCAGAAATGAAACAATGTGAAAGTTGTCAGAGCCAAACTGAAAAATGTCAGCATAATTGTGTCTTATTTGAGCCAAAGTGCAGTTGTGAACATTTTAATGCATGATCCGAAATTGCATAAGGAAGATTATACCCTTATAACTGCAGTTGAAGTTGCAGTAATAAGGGTAACTTGCCGCACAAATTTGCACATTTTAAATACTGCACTCGTGGTCCCAAATGACCCTGATAAACTGCACATATGCTCTTCGTATCAGCAGTCACCTCTCCATTACCAACTGCAATAATACAATTCCCAAATACCCTCAGATTCAGGGTCCACAAGACTTTCCTGTGGCCTGCAGGATAAATCTTATAATACATTACATATTGCTTTTAAATCTAGATATCTTATATGCTCACTGAACTTGCTCACTAAGTTATCTTTGCCATTTGCACCATGCCAACAAACAATTTCTAGAAACGATAGACAGTCATTAATTGCTTACTATTTGCTATAAGCTCTAGTGTTTTGCCTTTTGAGTTATCCCACAATCCCACTATATTATCTATGACATATTTCCTGAAAATATATTTTGTAAATACATCCCATACCAACAAATAATGTACAGTCTGTGTAATCATATGCATGTCCACACAACGACAGTCAAAATAATCACACAGAGATGATTGCAAACTAAACCTAAAGAATCCATGGTGGCTTAAGATATTATGTGCTTCTCTTCTTACAATACACATTCTTTTTAGGGATCCAGTGCCAAAACATGGGGGCAAATTAACTAAAATGGCCACACTTTGCTCCACTTTGAAAGACAAAAATTAGTTACCACTAAATTTACTAAAAGGTGAAGTTGCGCCCTGGGTACTGAATGCTGGAGACTTTTCGCTAGCATTACTTTAGCAGTGCAAGCGTTTCAAAGCAAAATGATGCTAGCAACCACTTCTGCCTAGCGAAACGTCATTAGTCCTCTTACGCTTAGGTCAATTTGAATAAGGCAAGTACATTAAAGTCATATGGATGTTGGTGCAAATGCTTGAAGTGGTCACTTTTTATTACAAATGTTCAAGGAATCTGCATAAAGACAAAATAGATCCTCTCATGCCCTGCACATAAGCCCACCCTAAAATGAATGTTCCATGCCCCTCAGATGTCTGGGGAAAAATGTTAACACAAAAAATGTTAATAGTTAGGACTTTTGCAGGCAAACCCTCTTAAAAAATTACAAGTCGTCAGTATTTTTACAACTTTAATGCATTCGGCAGACTGGATATGATATAAAGGACATACGATTGAAGAAGATCAAGCTTCATTTTAGGAGATCTCCTTGTCTAAGGTGGTGAAGGAAATTGACTGTTCAGTAAGATTTGCATCTTAGTGAATTTGCGGAGTTACGCCTGGTGAATGAACACTAGTGACGGTCTTGTTTGCTAGTGAATTTGTGATGTTCCTGCAGATGGAATATCAGGCGAAATGTCACTAGCGTTAGCCACTTCACGCTTTAGTGAATCTGCCCCATGGTCTTTTACTCCCTAACTCATTTTTATAGCAATAATCTAACAAACATTAATACAAATAGTTGTTCCAACAATATTAGGGTTTTTCCTTTTTCTTTTTCTAGCCTAAATGCACAATTTCACCTTGATAATGCTGACTGCTCTACAACTGATAAATCTTGCAAAGAACAATGTGTCTTCACATGATGTTTCGTTTTTGAGGAACTGGTGTTGCTATTTCACATTGATTTGTTAAAGCAATCCAGTTACTGCAACAGTAAGCTTTCTTTTTATCGTTAGTGTTTGTTTTATTTTGATGCACACACACTGTCATTAAAAACCTTGTAGCAACAACAAATGGCAAACAAATGATGCTAAGATACACATTTCCTAAGTCAAAGAACAGCACACTGTACCTGATAAGCAATTCTTTTAATTGTATTCTCTTGGCTGTAATGTTTGTGCAAACATCGTAGTACTCCCAACAATGAGCTCTATTTATTAATGAGGTCTTCACTGACAGAAACATAGTATATTATTTAAGGCTAGGTTACACAGGACACGTGTACTTTTACATAATTGTCCCAGCTATAAACTCTGCTTTATGTTATGTTGGAAAAACTAACCATTTTATAATGTACCAGATTTGGCATACATCTTGCAAATCCAGTTCCCCCATTTAATACAGATCCATAAGATCAAAAAATTTAAAGAAATCTCCCAATAACCAACTATGTCCATGATTTGTATATATATATTACCATAACATACAGTATAAAGTGCCATATTGTATGTTGAAATCACAGATAAAACATAGGCAGAACAACAAAAGAAAGAAACTCACTAATCTCCTTAAAGAACATACTTCTTTTTTTACCCAAGTTTAACACAACTTAATGCTCCATGAAACAAATAATTCTATCAATTACCTTTTCTTAACATGTGTAGATGACAAATGGATACATTTATCAGGAAAAGAGTATGATTTTAAGTAGCAGAATAAATGCCTTGAGTTCATTTATTTTGTTTAGCCAAGCAACATTATTGCATGTTGTAAAACCCTGCTGTAAATGAGGACAGTCAAGTTATCTTTTTCTTTTATAGCCCTCATCCCACACATATCCAAAAAGATAATTTTATGTCAAGGCAAAAGAAAAATTGATATGTTTAGGTACGCTTGCATGAATAACAAAGTCATTAAACATGTAAAGCACTAGAGTGTTATCATAAAAAAGTGGAGAATGATTTTATTTATGCTGAAGCAGATACTTTGTAAATGAGACATCTTCATTTAGCTATGGCTTTTATGTCTTGAGCCAAAGAGAAATATTCAACAATATTTTGTGCAAATAATTTATGCAAACAAGAAAACCAAAGCCAGAACAAACAGGAACAGTATCAAATGAAGGAGTTTATTAACCTTACCTTGTTATGTATCTGTGTTTGGCCCACTAGAATGAGTATATTGGATGAGATGATGGACAAACAGAAGTTTATAAGAATAATAGACCTCTCAGACTTGATGTATCTGTTAAACAAAGATGAATAAAAATATATTCAATATAAATAGCTTTCTGTTAACTGACTTTTGAAATTTGTTGGAAAACCTCAATATAATGCAAAACCTTTAGTGGCATATCTATAAAGTACAGGTATGGGATCCATTATCCAGAAACCTGTTATCCAGAATGTTCAAAATGATCTCCCATAGACTCCTTTATATAGTGAATAAAGTACACCTTATTCTAAAATATAAGGATATTTTTAAGTCACCAAAGAGTTCCATGAGTTTTATACAGGTCGTGGAACTCTGAGGTTACTTCTAATATCCCCGTATTTTCCAAAAAGGAGTATGTTATTTATTACAATACACAAGTTTTAGTGAGTCATGTGACAAAAATGACATCACTACTCACCATTTATAACTAATGACATCACTAGTCACCGTTTATAAGGATATCATGTATAAGATATTTCTGGCTTTTGTGTATTATAATAAAATAAGACATTTTGATTATTTCCTTTTTCTCTGTAATAATAAACCAGTGCCTTGTACTTGATTCAAACTAAGATAAAATGAATTCTTATTGGAAGCAAAGCCAGCCTATTTGGGTTTATTTAATGTTTGCATGATTTTCAAGTAGAGTTAAGGTACGAAGATCCAAATTATGGAAAAAGAACCTCACGTCCTGAGCATTTTGGATAACAGGTCGCATACCTGTATATGTGTAAAACACATACAGTATTTATAAAGCTCCATTGTTGTCCTTACATGGTAATATTTGTCATGCATCACAATTACACAAATAATCCATTACAAACAGCTAATTTGCATATTTATTAAGGTTTATAAATGGCCAAAAAGAATGGTATTTATGGGACAATTGCAGGAAGTAAAGAAAAGCTAACATTGAAAGTGTTGTATAATGCATAAACAGTGTTGGTGCTCAACAGTGAATTTCTTATATTAGGATTTATATTATAATCATACTCTTCAATAGGTTTAATGAAGACCTCTACTTTTATTTAGGTTTATGCAATGTTCATTGTTTATTTCTGCACTGAATTTTTGTTACACAATTTTAGAAATTATATGATTTGTACATTACAGCTATAATTGAATCTAAATCTGCTTTATTGTTTTTCCTATTGTAAATGTATTTCACTTGTTTTCAGTCCGTAATCAGTGCAATTCTTATAAGTAGCTAATTGCCTCTCCTGCTGTCCTTGGAATGTGCTCACTACCTCCAGAAACCATTAACTTTCATTTGTTTCTGTTGTCTGTTGTCCCATTTATATGTATGCTGCAAACGTTTACCGAGTTGTTATTTAGATCCTTTTTGGTAACAGTGACCCTTCTTGCTATGTGTTTGTTGTCCACAGAGGAGTTGTCAGTGGATGGATGATACATAAAAGCTGACAATAGATGGTAGAAAGAATAATGTGTTGCAAGTAGGGAAAGAAAATCAATGTTTCAAACAGAAATAGCAGCACAATACTTGGGAATGGATTTAAAGGGGTTGTTCACTTTTAAATGAACTTTGAGTATGATGTAGAAAGCGAAAAAGTTTGCAACTCATATTCAATTTTTTTTATTATTTGTGTTTTTTAAGTTATTTAGCTTGTAGTTCAGCAGCTCTCCAGTCTGCAATTTCAGCAAACTGGTTGCTAGGGTCCAAATTACCATAGCAACCATGTCTGAGCAGAAAGAAAAGTAATAAAAACAATACATGTGTAGACTCACAGATCCAGTGGAGTTTCAAGAGTTTCCTCGCACCTGGCGCATACTATTTCTAGTGCAAGAGCAGTTGTGAGGGGGGCGCATCGCTAATGCAGTGAGCACAATTGAGCACAATTACCAGGGGTGACTTTCTTGCTGCCACTGGTAACTTGAGGGCTGCTTCTGCCTGAGGCGAGTTTCTCAACTCACCTCATGGCAGCAGCGCCCCTACAAAGATCATTTGTTTGGGGATCAGTGATCCCCATTGGAAAGCTGAAAAGTATCAGAAGAAGAAGCCAAATAATTCAAAAACCATATAAAATGAAATAATGAAAAGTTGCTTAGAATTAGCCATTCTATAAAATACTGAAAATTAACTTTGTGAATATAGGGTGCTTTTTTAATTCAAGATTTCTTAAGATTTATGAATTTGAAAAGAATCCAAAAAAAAAACCCACTTAAAAACAACAACAAACCTAGCAAACATTCAACATTCAAGCTAGTTTTTTAAACAGCTGAATTTGCAAAAATGAATGGAACACTGCAAACAAGTTTTTTCCTGTTAATTAATACTATCAAGTTTTTTCATTTGAGTTTTTTTATAAATTTGCAAAGGGGAAAATAGCAATTTCAAAAAGAACTTGATTCAAGTTTAATTGCAATTTTTTTTTCACAACCAAATTTTTAAACAACTAAAATTCTAAACGAATTAAATCTGATTACCCATGTCATAAGGCATCACATATACTATCCTATATCCTTATAAATGGATCTTAGTGATGTCATCAGTTATAAACGGAGCTTAGTGATGTCATTTTGTCAAATGTCTAACAATCTTTTATAATACTATTATAATAAATAAATTACTCCTTGTTGGAAAATATGAGGATATTAGAAGTAACCTTGGAGTTCAATGACCTGTATAATTTATAAGGTCATGGAACTCCTTGGTGACTTATAATATCCTCATATTTTACAATAGGGGTACTTTATTCATTATATAATTACACTGTCATGGCAATATATTTTTACATTCTGTGAATTTTTAAACAACATGAAACAAGAGTGTCCCAAATATACTCATGGAGCTATCAAGGTATATTATTTTATAGTCTATTTTCTTCTTTGTCAGGAAAGGAATTTTGGAGAAAAGCTAGGTCCTAATATAGTTGGTTGTACAGATGTAGTCATAGTTTAAATCAGTCTGTTATTTTAGGGGCTGATTCACTATGGGTCGAATATCGAGGGTTAATTAACCCTCGATATTTGACTAGGAATTGAAATCCTTCGACTTCGAATATCGAAGTCAAGGATTTAGCGCAGAAAATTTGATCGAACGATCGAAGGATTATTCCTTCGATCGAACGATTAAATCCTTCTAATCGAACGATTCGAAGGAATTTAATCCAACGATCGAAGGAATATCCTTCGATCAAAAAAAACTAAAAAAACTACGAACTAGGGGGTCGAAGTTTTTTTAAAGAGACAGTACTTCGACTATCGAATGGTCGAATAGTCGAACGATTTTTACTTTGAATCCTTCGATTCGAAGTTGTAGTCGAAGGTCGAAGTAGCCCATTCGATGGTCGAAGTAGCCCAAAAAATACTTAGAAATTCGAAGTTTTTTTACTTCGAATCCTTCACTCGAATTTAGTGAATCTGCCCCTTAGTGTCAAGGCAGACAATTTTTACATTTGGCTACAAACTGACATGTTCTGAGAATCCCTCAGGTTAAAGGCAAATTGCTTAGTCTCTTGATTAGACACACTGTTGAATCTAATACAATCTTCATCCAGGTTCTGAGAGAGCTTTAACACAACTCTTTGGGGCCGATTCACTAACTTCGAGTGAAGGATTCGAAGGTAAAAAACTTCGAATTTCGACGTTTTTTCGGGCTACATCGACCATCGAATGGGCTACTTCTATTATTTGACCATTCGATAGTCGAAGTGCTGTCTCTTTAAAAAAAACTTCGACCCCCTAGTTCGCCATCTAAAAGCTACCAAAGTCAATGTTAGCCTATGGGGAAGGTCCCCATAGGCTTGGCTAACTTTTTTTGATCAAAGGATATTCCTTCGATCATTGGATTTTAATCCTTCGAATCGTTCGATTCGAAGGATTTAATCGTTCGATCGACGGAATAATCCTTCCATCGTACGATCGCACTATTTGCGCTAAATCCTTCGACTTCGATATTCGAAGTCGAAGGATTTCAATTCCCAGTCGAATATCGAGGGTTAATTAACCCTCGATATTCGACCCTTAGTGAATCAGCCCCTTTATGTGTAGTTATAGACAACAAAACTGTATTGTAAGGAGCTAGAGCGTTATATTGATAGTGATAATTGTATGAATTGACGTGTAAATTCTTACAATCTTTTAATAATACCAACAGAGGACAAAATAATGCATCAAATAAAAAATGTATACATACAGTTTTTAAAACTTAAGTCCCACATGTTATTAGACACATGGTAAAGGAATTCCCTGTTCCATAGAGTTTACCATTTAAATTGGTGAATAAATAGGAGAGTGATGGGTACTGTAATTCACAAAGTCTATAGGGTCAGATTAATTTTAAGATACTGTCAGAGGCAGTAAGAGATCTGTATCTGAATTTCAATCGTTAGTGAAGGCAGTGCCAAAATATATCTGAATGTAACCTGCTTACAACTACTTTAAAGTCAAACGAATGGATGAGTTCTGCCTCAGGGAGATTGTACAGGAAACCCAATATAGGATAATCTAGAGAACCTTGAGGCATCCTCAAAACTAAGTTGGAACAGAAGCATTGTGTCAACTATAAAATGTGTAAAATAGCGAATTCAAAAATGGATACCACTAGAGTACACTAGAGCATGTTGGTTCAGATATAATAGGAGTTACTTTATATGCTCCAAAAGCTCTAATTTATAAACCCTACAAACCATGGGCAGCTACTATATTTGATATGAACAACTGCAGTAAATCTGATCATTTGAACAATAAGGTGTTATATGTGAATGAAAATATTAAAGTATTAAAAGAGGGTTCTATATGAAGATGGACTTAAGGCCAAGGAGGCAGCATAGGGGATATATAAGTTAACTAGTGATAGGTGAATCTAACCCCAGCTTTTGCTGAAAATTCGAACTGTGAAAAAGTTGGTGACTACAGGCACTAGCACAAGGAGCAGATATATGATATACGTTCAATCCAAGAGGCCTTTAGCCTAAATAGGTATGCTGTGATTAAGGTCTTGGACACATGGAAGTACTTTTTTATAATGATACCAAAACAGTTTAATAATTCAAAACTTCTCAGGTCATGCCTTACAGTTAGCCACTAGATATGAGCAAACATAATGAGTAAGAATTTAGAACTGTAGAAAAAAACAGCCATATACATTGTTGTGAAGAGTAAATAATGATCATAGTGATTCACATATATCTTCATATACCAGTTTCCAGGCTTAAAGTGATCCACAACTTGAGTGTCAGCATGTGCTCTTCTCTAGTGGTTCCTATTGAGATGAATCTAGAGTAACCAAACCTCATGCCAGCTTTAAGTACAGTATATTTTATTGCATTGTGGTTTATTATTTTATTTGAAATTTGCATTCATACTGAGAAAAATGGTGTTCTGGCTGTGAAAAGAGTCTTCAGTTATCCTTTACAAATCAATAATGGGAAATGCTTACTATGTGATTTATAAATATCTCCAGTGGCAACTACAGATGGACTTGCCATTTGGCATTGGTGCTTTTCTAAAACTGTTTGAAAACGTATAGTATTTTACCTTGAAACATATCATAGAAGAATGCAAGTATGTTTGAATATAATATGATAAATAAACTAAGCAAAGTCTTGAGCCCAAGTATCGATTTTGATGTGCTTCAAGAAAGTCACATAAAATGTTAACAGTCACATAAGCAAGTGTTAGCTTAGATACCTACTTGTGAGAACTGCATTAAATACTTCCATTTGGACTTTTGTTTGTGACCTGGGGGGAGGGTGCTGTGCCATTCTGATTTGCTGGCACAAGTCAACGCTGGCTACACTACTGAGTGAATGCACATAGAATATGTGGTGCAGCCTATTAATTGGATGTACAGTATATACAGTAGCATGCCAGCAGTGGAGCCTAATCTAGCTTTATGTTCCGGTACTACCTTAGCCTAATAGCACTGTAAAAGCTTACTCTGCTTTAGGAGTAACTAAAGTTTCTCAACAAAAGTATCTCTCTAGTATCATATCATATCATAATATTACTGCTTAAATTATTGCTTATGACCTGGAAATAACAAAGGCATATTAAAGATATCTCCTTCACCTATATTCCATCCATGTTTCACTGTTGGCTTCCTTGGCACACCCACTTGCATGTAATGAGCTCTCTGGCAGCATGTGCAGGCTCTACCTATAGCACCAGACCTACAATTCTTGCCTGAGGCAACAGAAACATGATGTGGGAGTACTTTTAGAGCAAGAGCAAGCCTACATCTTGAAAAGGAAGGGACTTCACCATATGTTAAACTGCATTTTCACAAGCTGTGAATAACTATTTGATAACAAAATACCATGCAAAGATAAAAAATTGATTTAATATGCAGTAGTTCTGTGCACGGCTCTTTTAAACAACAGATCCATATATAAATATACCTCCATAGCGCTGCATAAACAACTGCAAGGGTGATCAAGGCCAAGCATGATAAACCACAGCCGATTATCAGAGTGACTGAGGGAGTACCTGAAGATTCCATGATCTGTTGAATAAAAGATAAAATGTACAATATGAGTAAATTAAACATTGTTAAACATTTGTTCTAGTACAAGTTTAATGCAGATATTAATTGCACATTCTCAGGAATGCCAAGGCATTTAAGTAGCAGCTGCACATGTTTTTTAGTATCAGCTCAATGACACTGCATTAAACTAAGTCTGTTAGACTAAAAAATGACACAAACATGAAACTGCTAAAGTCAGGGCCGAAACTAGGGGTAGGCAGAAGAGGCATGTGCCTAGGGCACAAAGCTTGGGGGGTGCCAGGCACGTACCTCATTTGCGGCCTACCCCTAGTCCAGGCAAATATTTCCTTTACATCCTTGGTTGCACATATGCACCAGCAGTAGCGTCCGTGCAACCACGTTGGAGCATGCGTCCACGGTGATGAACATACCGTGCGCGCGTCCGCTGTTGCACACAGCTGCAGCTGGGGACGAAGTGGCCGGCTGGGTTGCCTGGGACACCCAGTCGGACTGGCCTGGCACTGGCTAAAGTTTTCTTTAAAGGGGTGGTTCACTTTTTATAACTCATCTTTCTATTCAGACCCTCTCCTATTCATATTCCAGTCTCTTATTCAAATCAGTTCATGGTTGCTACGGTAATTTGAACCCTAGCAACCAGATTGGTAAAACTGCAAACCGGAGAGCTGCTGAATAGCAAGCAAAACACAAATAATAAAAAATGAAAACCAACTGCAAATTGTCTCAGAATAACATTCTCCACATCATTCTAAAAGTTAATTTAAAGGTGAACAACCCCTTTAACTTACCTACGCAACATGAGCCCCCTCCCCACCCCCATGCACACTCCATATTTAATGCATTACTTTTAAGGCAGACCAAACTGTCTTGGTTTCTAACTCCTTTTTCAAAAACAAATGTGAAAAACAAAAACAATAGAACATTGAATGTAATGTCAAGTCAGTGCAAGCTTTAGCGCATTCAGCTCATTTGTAACAGCATTTGCTAGTGTGGTGATCATACGCATTTACAACTTTGACTGTAGGCCAGGTTACACATTCACACATCATATTTTATTTGACTGCAGTTAAAAGAGACACGGGAACACGTTTACTTTAGAAAGGAACTAAAGGGCAAATATATTCTGCTTTGGGTTAAACATGGAATGTGCATATCCATTCTCAGCACAAGTTTGAGCAATATATTTACAGAAGATAAGTGGTCCAGTGCTGAAATGCTGCAATCTGTTCCCCTTTGTTTTTTGGAAATGGGCACAATAAAAGGTGTCTAGTAAAGATCTGCAATCTATTAGGCAATCTAGGCTTCTCCTTGCAATGGCTACTATACAGTATGATGTTCTCCCAGTCCTTGGAGATAATTCTCTGTAAAGCAGACATTGCCATCTTGGCCAGCTGACCTGAATGCTTTCTTATACAGTATATTTGCATTTCAAGAATAAAACATCCCAATTACAACAGCAGAGGCTTGGATCCAGCCTGGAATCATGGTTATGAATTCAATGAGAGCACAAATACACATAAGACCCATTCCTTGGCTGAATAATGTTGTCACATCAATGCATTTAAACGTTTATATGTTGTTGTTGTACAGCCAAAGGTACATGAAAGTCTGTATGGTTCCTTTGTTACTTACTATTTCTCTAGGTCGCTGAGCCAAAATGGCGAAGGTAGAGAGACGATCACATAAGCATTTCGTATGGGATGCATCGGTAAACACTGTTTTACATCCCTGGGTGGACCAGGTTCCGAAGGAGTCGTTCCTGCAAGAGGGGAGGGGGGGGAGAGAAATAAAAGATGACAACGTTACGCCTGGCGACTCAAAATTCCTCGCGAAAGAAAATGTAAAAATGAGAGCCGCAGCCTAATGGAGAGCACCGTTCGCTTCCAGCGCAGCAGCAGCGATGTGTGTGTGTGTGGCTGATCTAAGGCTCCTTCATTGGGATGCACCTCCAGCTGTAATGCGGGGCAGGGGGATACAGTGCGGGGAGCTGTCCAACGCTCTCGGTGCTGATTACTGGCTCAGCTCTGTCCAGCCCTCAAGCAGCCGCACAAACCTCTCGCTGAAGCAATGGATTCATGGCATCTGCTGCTGCTACTGCTGCTGGAGAGAGCGAGCTCTTTATTCTGCTTTCTCGGTTCCTCTCCGCGCTACAAGGTCCCGGCACTGCTGCACATAACATTCTATTTTTATTCGGTTATCTATGTATGTGTATATGTATATATGTGTGTGTGTGTATATATGTGTATTTATTTTAGTCCTGGGTCCTGGCTGTATTAATTAAATAGCGGCTGGATGAGGTGGGAGAGAAGGGGGGGGGGATTCACCCTGGAAACGGACAGCGTCGGATTGCTCCACTCTGCTTGCGCGTTCCCTCGGAGGGGAGGGGTGGGAAAGTAAGAGGAGATGGGTCTGGGCAGCAGTGCACCGGGATCTATGGAAAATAAGACCCCCCTATGCGATTAACGCAGCACTGTGCGACATTAGAATAGTCGCCGCTATTTATACTGTATGTTTCTAGGCTGTTCTCTTTCCTAGTGCAAACACTGCCAGGCCAACATTAACAGCCTTCCTTGACCCACAATGCGACGCTAACTGACACATCCCCACACTGAGCCACACTGCTGACACTTTAGCTTCCCCTCTGCCGCCTCTAATGGATACAAATCACGTTTGTCCTAGCAGCACTAACCCTGTCCTAAAGCCCCTCTCTGACAACTACCTTTGCCACCCTTAGCCTGTGTCTGCTTATTCACCCAGTAATGCCCAGCTGTTGTTGATTTGCAACCCAAGGAATGCTGGGAGTTGTAGTTAGTAATATCTGGTCACACGTAACATGATCTGTCGCTAACACTGCTTTAGGTATTGCTTTAATCTTAGTTGGCGGGGATGAGTCGAATTATAGAAGGGATTCGTTTCCGTTTTGGTTTATGGAGGCTCCCTTCTGGCATCGCAAAGAGAATCCGTGTGTCGTGATAGATTATAGTTCATAGGGAAAGTGTACCCCTGCATTACTGTTTCAATGCATTGCGGATAACTGGCTGCCGTGCCCCCTGGCGGCACAAGGGTTAATACCTTGCAGTATTGTCTTTCTATTGAGCTAACAAGCCTAGCACTCAGCAAATATCCTTCAGGGGATCGATTCAAAGCAGAAAACATAGAAATCTCCTCCAAAATGGCTCACTGGTTGCTAAACATCAGCACAGGAGTCATATACATTGGCTTTATCACCTTATTCCTATGCCATGGATCTGGATGGAGGGAGAAGCTATCATCTTAGCACCTGAACAGCCAATGGAATCATCCAGGCAGAAATAAACTTCCTCTTTCAGAAGTATTTTCTAGTGATACTGCCAGCACAATGAAACAATGATCTCTGTGGTCACTAATGAGCATAATGATATCATTTATACTGATCACACAATTAAAACTTACTTGCAGAATAGCATTTGGTACAGGAGGAGGAACATCCATTGTTACAGTTCTGTCTCTGACTACACTGACTTCACTGAGTGGAATATTTATATGATCTAAATATAAATGTATAGATATAAAATGTATAGATATAACATCGAAAAGAGTCTGCACCTTTTTGATGTCTGGGTGCATGGTCAATTGATATACACTGGGATATATTTTATTTAACTTCATCCATCTCAGTCCTTGATAAAGGTCCCAAGCAGGAGAAAAACATTAAAAACTTGTGCCACTGGGATATATATATATTTTTATATGTGTATAAAATGTATCCCAGTGGCACACACCACTGGAATGCTGGTCCTCCTTTCAATTATATCAGTATGCTAATTATATAATGCAAAAAAACCTACAATTGTTCATTCATACACAAAACAGCATAGACATTGGTGTAAAAATGAAGTCTTAGCCCTGGTTCATGTGCACAGGTTATGCAGAGGGGTGAATGGAGCAGCATTAGTTCTCATGCCTCAGGCAGTAGCAGCAGGAACATTCCTTAATGTGAAATATTTTTTCACAGTTGGTGCAGTTTCCTCAGATCTGAATATGCAAATTAAGGTTCCGATACAGTTCAGGTTTGCTGAATTGTGGAGGATTTGGTGCGTTACTTTCTTTTGCTGCGTCCTTTTTTTAAAAAAAGTTCTGTATGTAAGAGATCTTTTGTGTCGGTTAATAAAAGTAAGTATACTGCAATTTACACTAAGGTTCTTGACATTATGGGGAAAGGGAACAAAAAGCTGTTCTTAGAAAACAAAACTTAATTAACATAATTGTAAATCTGTGTAATAAATTTTGACGTGTGTAGTGGGGTCATAAATTCTATCACTTTAAAAAGGCCTAAGATTTTAAACATCTCACTCCAGTGTATATACATTGTGCTTTATACAAGTGTTGCCATGAACTGATTTTAATGTATTGGCAAGAACTGCTCTCTGCATTCTCTGCATTCAAATATTCCATAAACACCTATGATGCCCTGCAAGTATTGCATTGTAGGATGTGTACAAAGCTCTGGTAACAGATGGGTTAACATAATACTGTAGCTCTGTTATAATCTTTAAAAAAAAACTTAAACACCTCGAACTGAAGTAAAAATCAATAGCTTCATTAAATCCTTCTGCAGGCAAATTACATTTGCCTCTTTAGACAAGAAAGAAAATATTTGGAGATGAACTATTAAGATTGTAACAACGTTACCTTACAAAGATGAACAGCCCCTGTATTGACCAGCTGAAGACAATAATTTCTACAAATTGCACTCTAGATTAACAACATCTGATGACCTCAGCGAAACGCGTCAGATGTAACATTATTACTTCCGGTCTCAGCAGTGAGTGGATGTACAGGTGGAACATACAGGAGAGGGAAACGCCGGCAGAACCCATCTCTTTGTATTGCAAAGGTTCACCTCCATGATCTGCACTCTAGGGGGCAGATTTACTAAAGGGCGAAGTGACGAACGCTAGCGAAAATTTGCCACGTCATTTCAGTACTTTGTCGATTTACTAGCGGTCGATGGCGTAACTTCACTAGCGAAGGAGATCGACTCTAGCGGGACTTTGCTCCCTAATGCCTGCCGAATTTTTGCTCTTGTGAATGGATGTAACTACGCAAATTCACCAAGATGTGGATTTTAGTGAACTTTATCTCTTGCACCAGACTTGCCTTTGCCACCTCAGACCAGGCAAAGTGCAATAGAGTAGAAATAGTTGAACATTTTTCTAAGTCCCAAAAAATGCTGGCGACTTTTCATTTTTCAGGGTGATAGGCTGCAAAAGATCGTACATTTTTTCTGGGGTACCCGGCTTCCCCCGTACATTTCCTAACATATGGCACATAAACAATAGGGATGTAGCGAACGTCGGAAAAAAAGTTCGCGAACATATTCGCGAACTTGCGCAAAAATGCGAGCGGTTCGCGAACGGTTCGCGAACCCCATAGACTTCAATGGGAAGGCGAACTTTAACATCTAAAAAAGACATTTCTGGCCAGAAAAATGATTTTAAAGTTGTTTAAAGGGTGCAACGACCTGGACAGTGGCATGCCAGAGGGGGATCAAGGGCAAAAATGTATCTGAAAAATCTGCCTGTGTGTGCTTGGAAGAGATAGTGTAGGGGGAGAGCTGTTAGTGATTTCAGGGACAGATGATAGGAAGTTTGCTGGCTAGTAATCTGCTTGATACTGCTCTGTATTGGAACAAAAAAATAAATAAAAGCAGTCCTTACAAGGACTACTGTTATTGCAGCAGTCAGCAGATGAGATCAGAAGCAGGACAGCTGCCCACTGCAGCTACATACAGAGCACTGCAGTAGAAGGTAGATTACTAGCCAGCAAAGCTACCTAAGCTTAAATGTCCCTCAAACCCCTGCAGACTTCTGTCCCTCCAATAACAGAGCAGTATCAAAACGATTACTAGCCAGCAAACTTTCAACTGTCCCTGAAATCACTAACAGGCAGCAGCTCTCTCCCTACACTATCTCTTCAGCACACACAGGCAGAGTGAAAAAACGCTGCAGGGCTTCGGTTTTTATAGGGAAGGGGAGTGGTCCAGGGGAGAGCTTCCTGATTGGCTGCCATGTACCTGCTGGTCTGGGGTGAGAGGGCAAAAAAAAGCGCCAACAATGGCGAACCCAAAATGGCGAACGTCGCGCGACGTTCGCGAACTTCCGGCGAGCGCGAACACCCGATGTTCGCGCGAACAAGTTCGCCGGCGAACAGTTCGCGCCATCTCTAATAAACAATACACTGAGCTCATGTGTAGGGCATTATAACAACTCTATTTTATTTTATTAAAGGAGAAGGAAAGCTCCAAGACAGTTTGTTGCTAACAGATTAGCCACAATAGTGCAAGCTATAACACTATATTTATTCCTCAGAATTCTTTACCATACTCAAGTAAACAGCTCTAGACACTGTCTCTGTTTGTTTAGGATAGAAGCTGCCATATACTGTAAGCTTGGTGTGACATCACTTCCTGCCTGAGTCTCTCCCTGCTCACTTACAGCTCTGAGCTCATATTACAGCAGGGATGGGAGGAGGGAGGGGGAGAGGAGCAAACTGAGCATGCACAAGCCCTGCCCTGGAGGTTTATGCTGAAAACAGGAAGTCTGATACAGAAGCCCATGTGTACACAATCAAAGGAAAGAAATGTGGTGTTTCTTTTGACAGAGGACTCAGAGCAGCATTACTTTGAGGGTTTACTGGTGTATTTATATAGACCTTTCTGATAGAAATGTGGTGTTTCTTTTGACAGAGGACTCAGAGCAGCATTACTTTGAGGGTTTACTGGTGTATTTATATAGACCTTTCTGATAAAGCTTACTTAATTTTAGCCTTTCCTTCTCCTTTAAGGTTCCCCGGGCTTGTGTAGTGTAATGTATTTGCTGCAACATATACGTCCATTCAACTTCAACTTCCCACGGTATGTAAATGAGGCAATGCTAGCGCAACTTCGCTTCGCTTGCCGCAGTAAAGCTAACGCAACTTCGCCAGCATTCCGTACCCTGGACGCAACTTTGGATTTTAGTGAATTAGCGTTGTCCTGGTGAATATACACCTGGTGAAGTGTTGCGATGTGAGCAAAGCCGTCTCTGGTGAATTTTCAGAGGTTAGTAAATTTGCACCTAAAACTGTCTTGTTTGATTTGAAGAAGTTTGACTTATGTAAATGTAATACGTTTTAAAACCTTTTAAAAAATAAAGGCAAATTACACTATGGGCGCTGTCCCTGTTTTTTAATGTCTTTACAGAAAAAGGAATACCCTGGAGTTGATATTGATATGCTGTTTTGAAATCAGGAATCTTGTAAGTTGCCAATCCCCCCACAGACTGAAGAAACCATTGCACCTTATTTTAATTTATTTTACAATTTGAAGCAAACACTAAACGCACTTTGTTTGACCTAATAATAATTTTATTTTGGAGATAGCACCTTGTAGAAATCACGACAGCACTTTAAAACACACACAAAAAATCTGTGCATAGACTTTCTATGGTTCAAAGCACACACAGATTAGTGTTGTAACACTTTGGTGATTGCACTCAATATTAACAACATTGCACTAGATTCTGTTATTTGTTTTTTTCCATAGCCTGTGGCACTAATCTTGAATTGTATCTTAACTTTATTTAATACTGAGTAACATCACACTGTGGAATTGGAAATCTTCTAGCAGAACCATGACCCATAATATACAGTACATGTACATCTGTGAATAGATGATATGTGACTTTTATTAGTAGACTTTGCACTCTGTAATAGGCGCCTGAATCTGCCCAGAGCTGCATTTTCAGCTGTTCAATGCTTTATGAAGCATTGCAAAGGATCACAATTGTTTATTTCCAGTGCTCCTATGGTTTGCTTTGTTCTCATGAAATTTTTGCTTTACAAAATAATTTTTTTGGCTAGTGTAATAATTTCACTAAATGGATTAGCGTTCTTGCAAATATCTATCAATATCTTTATCACATTTCTGTAATTTTATAATTCAAAGTAAAACATGTAAATGCATAGGGCATGTTCTCTGTTTACAAATGCAATCAGCAAATCAGGTAATGCTGAATCACCCAAAACAGGTCAAATCAATTTTATCTTCATTTGGCTGTTAATTAATGTGTACAGTAATAGCATGACACTTTTGCCAGATATGATGGATCATTCATTAATCATTAAATGACATAATACTGAATAAGAGTCTATATCACCAATACACAGCATGGATTTAGACAGAGACAAGGGCTTACTGTATATACTCGAGTATAAGCCGACCCGAGTATAAGCCGAGGTACCTAATGTTACCTTGGAAAACTGGGAAAACTTATTGACTCTAGTATAAGCCTAGACACAACTACAGCCCTGTCTCCCAGCAGCTGTTATTATTTCATATAACCAACAGAGGGCGCTGTGTGATATTGCAGTCACTGTTACTCTTTCATTTAACCAACAGAGGGTGCTCTGTGATATTGCAGTCACTGTTATTCTTTCATATAACCAACAGAGGGCGCTGTGTGATATTGCAGTCACTGTTATTCTTTCATATAACCAACAGATGGCGCTGTGTGATATTGCAGTCACTGTTATTCTTTCATATAACCAACAGAGGGTGCTGTGTGATATTGCTGTCTCTCCCCAAGTGAACTGTTGGTATAGGAATGATTAAAAGTGACTGCAATCTCAGCTACTGCCCGCTAACCCGAGTATAAGCCGAGGTAGACTTTTTCAGCACATTTTGGATGCTGAAAAACTCGGCTTATACTTGAGTATATACGGTATTTATGAATGCAAGTGCAGTGGGAAAAATGCAAGTCTGGATGCAATTCACTTTGTTTTTTAAATCCATAATGCGGTGGTCTTCTCAGGAGCCCTGCATCATTCTGTTCAAGCACAGTTTTGGACCTGCCAGTTTTAGGCTTATATTTGGGCATGATTTTTTTAGGTGCATAAATTACTGCCACCTTCAGAGCAATGGTACTTCAGGGTTTCACTGTTTCAATAGGTGAACTTTGGTGTTTTTTGGCCTGTGAAAAGTGAGGAGGAAATTCTTTCCCTTACCTTGCCTGCATTTCGGCAATGAAACGTATGTGACTGCACCTGGGCCTACACTATGGTTCCAGGTACAGACATACATGGTGGATTTCAGCGGCAAAATGCATGTGCCTACACCCAGGTCAACATTATGGTTCCGGGTGGAGGCAAGGTAAGTGAAAGATTGTTGCAGAGGGGTTTCAGAATTGCCCAGAACTTTTTTTAATATCTTCAATGTTTGCTCAATTTGGTCACTGTTTTAGAACTTTGCACTTGTAAATCACGCTTAAATAATAATTATTTGTTAACATAATAATTTGACAATTTTGATACAAATGAGGACAAGAATGATACACACTTTAGGGGTCTATTTATTAAAGGTATAGCTTTGCTTTCTCTAAAAGTTTTAATTTTTTTCACTAAAAGGGGAAAAAAATCTGAAATTTATCGAGATTTATTATGGACCAAAGCAGCAAAAAATCACAATCTGAAAATACTGTGGAATTCATGTAAATGGCAGAGGTCCCTTTAATCATTTGAAGATTTTTTTTTTGCCTTCACGATTTTCTGGTGTTTGTCGATGTTTTTTGATCAAAAACTCAATATATTTGAGGTATTCAAGGGTTTTACACCTATAAACTTAAAACATTTGCGGTATTTAAGCCTCTAAACTCGAGATGTTCATAAAAACATTTTTCCACTTTTTTTAATCAGATTTTTTCAAGTTTAATTACTAGTAAATTAGCCAAAATGTTTAGGAGAAAATATAGAAATTGATGTTGTAGGTTTTAGATCAGATTTTTGGATTGTAGAGCGCATAGTGTTTTCTTACCTGGGATATTCTTAGAGTTTAACATGGAAATATAAAGTGCTTTACTCATATTAAATCCCAGTTAAAATGTGTTCCATAGTTCCGTAGTTAAAGGGATTCTGTCATGATTTTTATGATGTTGTTTTTATTTCTAAATTATACTGTTTACATTGCAAATAATTTACTCTACAACATAAAATTTCATTCCTGAACCAGCAAGTGTATTTTTTTTAGTTGTAATATTGCTGTGTTGGCAGCCATTTTAGGTCATTTTGCCTGTCATGTGCTTTCAGAAAGAGTCAGCACTTTAGAATGGCAGGCTGTTGTTTCTCCTACTCAATGTAACTTAAGTGTCACAGTGGAACCTGGGTTTTACTATTGAGTGCTGTTCTTAGATCTACCAGGCAGCTGTTATCTTGTGTTAGGGAGCTGCTATTTGGTTACCTTCCCATCGCTCTGTTGTTAGGCTGCTGGGCGGGGGAAGAGAGGGGGTGAAATCACTCCAAATCAAAGTACAGCACTGAAAGTTTATCAGAGCACAAGTCACATGACTTTAGGCAGCTTGGAAACTATCTTTGCTCTTTTGAGAAATGGATTGCAGTGCAGAAATCTGCCGGAGCAGCACTATTATTTTGAAAAAAAAAATGTTTTTCCATTAAATTATCCCTTTAAATTGGGTTGAAAACAGACCAAAGTCCATCAAGTTGAAGCCCTCCAGTGCACATACAGTATATAATCATACATACAATTTTAACTCATATATATATATATATATATCACTCGCCATGAAGAAACACCTACAATTTGTCTAAATATATATTTTGTCATTTGTTGCACAACAGGGTCATTGTGTGCCGTGTGTGTTGAGACTCTGACATCCAGGCATTTTCTCTGTATAATAAGTTGTATTATCTATTCAGTCTGAGATATAGGAAGAACAGAGAGTAAATGTGTGGACACAGAGATATTTTTTTAAGACGTTTGTTTTGGCTGCTAGATTTGTTTTAATGGTTGTATTACTGCCAGTTATATCCACTTGACAATCTAATCTAAATGTAGAATCAAAATAGTACATCCACCCACGTTTTAGGTGAATCCTAATCCAGCCCTTTTTTATGATATTCCTTCGAGACTTACAATGTTCAATTCTCGCATCCTCTGTTTATCTCTATTAAATCAGCTTTAATTTATTTAGTAAATGATCTCCAATTTTAGGGTCAGTAAATACTTTCCAATAAAAATTCTCCACTTCCTGTGTGTATCTATAATCAAGCAGCATTATTATTTGCTTGAATTTTTCTTTTCTTTTCCCTGTACACTAATTGTTGAGTAACATTTACTCATTTGGTATTTGGGAATCTCCAATGGTACCAATACTAACAAATACCCACTACAGTGACATGTGCTACTAGTACGGCTGAACTACATGAGAAACAAAATCACTTTTATAAAAAAAGTATCTCAAAACATGTAATCAAAGTTTCAAATCAGTTTCCTAAGCTCCACAAAATATATACCAGGCCATTGAGTGCCTTTAGCAAACCTCACTGGTGCCAACCAGCTGTGCCACATGTGCACTTCTTTTCAACATTGGCATTTTCTTCCTGCATTCCAGCTTTATAGGCAGCGCATCTATCTTTCTGTTCACAAAAACTAGTTTCAAAATGCATTAATAGAAATTATACAAACCACTTGTATTGTTGTATACAGTTACTTCCTGATACAACTGCCTTCCCAGTTTGGACACATATGAGAGTTTCTAATATTGATTCATGACACAAAGGATAGTATGTTTTCTTTTTTCAATATTTTGATTAATACCACCCAGTATAAAGTGTTTTATGGTACATATACATAGTAATAATAATAATTCCATATTTAGAGTACAGGTATGGGACCTGTTATCCAGAAACCCTATATTCAGAAAGGTCTGAATTATGGGAAGGTCATCTCCCATAGACTCAGCTTATACAAATAACCCAAATTTTCAAAAAACATACAAACATAGATAAAATTAATCCTTCTTGGAGGCAAAAACAGCTTATTTGATGTATTTAATTTTTAAATGATTTTCTAGTAGACCTAAGGTATGACGAGCCAGATTACAGAAAGATTCGTTATCAGGAAAACCCCAGGTCCCGAGCATTCTGGATAAGAGGTCCCATACCTGTGTAATAGTACTAAACAGCAAGGTGTCATTTATTATGTGCAGGGCAGGGTATAAAGTGTTTCCCCCATGTTTATTGCACTCTGTTCTCTGCACTGAACAGAGAAGATTTGCTATAGGTCTCTGGTCACCATACACAAAATGCAGAGACTCGTATCCCTCAAACTTATACAGCACATTACACGTCATGCAGACATGTGATTTGGGAACACCAACAGAGCCTTGTACTTACCACCTGCCATATAGTAGTTAGCAAGGACAGTCAATATCCTATGCCAGGGGCTATAACACACTCAGGCATTGTAACAAAACAAAAGTATTAGTGATAGAGATAGGGAACTAATCTACACTCGACTGCATTCTTATATACTAGTGATTTCCTTTGACAGAGTGACATGATCTTAATTAAGGGTAAACAAGATAGCTGTTGGTTAAATTTATTTAGTCACAGACTAAAGCTGCATGAATTGAAAATCATCTTTGAAATGTATATCTATCCATCTATAAGTAAAATTACCATATAAAGGCACAGAGCTAGAATATATTATACAGATTGTTTTGTATCTTGTGTTGTGATTTTGTTTCAGTGCAATTATTATTTGCACCTTTAGTCTGTCAATAGGTGCAGATAAGATCATGTCTTTCATTCAACATTGAATATTTTTATTGCTATATATTGATTGTGAACTTGGATGTCGCTTTTGAATTTGTTAACATGGCTATTATTCCATCTTGATATCAAAAATAACGGGGATAAAATTAAGGGTTTGGTAACATATAGGGTCCTTTACAGAGACCCGAGCAGAGTCTATGTAATGGTTCAGGGTTCCTAGTAGTGCATGTGCCTTTCTGTTTTGTGCATGTCTGTAGGAGGGACTGTCTCAGTGTTTGCTTTGACCTCAACTACTCATGAGCTCTAGGAAAGCTCTGCTGTGGGTGAAAAGATGGTGAGGCTCAACCAATGTGTCAAAATCAATTTATTTCAAACTTTACTACATTTTCCGCTGCCCTGAATTAGAAGTATTTTAGAAATTAAGTCTCTAATGTGACATAATTTAATGGTTTAAGGAATTATTCTACGTTTGGGTTTTGGTTAATGACACATTTTTATATGATCCAGACCTCAGTTTGTAAAAGAAGGTGTAGTATTTGAAGAATGCATCTATTGCGAGACATATGTTTGCAAGGTCAGCAATGGGGTTTTGAAAATATAAAATGTATTCTGTACTGGTCTTATACAAGTGATCTGCCAAAACCACTTGAACAAATCTTCCCTTTAGGAACAGTAAATGCCACCCATTCATATAAAAGCAGCTTGTGACTAATTGTAAAATTTGCAAACCTATAATCCCCTAATAGCTGGGACTGTTGCAACCCTTTGTGCTCCCAGAAGGAATGAACTGCTTGCTACTGCCAGTGTAGCATATAAAATGTGTGTCCCTTCAAAAAACCCTTCCTTGTGCAACTAGAAGGAACATCAGAGAACACAAGGCACTCAAAAGCCTTGTATGTAATACCTGCTTAAGACAAAAAGGGGTTGGGATGTTCACCTTAAAATTAGTACAATGTAGAGAGTGATATTCTAAGACAAGTTGCTATTGGTTTACATTTTATATTATTTGACATTTCTGAATTATTTAGTTTTTTGTTCAGAAGTATTCCTCTTTGCAATTTCAGCACTACTGTATCAGGTTGCTAGGGTCCAAATTATTCTACCAACATAGCACAGTTTTGATTGAGTGACTGATAGATGAATAGGATGCATATCTTCCAAGTGTCCTAATTTGCGCTGGACAGTCCTGATTTTGATGGCCCATCCTGCAGTCCAAGATATTTATTAAAATGTCCTTAGTTTCTCTTTGATCTCCTGCACTG
This sequence comes from Xenopus petersii, assembly GCA_038501925.1. Lineage (NCBI taxonomy): Eukaryota > Metazoa > Chordata > Amphibia > Anura > Pipidae > Xenopus > Xenopus petersii. Next base: position 65,307,616 of record CM076681.1, on the reverse strand, counting down.
ATGCCAGAAAAAATATACAAAGTTTCTGAAACTTAATTAAATAAGAGGCTTTTGGCAAAGAGGCCAGAGGACTCAGAACCTGCTATAGAGTTTACCTGTCTTCTATACATTGACTTTACACCTTCACATGAACCTCTAATATTACAGGGGACTTATTTACATAAGCCGCATCTGAATTTAAGTAGATACACAGTTTTTATAACTGGGAGTTGTAGATGAAAGTCTTTTATTTATGTGGGTGTTGCTGGCCTGTTGATATCTTGTATGTTTTAGATCCATATTCAGATTCATACACCAGTAATCAAATAAAACACAACTGAATAACAGCTGCAACTGGTTAACCAGGAGTATGTGTCCTACAGCAGTCACTTTGAAAGGACATATTAAAACTGCACATAAAGCCCAAAATGTCTTGCTATATATATATTGCTGTTCGGAGGAGCAGATTTATTAAGGGGCAGATTTATCAAGGGTTGAATTTGAATTTGAAAAACTTCAAAAATTCTATTTCAAAAAGATCAACTGAAATGAAGTTGAAGTTTCTCCCAAAAAAAATAGATTTTTCAAAGTTCATTCCAACTGGATTCTAGGAGGTCCTCCATAGGCTAAAACAGCAATTCGGCAGGTTTTAGTTGGCGAATGATCAAATTCAAATTTTAAGTGACAGTACATAATACATTTCGATATTCGAGTTTTCAAATTTTTTTGAAAACAAATCAAATTTGGACTATTCCCTAGTCTAAGTACACAAAAAATAGCTTGAAATTTGACTTTTTTGGATTCAAAAATTCACCTCGACCTTTGATAAATCTGCCCCTAAGGGTTGAATTGAAAATCCTAATTTGGTCAAATGGTCAAAACTGTCAAATTCAAACTAGGGAATTATCCAAACTCGATTTGAGTTTTTTTTTTAAATAATTGAGTCTACATTTCCTTCTCTTTTGGCCATCTACAGCAGAGTTAATTGTAATTATTAGGTTGTAGTCTTTGTTTTTTGTGTGTAAGGAATTTTTACACCCAATCTTTACGCTGTATTCCTATTTTTGTTGTAATGAAAACATGTAAAGGGATGAACGATTAATAATTATGGAAATATTCTCCCTTCATATATATTAAAAAGATGTGATACATTGCAATAATAAACATAAACATTAAAATGTAGATTTATGAAGATAGGCTCAATTAATATTTGTAACAATAGTCAGGGCAAAATGTCATACTTTTAAAGACATGGAACATTCATGCTTAAAATGAATAACATAGCATGCAATTCAACAAACATTTTAAACTTGAAGATTCAACCAACTTGTTCATTATGGGTTATATCTTACCCTACAAATACTATTTACACAAAAAAAATCTTCTATCTACAATACATGAGGTTTTGCACATCTAGGGGCACATTTACTTAGCTTGAGTGAAGGAATAGAAGAAAAATTACTTTGAATTTTGAACGTTGTTAAGGCTACTTCGACCAACGAATTGGCTACTTCGACCTTCGACTACGACTTCGAATTGAACGATTCAAACTAAAAATCGTTTGACTATTCGACCATTCTATAGATGAAGTACTGTCTCTTTAAAAAAAATTCAACCCCTACTTCACCAAGTAAAACCTACTGAGGTGCAATGTTAGCCTATGGGGAAGGTCCCCATAGACTTCCTAACAATTTTCTGATCAAAGGAAAATCATTTGATCGATGGATTGGAAGGATTTAATTGTTCGATCGAACGAATTTTCCTTTGATCGGTCGATGGAACGAATTGCGGTAAATCCTTTGACTTCGATATTCGAAGTCCAAGGATTTAACTTCGACAGTCGAATATCGAGGGTTAATTAACCCTCGATATTCGACCCGAAGTAAATGTGCTCCCTAGAATTAAATCATGTTTACGTACAGTTTTATTTGAATTATGCATCTAAGGCTGCAATGTTTTCCAGCTTATCCGTACATTTAGTGATGGGCGAATTTGCGCGAAACGGCGAAAAATTCGCGAAACTGCGCCAGGGTCTCATTTTTGATGCCGGCATCCGTTTTTTTCCCGGCGAAAATTTTTTTTTGACGCCAGCAAATTTTTTCGGGTGGATTTTCGCTGGCGTTTCGCAAATTTATTCGCGCAAAATAAATTCGCCCATTGCTACGTACATTAGGATAAAAGAAGAAAGTAATTTGGTACCTATACATTACAGATATCAAGTCCAGTAAAAACAGCTGATAGCTCACTGAACAATAACACAGTATTCATTCTCCAAAATCATTGATAGACCATTTTTGAAATGACTGCAAAAGAAAGTCAATTTAGTTAATATTTACCGAAGTGTTTTTAAACAATATGTAATGTAAGAGATGTATGTTATTTCCTTCGTATGATATTCAGTGCGTGTATGGTGGGAGACGAGCCAACCAAGATCGGCAGGAGACTTGGGTATCGGCCGGTTTGTAGATCGGTCTGGCAGGGACATTTTCATTGAGCGCCTTTGAAGGCATCCTGAACATAGGCCATTGTTAGTGCTGAATTGACAAATACAGTTAGAATTCTATTGTTTCTACCTTTATATCTGATGATTCAGCTCTATACATGTGTTTTTTGGAAAGATCTTTTCCCAGGCTATCTCCCATTGATTTGCTTGGCCTCTGCTCTTTCCCATGTGTTTCTACACTAACAAGAAAGCAGATATACTTATTCAGTATTCAAGGAATACACTAATTTACCCGTTAGACACATGCTTCGATTGCTGCAACTTCATCATGTACTTATGTAGCCATATATATTAGTATTTCTTGATATAGCACTGGAATCCAATGTCTGATCAATCACATTGCTATATATTGTATTACTGTAAACCTGTTTGCCTTTTATCTGTGTCCTAACTGTCTTTGCATTCATTTAAAACTTTTCCCAGCAAAGCTTATTATTCTGTAATTTCACTGATCCAGTGCTAAGCAGGGTCAAATCAGTATCATTAATATTCTGATGATTTCCTTAATGGTTCCTTGCATCACATAAGGGCATATTTGACCTTGTATGAAACTGCTTTTCAGCATTATTTTCTTTTTAATATTGAATTTTGGTTGTCAGGTTAAATAACTGCAGGGGTTTACAATATACATATTCTATTACAACCTGTATCATACTGTCAACACTCAAGTGTATTATACATTTATTATAAATTCCTGATAACTTTCAACATTTTTCAGTGTGAACTCACTGGGAATTTGGCAAAGTTGTAGAAAAATTTTACACTTTTCTTTACAATATTAATTGTCAGGAAAGTATTTCAATTATATTAATATGATTTTATTTTTTTTTTAAAAAAAATGCTAAATCTCTATACTGTAGGTCAAGCTAATTAATGGAAATACATTTATATAAGGTTGTGTTTCAACAACCCCCCATCTTGAGTAAAGTAACAGTTTAAGCTATCTTTCACCTTATTGATAGGAGTGATTGAAATATACCTGCGCCTTTTTCATCTTTGTCTGATTGGAGCAAAGATGAATTAATCTCTCCAAATTAGAATCCTTAACAGATATATTGTATGGAGGTTGCAGTGGGGAATCTAACCTTTGACCTTTTGAAGGACAAAAGGCTTCTTTTAAATGATGTAAATGCATACAGAAGGAGAATAATAGCCTACAATAAAGATATTATTGATGAGCTGCATGGCTGTAACTGCTCAGTAGAAAAGATTGTTACTTTTAAAGAATTTAAATCTCATTATAATTTTGAATCTTGGTAGAACCTATTGACAAGAATAAGAATAATTTTGGTACAGGTATAGGATGCCTTATCCGGAAAACCGATATCCAGAAAGCTCCGAATTACGGAATGGCTGTCTCCCATAGACTCCATTTTATCCAAATAATCCAAATTTTTTAAAATAATTACCTTTTTCTCTGTAATAATAAAACAGTAGCTTGTACTTGATGTCAACTAAGATATAATTAATCCTTATTGAAAGCAAACCCAGCCTGTTGGGTTTATTTAATGTTTAAATGAATTTCTAGTAGACATAAGGCATGAAGACCCAAATTATGGAAAGATCCGTTATCCGGAAAACCTCAGGTCCCAAGCATTCTGGATAACAGGTCCCATACTTGTAATTGGTAAATTCTTTCACAGTAAGGGTAGCTCAGTTCTAGAAACAAGTTACTAATCTGACTTTACAAGGATGTATCCAGAATGAAAGATTTCCATTTAGGATGTAATAGTCAACAAGGAGCAGAAAAGGATTGCTCAGTATAAACCATATTCTAATTAAAACGTATTAAGAATGAGAACCATTTTCCTGTCTATGCTCTTAAACACAGATTTTATACCTTGCAAGTTTAGAATTTGTGTCTGATGCTGTCCTAGGGCACAGGGCACGCGTAACATAGCAATTGGAAGTTAGTGGAGCGCTATACACATTGAAATTCTAATTAAGAAGACTGAAGCACTCCTAAAAATCAGAAAACTAATAATTTTAAATCACACAATACATATCAGATCCAGAATCCCATTCAGATTAAAAGAGAAGTACTTATAGAAGACAATGAAGTGCCGCAATAATTTCAAATAACTAAGTGTAGCGCCAAGTAATTCTAAAGTGCTGAAGTGCTTCATTATTTTTAAAAAGGGTTTCAGTATGAAAGTCAAACAGATTTCCATTGCAGTGAATATTAGCAAACAAAATGTACATACAGTACACCCATGCATCAATGACTTCCAGGAGGTTGCAGGAATTAAAACATTAGACTGAGGAAATTAAAAGCTTAATCTTTTAAAGGGTCTTGGGTCAGTTAACTGATGTTTTGCAAACAACCCTGAAATGTATTTCTCAATTTGTCACCGAAGCCTCAGATTTTTAAACCCAATATTTGAATTTGCTACAAGTTCTGTGTACTTGGATGTAAAGTAAAAAGCCATTAAGGGAGATGCTCAGTAAAATAGAACATGTTTTATTTGTGCTTGAAACTGCATGTCATATTGAGTCAGGCATTTTTATTTTTTAAAGTTGTTCACTTTGCATGAAGAAAAACATGTTTCTTCATTCAGCAAACTTTTTCAAATTATATTGTATTTTTTTGCCATGGGCAGAGCATCAGATTATCAGTAACAGATTATCAAAGCCCTAATGGGCCTCGGCCTAGGACAAATGCCATCTGACCTTTCATATTTTTACCATAGGTCAGTAAAGCAACTATATTAGTTGCATATAAGCCTCATCTCATACAAATTTTCAGGCAAGGCTTTTGATAGGTGTAAGTAGAACAATTGTTCAAACTCTATCAGTGAAAATTTTTTTTGGGGGGTGACCCTCCGCACAGCTTTAGCCTAGTGGGTTATGAATAATAATTTGGATAAATAATGAGTGGAAAAGCTGGCTAATTGAAAATGGAACTTGGTGCCTGCTCTGCTATAATTACAAAATTGATTAAACTGAGCCGCAATAGAGATATCCCGCAGGACCTAAGATGTAGTATTGGGACAGTCCTGGGAGTAATTTGTGCTAATGCTAAATTACTTTCTATATTAATATATATGCACATTTATGTTGATGAGTTTTTATCAGTGGGAATCAAGTGTATGCATTGCAAAATTCTTTTCCTATAATCCTTCTCTTCATTTAGCCTGATTCCAAAAGGCTCCCTCAATTGTTTCCTACTAGATATTGACTTAAATCAGCATATCTGTAAAAACAGTTACATTTTTGTTAATAATTGTCTGGTAACATTTTTGGGAGGATTTGGATTACTGACTCTCTACAACATCTCTGTTGCTTTATAAATGTATTTAAAGGTTACTATATCTATATATGTCACAGTTTTGGCTAACTCCAACCAATTCTAAATGGAGTGAATGCTGTCAGTAAGCAAGTTCAACAAGCATATAAAGTATATGAGCCCCTTCAGTTATTCAAATATCTCTGCCACAGCAATTTCAGTCACCTTTTATAATAATATACTTTTAATATGCAATGAAATAACCAAACTTGGGGAATCATTTTCATCAACTCAATATTTTACAAAATTGTAATGTTTGCTTATTTATTAAAAAAAAACTACAAATATAAAAAAATTAATCAAATAAACTTGATTCCCATCGATCAAATAAAACTGTGAACAAATAAAACTGCCTAAAAGACTTGAATGCATTGCATTTGCATTCTACTCATAATTTTCAATAGGTCTACAAGCTCTAACAAAAAATTATAAAAATTAAAAAAACTCAAAAATCTAAAAATATTGCCTAGCTTAACCCACATTGACGTATATGTGAACTAGCAAGCTTTTAGACTCCAAAGTTTACATTCAAGCTTTTAAATTTTTTGGGCTTTATAAATAGCTAGCAGTCTAGTGAAACCATGATTGGAATTCATGAGTTTAAGGGAGTTATTATTTAAAATCTGAATTTATCTCATTATTTTCTGAAATATAATCTGACCAAATCCACATGGGTTATTTCCCCTTATTTATCAATACATTTTCCCGAAACGTTCCTGTGCGGGGAAAAAACTACAAAAAATAATGAAAAATTCAGATTATATGAATTTTTCGGATTTTATGCCCCAAAAACTCCCAATTTTTTTTTTTGCCTGAAAACCACAAAATCTTCAGATTGAATGAAACCCAGAGCAGATCAGGATATATTTGGGACTTCTCCCGTTGATTTATATAAAACCTTGGCTAGTCTGAGATGCTGGTAATTAAATTATCTGTGTAAAAATGTTGATATCCATTCAATAGCTGCTCAGATTATATGTATACACAGGTAATTCAAAACGTATAAACTAGTTTATTGTATACAGTTGATGCAATATAAAAAATGATAAAATAACTGATGTAGACTTACTGAGGTTTCTTCCCTGGGCTTCTCTAACCCTATTTTTACTTGTATCTGAAATACTGAACTGAAAGGGGCAAATTTACTTATAGTCAAATATTGAGGGTTAATTAACCCTCGATATTCGACTGCCGAATGGAAATCCTTCGACTTCGAATATCGAAGTTGAAGGATTTACTGCAATTCGTTCGTTCGAACGATTAAATCCTTCGAATCGTTCGATCCCCCATAGGCTAACATTGACTTTGGTAGGTTTTAGGTGGCGAACTAGGAGGTCAAAGTTTTTTTAAAGAGACAGTACTTCAACTATCGAATGGTCGAATAGTCGAACGATTTTTAGTTTGAATCGTTTGATTCAAAGACGAAGTCGTAGTCGAAGATTGAAGTTGCCAATTCGATGGTCGAAGTAGCCAAAAAAACCATTGGAAATTCGAAGTTTTTTTTATTCTATTCCTTCACTCAAACTAAGTAAATGGGCCCCTAAATGTACAGACAGGGGGTTATTTACAAACTCAGAATGCAAAAATCACAAAAAAAATGTGATTTTTTTTTTTATAAAATCAGACTTTAAAAAAAATAACACATTTTTCAGAATTTATTAAACCCTGAGGACAGAAAAGTCTGAATCTGAAAAGCCGGCATCTCAGACCTGTCGAGGTTACATATAAGTTAATTAGGGGGGGAGTTTTCAGATGAAAATTCAGAAAAAAAAATCATGAAATTTGTGAAAATCGGAGTAAAAAATCCCCAAAAAATTATGAAAATCTGATTTTTTCCCGAAAAGCTAATTTACTGGAAAATGTAATAATAAATAAGCATAAAAAACCCGATCGGATTTGATCGGAGTTTGTAGCAGAAAATATTGAGATAAATTCGAACTTTATATGATAAATAACCCCCATAGGGTCACTGACACTCTGGGCCTTTGAAAGCTGTTGAATCAAGCCTAAAACTGCTATTTTCTTAGACAATTTGAAAAAGAAAATGCATGTAAATTGCAAAGGTGCTCAGAGGTCCACTTTAAGTAGCTTACATCAATTACATTTTTGGGTTTTAGATTCCCTTTAATTGCATGTCTTTTAAAAATCTGCATTAAAGCGCAATGTTCATTATTTATATAGTTCTGTGGAAATAATATGTACAGTTAAAACACAGGCAAATTGTTACATAGATTAGAACAATAAGTAAAAGTGCACAACAAGTGCATCTATAGCCATTATTTCAAAAGGATTTACCTACATTCTAAAGGAGAAAATACAAATACTGTTAACAGAAGATACAGAGATCATTTGAATTTATGTGTATAGGATTGAGCATAATGTATAAATGGGTTGATAAATTTATAAGTAGCAGATTACATAGCTGAGACTTCAAGCAATATGAAGCTTAATGACACAGCACACACAGTTTGTGAGTGGGCAGTCTATACACTCTATAAAACACAGTTTGTGTGTGAGTACTATATGCACTCTATAAAACACAGTTTGTGTGTGGGTATTCTATACTTCATCAACTGCAAACTTCTAAACCTAACAGCATTATTACTGACCATAAAGCCCCTTCAACAAATAAATATATTATGAGATTCAAAGTATGATGATAAAATGCAAGTTATACAAATACTGTAGTAAACACATGGAGAAAAAGCAGTTACATCGCAGATACAAATGTTAAATATTCACTCATATTCACTTTGAGACATCTTTAATGAGTAAGGATATGGAGTATAAGAAAAGCAGAAATGATGAGGTTAAGTTGATCTATAGCAGGGGTCCCCAACCTTTTTCACCTGTGAGCAAGATTCAGATGACAGAAGAGTTGGGGAGCAACACAAGCAGGAAAAAATGTTCCTGGGGGTGACAAATAAGTTTTGTGATTGGCTATTGGTAGCCCCTATGTGGACAGGAGACTCTGTTTGGCAGTACATCTGGTTTTTATACAACCAAAACTTGATCCCCCATCGGAAATAAACGGCGTTATTAATGAGATGTGAACCCTGCATGTGGATAGAGAAACAAGGTGAGTGCTAGCAGTCCTGCTATTGACACTAGGGATGTAGCGAACTGTTCGCCGGCGAACTAGTTCGCGCGAACTTCGACTGTTCGCGTCCGCCGAATGTTCGCGAACGTCGCGCGACGTTCGCCAATTGGTGTTCGCGTTCGATTCGAAGTAAAATTTCGTTCGACCATTCGACCATTCGACCGTTCGATCGCTAAAATCGAACGATTTCCATTCGTTCGAACGATTATAAGCATTCGATTGAATTAAAATCATTCGATCGAATAGCTTCGATCGTTCGATTCGAACGAAAATCGTTCGATCGTACGAATAAAATCCTTCAATCGTTCGATCGAACGATTTTATCGAGCGTTCGAAGTTCGCGAACTGTTCGCGAACTGTTCGCTTTTTTGCCGGTGTTCGCGAACGGCGTTCGCGAACATCAAATCGGCAGTTCGCTACATCACTAATTGACACCCAGGAGCTGGCTTATTGGGGATAGGCTAAGAGTGCAGTAATGCCCAAGCGATGGAGACAGCGGCTACAAGCTGTGCACCGCCTGCTGGTTCCCCTGCCCAGTAATATCTTTGAGAACAATACCTAAATGTGGTTGCTTACCATAGCGCACCAGGCTACACTCTATATTACGTGGGTTGCCTAGCAGCAAGCACTGCGACTTCTCACTGAAGCTCCTCGGCGGCATGTTGCTTCCAGGCCACCAATACAGGACGTTGGTCATCTACTAATAATCGGTAAGCCGGTTTGACAAGAGGGGAAGTAGGATGCACCCGAGGTATGTGTATATACTCTCTCCACATATTGGCAATTTAATAACACCATTGGCAGTTTGTTACTTGTGTCCCATTTTAGATTTAAATTATGCTCATTTGTGCACGTATTCGTCCCTTTTATAAAATGTATAATGAAACCATCTAATTCTTAATGAATCAAATGAAAATTGAGCATAGGACTGGCCAGATATGGGATGACTTTGACGTAGTTGGCCAGCTTAAATATATTGCAATATATGGACAAACAATCCCTGTTTTGTTTAAAGGGTAAGGCATTTTTCAGTAGCAGTATGCACCAAATGTCTCTGTCTTAAATATATTGATAATGGGTTGAGTGCAGAGGAATCTTGTATTTGTCTATATATATATATATATATATATATATATATATATATATATATATATATATATATATATATATATATATATATATATATATCCACAGCAATAAGTCAGCACTCACAGAACTTGCTTACAAAATGAAAAAATCTATTTTATTGTGCAAAATCAAAAAAAAATTCAGTCACAAATTTAGACCTTTATCAAGATGCGTCATAGTGTAAAAACAGCCATATAAATACCCAATGCAAATCTTGGGATGAATTACATCAGCTTGATGTCACCACCACCTACTCATACATAATTATGAGCCTCCTAATCATGCATAGTAATGAGCCCAACGTGTGAACCTAACAATGCTGTGTATAGACAAGACTGCTTTGAAGTGATCCATTCAGGTTAATCCATGTAGCAAGTGAAAAGACACAAAAGTAACAATTGAAACACTAAGAGGTAAATTTATCAAAGAGTGAAGTTCCGCCACTAGAGTGAAATTCCGCAGCTCACAATTCATTTCTATGGGATTTTGAAAGGCATATTTATCAATGGGTGAAGGTGAAAGTTCGCCTTTAAAAATCCCATAGAAATGAATGGAAAGTGGCGGAATTTCACTCTAGTGGTGGAACTTCACTATTAACTTCACTCTTTGATAAATATACCCCTAAGGGAGTTATTTATAAAAATCCCAATTTATCTCACTATTTTTGGAAAGCCTCTCCGACCAAATTCGAAACAGACTTTCCCCTCCTATTTATTATTACATTTTCCTGAAAAGAAATTCTTGTGCGGGAAAAATCAAGAAAAAATTGTTAAAAAATCAGGATCTGCAACTTTTCTGGACCTTTCAGATTTGACACCTAAATATCACAACTTAATAAATAATTTAATATTTGGGGGCACATTTACTAAGGGTCAAATTTCGAAGTGCTAAAACTTTAAAATTCGACCATCGAATTGAAAAAATTTGATAGTCGAAGGTTTAATTTTTAATTAAATTTTAGCAGTTTTTGATCAAATTAAAATCGTTCAATTGATCGTAGAAATTAGTCAAATCGGCTAACATAGCAATTCGGCAGGTTTAAGGTGTCGAAGTCAAAGTTTTGTAAAGAGACAGTACTTCAATTTTCGAATGTTAGAATATTTGAAGTTTTTCCAATTTGAATCGAAGTCGAAGACTAATTTGGCCTATTCGATGGTGGAAGTACCCAAAAATTACTTAGAAATTCTAAGTTTTTGAATTCAAAAAATTCACTTCGAATTCACTTTGACCCTTAGTAAATGTGCCCCTTAATAAATCACTAACAAATTGTGGTTTCCCCTTTAAAAGTCCAACCAGAAAAAATTCAGACTTTGATAAATAAACCCCTTGGAGTTTAAAATCTACATGTAACCATAAAATACATTATCTGAGTAACAGATACATTGCATGATGTGGCAATAAATGAATAAAATAAGACCTTCCCTTCATCAGTGGCACATCTATTGTACTCAGTACCCATGGTTCTCACGAACATCATAGTTAATAAAAACAAGTATGAACATATAAATGAAAGTATTTTTTTTTTTTATAAATGTACTTAAAAATATATTGTAATAAGTTGAATCTTAACAGCTGGAATAAAGTGCACAAAATCCCAATTTAAGGTTTATTGTTGGTGTTCTTTTCTAATCACTTTGCCTGGGAGTCCCAAGTGATGCCACTCACAGTTACTCAATTTGAACAAGATGCTCCTTTTATAATTGGTACTAATTTATATTAGCATATTGCTTCAAAGTGTTTATATTATTTTTTAGATATGCTTGAGTACATTTGCCTGCTCATCAGGGAAAATAACTTGAACAAAAATTGCTGGAAAGTTTTTTCCTCTTGAAAATGGCAGTTTTTTTTTACTGTAAATGTAATGAACCATCAAAGTAACTATTTTGGGGGGTCCATCAATTTCTAGGGTCCAATATTTAGCTTCATATTTCCACAACTCTTATGGAAAAACCCACATTTTCTTAAGAATTTTTGTGTGAAATATCAAAATTTTCATGGTTTAGAATAATTAAATACATTTTTTTGTGCTAAAAAGTCTGATTCAGGGGAAAAAAAAGGAACATTTGAACATCTTTTGCTTAAGCTACAAACTGTATGTGATTACTGATGCAAAATAAATTACACCAGAGCATGTAACATGGTGCATGTGACTAATCCAATGTGGTGGCAGATTCAGCAAGGAATTTTCAGAAATTGCACTCACAATCATGTCTCTCTGAATGGGAGAGTTTCAACAGAACCCTAAAAGCATATTGCCAGAAGCAGAACTTGGTCAGGTGATTTGGGCACCTAAGGCCACCTTAAGCAAACTTTGACTTCCCATATGCCACCTACAGATAGTTAAACAAACCCATCCTATTTTCTCACCAGGTTCTTCACTGCTGCCTCCACTGCTACCAGACACCCCCTGCCCTTTGCCACCGGGGTCCTTTGTTGGTGCTGCCACTGCTCCTGCTAATTCTCTCATTCCCATTGCTCCATGCAGAAGAACTGAGTGGAAAGGACAGCAACATTTTTACAGGCCAAATTGTGTCCCCTGGAAGTTGCACCATAGGCAGTTGCCTACCCTGCCAGTCCCTAGTTCCTGCTGTGGACAGAAGTGCTGAATGACAGGATTATTCTCTGTGCCAACACTGATCTGAACCAATCCCATCAATTTCTCAACAAACCTTAGCCCATTTGCAACACACTGGGCCCCTAACTTTAATGGGCCTGAGTGGAAAGGACAGCAACATTTTTACAGGCCAAATTGTGTCCCCTGGAAGTTGCACCGTAGGCAGTTGCCTACCCTGCCAGTCCCTAGTTCCTGCTGTGGACAGAAGTGCTGAATGACAGGATTATTCTCTGTGCCAACACTGATCTGAACCAATCCCATCAATTTCTCAACAAACCTTAGCCCATTTGCAACACACTGGGCCCCTAACTTTAATGGGCCTCTGACTGGGCATCTGAATTTCCCCTTCCATCCCTCCATGGCAGCCCTGAACACAATTGTGAACATAGCTGTTTTCCTTTTTACTCTTTACAATTCTACCCTGTTCTCTTCCTCTGCCACAGGAATGGAGCTGAATGTGAGGGATGAAGTTGAATGTGTTAGTTATACTGTTTTCTCTGTGAACCATCTCATAGGAAGAAGGGAAGCGGGTTGAACATGGGCAGGACATTTAGCAGATGGTATAGGAAGCACATGCCTTTACAACTCATTGATAGAAAGACAGATTGGACAGAAGAATGAAATCTCAGAATAGAGTCACACAAGTTTGAGTATAAGACATAACTAAACTAAACTATGCGTCTGCATAGTGTGGATATTAAAACTGGGATATTTCAGTTGTTGCTAAGATACAATACTATTGTACTCAGCCATTGACTGACTGAAAGTGACATGCCTTGTCATTCAGCAAAGGCTAGTAGCATGTTGTTTAGACATATCTGACCTACATAAATATAGGAATATAAAGTATGTGTAAGTTTGTACTGCTAGAAGGTAGAAGGCAATTTATATGCTATATTATCGTCATCATTTACTTATATGAAATTGATTTAAGGGTGAAGCAAGATCATCAAAACATATTAATTCTAATACTGCAAAAAATGCTTGTATTTTCCCTGAGTATTATTTATAGCTTTAGTTATTAAAGGTAGATTTTTTGGATTATTGAAATAGGACTAAACTTACAAACTATGCAACCACAATTGTCGTTGAATTTATTAAAATATCCAAATATATAAATATATAAGTGCAAACAAAAAAAGCACTGAACAATGCGCTAAAATAACCTCTAAGAATTAGCTTTCTTCAGACAATTTCGAGCAAAGAAAGAATCTGAAAACCTGTAAAAGTCCAAATTGATTTAAAGCAGTCCAAGATCAGAACAGCTTTTAACTTCTATAGCACCTTGACAATTTTCACTTGTGGACGTTATTTTGCATCAGAAGTATGCGTTGTTTTTACACTTAGGGGCAGATTTATCAAGGGTCGAATTGAGAATTCGAATTTCCAAGTTTTTTTGTGGCCAAAACGGTCAAATTTGACTAGGGAGTTGTTAAACTTGCCCTTTAAGAATTCAAATGTGACTATTCGCCATCTTAAACCTTCTTCGAATTGCTGTTTTAGCCTACGGACGATGTCCTGGGATCAATTTGGAGTTGTTTGCAGCCTTCCTGACATTCAAGTTTTTTTCAGATTTTTTTTTCAGATTTCTTTCAATTTCAATTCGAGTTTGCGGGTAGATCCTATTCACCAGAGTCCCAAAAATTCATTTTTTTAAAAAAAAAATAATTGCAATTGGTCAAATTTCAAGTTCCTGGGAGTTTTAAATAACTCCCATGAACTGTAAATTCAACCCTTGATAAATCTGCCCCTTAATAAATCTTTTTAGATCTTTTAAGAAATATAGGAAAACCACACATTTGTAGGGGAAAAAAAAACGCAATTTGGTTGCTAGTACATGGTCTCCTTAGCTATACTGAGTTCCTCTAGAATAAACCAGCAACTGCATTTGAATTACTATATAGTTACCATCAAATGTCTGCTTTTTTTGTTTTTACCGCAACACACACAGACACGCAACACACAGACACGCACACACTGGTTGTTTTGGTTACTGTCCAGGTGCAAATTTACCCAATGTAGTATGAAATAGTTTTAATTTATAAGGAAGGCTGAATATTATTCTGATAGAAAAGTATTACAATGCGAAGAGGGTGCTGTTATTACATAAAAATTCAGCAGTTTCAATATGTAGTCCATAAATCCCAATGGGAGTTGATCTTGCTGTAGTCAATTTTTGGGAGCTGCCTATTTAAAAAAACGGATTGTCAAAGCGGAAAAAAACTATAAAACAAAATGCAGAAAGGGTGCACTCCCCTAGTATAATCTCCTTAAAAAAAATGTCTCTATTAAAATAAACTGCACTTACAATATTGTAGGCATCAACAGTATATCAAATATCAGTAGACAATGAAGGAAATCAAAGCCCAATGCGTTTCATCAGTCAGCAATGACTTCCTCAAGAGTATACAATCAGTAAAAATTCCTCAAACAGTAAAGACCTGTTCCAAAGCTCATTGCTCAGTTTTGCTTTATAGAATACTATTCTGTTCCAGTACTTTTTAGAGGCCAACTACATGCTTGCTTTCATTACTCTACTACCACACCAGACCAGCAGTATAGGGACAATTCCAATTGATAATTGTATAACCTGTCTACATGTTTTTGCAACCTTAGTTAGTTCTATCACACTGATATCAATGAGATGTCATCCCTTCTGATGTTTGTTTAATGTTTAAAATTGGAGAGAACACAATAGAGTCTTCTGAAGAAAACTAGTGGTGCAGTGGGACAGCTGTATAGAGCGTTAGGTCTTGTAGACTTACTTACCAAGTACCTGTTACTTTTATTCCATTGTGGGTAAATTACCATTATATTAATATAAAAATGTCATGCATGAAAGAAAGAACCTTGGTAAATCTTAGAGGGTTATTTACTAAGCTCCGAATACTCGAAATTCCCCCGAAATCCGAAAAATTCGTGATTTTTTGTGTTGTAATAGGCTTAAAAAAAATCACATATTCTTCGGAATTTATTAAACCTCAAGGGCTAAAAAGCCCGAATATATAAACATGGCATCTCAACCCTGTTGAGGTTGCATAAAAGTCAATGGGAACAGTCCAATTGATTTTTGGTTGTGTCGGGGGTTTCAGGCAATTTCACTTACGGGAAAATTCATGAAAAAATCGTGAAAATCTGAGCTTTTCCCGCAAAGGTAATTTTCGGGAAGATGTGATAATAAATAAGAGTTAAAAACCTGAGCGGGTTGGATCTGAGTTTGTAGCAGCTGATATTGAGATAAATCCGGACCTTGATAAATAACCCCCTTAAAATCCATTAAAACCCTAAGGAGGTTATTTATTAAAACCAGAACATTTCTCAGAATTTTCTGAAAACTATTTTAACTAAATCTGCACGGATTTCCCCCCTTATTTGTCAATACATTTTCCTGAAAATTTCTTGTGCGGAGAAAAAGCTTGCTAAAATCGTGAAAACATTTTGATTATTGCAACTTTTTCAATTTGATGCCCGAATACTGCAACTTTTTTGGAAACCCAGCACAGATCACAATTTATTTGGGAAATCTCCGATTGACTTCTGCAGGAACTTGGCAGGTCTGAGTTGGAATACTTTTTTATTCTGACTTTTAACACCCTCTGAATTTAATACATCCTGAAAAATAAGTGTACAATCATTTGGACTGCTTTCTCTTATCATGTATTTGCATTTGTAACATGACAAACCTAAGCCATTTATCAGTATTTTATGAGTAAAAAAAAAAAAATCAATCAGGCTCACTGTTCAGGCTTAAGAATACTTCTGCTGTATTTTAACAAGGTGTTTGATTTGTGAAGACCCTTTGTCATTGAGCTTAGTTAAAGAAGCAAAATGAATGGTCTTCAGTGATTTATTTAAAAAAATGACAGATAAGATAACTTTAGACTGTGTAAAATGACAGTGATATTAGGCAAAGGCTTATAATAAAGTTAATGAACTATATAACTGTTCTATATGACACAGACATCTGCGTTAACATTCTACTATCCTTTGTATAGCTCAGGCTTTTATAAGAGATTTTTATACTACCTATTCTTTATTATTTTACAATGTTCTCTGGCAGATTCAAGAGTGATCACTGAAGCTTAAGAAATTCAATTAAATTAAAAAAAAAACACTTTACAATTTATGGTAATTTTGTAACATTCTTGATAAAACTGAAAAGCATGATAATTTTTACAATTATTTGCAAGCAATCTGTGCACAATTATATAATACTAAAGACATATATGAAGTACTAGTGCTCAAGCAACACATATTTTCATTTATAAAGTGAAATATATTTAGCAATAGTGAGCGAAATCTTTCACCAAATTTTGCCGCTAAAATGACACCCATAGACTCCAATGGGAGAAAAAAAGTAAAAAAAAATGTTGACACCAATAGACTTCAATGCATTTCAGTGAATTTTCGATGTTCCGTAAATATTTGGTGAAGCAAAATGGGTCAGATTCGCCCATCACTATTTAGCAATAGTTTGTTATTTTGTTCGTCCATCACTTTTTAGCAACAGTTTATATCTTGGGTATTTACCATGGTCCAAAATATTCACTTGCATTTAAGTAAGATTTTCAAAACCCGTTTAATTGTTGTTTTCTTAAAATTATATTTTACAAAGCAAATTATTACTCTTCAGCACTTGGTCTATATAATAATATATTAATTGCTAAATTCATATCACTAAGCTGACATGTAGGGGCAGATTTATTAAGGGTCAAAGTAAAAAAAAATTGGTCAAAATTGTGAATTATCCAAACTCAATTAAAGGGGCAGATTTACCAAGGATCGAAGTGAAAATTCGAATTTTGAATTTTGAAATTCAACTTTTTGAGTGAAATTTGACTAGGGAATAGTTAAGATTTGATTTGAGTTTTTAAAAAAAATATGGATTTGATTTTCAAAATTTATCATGTACTGGCCCTTTAAGATTTAGAATTTGACTATTCACCACCTTAAACCTGTCACATTGCTGTTTAGCCTATGGAGACATCCTGGGGACAGATTTAATCAAGGACAAAGTGGCCAATGCTAGCATCAATTCGCTACCATTACCACCCGCAGGGACATCAACAATTTACAAACGGGTACAGGCACTTTGCTAGCGAAAAAGAGATAGATGCTAGTGGTCATAGCGTCATACATGCCAAATATTTAATGATTTCAGTACTTTGAAATGAATAACAATGACGTCTCCTCAAGCAATTATTTTCTGCAAAATGCCTGTCACAGAAAAAAATCTTACAAATCTTTATCAATGTCTCTTCCCCTGCGATTTTTCACAGCTTTCTTAGTAATAACTCTTAGCCACAAAACATCTCAATATTAGTTTATATATCACAGAGGAAGGGCAGGCCAATTATTCTTTTTACCTTTTGACATAATGTTTACGAATTTAAAAAACAGTCTGTTATTCAGTTCAGCTCTCTTTTAGGAATATAATTATTTTTATAAACAGAAAGTAAATATCCTTTGCATGCAACTTCTGGCTGCATACTGTAGTGGAACCATCACACAACATTCTGAAGAAAACACAATACAGTATATTTAGAAATTTAAAGGAAATGGTCACCCTGAATGTAACTGTACATATGATGCAGACTGCAATATTCTACATAATCTGCAAATCATCTTATTTCTGTTTGTGTGTTTCTTAAGAGGCAGATTTATCGAGGGCCGTAGCGAAAATTTGAATGTTCAGATTTTCAATTTTCTAGTTTTTCTATGGCCAAAACTGTGAATTTTGACTAAGGAATTGTTAAAATTAGATTTGAATTTTTTTATTAAAATTTCTAATTCAATTTTTGAGATTTATCATACACTGGCCCTTTAAGAACTTGAATGCAACTATTCACCACCTTAAACCTGGTGAATTGCTGTTTTAGCCTATGGAAGGTGTCCTTGGATCAATTTGGAGTTGTTTACAGCCTTCCTGAAATTCAAGTTTTTTTCAGAGAATAAAACTTAGATCAAATTTGATTCGAATTCAATTAAAATTTTCCGGTCTATCCTATTCACCAAAGTTTGCAAAATTTAATTTTTTTAATAAAATTACAATTGGTTGAATTTTCGAGGTCATGGGAGTTTATGGGAGCTTTAAATAACTCCTGTGACCTTGAAATTCGACCCTTGATAAATCTGCCCCTTAGTGTTCCAATCTACCTTAACTGACATGTTATTTGGTTGTCAGAGCCTAGGAGGTCCCAGTACCTAGAAAGCATATTTAAAGGTGGGTTATCTATTAAAGGTTGAATTTCAAAGTTAAGCTAATTTTTTTATCTCTAATAAATATGAATGTACTCACAACTCAAATGGAAGGTTATTTAAGAAGAAACTTTGAACGTCTAACATTTTATCAAATAGAAACAATCCAAAAATCCAAATCAAATTCCAATTGAATTTGATTTGAGGTTTCCTCCAAAGAAAACCTTGAATGTCTGGAAGGCTATTAACATCTTCATATGGTTCAACGGAACTCTGCCATTGTCTTCTACATGAATTTAGCAGGTTTTAGGTGGCAAAGTATTGAATCAGAGTTGACATATGATAAATCTCACATTCAAATTTGAGTTGGTGGTTTAAAATTTTAAATTGTGAGTTTGGACCCAAAAAAAAATAATTTCAAAAATTCAAATTAAAATTTACCATTCAAACCTTAGTAAATCTGTCCCTAAATATTAGGTTACATTTTTGTTTTGTATTTATTTATTTTTTACTTATGACTCTGTTGGTACCCTCTCTTAGTCATTTTTCAGATTGACATTCACAAGACTGCTTTTGTTGTGCTATTAGAGTTCTAATAACAGCATAAAAGCACCTGCAGTCAAAATATTAAGCCACATCACATCCATAATAATGAAAGCACATACACAAATTCACAAATTATCATATAATACAGTACACTAAGAGAGTTATTTACTAAATTTCAAATGCAAAAATCATGAACATGTCATGATTTTTTTTTTATAAAATTGGACTTTTAAAAAAAAAAAATCACAAATTGTTCAGAATTTATTAAACCCCAAGGATGGAAAAGTCCAAATATGAAAATCTCAGACCTGTTGAGGTTGCATATCAGTCAATGGGAAAAGCCCCAATGATTTTTTGATGTGTGCTGGGTTTCGTACAATACCATTAAGTTTTTGTATGAAAATTCTGAAAAAATCGCGAAAATCTTGAAAATCGGATAGAAAAATTCAAAAAAAATCTTGAAAATCTGACTTTTTCCCACAACAATTTCTTCGGGAAAATGCAATAATAAATAATTTTCAATTAGACCTTTCAAAATTAATTCAACATTTGGCAGGCTCATTGAAATTGATTTTACTGCGTTCAAGTATTTATATTTTTTGTGTCACATGATATTGGGTAAAACTTGCATTACTAATGCATTTATTTTTGGGTTGAAGCTATGAAAATAATCTGTAAGCACTCTCAAACACAAACACACATACCCTATAAAATAGTATATGTCAAATACATCTAATTGCAGATTATTAGTTGGATATTGGGTTCAGGGCTTCTAAAAGAAAAACTGAAGTGAGTAATTCACTTAAGTTTTCAGTCAAACTCACCAGGTTTTAGGTGGTGAGCTTTATATTTTTGAGGGGGAAAAAAGGATCATACTATAAGTAATCAATGCCTGAAAATGAATCAAGGAAATGTCAGATTATGTTCACTTTCTTACATTTGCCACATTGTTGGAATGGAACTTTGTCCTTTTTCTGAACCCTGCAGTCTAGAAGTAAACAGGCTTTGAAAGCATTAAATGGATTGTATTAGGTCTTAGCTAAGCTTTGTCATTACTTTGTGACTTTATATTGTCACTCATAATGCAACCTGCTTTCATTTCATGCATGGCCATGACACAGGCTACTAGAATTTATAGTGAATTGATCGAAGCTTCTTTATAGAAGGGATCATGTTTCTCCTCTAATACATTATAATGATATAAGTAGGTAGAGAAATTCCTTGATTGAAGCATTATACAATATGTAAGAGAATGTACAATATAAAAATACATATGACATAGTAATACATATTGTAATACATACACATACATTAAAATACATATTGAGGTTTATTAATTAGTTGTGTATAAATGTATAGTGCCAGACAGACAGAATTTAAAAAAAAAGTAATAAATATAAGAAACTGATAAAAAAAGATAATGATGCTGTGATTCTGTAAAATTTTGCATGTACACGCAAGTTTAGTTTAATTTTTTTTATTTATATATAGTACTTAACATTTCTGTAACAACTACAAGGTCCTACAATATTTCCCCCTTTTTAGCACCTAGATCCCTATACACAATAAAGTGCACATGCAGCACAGGTTGTATGTAATAAAGGGATTTTTATTTAAATCCCAGTCATGCTGGAAACCTTGCCTGCCCTAGGTACTTACTAAACAATGACTGCATCACCTATGCCCATTAAGGAATATGGCTTTATTTCAAGTTTTACTGTATAATCCTTCAGCTAAAATTATCATGAACCAAGTAAAAATGGCTAATAATGATTATATCATGTAATATGGCTAATATATGATTAGAATCATCACATTAATAATTTTAGGGGAAACTTTTTAAAAAATCACTTATGCTTACATCACAGCAATGTATTACAAATACTTACATTAAACATAAAAAGCTGTCTCTTACAATATCAAG
The DNA here is from genome assembly GCA_038501925.1 of Xenopus petersii. Classification (NCBI taxonomy): domain Eukaryota; kingdom Metazoa; phylum Chordata; class Amphibia; order Anura; family Pipidae; genus Xenopus; species Xenopus petersii. The sequence goes on along the minus strand of CM076681.1, from coordinate 65,286,338 downwards.
GGCTTTGGCAACCAAATTACTATTTAAAGGTGTTCTTTAATAAAATATTTATGATTCACCAATTTATATTTCCACAGGGTTCTACAAAGTTTTATGTCATGACCACAATATTGTGACTTATTTATAGTGCTTTATTAAGGGGCATATTTATCAAGGGTCGAATTTCGAATTGAAAAAACTTTCGAAATTTGAATTCAAAAAGACCAACCAAAACGAAGTCAAGTTTAATTTTGGTTGAATACTGTAGGTCCATTTTTGATCGAAATAGGTCCATATTCGTCCGAATTCGAATTGTACTAATCGAAGAAATAATGCATTTGTTCGAATTAGATATGACGTTTCCCACAAAAACCTTCGATTTTTAAAAGTCCACCAATTGACTCCAAATAGGTTCTAGGAGGTCTCCCATAGGATAAAACAGTAATTCGGCATTTTTTAAAGAGACAGTACATGATGAATTTTGATGCTCGAATTTTCATTTTTTTTTTCAAATTCGAATCGAATTTGGACTATTCCCGAGTTGAAGTACACACAAAATAGCTTGAAATTCGAATTTTTTTCATTCAAAAATTCACCTCGACCTTTGATAAATCTGCCCCTAAATGAGCAAGCAAGCTTTCATCAATATTGCATTTGTTAATAAAATTATTGCAGCCACTCCCTTTGTGTTTTACATACAATTCATGCTTTAATCAAAACTAACTTGTGAATTTTGTATCTTCGAAATAAAATGCTTCAAATATTTTGGGGGTTATATATCATAATTCAAATGTATCTGATTTTTTTAAATAAAAAATTCAGACTAAACTAGAATTCATGATTTGACCTTATTTATTATTAAAAAAGTACAAATTAATGTAATCGGGAAAAAACTCCATAAAATCAAGAGAAAACCCGAATCGAATGATTTTTTGGATTTCTTGTCAAATCACTCGATTTATTCTCAGGCAAAAATCTGAAGTAGTCAGATTTTTAGGCTAATTCCAGTTGTTCCAAAGACACAGTTGTAGCACAAATCATTTATGTAACACTAAAAATGTCATTAACAAAACACATCTGTCCAAACACTCATTTATCAAAAATCTAATTTGTGAGGTTTTAGGGGGAAAATAATTAAAGATCACAAGCAATATTTAAAATGCCATTTTTGTGAATATTTAGCACTGCTAGCAATGTAAAATATTTTGTTGGCAAATATTACATTGCTCATTAGCGCTAAGCAAAGGTTAGTGTTAATACCTGCTCTGACGTTTTGTTAAATATTGTGCAATTGCAAAATTTTATTACATGTACTACGTATGTTCGCAAACGGCATTTGGTCGCAAACTTTATTGAGGAAGTCATGAGGTTTATAATGGGTCAAAAATGACGCAAACATGGTCGCTAATGTTCGCAATGCCTTTGGCAAAGTTTTTTTGTGCTAACATATTACATTACCCCGTCTGAGTTTTTTGTTCTTCGAATAAAATTACAATTTAAAAAAAGTAGACTTTAATTATTAAAAAATCCAAATATAAATACCTTGGTTGAACACAATCGTGAAAACAACTTGAAAAACTCAAATTTGTACGTTTACAAGATCAAAAAAACCGCAAAAATCTTAAATTAAAAAATAACTTTGTCTGGAACAACTCCCATTGACTTCTACATGAACTTGCAAGCTTTCTGATGTTTTTTGTGCTTAATAAATAACAAACATTCGAGTTTTTGAAAATATCATTTGAATTTGTGAGTTTTTGTGCAACGAAAATTGAATTGTGTCAAAAACTATGCCTGGCGAAGTGCGGCGGAGTGTGGCAAAGCTGTCACCGGCGCAACTTCGGATCTTAGTGAATTTGCCCCATGTGACCCTAAAGCAACCACCTCTGAAGATATATCTGAAAAAGCATGGAGGGCAGGAAACGAATTGCAAGAACCAGACAGCTGATGATTTTTTGATTACTGCAGATTAGGGATACACCAAATCCAGTATGCAAATTAGGAAAATGGGGTTGAAAAATAACCATGTGCGCAGTGAGAGTTTAAAAAATATTGACTTGTTTGTGTCGTGAAAAGTTATGTTATTTTTTGGAATCCAGTTCAACCAGGCACTCAGATTCGGCTGAATCCAAATCCTGCTAAAAAAGACAGAATCTTGGCTGAATCCCGAACTGAATTTTGTATTCAGTGCATCCCTATTGCAGATGCAAGATAAAACCTAAACATGCATACCTATTTGTCCTGGCCACTAATTCTGCTTTAGTAATCTCTTGCAGAAAAAGTTTTTTTCATGTGCTACATATTATTGATTAAGGGGCCTATTTATTAAACCTCAGATTTTTCTGTTCGAGTTTTTAAAGGGGAAAACTCAAATTTTTAGAGAAGAAAAGAACCCACATTTTTCGAGATTTATTATGCTCTGAAGCTGCTTAAAATCTGAATTCAAAAATACTCCAGCTAAAACCTGTCGAAGTCATGTAGAATTCAATGGATGGATGGTCCCAATTAACAATTTGATCCTGCAGGATTCTTGATAGCTGTTTGCACTGGTTTTTGTTTGATAATCTGATAAATTTGAGTTTTCGGCCCATCATTTAAAAAAAGTCACATGATTCAAATTGACGCACAATTTTATTGTGAGTTTTTCTCACACTGATTTTTCAAGCAGTTTTAATGGTAAATTAAGTTGATAAAATATAAATATATATATAACAATATAAAAAATGAAGCAAATATTTTTAAAAAGGCAAGGAAATAAGGAAAATAAACTTAAACAACACTTTTTAAACTGACTGCAGGGCCAAGTCAAAAACTGCTGAGCATTAGGACTAAATACTTGAGATTGTATGGATTTGTTATCCCCTGAGAGTAGTGGAATAATTTACATTTCCAATAAAGAGAAACTGAAAAGATGCAAATACTGCACAGTGTCTCTTTTCCATGAGACATTTGGATTGATGGACAAAATGTGCAATGGGAACAAACAATGTTCTAAACTAGTTTCTATCAAATCTGCAATAATATGCACAAAGAATCCAATTATAAAGTTTACAAAAAAGGGTTTATAAGGTGGAACACTTACAATAACATGCTGTTAGTAGGATAAGTAATAGCATTCCCGTTGCCAACATAAGCATGCTGACAGTTTTAATGTGACCAGGAGTCAGTCCTGAGCTACCACAATTGCTCCATTTCTCATGAGCACATTAGCATACCATTAATTATAAAAGCTGTATATGATTAGTACTATTCAAATGAGCAAGAAAGGGATGGGGCATCAGGGTAATCACTAATTTTTAGTAGAATCATGAAGAATCTAAATAGTTATCAGTGATGGGCGAATTTGCCCTACGAATCGGGTGAAAAATTTGCGAAACAGGGATTTTGACGCCGGTGAATTTTCAGCAGTGAATTTTCGCCGCAAATTCACTAATTTTTTCGTTGGTGGCAAAATTTGGTCAGGAAATATGTAACATAAAAATACCTTTTAAGCTAAAACAAGATTCTGTATGAACATGAATAAGGTTTAACAGGGATCAGAATAATGGCAAAGAAAATCTGCTCAAATATGTAATTAATGTGGGTCATAAAATGTGTATAACGTAATTGGACCATGGGCCTAAATGTCAGTGAAAGATATTACTAGTGATGAGCGAATTTGGGGCACGAAAATGGCTAAAAATTTGCGAAACTGTGAAAAATTTGCGAAACGACCCCGGCGTCTCTTTTTTGATGCCGGTGTCTGTTTTTTTTTGACACCAGTGAATTTTGGCGGCGGTTTCACAGGAATTTCATAGGAATTCACCGTAAATTTGTGCCTGGTGAATACATTCACCCATCATTAGGGGGCACATTTACTTAGCTCGAGTGAATGAATAGAATAAAAAATACTTCGAATTTGAAGTATTTTTTTGGCTACTTCGACCATCGAATTGGCTACTTCGACCTTTGACTACGACTTCGACTTCGAATCGACTATTCGACCATTCGATAGTCGAAGTACTGTCTCTTTAAAAAAAACCTTCGACTCTCTACTTCGCCAACTAAAACCTACCGAACATCAATGTTAGCCTATGGGGAAGGTCCCCATAGGCTTTCCTGTAAATTTGGGATCAAAGGAAAATCGTTCAATCGATGGATTAAAATCCTTCGAATCGTTCCATTCTAAGGATTTAATCGTTCAATCGAACGACTTTTCCTTCGATCAATCGAACAAATGCAATGCGGTAAATCCTTTGACTTCGATATTCGAAGTCGGAGGATTTTACTTCGACGGTCGAATATCGAGGGTTAATTAACCCTCGATATTCGACCCATAGTAAATGTGCCCCATAGGTATTACAAATTAACAAAGTGTCAACTGCAATTTTTTCATCTACTCTCATCCTAATTTATTTTGGGTATGAAGAAAAAGAGGCAAACATGGAACCTGAAAGCTCAACATCGCCAGTTTAAGGGGCAGATTTATCAAGGGTCAAATTTAGAATTCATGGAAGTCTGTATAAACTCCCATGAAATTTGAATAAAAAAGACCAATCAAAAAAAAACGGGTGAATGGGATCAACCTGCAAACTCAAATCAAATTCGAATGTTCCATTCAAACTTTAATAAACAAACCCCCTAAGTGGTTTTGAAAAATAATAGTTTAATGCAAAAAAAATATTTTGAAATCGTTCTGCAAATTTCTGCTTGTATATTTCCTGGACATGGGTCTCTGTCCTGTTTTCCCCTCCAGTGATTTATGCTCAGTCTGGCTTACTAGTCAGTAGTCTGAATCTCTTTTTTCCATCATATCAGAACAATACAGCATACTATTTTTTTTAATATCAAGAAATGTGCATATGCATATTCATTTAGTATCCCTTTACCTTGTTTATCTTTCCAGTCTATAAAATTATTAGTGAGTCATATGCAATGCTCATAATGCCTGTCAAACAGCGGTACTCATATCATTGGAAGGCAATAAACTATACTGTATATTTTTAAATAAAAAGTCTTTGACATAATTTTTTTTCAGATGATAGCTAATAGGCATGTACAATATGTCAACATTTTTTTTAATTATTTTCAAATTATGTTTTCAGCTGGAATTTAACTCTTAACTCTGGCAAATAATGAACTCAACTCTGGCAAATAATAAAGAGTCAAGAGTTAAAACTATATTGAACTGAGTTGCACATCTCATTCTCTGACTACACATTACAATGCATGTCTTCTGGAAATAACTTGCTCGTGAATTGCTACAAGTAATTCATGTTTGCCTTTCCCATCCAATTGTAAATATACTCTATAGGGAGAGAGGAAGTAAGGTAGGAAGGACTGTGAAGTGATTAATATGAAGCCTGAGCTTGGAATCCATTTTCCAATTCGACCTCCAAATCATTCGTGTTGATTTTTGCTTGCTGAGGCCGATAAACATTACAACTAAATGGTCCCTAGAGAGCACAAGCTCTTCCACTCTCTGTACAAGTAAGGAGAACTCTTTGATATAATGGGTTCTGCATTTTTCAGATGATATCTTACTGCCCATGACACCACTCCCCTAACAGTGTAAAACATCGATTTAATGATACAGTATAGTGGTTTATTTTATTCATACAAAGATGTATAAGTTATTTAATATTTCTGTGTAACTGAAGCCGATATTGGAAATTTTTTTACCACCATCATAATATGTGAATTTTTGTTACAGCATGTGATCTATTATACGGATGCTTGAACCTGGATAAAGTGTTATCCTGTCATTTGCATCATCATTAGTGATGGGCGAATTTATTCGCCAGTCGTGAATTTGCGGTGAATTCCTGCGATTCGCCACCAGTGAATACATTTGCGAAACTGCTGTGAAAATGTGCCTGCGTCAAAAAAAATGGTCGCCGGCATCAAAAACTAGACGCCGGTGCAGTTTTGTGAATTCTTCGCCGTTTCACGAATTTTGCGGGAAATTCACAAATTTTTCGGGGAAGTGAAACGCCCCAAATTAGCCCCCTCACTAATCATCATCATATCTTAAGTCTGCTAAAAAACATTTAAGCATAAAACAAACCCAATAGGATTGCTTTGCCACCAAAATAAATTTGTGCATTTTGGTTACCATCAAGGACAAGGCACCATTTTTTTATTATTAGAGAGCAAAAAAAAGGAATAGTTACAAAATTATAACAATTTATTATAATTTTAAAAAGTTTTTAGAATTTTCCAATGAAATCTACCACGGGTAGAATGCTCAGGACATGGGGTTTTCTGGATAAAGGATCTTTCTGTATTTTGGAAATTTATACCTTAAAGGAAAACTATACCCCCAAAATGAAAATTTAAGAAAAATATAGTTTATATCATAATAAGTAGCATATAAAAGAATTGTACCAAACTGGTATATATTTAAGTGAATATTGCCTTTTTACATCTCTTGCCTTGAATCACCATTTTGTGATGGACTGTGTGCTGCCTCAGAGATCACCTGACCAGTAATACTACAACTCTAACTGTAACAGGAAGAAGTGTGGAAGCAAAAGACAGAACTCTGTCTGTTAATTGGCTCATGTGACCAAACATGTACAGGCATGGTTTGTTTGTGTGCACTGTGAATCCGAGGATCCCAAGGGGTGACCCTTATTTTTTAAAATGGCAATTTTCTATTCATGATTGCCCAATGGCACATACTAATAAAAAGTATATTATTATGAAAATGGTTTATTTACATAAAGCAGGGTTTTACATATGATTTTATGCAATATATTTGTATAGATACCTACATAATTTTCCTTTAAATCTACTAGAAAATCATAAAAACATTAAATAAACCCAAATAGACTTGTTTTGCTTCCAATAAGGATTAATTGTATCTTAGTTTGGATCAAGGTATTGTTTTATTATTACAGAGAAAAAGAAAATCACTTAAAAATTTGGATTATTTAGATTAAATGGAGTCTATGGGAAATGGCCTTTCTGTAATTCAGATCATTCTGGATAACGGTTTTCCTGATAATGGATCCCATACCTGCACTGCAAATATTTCCAGAGGCATTCGCTTCGTATTGGCTGTATTGAGTACCAATGGGTATGGGAAATACAGTATTTTAAAAAGGGAAGAGATTACAATGGAGGGGTTTGTTTATGGATGCTGGATTTTCATTTGGAGGGGTTGAACTTAAAGGGATACTGTCATGGGAAAAAACATTTTTTTCAAAATGAATCAGTTAATAGTGCTGCTCCAGCAGAATTCTGCGCTGAAATCCATTTCTCAAAAGAGCAAACAGATTTTTTAATATTCAATTTTGAAATCTGACATGGGGCTAGACATTTTGTCATTTTCCCAGCTGCCTGAAGTCATGTGACTTGTGCTCTGATAAACTTCAATCACTCTTTACTGCTGCACTGCAAGTTGGAGTGATATCACCTCCCTCCCTCCCCCCCCCCCAGCAGCCAAACAAAAAAACAATGGGAAGGTAACCAGATATCAGCTCCCTTACACAAGATAACAGCTGCCTGGTAGATCTAAGAACAACACTCAATAGTAAAAACCATGTCCCACTGAGACACATTCAGTTACATTGAGAAGGAAAAACAGCAGCCTTCCAGAAAGCATTTCTCTCCTAAAGTGCAGGCACAAGTCACATGACCAGGGGCAGCTGGGAAATTGACAAAATGTCTAGCCCCATGTCAGATTTCAAAATTGAATATAACAAAATCTGTTTGCTCTTTTGAGAAATGGATTTCAGTGCAGAATTCTGCTGGAGTAGCACTATTAACTGATGTGTTTTGAAAAAAACATGTTTTCCGATGACAGGATCCCTTTAATGGACTTTGACTTTTTTCAATATGATTTGACTATGTAACTATGTTATTTGAGACAATAACACACCCGACGATTTACATAACGAATGATAAATACTGCACTAAAAACTGGATCAAATGGTATTACAGAGGAATATGCTCAAATCAAAACAAACTAACTAAATAAATGATTAGCTGAAAGTCTGTGCATCTAGTAATTGGTGTAACAGTGATTTTCTGCAGTAAAGGTCAACACGGATCCCAGTAGAGATTCTTTTCTGGGTCGATATATTAAAGAAGAAAGAATCAAAGTTAGTTTATTATTGTGGAGACACAAGCACAGCTGGAAGCACACTAGGGACAGTGGCTTTAATTGACTATGTCTGATTATCACCTGATGCTCTCTCAATGGCAGGTCAAGCTATCATTTTACTACTGGACTCATGGGATACTATTTCTGAAGTATATGCTGTTTTTAGTTTGTCTGTTAGATGTTAGTTTTACTGTTATCAAACATTTTAAAATATTATATTATAAAATGCCATTTTCTTTGTGCACCTTTAATAAATAACCGTTTAAGTGCACAAAGCACATAAGGCTTTGTTTATTAACCCTATTTGCCTAAAATACAGTCTGCAGTTCTTACATGACTCCTGTCTGTGGGATCTGTGAGTGCCTGTTGTTCTTTCCATGGTTTAACTGGTAGGCTATGGTAAACAGACTATGGTAAAGTTCATTACAGCATATTTCATTTGTCTCTGTCTGCATGAATTCTGTTTATTTATATAATGCTAACATTTTAAACAGATCTTTGACACAGACACATTAGGTACATTTCAGCAGGATCCATTTAACCTACCAACCTGGATTTGGGACTGCGGGATAAAATTGAAGCAAACTCACACATATATGCATCATCTACTAACAGGAATTGAAACACAGATTCCAATTCTACATTGCAGTGTGTGTGTGTGTGTGTGTGTGTGTGTGTGTGTGTGTGTGTGTGTGTGTGTGTGTGTGTGTGTGTGTACGTGTGTGTACGTGTGTGTACGTGTGTGTGTGTGTGTGTGTGTGTACAGGTATGGTACCTGATATCCACAATGCTTGGGACCTGGGGTTTTCTGGATAATGGATCATTCTGTAATTTGCATCTTCCTACCTAAATCTACTACAAAATCATATAAACATTAAATAAATTCAATAGGCTGCTTCCAATAAGGATTATTTATAGCTTAGTTTGAAACAAGATCAAGATACAGTTTAATTATTATAGACAAAAGGGAAATCATTTTTAAAATATTATTTGAATAAAATGTAGTTTATGGGAAATGGCCATTCCGTTATTCTGGGCTTTCTGGATAATATGTTTTGGGATAATGGATCCCATACCTGTAATATATATATATATATATATATATAAAAATATATATCTATACATATATATATATATATATATATATATATTTTTTTTCCCTATGGGACCAGACTGTAAATTATATCCTTATAAACGGTGCATTCTGATGTCAGAATGCGCCATTTATAACAGGGGCCCCCAGGCCACCGAATTTGACGCAGCACGTTGGAATTTGACGCGCACGTCCAGACCCCCCCACAAAATGTAGTTTATAATGCATAATATACCCCCTACTAGAAATTTAAGTCACCTCTGAGTTATGTAAAGAAAACCAGCAGCACACTGAGTCAAGTTGTAGTTGTCTCAAGCTTGAGAAAGGGCCTAGTAGGCTCGAAACGTTGCCTTTTTGCATATGGGCTTAATAAAATAATTCTTTTTTCAACACAACTACAACTTGACTCAGTGTGCTGCTGGTTTTCTTTGGATATCGATTTGACCCAGTGACGGGAGTGGGTCTCACAGTACAGCACCTGGCACTACAAAAAGTGTATTAGGGAGGTGAGCGCTCCACTTGATTGACTTTACCTCTGAGTTATGTGACCTGTATAAAAGCACTCGGCCTGCAGCATCGTGCTTTAATATGGTCACATACCGCACGCAACAGGCTCATTTACAGTAACTGATTTTAATAGAAAAACAAAAGAAAATCCAATGTTTCAATCACATCATAGTGATCATCCTCAGGGAAATTTTTTTCCCCTGAGGAACGTTGGACTTTCAAAACGTTGCACTTTCTTTTGTTTTTCTATTAAAATCAGTTACTCTGACTGAGCCTGTTGAGTGCGGTATTCTTTCGCTATAATAAAGTTTTATTTAACAAACAGAGGTTTCAGCTAGCACTCTAGCCTTTCTCAAAGTGCAAGAACATAACAACAACCAAACATTTAAACCCACAGTGGCGGGAAAGGGGAAGTACTGACGTCACATAGGGGCAAATTTACTTATGGTCGAATATCAAGGGTTAATTAACCCTCAATATTCGACTGCCGAATGGAAATCCTTCGAATATTGAAGTCGAAGGATTTACCCCAATTCGTTCAATTCAAAGGATTTTAATCCATCGATCGAACGATTTTTCTTCAACCAAAAAAAGATTGTTAAGCCTATGGGGACCTTCCAGGTGCAGAAAACAGGTTCTCCCTCACGTCCCTCCCCCCTACTTTTCTTTTTCCTCTCTTGCCCCCCCATTCACGGACCAGTATAAAACGGTGACTTTACTCCCATAACTACTTGGAGCACACATTAAACACTCTCTCTAAAGCGGACTATCCACTCGTCCTTTTTGGATTTGAGTCTACCCAGGTGCACTTAGTTTGGAAGGGCAGTGTGTCTCCAAGCCCCTCATATTAACAAGGTGGTTGACCATGCCAACTATCCATACCACTGATGTATTGGAACTATCCAGTGCACTCAATATATGGACATGGAGCTTGAACGGTACAGGCTTTAAAATACATACGCATGATCTTTTGCCAAATTTACTTCCTTATTCCAAGCACAGAGGTTTACCTGATTAACTCCAAATGGGTACACCAATTTTGGACAGATCTAGTGGTCCATACCAATCTATAGGGAGAGGGACTACCCTAGCATGTACGTAACAGTGCCCTGGTAAATAGTTCCACTAAAGTCTATATCATAGAGTGTGTTCACTAAAGCTCAAATGTGCTTCCCCAATACACCATGACCGATGATTTGTGGTCACTGGCCGTTCCTCCTTCCCATTTCCCCTCACTACCCTCCCCTCTGTGTTTTCTCGTCCTCTTCTCTTTTCCTTGTTCCCCCTTACAGGTTTCACGGTTCCCTAGGAACAGAACCAGTGACATGATATGCAAATTCCTTTATTCTGAGACACAAATCCACCTAATGAACAGCACTACTAAGATCTACACTTGCACAGTCAAGTGAAGGTCTCCATCCTAGGTTACTATGATCCGGATGCCTAACAACGCACGTCTCCACAGTCATGCGCAAGAATCGTGCACACCCCTTCGTATACGTGAGGCGGGATTGGCCATCTCATCCAACTCTGACTTTTCACCTGTAATATATATCGGGGAGATGATCTGGCCGGCCTGACAGATTCCTTCAGTACTATGTGCGACTGTAAGCATCACACACTAGCCTTTCCATTGGACTATCACATTCTGACTCCTGCTTCTTATTCCAAAGTTTGCCTCCAAGTGGGTCAGTATATTTACCTTTTTTATGAAAACACATTGGACCCCCCAGAGACTCAGTATGAGTACTCACAGCCTGTATGCACTTAATAATTGTATCTTCTACTGAACTATACTGTTTAATTCGATGTTGCTATAACCGTATACCACAATGAACCCTTAAGTTCTGAGGATATTATGTAACTTTTTTGAAATGTAACCGTTTTCTGCACCTGACTGACTTATTATATATATATATATATATATATATATATATATATATATATATATATATATATATATATATATATATATATATATATATATATATTATAAGAGCTTAGCTCAATTTTCAAAAAGACAAATATTGTCAGCTTTAGTCATTAGTCCTAACTTGGCCCAAATACAATATAATTTTATGCTTTATGATGTTAAAATCCAACCATATCAAACTACTGGTGAAATGCTCTGTGAAATTTAAGAAAATCTTTGGTTGTTGCTCTTAAACATATTAAACATATTCATGAGATACTTTTAATGACATATTTAAAATGTCAGTTTTTGCCTTGTTGTGCGATTGACTTTAGTCGCTTGATAAATCACCTGTCAAATATGCTGGCAAACAAAAACTGTTTTCTAGTTTTGCAAAGCTGGTCAAAATACAAACACCTAATCTATAAATACATTACTGAAGGAAGGCAAGCATTTAAAGTACAGCAAACAGCAGCTGTAGTCAAATGATATGAGTATCAAATGATACTCATGTACTATACTCTTTCATTGCCAGGAAATGCAAATGCTGAAAATTGTTTTCCTGACAGCAACTGTAGCAGTTAAAACTTTATTGTTTAAATTTAAAGGATATTTTTTTTCTCAAATTTCAGGGGAAGTTTGGCTGAGCTTGGAAGGCATCAAGGACTGGGTTAAAGGAAAATCATACCGCCAAAATGAATACTTAGGCAACAGATAGTTTATATCATATTAAGTGGCATATTGAAATTAAAATTTTACCAAAGTAGAATATATATTTAAGTAAATATTGCCATTTTTACTTCATTTCCCTTGAGCCCCCCCTTTTAAGATATTCTCTGTGCTGCCTCAGAAATCACCTGACCAGAAATACTGCAGCTCTAACTGTAACAGGAAGAAGTGTGGAAGCCAAAGAAGAAGATGTGTGGAAGCCAAAGAAAAAGACGTGTGGAAGCCACAGAACTTTTACCATTAATTGGCTCTTGTAAACCAACATGTATGGTTTACTTGGTTTATGCACCTTGAATCATAGGGTCAAAGGGGGTGGCCCTTGATTCCTAAAATGCCAATTTCTATTTAGGATTATCCAAGGGCACATGTTATATGTTAATACGTTGTTGATCTCTAGAGTAGTTCTAAAGTGGTGTAGAATAGAGGAATGCAATCCATTCTAAATACAATTTGCTTATTTAAAAATCAAACCAACAATATTGGTTTTGCTTTTTTTGTGCCCTTCCTTGATTAAGGTGGAGGTTATTCTGTGCAGCAAAAATAAAAAAGATATTGAATGCCAAGAATGATAGAGCAACATCATTTAAGGTGAGACTTTAATTTAAAACCACATCACCACTTAGTACCTACAAAGTTACTAGAAGGCATCACTACAGGCCGTCAAGTGTCGGTTTCACAAAGCCACAAAACTAGCTGTGCATGAAAAGGGTTCATGTATAGTCATGTCTGCAAAATAATTGCACTCAATGTCACATTTGATTTGGGTTTGTGTTTTGGAATAAATATGTCTTCTGCCAGAACAAAAAATTATCTAGCCGAGAATTCAGAATATCCTTTGTAATGGGCTGAGCTTCAGTACTGGAAAACTTAACTTATTCATGGATGACTGCAGGTGTTAAACGCCCTTAAGGTAAAATCACTATGTACCACATCTATAACAGATCTTTGCATATGTTTAAATTTATCTGTACTACCTCTCGTATACCATGTATTCATTAAGTACTTAATTAAACTCGCAGGGAAAAAGGCAAATATACATAAACAACAATTTATATAAAGTAGACATATGGGACCTGTTATCCAGAATGCTTGGGACCTGGGGTTTTCCAGGACCTTCCTCTAATCTGAACAAAAAAAATATTTAAACATTATATCTTAGTTAAGATCATGCGGAGTCTACTGTTTTATTTTTACATAGAAAAAAGAAATTATTTTTTTTCAATTATATGTATTTGTTTAGAATTGAGTCTATGGGATGGCCATCCTGTAATTCAAAGCTTTCTGGATAATTTGTTTCCAGATAACAGATTTCCATAGCTACATAATAAAGTTTTTTTTAAATGTTAGATACTTACGATTTTGCATCATCCCAAAGAACACAGTATGGCTTTAAAGTACCCTAAAAAATTACAAATACATATATATCAACTTCACGTTTAGGTATACAGCAATATATGTGTATGTTTTCTATACAAAAGGTCAAATTTCATTATTAATACCTGGAAAAAATATACAACGCGTCATATATTTTACAAAATATATTTTGATAGTAACAGCACTAATAATATCATTCACAGAAAAGCTCTCCTGATTTGTTCTTCAGTCTCCCTGTTGGAAGCAAAAGGCAAACAACCAAAGCATATGGTAAAGAAATTAGTAAAAACTTCTGTTAATTTGGACAGGAGGTCTATAGTGGGTTAGCAGTGTGGGCAAATGGAGCATCCACCTCTTCTTATTTTATGTCTTGAGCTCCAAATTTAAGATATTTTAGGGGTTATTTAATATAATTTCCTATTGCTATCTGTGTTATTTGTATCTAGATTGTTTCTACCAATACCTGCAGAGAATATATTGTATCTACATAATGCTATGATACAAGAATATCTGTTTAATCCAGTCTAACAAAGGTCTTTGAAGCAATGCTTCAGAAAAACATATGACAACATATAGAGTATCACACATGATCCACAAATAAGATATATTCTTATATATTACATGTTAATACCACTTTGTTTAATACATAAAATGTTGCTGACTAAACAAATTAAATAAAATAATTTAAAATAAATTCAGAATATTTTAACATACCTTTTATTTATTTTACTAAATGTCCCCTAATGTGAAAATAGCTTGTTATATGTTTTGACCCAAGAAGAGTTGATTTGATTTGAGTTAGTAATGGATTCAAGAATGGGTATCCATATCTATATGCATATATATATATAATAGGTGTAATGTAAATATTTAAACAAGCACAGGGTTTCAAAAGCAGTTTAGGTAATGGAAACAAAATTTTAACTACTTGCAAGAAAAATAGGCACTCTATATGCACATTTCAATAAAAAATAAAAGCATATACAAGAGTAGAATGATTGATTTTTAATGGATTGAATTTACAGCACAATTAATTAAGGATGCCAATCATTAATGGAAAGTACATATAAGCACACACTACACTAAAAATAACATGTCTGGCTGAAAGAAAGATATAAAGAAAATAGTATGGTACTCAATAAAGGATCAACCAAGCAGATCTGTAGAATGTTATACTTTTTTCTTTATTTATCTACAACTGTATATATATATATATATTTTTTTTTTTCTGACTCATGTCTGTGCATGCAATATTTTATGTACATGGATATACTATTATGCTATATGTAAATCGATCACCACCCTTGCACAGGTTATATTCTCTTTGCATTGTGCTATGTTGACTCTCTCCTATTGGCATATGGGGCCAAGTTAGGGAAGGAGCAGGTTGTCTATTCTGCAACAAAAAAACAATAGTTTCAGGGAGTAATATATGCAGGTTGTAGTAAAAAAATTAGCTAGCTGTGGATAGTACAATGTGTTATACTATATTATAAAACAGAAATTCTAGGAATTAAAATTAGGAAGCAGCAGTAACCTGTGCTCTTCTAAGGAGAGTAAAAAAGGTAAACCCTTAGGTAAGTAACACAGTCTCTAGGTTAGGTCCTCAGCTGTGTTTGAAGCTGTTAGGAGTGCCAAGTGGCACGCATCTCCTCTTCAGCGCCACATCCAAGATGGTAGTGTATATCACATGGTACACAGCGCCAGTGCGGTGACATGATATAATCTCTCAGAGTTTGGTGCCAAAATTGGCTCTTATTTTGTTAGTTCCTGGTGTGCCTAAATTACTTTTCTGACTCGACTCCTGGTTCCAAACTCTCCCCCTTTGATTGTGACTATGGTGATTACTGCCTGCCCTGACTTTTGCCTGGGTTAGATCTTGAGCTTCCTAAATCTATTGTATAACGTAAATTGGACAATGTCTGCCGGCTTGTGTTGCAGCTTCCTCCTTGGTCCTAACTTTCACCTCGCGAAGGCCGCTCGGCACTGACAGAAGCATCATTTGTACAACCGAGTTGTGCTGGTACAGATGAATATGTTTTAATGAACAATTAATATATGTACTTTATTATATGTAATGGTTATGGTAATATAGAGTGAAAAACTAAGTTCAATAGATGCTGCTTCCTACAGTATTTGCTATTATAAGTAGTGACGGTGAACTGGGGGTACAGAGAAAAATGACTGGGAATGAGGGAAAGTACAAAATAAGGGGACAAGTGTGTAGAAGCAAGTGACAGGCACAAGGGAAGTACTCGTGTTTGTATCATGGCATATTCATTGCTGGAGTTCTGGAAGGAAAACGTTTAAAAGAAACCAATAAATGGCAAGACGTAGGCATCAGCTAAGGCAAGGTAGAATCTGCAAGCCAGCAGTACAACCCTTTTAATGTCCCTCTAACTAAGCAAAATCAACATAAATCTGTGATTGCTGATAATCTACAAAATAAAATATCTTAAAATATCTTCAGTATTTCAGCAACAAATGTTGAAACTTAGGGGCCCATTTACTTAGCTTGAGTGAAGGAATAGAGGAAAAAAAACTTTGAATTTCAAATGTTTTTTTTTGGCTACTTCGACCATCGAATGGGCTACTTCGACCTTCGAATCGAATGATTCAAACTAAAAATCGTTCGACCATTCGGTAATTGAAGTACTGTCTCTTTAAAAAAAAAAACTTCGACCCCCTAGTTCGCCACCTAAAAGCTACCGAAGTCAATGTTAGCCTATGGGGAAGGTCCCCATAGGCATAGTTATCTTTTTTTGGTCGAACAAAAATCGTTTGATCGATGGATTAAAATCCTTCGAATTGAACGATTCGAAGGATTTAACCGTTCGATCAAATGGTTAAATCCTATTTATTAAAAATATAGAATATCTTAAACTCAGACTAACTTTACCGACCCGAAAACTCAAATCGAATTCGATCAAACACAAATCAAGTTTTTTGTCCAAAAAAACCTTGAATGTCAGGAAGGAAGGCTACTAACATCTTCAAAATGGTCAATGGACTTCTCTTATTGACTTATACATGAATTCGGCAGGTTTTAGGTAGGGAATATTAGAATTAGAGTTCCTAAAAGGGCCAGAGTTTGATAAATCTCAAAATTCGAATTTGAATTGAAAGTCAAATTGAGTTTGGGTAATTCACAATTCAAATTTGAGAGTTTTGAATAGAATAAAAAAAACTTCGAATTTCGAAGGTTTTTTTGGCTACTTCGACCATTGAATTGGCTACTTCGACCTTCAACTACGATTTCGAATTGAACGATTCAAAGTAAAAATCGTTCGAATATTCGACCATTTGGTAATCGAAGTACTGTCTCTTTAAAAAAAACTTTGACCCCCTACTTCGCCATCTAAAACCTACCAAGGTGCAATGTTAGCCTATGGGGAAGGTCGGCATAGGCTTTCTAACTATTTTTTGGTTGAAGAAAAATCGCGATCGATGGATTAAAATCCTTAGAAGCGAACGATTCGAAGGATTTAATCGTTCGATCGAACAATTACCGTTCAATCAAACTATTTGTGGTAAATCCTTTGACTTCGATATTCGAAGTAGAAGGATTTACATTTGACCCTATGTAAATCTGCCCCTAAGTGTTTAACATGGCCTTTATATTGTTTTCATAGTCTAATCTAGCTGATATCACTTTTTCAGCCTGCAGTTCTACATTATTAAAACAGAAATCAATTCATCACAATAAATTTGAATACATAAGGAATTATGAAGGCAGATACAATTAAATTTTTTCTCTTTTATGCAATAAAAATGTTTTAGTTGAAAAGTGGAGAAATTGCCTTTTGCTATAGTACATCCCTTTGGGGAGGAAATTAAATGAAAGTGAAATGGACAACCATGTATGATGAAAATAGAGAGCACTGGTTTGGAAATCATTCTGTGTATTCTTCAGCTTAGTGCATTATGCAGAAAAATAGAGAGAATAATCCACCCGTTTGCAGAACATAAATCCCACAAAAAGGATAAACGAAAATCCTTTCATTTTAACAGACAATGCTTAGCTTCATGTGCAATGCAAACTGTTAATGTAGCCGGAAATCAAATCTGTATTTAATCATCTCCCTGCTCCTTTCCTATCAAGAGGATTCTGCATTTTTATTACAATTATATACATATATTTTCTGCACTAACCATACTGTGCTGTGTGATTAACTCCTTCTAAACTCTGTACTCCTTCTGCACCCAGTATTTTCAGTTATTTCAATATACAGGAACTGTCAAATAATAAGTAAATCAACTACTAATATAACCTATATCACTAATATTGGAAAATGTTATCAGAATTATCAGTTGGTTTATTATTAGGTTGCACCCAGTGATCAAAATGTGCAATGTAAGAGCAACAAATGTTCATATAACTTCATTCACTGGCCTTGCAAATGGAAATAGAATGTAAAGGAAATGAAAAATGAAATAAAAAACTGACATATATATATATATATATATATATATATATATATATATATATATATATATACATGCATTCTATGTTTTACTGATGGGAATAGCCTCTATCAGATAAAAAGGATTCTTTAGTAAGAATTGGAACCATATTTACTATCATCTTTGCAAACATAAAAGGATGTGCAGGGCAGGGACAAGGTACAGGAATTTAGACTCTACAGTGCATGTAAAATAGGCCAATATTATTCGTGTTAGTATGCATTTTTTAGATTTGAGGGATGGAAAAATTAGTCAGTTTTAGCTAATAATGACCTAGACTGAATATGACCCTATTAAGATGCCCCCTTCTATCTGGAAGCATATACACTGGTTTGCAGTTTATGGCCTAAAAAAGAATGTATTGATAAGCAGCTAAAGGCCTAATTCAATGCAGAACACTTTTGTTTTACAATTAGTTTAATATAGTTAACAGTACATACAATTTATATACAGTATGTGAGTGTATAGACAGGTCTGATTATGTCTATGATGCATGTGCACTGGGGTTAATTCTAGGTGTTGAACTTGTCTTTTTTCAGCCAAAACTAACTATGTAGGCTATGCTTCCTTTGCTAGCGAATGTGAATGCAAGATTTGATCTGACAGATATCCTTAATGTTTAAGACATACTGGGTTGTGTCCTTCAGAACTTTCATTGTGTCCTAAGGGACATTTATACATAATTTTTGTGAATCCAGTCTCAGCAATGTAATAAACAATGACACGTATAATATATGAAATGGAGACTAAACCACTGGTATACGCTGCCACAGTTTGGTACTGGCTATCTACTTTACAGATCAAGACACATTTAACTTAAAGAGAAGCAAGTGAACCCCCTAACTTCTAAAACAAAAAGATAATCCAGCTCAAAAATGAATGCAAAAGATTTTCAGGGTTGAAAACCTTATCCTCTCTGACAATAACCCGCTGGACCCCCTACAATCTGATTTTAAGCCACAACACTCCACTGAAACTGCCCTGACTCGACTAACTAATGACCTTTTAACCGCTAAAGCCAACAGTCATTTCTCACTACTAATACTGCTTGATCTCTCAGCTGCATTTGACACTGTAGATCACCCTCTCCTCCTCCAGTCCCTCCATTCGCTTGGCCTTCGTGACACAGCCCTTTCCTGGTTCTCTTCTTACATCTCCAATCGTTCCTTCAGTGTCTCCTACAACAGAGTAGCATCTTCTCCCCTACCTCTTTCTATTGGGGTTCCTCAAGGCTCTGTCCTGGGACCATTACTTTTCTCCCTCTATACTTCCTCCCTCGGCAAATTAATCAACTCGTATGGTTTCCACTACCACCTCTATACTGACGATACTCAGATCTATCTCTCATCTCCTGATATCAACCCAGAACTCCTAACTCGTGTCTCCTCCTGCCTGTCCGCTATCTCTACCTCTATGTCGCAATGCTACCTTAAATTAAACCTCTCCAAAACTAAATTGGTTCTTTTTCCTCCAACTAACACCAGTAACATCCCGGAAGTATCCATCATAGCTAACAATTCCAATATCAACCCCTCTCCCCAGGCCCGGTGCTTTGGGTTTATCCTAGATTCTGCCCTGTCACGCACTCCTCATATCCAGTCACTTAATTAAATCATGTCACTTCCACCTAAGGAACATATCCAAAAGATAAAAAATTTATCACCCAAGATGCTGACAAAATTCTTATTCACTCTCTTGTCATATCACGTCTAGACTACTGTAACTCTCTTTTAATTGGCCTTCCCCTCCAGAGACTGTCACCTCTCCAGTCCATAATGAACACTGCTGCGAGGCTCATACACCTCAGCAACCGCTCCTCCTCTGCCACACCATTCTGTCAATCCCTGCACTGGCTTCCGCTACCTTTCAGAATCAAATTTAAATTAATGACCCTGACATTCAAAGCACTTCATAACCCTGCCCCACCCTACATCTCTGAAATCTCTATATACTCACCCAACCGCTTACTACACTCCTCTACTGACCTGCTACTCAACTCTTCTCTCATTACTTCCTCACATGCTCGCATTCAAGACTTTACAAGGGCTGCACCCGTCCTCTGGAACTCTCTCCCACAGTCTGTCCAACTTTCTCCCAACCTTTCTGCTTTCAAGAAATCTCTTAAAAAGCACTTCTTTTGAGAAGCCTACACTCACTTTGCTTAACTACCAAATGCAACACCACATACAGCACCACATTTCTCACTGACTTAATTCAATCTTGCCCACTCCCACACCTTGTGTATTACTCCCTTTCCTTTAGAGTGTATGCTATTTTTTGCATAGGGCCTTCCTCACCTTTTGTACCGGTATTGACTGTGATGTATGTAACCCCATATGTTCTATGTATATAATTCATGTGATTTAGTTGTATAATCACATTTAATTTACTGTGCTACGCAATATGTTGGCGCTATATAAATACATGTTATTAATAATAATAATAATAATGTCTAGATAATCTAGATAAATCAAACTTTCATAAGACTTATGAAATGCATATATTTTGTAACAACAGGTCCTACATTATAGGAATCTTTCAGAGGTGGAATTCAAGGGGCTGTTCAAGGGGCTGTATACCCCACTATTCGACTTGAGCTCGCTGAATAGGGTTTTGACTGTTGTTTATATTAAGAATAATTTATGTTTTTTATCGTTTTTTGAGCTCAAACAAATCAAAACTATGTTTATAACTTTTTAGTTCTTCTAATGTAGATAAATGTATTACAAGTGCACAGATAAAATGCCTGCATAATTGTCTTAAAAAACATTGCTAAAACATTTGAAATTATTTTTATTATCATACTTTTAAATTAAATATTACACACTATCATGAAAATTACTTTCTAATTTGCAAACTTATTGTAAGCATGCATATTCAATATTATTAAATATGTATTTAGCTACAAAAGTAACAGGCAAACCAGAAAAGTATTCATGTCTCTCTTACTATATATTCTTACCCCTATATGTAAACTGAGTAGGATTGTGACATTCAGTACTGCACAGTAATTTCCTATTTAAAAGTAGGCAATACATATAAATAGTGTTTGTTTCACTTGCAGATATTGACACAGGCCACTAAACAACTTCCTTGGCTATTCTCAGTTGCTCATGACCCCCTCACCCATCTGTGGCAGTGCTTACTCTTAAGCAATAGCCTCCATCTTGATTGCTAAAGAATTGAGGTGACATTGGACATGTATATACAGAAGCCTAAACCTTTAATGATGACTCCTTGTGGTATATTTATTAAAGTTACTGGTCCATTGTCAGGTTTATCATATGCAGAAAAATAAGTGACTTCCTTTTTCTGCATTTGATCACTCAGGAGACTGACATCTTATCTTTTTCCCATGAATGGACCTATTGCACCCCTTGGGCTCACATGGGGTACAAAGTGTCTCTAGTATACACAGATTGTACCTCTAGCCAATGCTAGAGATGCTTTGTTCCCCATGTATGGGCCTAAGGGTGCAGTTTTGAGTCTTTACTGCTACAACACTTGACCCTGTTGCAATTTTAAATGAGCAACATCTACTTCATCTGCATGCTAGCTTAGAAATACAAATGCTTCCATCAAAAGTTACTAAGAACTTCACACATCAAATATTACTGAAATTACTTTCAACAGAATTTTTTTTGAGTCTACGGGGAACATATTTGCCAGGACCTCTGGACTTCTCAAAACAACTCATATGGAAAGAAATGAATATTGTAGAGCTGAAAGCAGTATGTTCCAGTCTTCAAAAATGTGTTCAAAGCAAATTCTGACACATTCACATAGAGGAAGGATGGGATAGGATGCCCTTGAGTCCTTAACAAAATACAATCTACAATAAAGAGCAAAAAGAATAAAAACTGATATATTTCATATTCATTCCAGCTTTCTCTTGGGAAGCAAACAAGCAAGCAACACATAATTGGAAATATCATCAACTGAGATGAACCAGTCGCCCGAGCAAGTAGCAGCTTACTGCTATACTGACAAGACTTTGATGAAGAAGTGCCTGCAGCCATTCATCCAATATGGACATTAAACAAAAAACCAAATATACAGTATATATATATATATATATATATATATATATATATATATATATATATATATATATATATATATATACTGCACAATTTAACCAGACATAAGAATAACAAAAGTATCTAGTGCATGGTGGTAGCCATTTTAAATGAGAAACAAAATCCTTGTTAGTATACTGTAAATATTTAGTTGCTACATATAAAATACTTCTGCAACGAGTTGTTAAAAATGTTCAAGCATTTAAGCTGTCTACATACATAAAATGCATACTTAGTGGGCAAATGCCATTCTACAAGACTACAGTTGCTAAAATAAGACTTGTGAATGTCATATTCTGCTCAAGAGGATAGTATAATATTCTGCCTCACTACACACTTTCGCCACATGGAGAACCATCTTAGATTTGAGTGACAGCCAATACTCACTTGAGATGTAGATGAAGGGAAAAGGTCATAAAACATACTCATGCATTAAGAAGTATTGGCAAATGGTTGGAAATAACTTCTGGTTAAATTGAATTCGATTCTGAGAATGGAGAGAAATTGTACCAAAGATTGGCAATACAATAAGGGCCTCATGCACAATAGTAATTTGTCCAGTCCAGTGGAAGTAGACTACTACTATCCAAAACCCACATTGCAGTTAAATCTATGTTCTTACTAAGATTTATGATTTGGGTCTACTTGCTGACCAAAGCTTTAGTATGCTGCAATGTAAGTTGAACAGTCAGCACAAAAAGGGTAATTTATCATGTCCCCAGACACAAGTGCTAGAGTACCAAAGGTCACAAAAATCCTGCCCCTAATTCTTTATTAAGAAGCACTTTCAGTCCAATAAGTCATCATAACATTACCCAGTAGGGCATTCCACATTCTCACTGCCATTACTTTGGAGAACAACCTGTGATGCTTCAAATTAAAGTTCTGTTTCATTAATCTAAAGTGGTGTCATCTAGTGCAATCCCCTACTATCTGTCTATAGTGTAGTTCAATCATGTCTCCAAATAAAACAACCCTAATATTTTCAGTCTACCCTTATAGTTTAAAACTTTTGGATGCACCTTTCTGTGCTCTCTCCAGCTTATTAATCAAGCTGAGACCAGGAAATATAAAGAGGAAAGATTATGTTTTCACCCCTTAACTTAATGCCTTTTTTATGCAAGACAATACTTTGCTGTAGTAGTGATGGACTGACAATGCCTAGAATGAGACAAGTTCAGATTCTTCTCAATTAAGGAAATCCCCAACACTCCCCAAACTTCCATTTATATTATGTCTACCAAAGTGCATAACTTTTACCCATATTTAAAGAACTTGTCTATCTTTATAATCAACATTTTATCTGAATATGATTCCTTATAACTGCCTCTTTCAAATACCAGCATAATTGCTTATACATTCCAGTATTTTCACAAAACTCTAAAAGTGAATATGGCTAAAAATGACATATTTTATGTACTGAACATAATGCTGATTCTATAGGGCTGGTTATTAAATTCTAATTGTCCTAGTTTCTGAGCTGTCAAGTACCAGTATTCTGAATTATTTACTAATTAGCCTTTTACTGTGACATTATGTCTTAAATATATTCACTATATTCAGTGTCTGCTCTAAGCTCAGCAACTGACAGCAGCACAGAGCGTGTGCAGTAAATCAACAGAAAAGAAGATGGGGGGGCTACTGGGTCATCTTCAGCTAAAGAGCTGGGGTGAATTGGATCAGAAGCCCAAAACATAATGTACAATATTTCTGTCCTACTTTTTTAGCTAAGCATTAGTTCTCCTTTAAAAGTGTAAATAATGGATCTGAAATGCATGCATGTGCATAAAGCGGGGTATATTATTTATTTTCTTCTGCAAGCAAATGAAACAAATGTTTGCAAAGTGTCTGATATGCAGATAGTAAAGAGGACAACAAAAATGCAGGTAATTATTTAGTATAACATGAATAAAGATGATTTATTAAATTTATGTATAAGTGCCAACTTATTCCACAGTGCTTCACATAAGGATATCTAATAATTGACAAATTAATTGGTATATTAGGCAATTAGGGCCCTAGCCACAAGCTCTTACACTCTATGGGGGAATCTGAGGTAAAGCTATACAAATATATAACTGTCAGGGCAGCATGTGTTCGAGAAATACGTAGCACTACAAAAGCCTATATACATAAATGATTATGGGTGTTTGGAGTGGGTCTTATAGAATAAATTGCAAAAAATATTCTTAAACCTGTGCATATGTTTCTATTAGGGAAGCACCGAATCCAGGATTCGGTTCGGGATTCGGCCAGGATTCGGCCTTTTTCAGCAGGATTCGGATTCGGCCGAATCCTTCTGCCCGGCCGAACCGAATCCGAATCCTAATCTGCATATGCAAATTAGGGGCAGGGAGGGAAATTGCGTGACTTTTTGTCAGAAAACAAGGAAGTAAAAAATGTTTTCCCCTTCCCACCCCTAATTTGCATATGCAAATTAGGGTTCGGATTCGGTTCGGTATTCGGCCGAATCCTTTGTGAAGGATTCGGGGGTTCGGCCGAATCCAAAAAAGTGGATTCGGTGCATCCCTAGTTTCTATAGGGACCCTTGGGGTTAATGTGCCCCTTTGGCTTTAAATCCCTACACTTCCTGATCTCCCTAGTTGCTGTTCAGATGCCCATGTAACTAGTTGCAATTTGCATAGTTGTATTATTAGCCAAGAGGTGTTGTGACCACTTCCTGTCACACTTTGGTATAGTGAGGAAGAAGAGTGGATCTTCCTCTTTGGCTTCTGGTTGCTGATCCAGCTGGATGTGTCCAGGGAGCCTGGGAACACCAAGGCCCAGTAAAGCCTGTTTGCCCTAGAGAGACCTGAACCTCTAGTGTGGAAGTTGGGGAGCAGGGATCCCATGAATGAGGCTAGCGAGTGGTAGGAATATAATTGTTACAGTACTCTCTAGGAGAGTTAGACAGTGAGGGAAGAAAGAAAGAGCAGCTTTGTTCTACATCAGGCCCAGGCTGTAAGACTTGCCTACAGTGAAGGGACCACAGTGGATAGGGTGTCAGGCTTTAGGTTCTCCTTCCTGACCACTCCACTGGGTGAGTTCCAGACCACATGTGAGGAATTTCTGCCTAGAAGGAAGTTTCACTGCCTTGACTACATCCTCAGGGAATGCACCTGCATCTATCTCTGATATACTGTCTGAGCTGTGTGCCTGTATATACTGCAAATGCCTCTTTACTGATGTAAGTACCCTGTGGATCATTTGTCTCTGACAAATACTGCTAGAACCTCATGGTGCCCATTTCTTTTTTGGTTAAAGCACAGTAGCCTGGGGGAATTGTAGTTGCACTATACTGCACCTTCATTTCTTACACTTTGCGAAGGCCCTGCCTTAAGTGTTAGAGTCCAGTGTAACCCATGCTCTAGTTTACTAGCTGGTGATTAACCCTGTTGGCCTGTATAGCCTAAAAACATGTTACATTTCCATAACACCAAGAAGCCACTCAGTTTCGCAAATGGTATGGTATGCAAGATACTAGGGCTGCTTTAAAGGAATTAAACTTTCAAAAAACAAAGTGTATGTAGCAGTGGAAAGTAAACTGTGAACAAAAGAAATTAGCTTTGTTAGTGTTGGGGGATATATGTTGTGCACAATCATTGCTTATAAGTAGAATTATTGGGGTAGTGTCGTCAAACTGTCCTCTGTCTCCTTAACTGAAATGTGAGATCCAACAAAGATTTAGCAATTCCATCAAGGTGAGACTGTGCTTCGATACAGTCTTATAAAGCTCACCTTTTGCTGCTACCTTCTATTGACCAATTACTTGGAGATGAATGTAAGTCGGTGGGTTAACTAGATAAATATAAAGGAATGTATCATATGCAGGATATAGATAAGATAACTAACTAAGAACATACTAATCATGGCTAAGATGAACACAAGTAAGGAATGGACTGGTAGTACAGATTTCCAGATAAGAAATCACATACCTGTAGAACGAGAATGGTCTGGGATACTGGTGAAAGGGGAGGATAGAGGAGCCTGGAAGAAATGTGACTAAAATGGAGCTGAATAAATACAATAAAACTGTCGTTAGGGTGTAATGCAATGTAACATGGGCTTTGGGTGTTTAGCAGTTTGTTGTGAAATGTTTCAGTGACAACACAGACCTATGGGACCTGTTATCCAGAATGCTTAGAACCCAATTTTTTCCTTAAAAGTGTGCTTTATGTAGCTTGCACCATCATCCCTTAACTCTAAGAAATAAAAATTTAGGGGGTTATTTATCAAAATCCGAAAATTTCTCAGAATTTTCTGAAAACTACTCCGACCAAATCTGCACAGATTTATTCTCTTTATTTATCAATACATTTTCCCAAAAATTTTGTTTTCCCCTCCAATGAAAAAAAAAGTAAAAATAACCCACTAAAACATTAAATAAACCCAAAAGGCTGTTTTTGCCTCCAGTGAGGATTAATATCTTTTAAATATCAAGTACAGGGTACATTTTATAAATACAGAGAAAAAGCAATTACTTTTAAAAATGTGAATTATTATATTAAAATGGAGTCTGTGCGATATGGCCTTCCAATAATTTGGAGCTTTCTGGATAACGGGTTTCAAGATAACAGATATCATAACAGATATACCGTATATACTCGTGTATAAGCCGACCCGTGTATAAGCCGAGGTACCTAATTTTACCTACAAAAACTGGGAAAACTTATTGACTCGCGTATAAGCCTAGACACAACTAAGACCCTTTATGCTACAATCACTACAGCGCAAACTAAATCACTGAAAATTTGTCCCCCCCAGTGGATTTATATTACAGATATTTTTCAGCTGAGACAAAATATACTTTCCACTAGCAATTATACACACATAGACACACATATACTTTACACACACACTCTTCCCACAAAATAATCACACACAAATACTATACACACAAACTCCCCACACATATACTATATACACACACAAACTCTCTACCCACACCATCATACACTATATACACTCACCACACAATAATGAAATTGCGGGGAAACGCGAGGGGTGTCCGGCTGCTGCTCGAGCTGTGGACTTCCAGCGGAGTAGACGGGAGGAGGAGGCTGGGTCACTGGGGAAGGAAAGACTCGTCCCCGGATTAGACACAAGGGACTCGGTGTGAGCAAATAACGAGGCGAATTCCCTGGCTGGATCGGCTGATGATTCATCGCTCCTTCCGCCCAATGCCACACTCGATCATCCGCAGCACAAGCGGAATGGGCTGATCGGGCGGGGGAAGGAGCGGACTGTGGATAAAGGGAGAGTCCATGTGTCCGAGGGAGGAAGGTCGGGTAGAGGAAAGACTCCCGGGGGAGCGGATTCCCCACAGGTTGGAGGGACTGGCGGTCAGTTCCGGTTAGAGGAGCCGATTGTGCCCAGGGTTCGCTAATTCCTTATTAGCCCAACACAGACCCCCGGCTCACAGCCAGTTCTTCCGCCCTTTGCGCCTGCTCTTTCCGGATCCTGTCCCCTCCCGGTGCTGGGCGGCTGCTACGGAAAGAGGGAGCCCCCTGCAGGAAACGCGGACGCGTCGAGCCCCGGGGAGGGAAGTGTCACATTAGGCAGGAGCCCCTCGCGTATACTTACCCGCGTATAAGCCGAGGTCAATTTTTTCAGCACATTTTTGGTGCTGAAAAACTCGGCTTATACACGAGTATATACGGTATATAATACTGCAATATTTTTCCCCCGAAAAAACTTAATTTAAAAGTTGTTCCATAAAGCCTTTAGATTGTAAACTCCCTTGTGTAGGGTCTGATAATTATATTGTACTCTGTAACACTTGATTGTTAGTTCATTTGTTGTAATATTATTGGAAAGCGATGAAAATACTTGCTGGTGCTGTATAAATAAGCAATGATATAAACATACTGTATAATGTGTAAAAATGTTTATTGAAGGAATGTTTCTTTTTATCTTTTTCTAATGGCAAGTACCTAACAAAACCAGCTGCCAGACACAGGCACATTTATATTTCTGTCAGATCACAAAATGGAAATTTGCAAAGAGTGCTGGCATTAATGCGACAGGTTAAATCATGTTATCCAATTTAGATAAGAAAAAGAATATTCAGTAGATAGCAAGATGATAAACAAGCATTTCCAGCAGAATTGACTACGTTTATCTAGTGTTTTATTTTTGTACTGATGTCAAAGATGTCATTATTTGATATTTAATCCATGCAAAGGAATGTCAGATTATTCTTTTCTGAAACCAAATGTTGCACAAAACAGAACCCAATTACCCAATATATGGTAAACAACTACAAATAATTGTTTTACACAAAGCCCATGATTGAAACATTTAAAAATCAGAGAAAAACAAAGAAATCCTGTCCCATGAAAACATCAAGTTCCATTCAGGTTAATAAAAAGAGAAATTGTTTTTCAGTATTTCAATGCTCTGTAAATGCCATACTTTCAAATATAACAATATGTCACTAGGCCACTTAAAGTTTGATATCAGAAAAGAACCTTGGGTTCACACCTTATTCTTAGTTTTTACTTTTTTAAAGTGCAGCTTCATCAGATGTAGTCTGGGCCATTCATCGCCTGTCTCTTTTATATAATATGGCCTTTTAAAGGTGATCCAAGCCATTTATCATTATAGTTAAGTGGTTATACTTGATGCTTCTTGTGCTGATGATTAAAGTTTAACATGAATTCATTATTGTTTTTCTTTAGTTTTAGCCATTATATATTTGGGGCAAATTTCATGTTTTACTTTCACTGATGAAGATTTTGAACTAAGAACAAAAGCTTGCTTTGTTTTTAAAATACTGTATCTGGTGATTCTGAAGATTGTTTTCTTTTCCATTTCTATGTCAACATTGGAATTTGTAACCAAATAAAGGCTTTTAGACCAGTTTGGTTAGTACTGGGCTATTTTTTTGGTCAGGGTATTCTTTAGTTCATGGACATTTGTTTCTATATTTGACGTGGTATGGGAAAACACATGGGTAATGAGCAAACTACAGTTTACATTGATATTAGAATAATAGACTTAGGAGGGCTATTAATCAAAATTCTAATTTGTGGCATTTAAGAGTAGGGATGTAGCGAACTGTTCGCCGGCGAACTAGTTCGCGCGAACTTCGACTGTTCGCGTCCGCCGAATGTTCGCGAACGTCGCGCGACGTTCGCCAATTGGTGTTCGCGTTCGATTCGAAGTAAAATTTCGTTCGACCATTCGACCATTCGACCGTTCGATCGCTAAAATCGAACGATTTCCATTCGTTCGAACGATTATAAGCATTCGATTGAATTAAAATCATTCGATCGAATAGCTTCGATCGTTCGATTCGAACGAAAATCGTTCGATCGTACGAATAAAATCCTTCGATTTTATCGAGCGTTCGAAGTTCGCGAACTGTTCGCGAACTGTTCGCTTTTTTGCCGGTGTTCGCGAACGGCGTTCGCGAACATCAAATCGGCAGTTCGCTACATCACTATTTAAGAGGTCTTTTTTGCTTCTTTGAACAAACTAACAATTTAAAAAACAACTTGAATGTTTGATTATTTATTAAATAACCAGAATATAAAAAAAACTTGAATGAGTTTACAATCTTAAAAAAAAATATTGAAATAAGTAGTTCACATTTTGGCAAAGACAGCTCCCTTTGATTTCATGACCTTGCAAGTTTTTAGATGCCAAAGTTTTACAGTAAAGTTTTTCATGTTTTTATTTTGCTCAGTATGAGGCCAATGCAATTAGTTCACACAAGAACAAACTTATAATGTGGAAAGTGCAGTGCTCAGTGCTCCCCCTCACTTGTATACAGAACTGCAGGAAATCTGGAAATCTGTATTTGGCTTTTTATGGGGTTTTTTTGGGGTTCTTTTTTACCCTTGGTGGTGGTTATTTTTAGTACGTAAAAATGAGTAATACAAAGTAGCAATAACAACAAAAGTGTAGCCTTACACAGCATTTGTTCTTAGATGTGGTCAGTGACCCATGTTATAAAGCTAGAAAGAAGGCAAATTATATAATAACTATAATAAATAAATAAATAATGACAACCATTTGCAAAGTTGCTAAGAATTTGTCATTCTATAACATACTAAAAATTAACTTGAAGTGAACCATCCCTTTACCTACTGGTTAATAATTTTTTTATACCTGACGTCAAATAATCATTATTACAAAATGCCTAAATTTACATAGTTAGAAGAAGAAATGTTTTGTCTTTTCAATCCATCTTTTAAGACAGTGTTGTCCAACTATTATGGTACTGAGGGCCGGAATTTTTCTGGTCTACATGTTGGAGGGTCGATAATGGAAGGCAGTGTTAGCCACTCCCTGTTTTAAACCATACCCACTTTAAACCACACCCATGTTACCACAAGACCATGTCTACATTAATAGAACACCAAAAAACCAAATTATTGGTGCTCACTGCAGGGATGTCACTCATATGTGAAAAAAGTTAAGTTATATAAAATAGATACGGACACCAAAATGAAACAATTTTTCCATCTATATATATATATATATATATATATATATATATATATAATTACTCCCTGTGCTCGTCTATGCAGGAACTGCCATATTTGTGAAGCAGAAGTCCTTTAGCATTAGAAAATTAGAAACAGGCTGAGATGGGACAGTCAGGTTGGCAAAACAGTCAGGTTTAGGAACTTCAACTAACAATTATTTAAAAAAAAAACAGACCTCTCAGAAAAAAACATGACCTATAGGTAACTTTTAATGTACTTTTATATTTTAAAAAGTAGTTTTTTAGCATCCGTGTCACTTTAAGACATACCCTTAAATCCATATGCTTCCTCCTCCCCTGTGGATAACACAGCACCCCCAGCATATGATTAAACAACTTAGGGGCCCCTAACAATAATTTTCAAATGCTAACAAACCCCCAGAACAAATACCAGGCTTATGTTCCACAAGCAGAGCAGGGCACACACAGGCAGAGTATGGCACACACATTAAGCATAGGGAAGGCAGTGTATGGCACACCCAAGGATAATAGGGCAGGCAGAGTATGGCACACCAGGGAGCATGGGGCAGACAGAGTATGGCACATGCAGGGAGAATAGAGCAGACACAGTATGGTACACACAGGGAGAATAGAGCAGGCACAGTATGGCACACACAGGGAGCAGGAGACAGGGAAACCTATCAGGGCCACTCTAAGATATACTACATACAGTGACACAGTGCTGGTGACCCATTAGCAGACTAAGGTGTGAACAATGTGGTCAGTTTCAGTCTGGGTCTCAGGTGTGAACAGTTCATTTAGGATGTGAACAAGTTCATTGAGGTGTCACAAGTGTGAACAATGCAAGGAGGATTACATACATGAACAATACACGGGATTAAAGTGTGAATTTGAGGTTTAAACAATGCAGGGGCCAGTTAATCTCTGTACTGATACCTTTTAAAATGTACACATGGTAAGCAGACACAGAAGGCAGAGTGTAAGGCCACACAAGGGACAACCCTGTTTTAAGACTATTCCATAAACCCTGTAAAAGGGGATCTATATAACGTGATTAATTTATGGACATTTCTCCTCACATACTACCAGTACTAAATATAGTTGATGCAGCTTCCTAATTCAATACACAACAACAAATAACTCTTACTGGTCATTAACAAAATAACATTGTAAACACTTTACACTCTCACGCCAATAAATATTCACTGCTTGTAACATAAAACATGGACAACACCTGACACAGGAATAAAAAGGTTAAATCAGTTACTGTACTTTGGATATAGAGTTATAGAGAACAGTATAAAAAAATAGTAAGTAAAAGACAATTATATGCATAAAAAGGTATTTGTAAATATGGTTTGTATTGTTCTGTGAAACTATGATGTGCTTCAATACTAAATGGTTGGTCAACTGATATTAATAGCAGATTTCTCAAAATCTTAAGAAGTTTAGCTATACACTGAATATGATTCATATGATCTTTATATACATTGAATAATAATGTGTCACTATCATTTATTTTAATGTGCAAACAATTATTTCATTTGTAGGGAGATACAGTTTTATACTTACATTGTTCAAATGAGCAAGTTCAATGTCTACCAATGAATCTGTACTTTTTGGCTCTGGATGTATAGTAACCACAATGATCTTCGAATTCACAACAGTAAAATTTCTGGAGAAAAAAAAGAGGATTTTTTACCATGTTAGCCAGTAGTTGTTATGGAACAAGGAACTGGATTTATATACAGGTATGGGACTGGTTACCCATAATGCTTGGGACCTAGGGTTTTCTGAATAATGGATCGTTCTGTAATTTGGATCTTCATGTCCTAAGTCTACTAGAAAATCCTGTAAACATTAAATTAACCCAATAGGATGATTTTGCCTCCAATAAGGATTATTTCTATTTTAGTTTTTTTTGTGAGTTTAGGATCATGTACAAGATACTGTTTTATTATTACAAAGAAAATGGAAATATTTAAAATTTGGATTATTTGCATAAAATGGAGTCTATGGGAGAAAGCTTTTCCATAATTCAGAGCTTTTTGGATAATGGGTTCCTGGAAAACGGCTCCTATCCTACATATGGAATGAATAAACAAAACTGTGTATAAATTTAAACTAGTGTAATTTTCTGAGAGAGAGAGAGAGAGAGAGAGAGAGAGAGAGAGAGGGGATAATAGGGCAGGCAGAGTATGGCACACCAGGGAGCATGGGGCAGACAGAGTATGGCACATACAGGGAGAATAGAGCAGACACAGTATGGTACACACAGGGAGAATAGAGCAGGCACAGTATGGCACACACAGGGAGCATAGGGAGGCAGAACAGAGCACTACTACTACTGTATGAGTCAATGGGAGAGGTCCAGGGATCAATTTGGAGATGTTCAGAGAAAAAACTCGAAACAAGATTTGTATAATTCAATTTGAGTTTTCGAGTCAGTAAAATTTGATAGATAGAAATTTGATTTTTATAATAAATCTCCCCAAATCAAATTTCGAATTCAATATAATTTAAGGGAGTTCGAAATTCGACCCTTGATCTATGTGCCTCCCCCTTGTATTTTTATGGATTAATATGGAGCACCCACTCACTTGTAGAAACTGCATCTTTATAAAGAAAGAATATTCTTCTAATAATTTGTAATGCCAAGTGGAATAGTAACACTATATACAGAGTATGCAGGATAGCAGTATGTGTCATAACAATGCACCAGGGTATGCAATTCAGCGTAAATTGCTAGTGACTGAATTACATTAACATAATGAATTCAGATGTAGAGTTAATAACAAAGTATGTGGATAAAACCCAATAAAGGTGAAAAACGTTGTATTTGAAAGAGAGTTCAGTTTTAATCAGTATTATTGAATTCATTTATCTGGCCACTGGGATTTCAGGTGAATCCAAGCAATATCATTGTACTGAGGCCCCCTACTGCATTTCTCTGCACTTCGAATAACCATTCTGTACATCAATAACAAACACATTCATTTCTTCTGTACAACACTGAAAACAATGTTTTCTGTCTGTAATATAATGGAAAATCTCTGTTGAGGTCATTTAGATGATTAAAAGCAGTAGAAAACCCCAAGTCCCAAACATTCTGTATAATATATCCCACACCTGTATATGTGTATAAATGAGCCATGATAACCTGAGTGGATATTTAGAATTTCAACAAAACAGCTTTATAATGTAAAATACTTTTTTTAAATAAATTCTTTCTATAAAGATAACGGTCTAGGGATGAGCCTTGTTTCAACGCAGAAATTATGCCCATAGACTTGTATGGCATCGGGCGTCAAAAAAAATGTGATGCGCGTTAAAACATTTTTGACGTCCATAGACTTTAAAGGGCGTCTGCGAAATTTTGCTGGCAGTGAATTTTTGGTGAAACTTAATGGGTCAAATTGGCCCAAGCCTATAATGGTAATTTCCAACCAAAAAAACAAAAAACTGCACTTTATCTACACCATTGATAGTCTTTAGGAATAAGTCCAGCATAGCCAAAGAAAATGTCCATAGACCTATACTATCAACACACAGCTACCAATTTGGCAAATGTTAGTCCACTTACTAAAATGCAATACTAGTTAAAAAGAGATAAATATACACAATTAAAGTTCACTAGCCAGAATGCTTTTAAATAAATTGTATGCTCCATTCACTTAAAATGCAAATAAGTATACTTTTGGTTTAAAGTTGGGAGGCACATTTATTAAGGGTTTGAATTTCAAATTCAGTTTTTTAAACCAGTACCAAATTAAATTTACCTCAATTGGGAGTTTACAGTATTTAATAATAAAACCAAATATGTAAAACACGGAAGAATTTTACTGACCCCAATAACTCGAATCAAATTCACTGGACCTCTCCCATTGACTCACACTTGAATTCGGCAGGTTTTAGGTACCAAATAATCGAATTAGAATTCTTAAGTACAGAGTATGATATATCTCGAAAATCAAATTCAAATTTTTTTTAAAAACTCAAAACGTTAGGATAATTCCGTAGTCGAATTTGAGTTTTGACCATTCAAAAATTTGATTTTTTTTTAATTTTCAATTCGAAACTTAATAAATCTGCCCCTTAGATGACCTGCACCTGGGTGTGAGAAGCTATACTTATTGTAGTTGTATTTATATAGAGGGGCTGATCAAACCATGAGACAAAATATACAATTTAAAGTTGCTTATGTATTTATATTTGTTTCCATTTAAAGGTGAACTCAAGCTGAATTAAAGAAGGCCAGAAATGTTGTACATTATGTTTTGGGCTTCTGTACCAGGCCAAGGCAGTGATGGGTGAATGGGCAAATTTCTCCCGTTTCGCTGAAAAATTTGTGTATTTCCCGCAAAATTGCGACGCATATTAATTGTGACACTGGCGTTAAAGTCAATGGCCGTCCGAATAGTGTTGAAGTGTGCCGGTTTTGATGCGATCAACTTTCTGACGCGGGCAAATTTTCGAGGGAGTTTAGCGAATTTATTCGCCGGTGGTGAAACATGTAAATTCGTTGTGAATACGCTCCTGGCAAATTTATTCACCCATCACTAGCCCAAGGCAACCACAGCCCTTTAGCAGGAAAGATCTGAGCCTCCAAAGATGCTCCAGTAGCTCCCCATGCTCTTTTCTGCTGATTCACTGCACATGCTCTTACTGAGCTTAGGGACCCACTCACAATATAAAGTACACATAGAATATAAATGTCACAATATAAGGTTGATTGGCAATTAATACAGATACGGTTAATTGGTAATTAATATAGATAATTACTACATGGCAGCACAAAAACCAGTGCAATTAGCATCAGAATTTAATAAACAGCCCTGCAGCATCAGCCTTTATTACAGGCCAACCTCATTTTCTGCTTGATAATTTGCGATGACCCTAAGTGTAGCTTTTTAACAGCTGTTCAGAGCCCACTGAGCATGTGAGTGCCACAGACACTTTCCAAGATGGTGACCCCCTTTGGCAAGTTTGATGTCCTGGATTATTGCTGCTATTGAGAAGCTGAAAATTAAGACTGGTGCAATCAGTTCAGTATATACAATATGGCATTTTTAGCTATATTAATTTTTAGGGTTTACTTCTTCTTTAAGAACACCAACTAAATTACTATATGAACTATACATAATATCATATTCCAAGTACCTGTGAATACATCACTCAAGTATGACAAAAAACCCCTTTGCTTCCCCCTCTTAAAGACACACCCACCATTTCTCTTTCTCTTTCTTGTGTCTGTAAAGTCTGTCCCTCTTTCCTAGTAAGAATATGCACAGTGACTTTACCTGTACATATAATGTCATGCTTAGGTAAACCATAAGAATATGTTTTCTTTATTAATATATACAAATTATAAGCCATATTTTTAAATAATGATAATGTGTAGGTCTGTTACTTAACTAGTTATTTTTGAGCAAAACTTTCCTGTTTTGCTTTGCCAAAAAATTTGGGAAACTGCAGAAAAATTCACTAAATTGTGGAATTTCACAGAAGGCATTGGATGTTTTTGTTGACTTGTACTTTCTCATGTCAATGCATGAGAGTCATTGGGAGGTTTTTTTTCATTTAAACATCTTGTCATACCCACAAGTTATGGAGTGCTGGCAGGTGGAGGCCTTAATTGTGTTTTCTACTTACTGTCTGCGCTATGGGCTGCCTTTTGCTATCATACCCTGCACCTTGTTCCAGATTTTTTTTATGTCCAGGGCTTAAGTAAATGACCCCAGAAATATAAAGAATATATTGTGTGCAGAATCAGATGAACATTTCTTTAACAGGGTAAAGTCCATTCATTGTTCATATATACAGACTCTGTGAGCAGTGGCGTAACTACCGGGGGAGCAGAGGGTGTGATTGGGCCAGGGGGTGCGATTGATGCCCCCCATCAGGGCCCGGGCGTATGATGGGGGGCAGGGGGCCCGGCTGCGCGTCCCGTGCCAGGGCCAGCCCCCCTCTAGTTGCGTTGCTGTCTGTGAGAAAACCAGCATAAACAAAATAAAACAAAACAAAATCCTTGCCACACTTGGGCTGTAACTAATACACAGGGTATTTTCCCTCTCTACTGGGATTCCCGGCCAAACACAAAAGTACAGCTCCACAGAATCACCGTACCTTTACAGAGTCCTTTTTCCTTTGAGAAAACAAACAGCAGCTTCAAACTGTTTCACTCAAATTCCAGGTGTCAACCCTCTCAGCGTGTAGCTCAATCTTACTCTGAGGATCTCTCTCTCTGGCAGCCTGAAGGTCTAGCCTGCTAATTATTTCTAGGGGAAGTAATCTACTCAAAACTGCTGTATATATGAGAGTAAGACAAGAACCTGTGGGAAATATACCTCCCTTCAAACTGTTCTCCAGCTACCAGTTCACTTATCCCCCTCTGCTTCAGCCCATGTGACTGAGCACACTGAGCCACCTGTCAATGATACCTTGAGAGGGCATCCATATTCCCTTGCAGTGCTTCAGATCTATGTTCCACTGTAAACTTAAAAGGCCAAGAAACATCTGGTAACTTGACCATTCTATTTTCAGACATCCACCTAAGAGGAACAGGGTTTGTGAGCAATCTAAATTTTCAACCCAGCAGATAGTACTTGAGGGCCTCTAATGCCCACTTAATGGCGAGGCACTCCCTTACTACAATAGAGTACCTACTCTCAGCTGGTGTAAGCTTTCTGCTTGAGTACACTACTGGGTGTTCCTCACCACTTACCATTTGGGAGAGGACAGCCTCCAAACCCACATCTGAGGCATCAGTTTACAAAATTAACTCTTTCTGAAAAATGTGATGTTATTAACACTGGTTGCCTACAGAGGGAATTTTAAGGTCTATGAAAGCTTTTTCAGCCTCAGCTGACCACTTAACTATTTCTGAGCTCTTCCCTTTAGTAAGATCCGTAAGGGGAGCTGCAATAGAAGCAAAGTTAGGCACAAATTTACAATAGTAGCCTACTATCCCCAGGAAGGCCTCCACTATATTTATTTGAGGCTGTACTACACCTCTTCCAATTACATAGTTTTTGGCTTCTTCCATTCCTATAGCACACTTTTTAGGGTTTGCAGTAAGCCCCGTCTCATGTTTGGAGTCTAACACCACCTGTACTTTAGGTAAGTGAGACTACCAATCAGGGCTGAAGATAACCACATCATCCAAATAAACTGAGGTATAGGGATTATGTGGTCCATTAACCTTTGAAAAGTAGCTGGGGCTCCGTGTAAACCAAAAAGCAAAATATTGGACAAGACCCTCAGGAGTAGAAAATGCTGTCTTTTCCTTAGCCACTTCCATTATTGGTAGCTGCCAGTACCCTTTTGTGAGATCTAGAGTTGTGAGGTACCTCGCATGGCCTAGCCTTTTGATGAGTTCATCTACCCTAGGCATGGGGTATACATCAAA
This sequence comes from Xenopus petersii, assembly GCA_038501925.1. Taxonomy (NCBI): domain Eukaryota; kingdom Metazoa; phylum Chordata; class Amphibia; order Anura; family Pipidae; genus Xenopus; species Xenopus petersii. The sequence continues at coordinate 65,248,249 of CM076681.1, read as the reverse complement.
ATCAGTTTACGGAAGTCATAACAAAACATTAGGGTCCCGTCAGGTTGTTAATCAAAACAATTGGGCTAGACGAATCACTGTGTAACTCCGCAAGTACTCCTAGATCCAACATTTTTCTTACCTCATCAGACTGCCTGTCTCTGTGCTTCAGGGATTCTATATGGCTTAACCTTAACTGTTACCTGAGGGGCAGTAAGAACATCATGTTCAATTAGAGTAGTTTTTCCAGAAAGATCAGAAAAGACAGCACTATTTCTCATCAAGAATTCTTTTACTTCTTGTTTCTGTGACACAGACTGTGTTTCGGCTATTTTTAATTCTGGAATCAGAACGGTCCAGTGGTAGGGAGGGGGTAGCCTACTGTACTGGGTTGTCTACCATACAGTAACTCAAATGGGGAGAACCCAGTAGAGGCATGTGTCTCTCCTTGAGAGAACAACAAAAATGGAAATAATCAGTCCCAATTATTCCCGTCTTTTATCTACCACCTTTTTCAACATGGCTTTCAGGGTATTATTAAACTTTTGCACCAAGCCATCAGTTTGAGGGTGGTAAACTGAGGTACGTTAAGTGTTTCATACCCAAGAGATGACACAACTCTTTGGTCACTTTGGACATAAAGGTTGTGTCTTGATCTGTCAGGATTTCTTTAGGTATTCCCACCCTAGAAAACAAATTGACCAGCTCATTGGCTATACATTTTGCTGAAGTATCCCTTAAAGGCACCGCTTCCGGATATCTGGTAACGTAATCCAATATTACAAGTATGTGTGCCCTCTAGAGGATTTTTGCAGGGGACCAACTAAATCCAATGCAACCCACTCAAATGGTACCTCAATGATTGGAAGAGGAACCAAGGGACCTCTGTAATGTTGTCTTGGCTCTGCTAACTGACAATCTGGGCAGGAGTTACAATAGTGCTTAACATCTCAAACCACCCCAGGTCAAAAGAACCTCTGAAGGATTCTTTCTGTAGTTTTATCGACTGCCAGGTGGCCCCCAAGAACATGTCTATGTGCCATATCTAATACCACCTTTCAAGATTGCTGGGGTTTACCACTATAATTTCACCCTTTCGTTTGCTCACATAATATAACAGATCCTGGTTCAGGGCATGTGTGGAAACACTGTTTCTGCCCCTGGAAATTGGGGTTCCCTATTTATAACTTCTATATTTTCTGTAGCATTGCTCAGAGTGGGGTCCCTCATTTGGGCAGTTCCAATGTTGTCTCGGGTGACCTCTAAATCAGGTACCATGTCACCTTCTTCTACCCACTCTTCAAGGCCTGTAAAAACTTCTAGAGGTGAGGGAACATCAGGGGTCACTCCTGCCTTTCCATCATTCTCAGGGTATGTAAAGGGTTCTGAGACAAGCATGATTCCTCTGCCTTGTATGAAGAACCCTTTTCCGAATTACTCTCCCCACTCCACCAGAACAATGGAAAATCTCTTCCCAATATAACAGCATGCATTAAGGTTTTTACAACCCCCGCTTGATTCTTTACAGTTCCATACTAAGTTTCAATCAGAACCAAAGCAGTTGGATAGTCTTTAGCTTCCCCATGAATGCACACTACCCCAACCCTTGGGTTTATAGAGTCAACAATGTCTACCAAATTAGCGTGAACATATGTTACCAGACTCCCCAAATCCAGGAGAGCTGTCACATGGTGTCCTATGACTTCTGAGCAAAACTGTTTACTAGTCTCTTCTTGTAGAGAGGCCAGGCATGCAGGCTGACCATACATGGATTCTTGTTTCCCCAGCTACAATTCATAGGCTCTGACATTAGGGGCCAGTTAGCAGCCTGATTGCCAAACTCTCTACACCGCCAGCATTGTAACCCCCTTTTATCTATGTCAGATGCCGCTTGCCCCTGACTGGTTGCCACCCTAGTTTTGGCACCTGTATTCAGTCCAGAAGTCACATCAGAGGTTTTGTCCCTGTTACTTTGAGAAACCACCCCTTTAACTGAGACTTGCTAGGGTACTGGTCAGATGTGTTAATATCTGGTTGTAGCCATTTTCTTGTGAGACACAGGAGATAATGCATTTGGGCACACACAGACCTGCCTCATTGAATCTTTTGGCATGAACCACCACCGTGACTCCCAGGTGGGCCAGAATTTTCTCTTTCAACCTATTATATTTATGGGAATCCTGTTCCTTCAAGTCATAGTACACCTTCTGGGGTTCACCTGTCAAGTAAGGTGCTACCACCTCTACCCATTCCTCTGGGGGTAACTTTCCCTTATTGTAACTCTCTCAAACAAAGCCAGGCAGGCCTCCACATCACCTGCTGGTGTCATCTTTTGCAGAGATTTTTGTAACGCTCTGTGGCTATTTATATGTACTTGCCCCAGGGCCTCACTACCTTGTAATTTCTGCTTGGATCTCCTGCTGCAAATGCAAGTTAACATGCTGTTGTCCTCTAAGGTAACTTTACTGGCTTTTGCTTAGGCATTAATTTGTGTTATCAGCACCTGATTTGTTTCCTGGTGGGCCCTTAAAGCTTCATGATGGGTTTGCTACTGGGCTCTTAAAGCTATTTGGTGACTGGCATTATTTTGCTGGGTTTGCAACATCACCTTTAATATCTCCTCCATTTTAATATCTGTTGAAGACTTTCCCTTTTAAACTGGCTGTCCCTTTAAATATTGGTCTTTACTATTTTCAAGGGAAACTTCTGCCCATTGCATACCTTCAATTGTGAGCAAGAGCAGATGAACAGGGTAAAGCCAATTTATTGTTCACATATACAGACTCTGTGAGCAAACCAGCATAAAAAAAAACAAAATCCTTGCCCCACTTGGGCTCTAACTAATACACAGGGGTGTACTTCCCTCTTTAACACCAGTCCCCTACTGGGATTCGCGGACAAACACAAAAGTAAAACTCCACAGAGTCACAGTACCTTTACCGAGTCCTTTTCCCTTTCTGAACAGCAGCTCCAAACTGTTTCACTCAGATCCCAGGTCTCAAACCCTCTCAGCATGTTGCTCAAGCTTGCTCTCTGGATCCCCCCTGGCAGCTAGCAGATCTAGCCTGCTAATTATTCCCCAGGTGAGAGTTTCTAGGGGAAATAATCTACTCAAAACTGCTGTATATACTGTATGAGAGTAAGACAAGAACCTGTGGGAAATATATCTCCCTTCAAACTGTTCTCCAGTTACCAGTTCACATATCCCCCTCTGCTTCAGCCCATGTGACTGAGCACACTGAGCCACCTGTCAATGATACCTTGAGAGGGCATCCATATTCCCTTCAGGGCTCAGATGACTGATTATTTCCACCCTTAAAATTTGTGGTGATTGGAAATTATTTCTCCAGAAATGTGAAACATTCCAGATACTACAATATGGGGTATTAGAGTATGTAACATTTGGCAAAGTCTACCTTTTAACCAGAGCAAATTACCAGACTTCTGCATATTAGGGGGCATATTTATCAAGGGTCGAATTTTAAATTGAAAATACTTTGAAATTCGAATTCAAAAAGACCAACGAAATTAAGTCAAAGTTTTTTTGGGGTCGAATAGGTCAGTTTTTGATCGAAAAGTAGTGATGTAGCGAACTGCCGATTTGATGTTCGCGAACGCCGTTCGCGAACACCGGCAAAAAAGCGAACAGTTCGCGAACAGTTCGCGAACTTCGAACGCTCGATAAAATCGTTCGATCGAACGATCGAAGGATTTTATTCGTACGATCGAAGGATTTTCGTTCGAATCGAACGATCGAAGCTATTCGATCGAATGATTTTAATTCAATCGAATGCTTATAATCGTTCGAACGAATGGAAATCGTTCGATTTTAGCGATCGAACGGTCGAATGATCGAATGGTCGAACGAAATTTTACTTCGAATCGAACGCGAACACCAATTGGCGAACGTCGCGCGACGTTCGCGAACATTCGGCGGACGCGAACAGTCGAAGTTCGCGCGAACTAGTTCGCCGGCGAACAGTTCGCTACATCCCTATCGAAAAGTCTACCAATTGACTCCAAATATGTTCTAGGAGGTCCCCCATAGGCTAAAACAGTGATTCAGCAGGTTGTAGATACCAAATGGTCAAATTCAAAATGATACATGATAAATTTCGATATTAGCATTTTTGAATTTTTTGCAAATTTAAATCGAATTTGGACTATTCCCTAGTCGAAGTACACAAAAAATTGCTTGAAATTGGAATTTTTTGCATTTCAAAATTCACCTCGACATTGGATAAATCTGCCCCTATATGTTGTAGCCCTTATAAGGTGTGTTCTACAGTAAGGGTCTAAGCCTTCAAGGGACCTTTTTCCATTAAATAATGACTTGATAAAGAAACAGTATGCTCTGAAATACTGCCATTTACATTTGTAAATAATATTCTGCTCACATGCAATTTGATGCTGCTGGACTTTTGTTAATATATATCCTGTTTATGCATGAATGTATTTCTTGAAGCAAAACACCTGGTTTTATTAGAGTTTGTTTGCTATAAACCCTGGCATATTCAGACATCTTTTATCTCTTTTCTGTTCAAAGGATTGTCAGTTACAAAGCCCTGCAAAATTAAATTAAGAATATCTTTAAATAAAAATATCAGGCATCCTATCGTGCCACATGCAAGTAGCGCATATCCTTTCTGTATACCTAAGGGCTACTCTTGTGCATGGGGTTACTCTCCCTGTATTTAATGTGTGAGTATCTGGATTAAGCATAACATTGGAAGAAAAAGCACAAACAATGTTTAGCACTTTCATTACAAGGTGGAGAGGAAAGCAATGCATATTGTTTGTGGCCTTGCGCAAAGAATTGCAGCAGAAGTCCAAACCGTCATAGCAAAGGTATTTGAATATAGACATGATTGTTTCTGGTTGGTTTGTATTAATGCACAATAATGAACAAGCAGTGACTTAATTGAATTGACAGTGGTATTTGGTCTGAATCATCATAGCATAAAACTAAAACAAAAAAAAATTGCTCAGAATGTTTAAATAAAGTGTACATAGAAGTTAAAAGCAGCATTATTCTAGCTATAGGACCTGACAGACAACTTAACCATAGCTGCCCATTTATGCTAAATAGATTTCTATAAAGAACAGAGTATGAGGCATATAATCAGCAAACTCTCAAATCAGGGGACAAAGTGTTTTTTTTAAGTATTTATTTGACAGATTCTATCAGATCAATATAAAATCTTTATTGGGTTCATTATTGCTGTGATTAACATAAGAATATGTTCATTTATATTTAATGTCCTCCATACACTAGTAGCAAATTTGCCTTGTTCTTTTCGCATAGATCTGATGATGTGTAGCACATTTACAAACTCCTTGTTGTATTCCTTGGTTTAATTCCAGCCAGGGCAAGAAGTTTGCACATTCTCTATATATATGTATGTATGCATGAATGTGAAAGGGACCTTAGATTCTTCACTGGGGCTAGTGTGAATGGTATATCATCTTTGTAACAGAACTGTGAAATATGGTGGCACTATATAAAGAAAGTGATAATAAAAAGTATAATAATACCGTGTGACTTTCAAGCAGAATGATTTGAGAAAAATATGTGGCAGCAACAAGTTTGTCAAAACCAAAATCAAAAGCATGGGAAATATGTTTTCTGAAGAATGCTAGATATATACTTTGACTCAATCAAGTAAATCTATTTACTTCAATGATAAAGTAATACTTGAACTATTAGCCCTTATTGTACTGAAAGGGATTATTTATCACAGCTGTCCATGGTACATAATGTGCTCAGTACTATTTTGGTAGCGATGTTGAGAACTAGTTGAAGCAAAATAATAGGGAAAAAAGTACAATTGACTAAAATTGATGTCTGATGGTGCTAAAAAATATCTGGTTGTATGACAACACAACATTGTTCAAAGTAAAATATATTATTATTTCCCATGCATCCATTGTGTGAATATTTTATGTGGTTGTTCTCTGGTATAAACTGTTGCGATCCTGCTGCTTTAGTATATAAGACAAATGCAATGCTTTTTAAGTCTAGTAATTTGCCTTAAAAATACAGTATATCCTTCAGCTGTCAATTTGACATAATGGGCATTTTAAACACATTTATTTTGGTACCATGTTTCTGTTCTAGTCATTTTGAGTACAAAAACTGACAATTTTGAGATATTGGAAAAGTATAAAGAAATACAAAAATAACTTTATAATGACATCACCAGCCTGTATAATGCGATACAAAAATACTGTATGGGTTTAGCAGCAATGCTGAACTATAACACCATCGATCCTGCAAGTCATTAAAAAAAATGATAAGAATTGCAGGAAAATTATTTACAAAAGTAGATTGGATATTTTGTGGTTATTTAAAAGGAGAACTCCACTAAATACAAAAAAATCTGTGCAGTACCTACAGATGAAGCCACTTGGATTTGTGAGTTAAATGCGTCATGACTCAGGGGTAATTGAAGAAACTGTGTTATCTTAAGTCATCTTAACTCATTTAATGCATTTAACCTTTTCGTTAGCATACCAAAGCTCCATTGTTCACAATGGTGAATGCTTTAATTAGATGGGATGTTGTGACGCAGTTTTCTGTGTTAAATGAGATAAATGGGATATCTGTGTTTAGTTATTCTGTGTCAAACAGACAAACCAAAGTGGCTGCATCTGTACAATACCACAGAGCAAATTCACTAAAGGGTGAATTTTCTCCTGCGAAGGCTTCGCCACACTTCGCGCCACTTTGCCAGGCGCAAATTCAATACCACTACACTAATTCACTAAAATACAAAGTTGCATCTCTGCATCTGAACGCTGGCAAAGTTTCGCTAGCGTTAATTCATCAGAGCATTTCATAACGAACTTTCGCTGACATTCGTTTCTGCACATTTGTGCTTAGGTCAAATTGAATTGAATAGGGCTGGTACCTATAGGTCATATATATGCCTTTATCAGAGATAAATGATGCTTGAAGGGACCACTTTTTATTAAAAATGTCAAAGGAAGCAAAATAAATACAAAAGAGATCCTTAAATGCCCTAGACATGAACCCACCCTAAAACAAATGTGGCATGCCCCTCAAATGGTAAAAAAAATGAAATGTTTTAATAGTTACAACTTTTAAAGGATTTTTTATAATTTTTATGACTTTTAGGCATACAGGATATGGTGTCCCTGACATACGATTGAAGAGGATGTAGCTGCATCTTATCAGTTCGCCAGGTCTAAGCTGGCAAGGAAACTCTGGCAAAAGAGGAAATGTTCTCTAAAATTCGCACTTTAGGGAATTTGAGGAGTAATGATCATTTGCCTGAGCAAAAATTCGTCTGGCGAAGGGGCGTAAAACTATGCTAGCGTCTCTTTTGCTAGCGAATTGTCCTCTATGCCTGTTAGTAGATTGCTGATATTCTAAAAGATTGTAAAAGTTGTGAGTTTTCATCCATTTAAGAAGGCAATGTCAACAATGGCTGAAATCTAGTAATCCATAGGGGCGAATTCACATCGCTCACATCGCCACACTTTGCCAGATGAAAATTTGCCAGGACAACGCTAATTCACTAAAATGCGAAATTGCATCCAGGACGCCAAACGATGGGGACGGTTCGGTAGCGTTAATTCGGCAAGCAAAGTGAAATTGCGCTAGCGTTGGCTAATTTGCATACGGCGGGAAGTTAAAGTTTAGTTGTTATAATGCCCTACACATGTTACATAGTTACATAGTTAAATTGGGTTGAAAAAAGACAAAGTCCATCAAGTTCAACCCCTCCAAATGAAAACCCAGCATCCATACATACACCCATCCCTACTTTTAATTAAATTCTATATACCCATACCTATACTAACTATAGAGCTTAGTATCAGAATAGCCTTTGATATTATGTCTGTCCAAAAAATCATCCAAGCCATTCTTAAAGGCATTAACTGAATCAGCCATCACAACATCACCCGGCAGTGCATTCCACAACCTCACTGTCCTGACTGTGAAGAACCCCCTACGTTGCTTCAAATGAAAGTTCTTTTCTTCTAGTCTAAAGGGGTGGCCTCTGGTATGGTGATCCACATGTGCCCAGTGCATAGTTTATGTGCCATATCTAAGGAAATGTAGGGGGAAAGCCAGTACCTTAAAAAAAAATTATAATCTTTTGCAGCCTATTACCCTGAAAAACTGAAAAGTCGCCAGCATTTTTTGGGACTATTTATAATTTTTTTTTGAGGAACTTTTGTCTACTCTATTGCACTTCGATTGGTCTGAGGTGGTGAAGGCAAGTCTGGTGCAAGAGATAACGTTCACTAAAATCCCCATCTTAGTGAATTTGCATAGTTACGTCCATTCCCCAGAGCGAATTTGCATCAACACCAGACCTGTTTATGCTGCTGTCATATTATTTTCATATTGATTACATTAAAAGAAGAAAACATCAACTTTGCACCTGTTATTACATTATAGTATTACATTATAACACCTATTGAGTACCAGATATTCACAGTTGTGTATTGTCTGATATCAATAAACTTTGTTAAGGAAGCTCATCCTATTAACAGGTTTATGAATTTATTTAGTTTGGTTTTGCTATATTATCATCAGAATAAAATACAATAAATATATAAGCCTATAAGCATCCACCCCTCAGTCTGCTTTTATATTAAAAAGTACTTTGTCTTCTACTGTTATTATTATTATTAATGATAATAATAATAATAAATCAGATCGCACGATGTACTTCTGTAAAAGATGCACAACATATAACTGTCTCGCAGGATGTATTCTCTTATTTTTAAAATAAATGTGTATCAGTTTTATATTTAGAACTGCAATTTAGTGATATATAAAAATGGTTAATGGCTCTTCATTACTTTTGTTAAAGTATTCAGTTGAGCTGGACTTGCTTTCTAGACTGGATTGAATGTGAAATTAATATTTCTGCAGAGTGAATTGAATCATTCTTCTTCATGGGTTCATAATGGAAGGTCACGCAGCCCAACTCTTCTGTGGATTCTGTGAGCAAACTAATGGAACACTGCCTGAATTGATGGCAAATGTAAATTGTAAATGTTCAACTCTGAAGCTTAGCAGCAGTATTTTTGTAATAAAAAAGGGATTTTCATGAAGAAAATAGTATGGGTTTAATGGCTATAGCCCTATAGTTATGGCTGCAGCCTTCACTAACTTTATTGCATAAAATATAATTTTTTTAATGTGTCCCACCTGTGTGTGTGCTTGAGCAACTACATATCATTTTGCTGATTAGATTTTATGACTTTAAACATTTAAGAGCTGAAGGCAGGCATTTTGCCACATTGGTTGCTGAGGGGAGCACGTGAACTATGCACAGAGATGAAAACAAAACACAGCAAGTGCAGTTGATTTGACTTATTTCTATAGATATACCATGACCTGGATGAATGAGAATCTTCACAAACAAACTGTGGCTTTTATTATTTAGATGCTAAATCAGGAAAATTCCTTGCCAATCCAATACACATATGAAAGCAAATACTTGACAAAAGGGGTCTTAATATCCAATTACTTATACAATATACCCGAGGGTTAATTTACTAGGGATGCAACAAATCCAAGATTCCATATGCAAGATGCAAAAATTATTACAAATTGAATTATTTTACCCAGGTATTGTGGGCTGCCTACAATTGGCTCCAAAGGCAGGCTCTAAGCCTGTCATTATTGTACCCTGTACTGAACCAGCATAGCTCAGTTGCTCTAACTATGGGCAGGGATGCAAGTGCCAAGTGTACGGTGCTCTAATTTAGTTTATAAGTGTTGTGGTTTTGTGCATACTGTACATGCAGACTGATTTAGCATTTTATTGCTGAACAATGCAACTATTACTCTGCATGTGGGCAAATGAAAGAACCATGCAAAGGAATAGAAAAAGACTCAAATAGCTAAATAATAGTTATACAGTATATAATACAGGATATCAAACCAAGTACTGTAAGTAATATTATCAAATAAATAAGAATAATTTAGCATAAGCTTTATATTAAAATAATGCTTTAGTTGTAGATACAAATAAACAATTTGCCAGTAGATGAAAATACAACGACAGAGATTCCAAAGCAGAGAAAATTTCACATAAGACCACTAGTGATGAGTGAATTTTTTCATCATGTATGATTTTGCTGCAAATTTCTGAGTTTCGCCACAGAATAAATGTTTCACGGAATGGTGCCAAAAATTCAGCAGACGTTTCGCATGCAGCAAAAATGTTGCAGTAGACAAAAAAAGTAGCCCATAGATACTAATGTATTTTTCTATAAAAAAAACTGTTGCCCATAGACTTTAATGTGTTTCTCAAATTCTCAAAAAAGAAAGATACAGTATATTCGCTCATCACTAAAGACCACCAAAGCATTGAAAAATGTACACATCTATTTGAAAAATTACACGGAGCTGCTTAGAATATGTCTTCTACATGTTGACTATTCGATTTCTTATTTGTTTAGCATACATAAAATGTTAAGGAAACACTTCTATTAATTTTGCCCTTTTTATAGTATTGGGACAATTGTTATGTGAAATCAAAATACGGATTCTCAAATACAGATATATATGGCCAGATATGGGATGACTTTGACGTAGTTGGCCAGCTTAAATATATTGCAATATATGGACACACAATCCCTGTTTTGTTTAAAGGGTAAGGCATTTTTCAGTAGCAGTATGCACTAAATGTCTCTGTCTTAAATATATTGATAATGGGTTGAGTGCAGAGGAATCTTGTATTTGTCTATGTGTAATTTGTGGTCACACCCTCATTGCACCCCCGCCTAATGATTTTAAAAACTTTCCCTTGTTTGTTATAGTTCTACAGGAGCAGTGACCAGCTCCATGTTGTAGCTCCCACCCTCTCCAACTATAGTCAGGTGATCCCACTGGTGTCTAATAAAAGGGCAGCCAAGGTTAGGAGTTTTACTTTCGAAAGCAGCTAGTAAGTTGCAGGTAAAACATATTCGTCCCTTTTATAAAATGTATAATGAAACCATAGAATTCTTAATGAATCAGATGAAAATTGAGCATAGGACTGGCCAGATATGGGATGACTTTGACGTAGTTGGCCAGCTTAAATATATTGCAATATATGGACAAACAATCCCTGATCCCTGTTTTGTTTAAAGGGTAAGGCATTTTTCAGTAGCAGTATGCACAAACTTGTGTGCAGAGGAATCTTGTATTTGTATATATATATATAAAGTCAATTTAGTGAGCGCACTCTTACCGGATTCCTTACGATGTGGGTGCGTTGATCAAAGCATTCTAGTACAAAATAGTAAATGGACCCGCACTCCAAGTTTTTTGTGAAAAAAAAGTGTTGAATTTTATTCACACATGCATATCCAACATTTCGGTCCACACTGGGACCTTTCCTTGAGAAAGGTCCCAGTGTGGACCGAAATGTTGGATATGCATGTGTGAATAAAATTCAACACTTTTTTTTCACAAAAAACTTGGAGTGCGGGTCCATTTGCTATTATATATATATATATATATATATACCCAGTGCTCTATTAGCGACCTTAATCTACATGCCGCTGACGATTTTTGCCACAACTAAGACCTGTGAGTGCGACTTCTTCCAACTAATATATATATATATATATATATATATATATATATATATATATATATATATATATATATATATACACATCTAAACCTGCCCATAGGGCAAGAAAACATCTTTGGATGAGTAAACACTTTCATAGTAGTTTACCAGAGTGCATTATTTAAGGTTATTAATAATGAAAGAAAGCTAGCTTGACCTGTGTATAGGTGGTAATTGTCTTATTAATGAAAGCCTTCTATGTTCAAGCGAAATCAATAAAAACCTGACAAAGACAGTGGGGGAGAATCATTGAACTGTGAAGCAACTATTGAAGCTATTTGACCACATTATTTTACTGACACCCTGAGCAGGTTTATTATTATATCTGTGTCGTTTTGTTTTTCTGGTCACGTCTGAATTACTGCTCGGGGACTAATATTTCTTGGTTTCTTTGTTCCAAAGAGAATAAATATATTTTGGCAGATTGTATATACAGTTTTGGTTGTCTTGTTTACTAAAAAGGATATTTAGAAAAAATGTTTTATTTTGTTTAGAAATATACAGTATATAAGTGATGGGCAAATCTGGGCCGTTTGTTCACCGAATAAATGTCAAAACGGCAAAAAAATAAGTAAAATGCATTGTTTTGACGTGAGTGACAATTTTTGACTATTATGTCCAAATGCATTAAAGTTAATGGACGTCCAAATAATTTTGACGCACAACAATTTTTTTGCCACAGTGGATTTTTCGTCATCGAATATTTTGACGCAGTTTCGCAAAAACATATGCGGCTGGCAAAGCATAAAAATTTGCCACAAATTCATGCCTGGCGAATATATATTCACCCATCACTAATATATATGCCAATATATTAGAAGAAGAAGAATCCTACCCCCAAAAAAGTTACTCTGTATGTATGCCAAAACATCAGATCTCTGGAAAATGTTATAACCAAATAGAGGAATGCCTTTAACCTTTTAAAGTAGCTTTAATATTTCATCAATACACTCATGCCGCATGAACGTCTCTCAATAGTAGATGTTGATATAGTTGATATGCACTTACATTAAAATTAATCATCAAAACACTAAAGAAAAATAAAAACGATTTTCATTGTGCGCTGCTGAATTATATTAAAGCTTTAAGAAAATTCCAGTAACCAAATTAGTATTCCACATAGCACCCTATTGTTACGTGTTGACCATTACTCTAAGATGTTATTGAATTACATAGCAGCTACTGAAACATCTGCTATTATCTAATAAGGAAGATAAGGGGCCTTGGGCAAACATTTTTCTATGCTGGCAGGTTTTACCTTTAACAACCATGTAAGGTTTGTAATGACCATTGTTGTACAACAAGTATTCCATATAAACCATTAACTTCAGCTTTTGTACAGCTAATGTATTACCTTTATAAACCAATGAGAAAATGTCAAAATATAAATGAGACAACTGATGTATAAAGTGCTTACCTCAAAGGAGGCAACAATATTCCTAAGGTTTTGTAGAACACTGCTCCAAGTACATACACTGTGGATTCATCAAGATCTGAAGAGAAACAAGCAAGCTTATTTAACTGAAAATAAAATGTGATTTCATATTGTATTACACAGAGTGGAAACATTTTGTGTGGGGGAAAATATGTTTTATAATATATAGGGTTGTGGATTAAGATCTACTACGTTTTGAATGGTAAATTCAAATTTGAATCTCAATTTTTTTGGTCAAAACTCATAATTTCAAATTTAAAACCATCAACTTGAATTTGACTTTGAATATGAGATTTATCACACTTCAACCCTGGAAACAGTTCTAATGCAATACTAAAATGCACCACCTAAAACCTGCTGAATTCATGTAGAAGTCCAATGGCAGAGGTCCATTGAACCATTTGAACATGTTAATAGCCTAAGCCTTTCTGACATTAAAGTTTTTTTTCTGAGGAAAACTCGAACCAAATCTCTAATATATTTTCATTCAGATATAAAGAATTAGAATTGGCAAAACGTATTCCCCTACTCTCTATAGAAACTATTGCTGGTTATACAACAATCACTGCTTTGATCTTTGGAGACCAGGCATATGGTACAGCTAACTTAACTCAAAGTTGCTTTTTTTTTGAAAAAAAGGAAAATCCATATAATCATTATTTATATTTTAAAATATATACTGTTAGGTAAGATTTACCATAACACACAGTGGGGCTCATTTATAAACACTGGGTAGTAACCCATAGCAACCAATGATGAGTGATTCGATTTTTTCAGCCAGCTGCAGGTTGAACACTGATAGCAATCATCTGATTGGTTGCCATGTGTTACTGCCCAGGTGCAGATTTGGCCAGTGTTTATAAATAACCCCAAACAAAGATATACAATGTGGCTAATGGCGGAGCGCTTCCTTTGCACGCCGGCTCCTGCTAAGCCGCAGCTCTCACGATAGATCGGCTCCTTCTAGCCGGCTTCCAATGCACACTACTGTTACCGTTGCAGAGCGCCGTTCAAAGCAATCTCGGAGTCTGGCAAGTTAGTATCAATATATTGGCTTTATTAAGCGCATTAAAATTGCTGGGGAGGGGGATTCACATCTAACGCGTTTCGTGTCAGAAGACCTGACACTTCATCATCTTCAGCATGCTTTATAAATAACCCCCACTGACTTTTTATTTATTAAAGTCAGATTTTTTCTGAAGAAAAAAATACCTATATTTTTTGCTGCTAAAAGTCCAAATAAAAAAGTACTCCATCTTAAACCTGCCATGGTCATGTAGAAGTCAGTGGCAGATTTCCCATTTACAATTGGAAGATATCATTTTTCATGCAATAATCCAATTAATGTGTGGTTTTTGGGCAAATTTTTGAGCATCAAAACCAGATTATTTCCAGTTAATTTATTGATAACTACAGCAAAATTTGTGCACAGGAGTTTGGTCAAAGTGGTTTTAAGAAAATAATGAGAAATTTTCAGATTTTAGTAAATAACTCCACAGTGTTAAACCCTGCAAATACAAATATAACCCTTCATTTTTCTTTATATCACTATTCTTATTTTGAAATCCACTCTTCTGATTATTCTATGTAGGTAAAATACTCTCTATAATGGGAAGAAAGTGTCAATCCACCAGCATATCAATCGAAAACAAAGATGCAACGAATCCACTATTTTAGATTTGGCCGAACCCCTGAATCCTTCGTGAAAGATTTGGCCGAATACCAAATCAGAATCATAATTTACATATGCAAATTAGGGCTGGGAAGGGGAAACCATTTTTTACTTCCTTGTTTTGTGACATAAAGTCACGTGATTTCCCTCCCTGCCCCTAATTTGTATATGCAAATTAGGATTCAGATTTGGTTCAGTCGGGCAGAAGGATTCGGCCGAATCCGAATCCTGCTGAAAAAGGCCGAATCCTGGCTGAATCCCGAACCGAATCCTGGATTCAGCGCATCCCTACATTTCACACAGGCTTATAATGGATCATAGTGGTTTGAAGAAGGTTCATTAAGTGCCACTAAAACATCAGTAGGGTTATATATTTTAATATTTATATATTCCTTGTTTTCTAACGAAAAGTCACATGATTTTAAGCAGACACAAGGATTTAACCGAATCCTGCTGAAAATGGCCGAATCCTGGTCAAATACCGAACTGAATCCTGGATTTGGTGCATCCCTAATATATTTATACATTTATCTATCTATACATATTAATATAGCTTGTGAGCACTGGGTTTTAATAGATTAACCACAATTAAAAACAAAAGCCTTACATTATCATTATATGGCCATGAATATTTCCTATACCCTGGCAATAGATTGAGATCACCTCTTTGCATTTTAAATCAAAATTAAATTAAAATGCAATTGTATGCATTGTACAGTACTATGTGCCAGTGAATTGAATTAACTAATAATACTGTTTTTATAAAACCATTTTTTTTATTATACTAGTTTTTTCTTTTTATGCATAATTGTAATAAACCCTTACAGGGCCATGAGTTTGGCACTGAAAGACTAGAAAACAATCCGGGTTAAATGATGTGACAAATATATGGATCAGTTATGATGCAATGCTGGTACACCACTGCATCTCCTTATAGACTCTATTTAATAATGCAGCACAGTTTTTAAAACAGCTATATAGAATTATATTTTTTATACATATAGTCTACAACTTCGTTGTGGATGAAGTTGAGATAGTACAGCATGCTAATCAATTGTATGGGCAGTCTTCTGTGGTACTAATTTAATGATTGTTCTTGCTGTAGTATAACAGCAAAATAAGCCTTCTATTGTACAAATATGATATTCTCCTAATGTACAATAGTAATATCTCAAAAAAGAATGCTTATAAAATTCAAGTGGGTGGGGTAAATGAATAGCAGAATGCAGTCAAATTCCCCAAGCTCCCTCCCCATGGTCATCAGATTCAAACACCACAATTTATTGAAGTTCTCAAACAGCATGAGGTAAGCTACTGCCTCCTACTTCCTTCAACTAAATGGAGAGTTTTTTAAGTTATTTTTAGGGCCACCAGACTGATGCTTCCCCTACCCCAGTTGTGAGTGCTAACCCCCTGCTCCACAATGTGAAGCTTACCTCTTGAGAACATTATTGCAGGGAGTGGGGTTTGCCACCAGGGGAAGGGGACTTGGGTCTGAGGGGCCCACCAGGTTTTTCCTAGTGTCCCACCACCTGTCCTGTGACATTGCTGGCTGCCTTCTAAATGTAGCTGCCTGGACCCTAAGGATAGTGAAGGGGAGCCTTGACAGGGCTAGAAAGTCAGGGAGCTAGAGGGTGAAATTAAGGTCAGAGTGAGAAGGGAGGGAGGAAGGAGTACCTGGTTGCTGGCAACCGCAGCGTGAGATTTTCACTTCTGGATCGTTACCCACCCCCCCGTAATGGATTAGCCAGAGGGTAAGTGCTTTGTTGGTTTTGGGAGCTTTGGCTTCTTCTGAGGTTAGTTCCAATTATGTCACAGCATGGTTACCATAGGGGGAAGGGGACAGTACTCCTGGTATTTATTGTATGATTACCTACTTAGGTCATGGTCCCAGGAGGCAGGAGTTCGGAGTGAGGCCTCCTTATGCTTTCACTTGCCCACCTCAGCAGCTGGGGTGGACGGCATGGCAGGGGAGGCCAATTCACTCCAGTGGAGTAGGCAAGCATTCTGGAATGGTAATGTTGTTATTTAACTATGTAACCTTTTAACCTTGTTTTGTTGTTAATAAATCTGTGGCCTTTTCACATACCTCGGAGTTCCTTTGGCCTCATGTTTTTCATGAAACTCCTCGGTAACTTATAGTTTTATCAAAGAGTGAAGTTCCGCCACAAGAGTGAAAATTATTTTATTTCCTTGATTTGCCTAATTGTATTTGAGTTTTTTGTAATTGTAGTTCAGTTTTGTGCCTGCATTGTTGTTCCTTACATTTTTTTAGCATAATCTTTCAGTTTGATAGTTTGGAGTAGAAACACATTTTTATCAATATTGTATTCATTAGAACATTCCAAAAAAATTGTGTGTGTGTTTATATATATATATATATATATATATATATATATATATATATTTATTTATTTATGCATAGGGTGGTACACCGCTTCAACTGTTGAGTACTCAGGTGCACGGCAAAATCATTTGTGGAGCATTCAAAAAGACCAGCAACACCGGGAGTTTTGGTGAAACAAATCAAACGTCTATATTTTTAAAGTGCATATACAGCCAATATATGAATATATCTATATATCTATCTATCTATATATATATATATATATATATATATATATATATATATATATATAGTTTTCAGGAGTCTTTTTACTGTTATGGGGTCTTAAGGCACATAATACTCAATCAGGGGTTTTGTACACAGAAGTGAATTGGCAGCTGAGAAAAGACACTATTTTCATTTGGAGTCTGTACATGCTACCTGCTTTGGTATATCTATACATATTGGGCATCAAACTGTTTAATTGACCATTGGCATTCATGTTTAGGATGGTTTCTAATTGTAAGTAAGAAAATGGGTGATATAAAAGTAGCATATTGCAATATTTTTAGACGATTTTCAGAAATGTCATAAACACCAATACTCTTAACATAACTTTGCAGTATGGTAGTTTGGAGTAGAGATACATTTTGGATTCATCAGAATGTATATGTCACAAAAAATATATGGTTTTGGAGGGTCTTTGTACAGTTAGGGGGTTGCATATAATAAAATAATAATAATAATAATAAAAAAAAATAATAATAATAATAATATAATAATAGAGTCAGGGTGCTTTATTCACAGAAGGCAAATCCAAGAAACTGTATGTAATAATACTATTTTAGTTTGGGGGTCCATACATGCCACCTGCTTTGGTAGATCTATGCATATTGGGCATAAAACTGTTCCGTAGACCCTTGGCATTCATATTTAGGATGGTTTACCATGCAATGTAAGAAATTGTGTGAGATAAATGTCATAAAAGCAGCTGCCTTTAGCGCTGCAGTATGGTAGCTTTGAGTAGAAATACATAATTAACTATTTTTGTTAATCAGAATGTGTGTTTTCCAAAAATATATGGGTTTCAGAGGTCACCATATTTTTTGTATCTTTTACTGCAGATAAAACTGGCAGTGTGTTTATAAATGAGGGTAAATACTGTATAGTATAAGCCTTCAAAGTATGCACATGGTAGATTTTTGGGTCTTTACATGCCACATACTTAGGTAAATCTATGCATGTTGGTCAAACTGTTCAATAGACCATAATGAGGGTTAATTAACCCTAGATAGTTTACTGTCAAAGTTAAATCCTTCGACTTCGAATATCGAAGTTGAAGGATTTATTGCTATTCGTTCGATGGAACGATCAAATGAATAATCGCTCGATCGAACGATTAAATCCTTCGAATCAAATGATTCAAAGGATTTTAATCCATCGATCGAATGATTTTCCTTCGATCACAAATTGGCTAGAAAGCCTATGGGGACCTCCTCATAGGCTAACATTGAGGTTCGGTAGGTTTTAGGTGGCAAAGTAGGGAGTCTGAGTTTTTTTAAAGAGACAGTACTTCGACTATCGAATGGTCGAATAGTCAAACGATTTTTAGTTAGATTCGAAGTTGAAGTCATAGTTGAAGGTCGAAGTAGCCAATTCGATGGTCAAAGTAGCCAAAAAAATAGTTCGAAATTCGAAATATTTTTTATTCTATTCCTTCACTTGAGCTAAGTAAATGTGCCCCCAGGTGTTCATGTTTTATCTGGTTAAGTAATGATATTTGAAAGATAAGATGCTACAATGTGGAATCTTTGAGATGATTTTCGTAAATGTCATAAAAATCATCAAATTTAGGTAAGCTTTGCCTCTTGGTACTTTGGAGTAGAAAGACATGTGTACCCATTTTGGATTTAGGGAAATGTGTACTTTCCAAAATGATATGGCTTTCTGGGGTCAACATGCTTTTTTGTATCTTTGCTTTAAATGTCTTGTCTTGCAATTTTACTGATAGCTCATGAGGGGTGTTTTTATCTTGGGGCCCCTATATGCCATATATGTATGTAAAACTTATGCATATTGGGCATCAAACTTTTCAGCAGACCACTGGTGTTCATATTTAGGTTGTTTTATCTGGTTACCTATTGATGTGTGCATGATATGATATTGTAGAGTGGAAGCTTTAAGCTCATTTTCAAAAAAAAATCACAAATGTTAATTAAAAATGATACCTTTAGGAAAGAACTTCAACTTGGTAGTTTGAAGTAGAAAGATACAGTATATTTACTCATTTTGGATTTGTCAGAATCTGTTCATTCCAAAAATGTTTTTAAGGGCAAACCAACTGTGATTGGAATGTTTGGCCTTGAAATCAGAAGTATGCCATTTTGTGGATTGGTGCTTTAGTAGTCTACACTTGGCGATTGTGACCTATACAAGTCAGAAGTCTTTGTAAAATGATATATATTTGGTATTGCCATGTTCAGGAGACATGGTACTTTCCAAATCTGTTTTCCAAATCTGGTATTGTGCAGAAAGAGAATTCATTTTTCACTTTCTAGACACTTAGAACCCTATATCTTGTTACAGAAGTGGAATTACACCAAAATTCTATCATATTTTGAAAGTTTAGTTTGTCCTGAAAAAAAAAGTATATTATTTTCTTTGGTAAAGTAAATTACCCCCCCCCCGCCCCAGAAAGGCCCCTAAAGTGAAAGAGCGCAAAATGTTTAAGAATGGTCTGGCAGTAGAAGTACCAAATGAGTCAAATTGGCTGGCAGTGAAAGGGATTCAATTTTTACATTTCTTCTTCTAAAGTCACCCTCTATGCCATAGGGCTGGGCCAAGCCAATCAGGCACCCTAGGCAATGTGGGAGGACATGTGCCCATGTGCTTTAGCAGAGGGCAGAACAGGTCAGGAAGTAGAGAGGGTACAATGGGGGAGGGGAGAGTGTCAGAAGTGTAACACAGTAACACCAAAAAATTTAAGTCTTTGAAAGTATTGAAAATATAATGTTGTGTTGCCCTACACTGGTAAAACTGGTGTGTTACTTTCAGAAACACTATTGTAGTATACAATGGGATTTTTCTGAACTTATCTACTTTATATTTTGCACTTGAATGGCTTCCACCATGACTACACAGCAGCTTGTTTATATCATTGTGTTTCTGAAGCACGCGTTTTACTAGTGCATAGCAACAGTACATTATATTGGCATTCCTTTAAAACTCTTTCATGTTTTAGTGTTACTGCTCCTTTAACAGCTATCTATCCAGATTTCTCTTATTGTTCACCCTAGGCAGGTGCCTCTTTTGTCTACACCTAGTTTCAGCCCTGATGCTCAGTCTGACTGAAACCAAGGATATATATGACAAGAAGATTTTTTTTAAAAAAATTATATGTCACAAAAAACCCTTGAAGAGCTACTATATAATGGTGAAAAAAGATCTGAAGTGTAATTTTCACATAAACTAATGTGTTTAATCTTGTTATTATAAGGACAATCATAAAAAATATTTCAACAAACCATAAAATGTCAACTTTATATTGTTATATGAGGAGTAATACCTGATGGTATTGGAGTGAAGATACTTTTTGGAATAACCACCTTGTCTTCAGAATTCCTTGCCCAGTCCACCATTCCTTTTCTGCCCCTCATAGGAAAACTGATATCTGTTAATACCGATGAAGCAGGAAGCTTCTGAATGCTAGCCACTGGAAAGAGAAAACACATACCATAAGCAAGTGCTTGGGGCAGATTTACTAAGATTTGAATTTTAAATTCAAATTTGAATTTGTTTGTGGTCAAAACTCACAATTTTGAATTTAAAACCACCAACTCAAATTTGAATGTGAGATTTATCACACCTCCACCCTGGAAACAGTTTTACTTTGATACTTTGTGACCAAAAAAACCTGCAGCGTTCATGTAAAAGTAAATGGCAGAGGTCAGTTGGACCATTTGACGATGTTACTAGCCTTCCTGATATACAAGTTTTTTTTCGTAGGAAAGGGGGTTCAATTAGGAACTCCTACCTCTTAAAGAGCGTAATAACTAGATATGGGTCATTTCAATAAACCTTTAGACATGTGTTTTTACTGGGGATTTAAAAAAAGAATCCTAAAAAGAAAAATATATATAAATCTGTACTTTATAAATACAAATAGGCCCTTATTGAATGGATGGGTGACCATTTTATGCCATCTGATAATGTTTCTCTTTACTTCAGTATTGCCAAGTGAGTAAAATGGGATTGCTCATTGTTGTATTTATATGATGGCTAGTGTTCTGTAATTTACTCTTACGTACTATAGATGTCCCCAATGCATTGCAGCAAAATATGATTAAGGCTACGAACACATGCCTTTGTAATTGTGAACACTTCAAATGAAAAATGTATGTATAAGCACATATGACTTTTTAACCTGTTAATACAATCACATTTGCCAATTTGTATGCATTTCACACATATATTTTTATACTGTGTTTATTAGCAATCATATATGCATTTATAAACAGGCTGATAATTTATGGAAGAACACATGTTCGTATGTATCATAAATGTATATAAAACACAGTGTTTGTACCATAATTCCCAAGGTCCCAATAATAATTCTGAATGTGCATTAAATACTAGAAAATTATCCATTCTATATTAAGAAATAAACTTTCCAATTACTAAATTTAGTAGATTTGACATAGAATGCCTTTGAGTGGCATGAAAATGAAATTAGAACCTGTGTATGGGCCCAAGCACATGAAAATAGAATCCATTGTGTATTCAGCAGCAAAGAGGTTAAATCCTACAGGCTCTTATACAAATGTTCAGTATATTGCATCTAGAAATACCATGGTAACAAGCTTTTCAATTCAAGTAAATTACATCAGCTCACCAATATTCTTTATCACCATGGGAGCAACTTCGCTCTGCAAAAGCATTCGGG
Organism: Xenopus petersii; assembly: GCA_038501925.1. Lineage (NCBI taxonomy): Eukaryota > Metazoa > Chordata > Amphibia > Anura > Pipidae > Xenopus > Xenopus petersii. Next base: position 65,226,286 of record CM076681.1, on the reverse strand, counting down.
GACAAACTATGTTTGTTTAAAATAATGCAATACCCCCTCCTGTAATAAGACTATGGGGATTTGAGTGAATCATTTTTGGTAAGTCCTTTATTAATAACTTTACTTTGGGATGTGCTTATTAAATTCACGGAAAACTGGCATTTCCCTTGCTATTTCTTTAATTTCTAAGATGAAGGCTTGATTCCATGGAAACTGGTGTATTACATCCAGAGCATATTATAGTATTGCATACTTCAGCAGCTTAGTTCACGATCAACATAGTTTTCAAGGATTCTGCAACAATATTTGGGGTAAAACTGGATTCATTTGTTTTGATTAATAAAATATTAATAAACAAAATATATTTTAATAAAATTGCAATATTTGCAACATGTTCCTTTGTATATTAGGCGGTATAAAAGTTGAAAAGCACTGACTCTCATTCACAGGAGAAAATAGAGTGGTGGTTGTGGCACACTGAAAATTTTAATCCTATATGATAACCGGTCTGTGTGACCTATGCAGGTAAAGTAAACAAAGAAAAAGTCACTGAGACACTCACGTGTTCTAGATTACTTGTTGTTGTGATTTATCATTTTGTTTTCATTGAAACCTCTGACAAGACACAAATCCTTGTTTTTCTGACACAGCCAGAACAGTGCTCAACTCGGACAGAAAACCCTTTTTTGCAGGTTCAAGGTGCTTACTTTTTCAATACAACTGCCCATAATCTTTGTAATAAATAAGTAATACATTGGATTTTTGTTGAAAAGTTCCCAAAATTTATTTTTTGGATCACGGTGGCATATAAACCTTTGCTATCCTCTGAACAAAACACAGAACAGAGATAACAGTAGAAGTAGTAGTAGTACACATGATATATTTAAGGGTCAACATTATTTCACAACATAAAATAGTAATTACTATTTGAAGAGTCAAATATTAAACTGCATGATTATCCACATTTTACACTTATTAATTTCAGTTGATTTCATTGTACATATTCTATGGCGCCTATCCTAAATTGCTGGCCTGTTCTGCCCCATAAACCGTCTTCAAAGACAGACCCATTTGTCTTTCAAAAATCATTTTTAACCCTTTAACCGCCAAGCACGTACGGCGTACGTGCTGGCGGTTCAGGGCTCAGGCTGCCAAGAACGTACCTCGTACGTTCTTTTGCAGCTGAGCCCTTCTCTCTGCATCGGCGGCTTTTGCCGCCTCTGCAGAGAGTCAGGAGGGTAGACAGCCCCCTGGGCAACGTGGCTGGGGGGCTGTCAAGTCGGATCTGCGACGCGATTGTCGCAGATCCGACTTCAAAGTAGCAGAAGCGCAATGTAAGCGCTGCTGCTGCTGGCTTACCTCCTCCTCGTCGCACCACGCGCCCAGTCACTTCCTGCTGCGCAGTAACTCTGCAGACACGCTGCCAGGAGTCGTCCTTCGGTTCCAGCGATCCTCCTGCTACAAAAACGGTAAGTGCACTTTTTTTTACACACTTACCTGCACTTACACATACCTACAGTACATTTATACACTTACATGAACATTTTAGTAAAAATTTGTGTTTTTTTATTTTTTATTTTTTTATTTTAGCACACTTAGTCGATTTTGTACACTTATTTACACTTAATTACATGTATTTGCACACTCAGACAACTTTTATTAGTGCACAAATATGTATACACAAAAACTCACAAACAGGGGTTTTTTTTTTTTACTTATTCATTGTACTGTTTGTTTTGCCTAAAAGCATGTTATTTTGACAGCGTGACTATTGGATAATCGATTTCGGCCACTAATTACGCTGCCGGATCAATTATTTTGTTATTTCATTGATTTACGCTATTTTTGTGGTTTTATTGCAATTTTATCCATGCATTATTGTTCCTTATGTATCTTTAGTATAGTTTTGCTGTTTGGTGCTTTGGTATAGAAAGATTTATTTTACTTAGTTTGATTCGCCAGAATATATGCTTTCCAAAAATATATGGGTTTCTGGGGGTCTTTTTACAGTTTTGGGGTCTTATGGCACATAACGCACAGTTGGGGCTCTCTTTTCTGCAGCTTAGTTGGCTAGCGTGAAAATTCATAGGCATGTTTTTCATTTGGGGTCCGTACACGCCACATACTTTGGTAAATCTATGCATATTGGGCATCAAACTATTTAGTAGACCTCTGACGTCCATATTTAGGGTGATTTTTCTTTATACGTAAAACATTGTGTGTGATAAATGCGGCAAACTGCAACAATTTTAGGCGATTTTCAGAAATGTAAAAACCTCTGCGTTTAGAAAAGCTTTGCAGTTTGGTGTAGAAAGACGTCTTTATCTTTTTTGGAATGTGTACTTTCCAAAAATATATGGTTTTGGGGGGGTCTTTGCTGTTAGGAGGGTCTTGAGGCATATAATATGAAGTCAAGGGTCTATGTTCACAGAAGGCGAATCGGCAGCGGAGAAAAATCATATGCACTATTTTCATTTTGGGTCCGCACATGCCAGCTGCCTTGGTATATCAATGCATATTGGGCATCAAACGGTTCAATTGACCCTTGGCATCAGTATTTATGGTGTTTTAGAATTGTATGTAAGAAATTGGGTGAGATAAATGCGGCCAATTGCAATATTTTTAGGCAATTTTCAAAAATGTAAAAACTGTTGCTTTTATCGCCAAATTTAGGAAAGGCTTGCGGCTTGGTACTTTGGAGTACAAGGACATGCATACCCAATTTGGATTCGTGGGAATGTGTACTTTCCGAAAATATATGGTTTTCTGGGGTGAATGCACTTTTTTTTACCTTTGCTCCCCCCAAAACTATGTATATGTGTTGATTTTGCAGTACCTGAAATGACAGACCATATGGGGGTCTTCCTTTTGGGGCCCCTATATGCCACGTGCTTGGGTACATCTATACATATTGGGCATCAAACTGTTCAGAGGACCCTAGGCTTTCATATTTGGGGTGATTTGTCTTGATACCTAAAAGTATGTGGGTAATACGATGCTGCAGGGTAGATATTTTGAGGTGATTTTTGGAAATGTCACCTAAATCACCAAATTTAGGAATGATTTGTGGCTTGGTACTTTGGCGTAGAAAGACATGCATACCCAATTTGGATTCGTTGGAATGTGTACTTTCCGAAAATATATGGTTTTCTGGGGTGAACTTACTGTTTTCTACTTTTGCCCCCCCCAAAACGATGTAAATGTGTTGATTTTGCAGTACCTGAAATGACAGACCATATGGGGGTCTTCCTTTTGGGGCCCCTATATGCCACGTGCTTGGGTACATCTATACATATTGGGCATCAAACTGTTCAGAGGACCCTAGGCTTTCATATTTGGGGTGATTTGTCTTGATACCTAAAAGTATGTGGGTAATACGATGCTGCAGGGTAGATATTTTGAGGTGATTTTTGGAAATGTCACCTAAATCACCAAATTTAGGAATGATTTGTGGCTTGGTACTTTGGCGTAGAAAGACATGCATACCCAATTTGGATTCAGGGGAATGTGTACTTTCCGAAAATATATGGTTTTCTGGGGTGAACTTACTGTTTTCTACTTTTGCCCCCCCCAAAACAATGTAAATGTGTTGATTTTGCAGTACCTGAAATGACAGACTATATGGGGGTCTTCTTTTTGGGGCCCCTGTATGCCACGTGCTTGGGTACACCTATACATATCAGGCATCAAACTGTTCAGAGGACCCTAGGCTTTCATATTTGGGGTGATTTGTCTTGATACCTAAAAGTATGTGGGTAATACGATGCTGCAGGTTAGATATTTTGAGGTGATTTTTGGAAATGTCACCTAAATCACCAAATTTAGGAATGATTTGCGGCTTGGTACTTTGGCGTAGAAAGACATGCATACCCAATTTGAATTTGTGGGAATGTGTACTTTCCAAAAATATATGGTTTTCTTGGGTGAACTTACTTTTTTCTACATTTGCCCCCCTCAAAACAATGTAAATGTGTTGATTTTGCAGTACCTGAAATGACAGACCATATGGGGGTCTTCGTTTTGCGGCCCCTATACGCCACGTGCTTGGGTACACCTATACATATTGGGCATCAAACTGTTCAGAGGACCCCAGGCTTTCATATTTGGGGTGATTTGTCTTGATACCTAAAAGTATGTGGGTAATACGATGCTGCAGGGTCGAAATTTTGAAGTCATTTTTGGAAATGTCCCCAAAATCACCAAATTTAGGAATGGTTTGCGGCTTGGTACTTTGTAGTAGAAAGACATGCATACCCAATTTAGATTCGTGGGAATGTGTACTTTCCGAAAATATATGGTTTTCTGGGGTGAACTTACTTTTTTCTACCTTTGCCCCCCCCAAAACGATGTAAATGTGTTGATTTTGCAGTACCTGAAATGACAGAACATACAAGGAGGGGTCTTCATTTTAGGGCCCCTGTATGCCACGTGCTTGGGTACACCTATACATATCAGGCATCAAACTGTTCAGAGGACCCTAGGCTTTCATATTTGGGGTGATTTCTCTTGATACCTAAAAGTATGTGGGTAATACGATGCTGCAGAGTAGATTTTTTGAGGTCATTTTTGGAAATGTCACCAAAATCACCAGATTTAGGAATGATTTGCGGCTTGGTACTTTGGCGTAGAAAGACATGCATACCCAATTTGGATTCGTTGGAATGTGTACTTTCCGAAAATATATGGTTTTCTGGGGTGAACTTACTGTTTTCTACTTTTGCCCCCCCCAAAACGATGTAAATGTGTTGATTTTGCAGTACCTGAAATGACAGACTATATGGGGGTCTTCCTTTTGGGGCCCCTGTATGCCACGTGCTTGGGTACACCTATACATATCAGGCATCAAACTGTTCAGAGGACCCTAGGCTTTCATATTTGGGGTGATTTCTCTGGATACCTAAAAGTATGTGGGTAATACGATGCTGCAGGGTAGATATTTTGAGGTGATTTTTGGAAATGTCACCAAAATCACCAAATTTAGGAATGATTTGCGGCTCGGTACTTTGACGTAGAAAGACATGCATACCCAATTTGGATTCAGGGGAATGTGTACTTTCCGAAAATATATGGTTTTCTGGGGTGAACTTACTGTTTTCTACTTTTGCCCCCCCCCAAAACGATGTAAATGTGTTGATTTTGCAGTATCTGAAATGACAGACTATATGGGGGTCTTCCTTTTGGGGCCCCTGTATGCCACGTGCTTGGGTACACCTATACATATCGGGCATCAAACTGTTCAGAGGACCCTAGGCTTTCATATTTGGGGTGATTTGTCTTGATACCTAAAAGTATGTGGGTAATACGATGCTGCAGGGTAGATATTTTGAGGTGATTTTTGGAAATGTCACCTAAATCACCAAATTTAGGAATGATTTGCGGCTTGGTACTTTGGCGTAGAAAGACATGCATACCCAATTTGGATTCGTTGGAATGTGTACTTTCCGATAATATATGGTTTTCTGGGGTGAAATTACTGTTTTCTACTTTTGCCCCCCCCCCAAAACGATGTAAATGTGTTGATTTTGCAGTACCTGAAATGACAGACTATATGGGGGTCTTCCTTTTGGGGCCCCTGTATGCCACGTGCTTGGGTACACCTATACATATCGGGCATCAAACTGTTCAGAGGACCCTAGGCTTTCATATTTGGGGTGATTTCTCTGGATACCTAAAAGTATGTGGGTAATACGATGCTGCAGGGTAGATATTTTGAGGTGATTTTTGGAAATGTCACCAAAATCACCAAATTTAGGAATGATTTGCGGCTTGGTACTTTGACGTAGAAAGACATGCATACCCAATTTGGATTCGTTGGAATGTGTACTTTCCGAAAATATATGGTTTTCTGGGGTGAACTTACTGTTTTCTACTTTTGCCCCCCCAAAACGATGTAAATGTGTTGATTTTGCAGTATCTGAAATGACAGACTATATGGGGGTCTTCCTTTTGGGGCCCCTGTATGCCACGTGCTTGGGTACACCTATACATATCAGGCATCAAACTGTTCAGAGGACCCTAGGCTTTCATATTTGGGGTGATTTGTCTTGATACCTAAAAGTATGTGGGTAATACGATGCTGCAGGGTAGATATTTTGAGGTGATTTTTGGAAATGTCACCTAAATCACCAAATTTAGGAATGATTTGCGGCTTGGTACTTTGGCGTAGAAAGACATGCATACCCAATTTGGATTCGTTGGAATGTGTACTTTCCGATAATATATGGTTTTCTGGGGTGAAATTACTGTTTTCTACTTTTGCCCCCCCCCCAAAACGATGTAAATGTGTTGATTTTGCAGTACCTGAAATGACAGACTATATGGGGGTCTTCCTTTTGGGGCCCCTGTATGCCACGTGCTTGGGTACACCTATACATATCGGGCATCAAACTGTTCAGAGGACCCTAGGCTTTCATATTTGGGGTGATTTCTCTGGATACCTAAAAGTATGTGGGTAATACGATGCTGCAGGGTAGATATTTTGAGGTGATTTTTGGAAATGTCACCAAAATCACCAAATTTAGGAATGATTTGCGGCTTGGTACTTTGACGTAGAAAGACATGCATACCCAATTTGGATTCGTTGGAATGTGTACTTTCCGAAAATATATGGTTTTCTGGGGTGAACTTACTGTTTTCTACTTTTGCCCCCCCAAAACGATGTAAATGTGTTGATTTTGCAGTACCTGAAATGACAGACTATATGGGGGTCTTCCTTTTGGGGCCCCTGTATGCCACGTGCTTGGGTACACCTATACATATCAGGCATCAAACTGTTCAGAGGACCCTAGGCTTTCATATTTGGGGTGATTTGTCTTGATACCTAAAAGTATGTGGGTAATACGATGCTGCAGGGTAGATATTTTGAGGTGATTTTTGGAAATGTCACCTAAATCACCAAATTTAGGAATGATTTGCGGCTTGGTACTTTGGCGTAGAAAGACATGCATACCCAATTTGGATTCGTTGGAATGTGTACTTTCCGAAAATATATGGTTTTCTGGGGTGAACTTACTGTTTTCTACTTTTGCCCCCCCCAAAACGATGTAAATGTGTTGATTTTGCAGTACCTGAAATGACAGACTATATGGGGGTCTTCCTTTTGGGGCCCCTGTATGCCACGTGCTGGGGTACACCTATACATATCGGGCATTAAACTGTTCAGAGGACCCTAGGCTTTCATATTTGGGGTGATTTCTCTTGATACCTAAAAGTATGTGGGTAATACGATGCTGCAGGGTAGATATTTTGAGGTGATTTTTGGAAATGTCACCTATATCACCAAATTTAGGAATGATTTGCGGCTTGGTACTTTGGCGTAGAAAGACATGCATACCCAATTTGGATTTGTTGGAATGTGTACTTTCCGAAAATATATGGTTTTCTGGGGTGAACTTACTGTTTTCTACTTTTGCCCCCCCAAAACGATGTAAATGTGTTGATTTTGCAGTACCTGAAATGACAGACTATATGGGGTCTTCCTTTTGGGGCCCCTGTATGCCACGTGCTTGGGTACACCTATACATATCGGGCATCAAACTGTTCAGAGGACCCTAGGCTTTCATATTTGGGGTGATTTGTCTTGATACCTAAAAGTATGTGGGTAATACGATGCTGCAGGGTAGATATTTTGAGGTGATTTTTGGAAATGTCACCTAAATCACCAAATTTAGGAATGATTTGCGGCTTGGTACTTTGGCGTAGAAAGACATGCATACCCAATTTGAATTCGTGGGAATGTGTACTTTCTGAAAATATATGGTTTTCTGGGGTGAACTTACTGTTTTCTACTTTTGCCCCCCCAAAACAATGTAAATGTGTTGATTTTGCAGTACCTGAAATGTCAGACTATATGGGGGTCTTCCTTTTAGGGCCCCTATATGCCACATGCTTCGGTACACCTATACATATTGGGCATCAAACTGTTCAGAGGACCCTAGGCTTTCATATTTGGGGTGATTTGTCTTGATACCTAAAAGTATGTGGGTAATACGATGCTGCAGGGTAGATATTTTGAGGTGATTTTTGGAAATGTCACCTAAATCACCAAATTTAGGAATGATTTGCGGCTTGGTACTTTGGCGTAGAAAGACATGCATACCCAATTTGGATTCGTTGGAATGTGTACTTTCCGAAAATATATGGTTTTCTGGGGTGAACTTACTGTTTTCTACTTTTGCCCCCCCCCAAAACGATGTAAATGTGTTGATTTTGCAGTACCTCAAATGACAGACCATATGGGAGTCTTCCTTTTGGGGCCCCTATATGCCACATGCTTGGGTACATCTATATATATTGGGCATCAAACTGTTCAGAGGACCCTAGGCTTTCATATTTGGGGTGATTTCTCTTGATACCTAAAAGTATGTGGGAAATACGATGCTGCAGGGTAGACATTTTTAAGTGATTTTTGGAAATGTCACCAAAATCACCAAATTTAGGAATGATTTGCGGCTTGGTACTTTGGAGTACAAAGACATGCATACCCAATTTAGATTCGTGGCAATGTGTACTTTCCGAAAATATATGGTTTTCTGGGGTGAACTTACTTTTTTCTACATTTGCCCCCCTCAAAACGATGTAAATGTGTTGATTTTGAAGTATCTGAAATGACAGACCATATGGGGGTCTTCCTTTTCAGGCCTCTATATGCCACTTGCTTGGGTACACCTATACATATTGGGCATCAAACTGTTCAGAGGACCCTAGGCTTTCATATTTGGGGTGATTTGTCTTGATACCTAAAAGTATGTGGGTAATACGATGCTGCAGGGTAGAAATTTTTAAGTGATTTTTGGAAATGTCCCCAAAATCACCAACTTTAGGAATGGTTTGCCGCTTGGTACTTTGGTGTAGAAAGACATGCATACCCAATTTGGATTCAGGGGAATGTGTACTTTCCGAAAATATATGGTTTTCTGGGGTGAACATACTTTTTTCTACCTTTGCCGCCCCCCAAAACGATGTAAATGTGTTGATTTTGCAGTATCTGAAATGACAGAACAAACGGGGGGTCTTCCTTTTGGGGCCTCCTATGCCACGTGCTTGGGTACATCTATTCATATTGTGCATCAAACTGTTCAGTGGACCCAGGATTTTATATTTGGGGTGTTTTACATTGATACCTAATGATGTGTGGGAGATATGTTGCTGTAGAGTGGAAGCTTTGAGGTCATTTTTCAAAAAATTCACCAATTTCTATAAAACATTATAACTTTAGGAAACAATTGCAACTTGGTGGTTTGGAGTACAAAGATATTTCTACCCATTTTTGATTCACCAGAATCTGTTCTTTCTAGTAATGGGTAGTTTTCTAGGGTAAACCTACTGTTAGCGGAATGTTTGGCCTTGAAATCAAAAGTATGCCGTTTGGGAAGTGTTGCTTTCGAAATTTGGTTGTGTACTGCTTGTAGATTTTGAGCTATACAAGTGAGAAATCTCCATAAAACTATATATATTTGGTATTGTCGCGTTCAGGAGACATAGACCTTTCTAAATAGGCTGTGTTCTCGTACATAAAATGAATGATGTTTCTGATATATGTGATTGTTCTTCGTGCAACATGATTTTTTTAATTTTATTTGACACTTAGAATCCAATATTTTATTAGAGAAGTAGAATTACACCAAAATTCTTGCATATTGTGAAAGTTCAGGTTGTCCTGAAAAAAACAATATATTGTTTTCCTGGGTTAACTAAAAGACCACCCCAGGAAAGGCCCTTAAAGTGAAAGAGTGCAAAATATCTAAAAACTGCTTGGCAGTAGATGTTCGCATCTAGGACAAAACGGCTGGCAGGGAAAGGGTTAAATGTTAAGATAAATATATGTTAAATCCTGGTGGGCATGACTGTATAACAGAAACAGGAATTTACATCCTACAGTTAACAATGTAATCATGTAAACAATTGGGGAACTTCTAGAAAATTCAACTAGAATGCCTTTTTTATTGCACTGAATTTAAATGAAATACATTTTGATTCAGTGGGTAGTAGCAAGCTACATTTATTAGATTTCTCCACTATCTCCTTTTCATCTGTTTCAAGTTATTTAACAAATAGCAAAATACTGTCAAACAAGAATAACAGAAATGCAAAAAGGAAAATTAATGCAGAAAGAAAGAATAGTAAAGGAGCAAAGGTAAGAGGCAGTAAAGAGAGAAAAAAATCTGAGGGTTGGGTATTTTCAATACGGATAATTGTAGCTGTCATTGAAAAGTCTAACTTGCTTATGTCTTTTGGGGCACTATGCCATAATAACCACTCACTTCATCCCATCTGATTGTCCTTCCATGCCTTCTTTATAATGAAGAAAAGCTGGGGTCGTTGTTTCCAGTGACACTTATTAGAGAATTTGATGGAAGGCAATAGGTTTTGAACTTATTACATGTTGTGTAGATAAAACAATCATTGCTCATTCAATTAAGGCACTTAGAGCAAACCAAGTGGGTTGCATTTGTGGAAAACAAATTATGTTAATGAACCATCAGCAGCTGTTCGGCAAACAAGAAGCAAGCCAATCAGTGTCACCTTTGCAGAAAACAAAAAGAAAAATCAAAGGGAGATAGCAAGAAAAATATTGGCTTGTGGTGGTTTTTTTGTTTACAAATGGAAAAAAAACTTTCATATACACTATGCATACACTAGTAATTTAAAAAATATCACTAAAACATTTACTAAAAATTTAATTTTGAATTTTTTTTAATTTTTCTATATTTCTAAAAAGCTCTAAAATGTTATATTTATTATGGGGCACATTTACTATTGGTCGAATATCGAGGGTTAATTAACCCTCAAAGTAAAATACTTCAACTTCGAATATCGAAGTCGAAGGATTTACCACAAATGCTTCGAGCAAATGATCGAAGGAAAAATCGATTAAATTCTTTGAATCGAACGATTCAAAGGATTTTAATCCATCGATCAAAGGATTTTCCTTCGATCAGAAAAAGCTAACATTGGTGCTCAGTAGGTTTTAGGTGGCGAAGTCGGTAGTCTAAGTTTTTTTTAAAGAGACAGTACTTCGACTATCGAATGGTCGAATAGTCGAACAATTTTTAGTTTGAATCGTTCAATTCGAAGTCGAAGTAGCCAATTCGATGTTCGAAGTAGCCAATTCGATGGTCGAAGTAGCCAAAAAAATACTTCGAAATTCAAAGTATTTTTCATTCTAATCCTTCACTCAAGCTAAATAAATTTGCCCCTACATGTAAAAAGTGCAAAAAAACTTTAATACTTTTGACCATTTTTAATCCAATCAGAATGCTAGAGGTTTCTGGATTATTTTCGATACGAATTGTCTGACAAACTCAATTTTTTTTAAATTTTAGAGGTATTGATATTTTTTTGGATCGTTCAGAGCTTTTTTTCCTTCATACTTTTTATAATGGGAACTTTTAGTAAATCCAATTACAATTTTGGTTTTAGAGTTTGTCTAAGCCTCAACGTAATTTTAAAACATCAGATACCACAGAAATAATAGAAGGAAAGGATACCATACTAGAAAGATGAATCAGTCAATGATTTCAAAATCTTGTTTTGCCATTTTGACAAGAATATACTGTACATATAATTCTATTAAATTTGGTGAGTAATTCATGCAAAAACATTTTTACAAAGAAGCCTAGTGAAGGAATTATTTGGTATAGATATGAGCCACTGGCAATTGGAATTCTTAGTTGGCATTTATATTTTAAATATTGCACGTCAAAATAATCTTGATGCCCATTGACTGTGTTTCGTGAATTTTTTGCCGGGACAAATTCACCCATCACTATTAACTGCACCATATTATAGAGGTTGAGGAAATCAGTTTGTACTGTTCCTTGACATTCATTGTATAGACTCCTGAAGCTGCCACTTGCATAGCTAGTTGTTAACAAGAGCTAATTACATGACATATATACACAGTGGGTAACAATGTCATCCTGTAACCATAACCTAAATGTTTAGCTCTTACTTGCAAAAAAAAAAAAAATCTTTAACAAACCCATAAAACAATACCAAAGTAGTCATAAATCAATTCACAAATCTATTCATAAGTATTGTAATGTTTCAGATACAAAAAAATATAGATGTTGCTTGCGAGAAATAAAAGAAATGTGGTGATCCACACTGATTGAAGATTTGGAATTACCGATTGTCTCACCTCTTTTAATGTCAAAATGCTAATAGTAAACATTGGTTGTTATTAAATCCCAATGTCCTTTAAAGGTTAATATACACATCAGGATCCACTACTAAGTAATGCATTTTACTGTATCCCTTAGAACTGATAAAGAAGAAAAAGTAATGGTATTATGATAGAAATAAAGTATAATGAGCTAGGTTCTTGGCATTCTAGTTATTTAGAAATATGTGCATCCTTATGGTGGCAAATTGTGTGTGCCAATTCAAACACCAAGGTTCATCCCAGCTCCAGCAGAGTAACTAGAATAGGGATTAATTAAAATAATGTCATAAACAGCATGGAGGGTGCTCAGATTACACAGCTCATGTGCTCTGAGAATAACAGCTAATAAGCAAAGCTATTTCTTTTTGGTGATACTAGCAGGAAAGGAAAGTCAATATCAACTAAATGCCCATGGGTCCAGAATGAGTTAGTGACTGGCAGAAGGCATCTGCGGCACTCATAACTGTGAAATAATAACACCAGGTTATTTCCCAGGTTAATGTTATGTAACATTTTTCAAGACAGATGTAAAATTTCTGAGTGACCTACTGAACTATTGTGGACTTCAGTGGAAATAGGTTTATTATTTACAAGCTCCTATAACAAATTGCACAATGATCGATCAGCACCAGCCTTATTTTTCATTTTGCAAAACTTTAGGGGGGCTATTTACTAAACTCCGAATGCAAAAATCACAAAAAAATCATGATTTTTTTTTAGAAAATCTGACTTTTAAAAAATCACAAATTTTTCGGAATTAATTAAACCCTGAGGATGGAAAAGTCTGAAAATCCAGCCTCTCAGACCTGTCAAGGTTGCATATAAGTCAATGTGAGAAGTCCCAAGTTTTTTTGAGGTGCACTGGGTTTCGTGCAATACTCGGGTGAAAAAAATCGGATTTTTCCTGCAAAGCAAATTTTTGAGAAAATGTTATAATAAATAAGCACAAAAAAACGAGCGGATTTGATCGGAGTTTGTAGCAGAAAATATTGAGATAAATTCAGACTTTGAAAAATAAAAAAAAAATGTGCGCACATTTTCAACTTGTGTACACCATTTTTTAAAATGTTGTGCTCAACTCGGAATGAATAAAAAATATTTTATTTCCACACAAAATACTTTGTGCACACCACAATTTGTTGTGTGCAGTGGCTTCAAATGTGTGTGTGTGTGTACAGCTTAGAGAGAACCTTGGGGGTCATTAAATCACACAAAGCTAATTGAAAACATTAAAATGACAACAAACAAATATCACAAAGTTGCCATAATGTGCAATTCTTCTGCACCAATGCACCCCTTTGCACCTTCTTCTGTGTTATATATCTGTGAAGTTAAGAATACACGTGCAGGGTTTCATAGCTGCAAGGGTTAATGATAGGATTGCACAGGACCAACATCAGTTATGTACAGAATTGCACCCAGGGCACACTGGTACTGTCCAGCACATAGAAGATAATGCCCCTTGACTTTGGCTAGGCAAGAAAAATTCCAGCATTGCATTATTGCAGAGCAGTGGAGGAAATGTATTTGTTGTTACCAAATTTAGGCTTTTCAAAGTAAAACAGCTTTTATCCGTAACCCTAACAATCACCAGCATTTTGAAGGATTTTCTGGAGAATTGTGGCTTGTCTTTTTGGAAAAGCCAATGCAAAAGTTTTTTTTTATATTGGGATACTCCTTGTGACAAACTATGAATTCCCTTTTCATCATTATATTGTACGGTTCATTACTGGACTACACAAAAACTTACTGGTAGTTTAATTGGTTTCTAATAAATTTGACCACAGTGTGTGAAAATGTAACAGGGTCCATAAACTGTAAGCTGCAATACATAGCTAAAACCACCCTACAAAACACGACTAGCAGCAGTTACAGCTGCAAAATGAAAATATTGCTCGCATTTCATCAGAGGCAAACAATGGGTTCTACTTAAGCTGCTGCAGTAATAGCTAGAAAAAAGATGATGTTTATTGGAATAAATAAATGCTCTCCATTATATTATAAATATATCAACTGAATATATGATGCATGTTAAAACCATGATAACCATGTAATTTTGGTCACAAATGTAGGCCTTGTAGTATCACAGGACAATGTATTCATAAGTTACTGCATTTCAGATATCAGTTGTACAAGCTTCAGGACAAGTGTAGATGGGGACTTAGTAGTAGCTAATTTAAAACATTTATAAAGGGCACATATGGTCAAACTATTGAAGCTATGTTTCAAGTGAAATAATTTTCAATAAGTTTACCCTAGAAATGACAGACACCATTGTATGGAATCTTTCGTTTGTGATCCTCTTGCCCAGAATCATGAGTAATAGTAAAAGATTTCATTCCTGTTCCTTGAGCAAATTCTATACAAAATTATACATTCAGGGTACGTCTCAGCTTCTTCAAACAGTAAGGAGTAAGTTAAAAGAGCCATTACATAACATGAACAAAAGCACTGTTCTACAACAATCACATTTTGGAAGAAAAATTGCAACAGGCTCTGATTCCTGTTTCTGCAATAACAGGGAATCCCACAGGTTTCTTAGCCATCATAGATTTAGTTATACTGATCCATGGATTATGTTTCACTGTAAATGATTTTCTAGAATGTAATCAATATCTAATGTGTGGTCATTAAAGAGAACTTATTTTTTTATTAATACTACAAACAGCACCATGGTACTGATTTATTAATTTTCTGTATTGCAAAATTTTTTATCAGTTGTGTTTCTTGGTCTTGCTTTTTCATGCAAAAATGCATCCAAAGCAAGGAAATCTTATTGGGAAAAAAATTCAGGCTAAGAAAGAAATAGGGCAATTCCCAGTCATTTAAACATTTTTTTTAAATTATCAGTATTTCAAAAATTACATCATAAGGCATGAAATGTCCATTTTATATTATTTAAACATTGTCTTTATTTAAAAATAATAACAAATAAATATCTTCTATCTTTTTTGCACTGTATAAATGGCATCGTTTTCACAAATTTTCTCAACAAATATATCTTTTTTGTACACTGGAATTAATGATTTTGTGTGGGTCATGGTTTACCTTCTTTGAATGAGAGCCCAAAGTAGACAATACAAAGCCATACTTGAGGTCATGGTTTACCTTCTTTGAATGAGAGCCCAAAGTAGACAATACAAAGCCATATTTTTTTTAAATTATCAGTATTTCAAAAATTACATCATAAGGCATGAAATGTCCATTTTATATTATTTAAACCTTGTCTTTATTTAAAAATAATAACAAATAAATATCTTCTATCTTTTTTGCACTGTATAAATGGCATCGTTTTCACAATTTTCTCAACAAATATATCTTTTTTGTACACTGAAATTAATGATTTTGTGTGGGTCATGGTTTACCTTCTTTGAATGAGAGCCCAAAGTAGACAATACAAAGCCATACTTGAGATTTTCTTTGCAGTTCCAATAGATTTGTCCAATCCAGTACAAGTTATCAAATTGTTAGAATAAATGTTTTCTTACCTACGTTTCCCGTTGTGAGGTATGAATTTTGAAAATCCATCATTCCCATGCCAACAATGTGTATAAAATCTTCTATCACCTGCATCAACTCCACAGAACCTGGGTAAATCTACAATGACAAATTACAGAAGCAATTGCAAGCACTGGATTATATATCATTAAAAAGGCTATTCATATAAAATATCAACATTATATAGAGGTATTTACTCAATCTTTAGCAGTGTAGTTCTGAGCAGCACAACAAGTGTTCGGGGAATGTAGCCTTTATGTAAAATACATTTGTTCACAGTCTCCTAAATAGAAAGTGAGGAGTATACAACTAAATTTAAAATCATTTTGATCCTACTATACTGTATATCTATAAACTTACTATATGTGTAATTACTCTTTAACACACTCAGATGTAGTCACCTTATGTAAGTAACGATAAACCAAAACACATTTATTTTAGGTTTTCATGACTATTCAATTTCTGCTTCATCTGAAATTTCAACAGCGACTTGAAGACAGCTGCACTATTGCAGCATTGACGGAAATTGGGTGCTGCCATACATCGGATCCATATTTAACCATAATTACTGGTTCATCACACTAAGAATTAATTTGAAGATTTACTAGCCTGTGCAGCTGCACAATTCACTTTCTGATGGAAAAGTACATGTTTTTCATGCAGGAAGCAATGCAGACACCGCAATTCATAAACCAAACTACAGAAATAGTTTTTCATTATCTTTTAGTACTGTTTAGAATAACTCTGTACGCCACCAAGTATGGCTCATTAATGAAAGTTGTTGTTTGTGTTTTCCTGATATCAAATGTGTATAACAGGATCATATCAACTACATTTTTTTATCATAACAACTCAAAATTTGCTGTTCAAACTGATGTTGTCTATGTACATTTATAATTGGCAGTGTCCACTTCAGTGCCAGGCCAAGTCGCCCCCCACCGAGTATGTGCAAGTGCGCATGCATGGAAGAGCACAAGCCCAGAGCATGTGTGAATATGTATGTGAGGAGCAGTGCAACGGCTGTGGATGCGCAAGTACACATGTGCGGAAGGCACACACTATACCACAAACTGCACATGCTGCTGCCACAGCTTCTCGACACTGGTCCAAACTAGGGGAAGACGTCAGAAGAGGTACGTGCCTTGCTCCCCTCTACCTTTGCACCCTAGACATGTGCTTCTTCTGTCTACTCTAGTCCACTAGAGTGGACTAGTCCACTTTGTTAATCAGTAGCTGATGCAGTAAACATGTCACATACTTAGTAGTGATGGACAATTCTGAGCAGTTTCACTTTACTGAAAAATTTGTGAAATGGAAAAAAATTTGTGAAATGAAGCAACAATTTTTATGCATGCACCAATTTTTTTTTGACGCCGCAGTTTCGCAGGTGAATTTGCTTGCAGTGAACTGCGGAAACTTGCAGCAAATTCGTGTCTGGCGAGTTTGCTCGCCCATCACTAATACTTAGTTAAAAGGAGTATCTCCAAACAATACACTCATTCGTTTGTCACAAGGAGTATCCCAATATAAAAAGAACTTTTGCATTGGCTTTTCCAAAAAGACAAGCCACAATTCTCCAGAAAATCCTTCAAAATGCTGGTGATTGTCATTGTTAGGGTTAGGGATAAAAGCTGTTTTACTTTGAAAAGCTTAAATTTGGTAACAACAAATCAATTTCCTCCACTGCTCTGCAATAATGCAATGCTGGAATTTTCTTGACTAGCCAAAGTCAAGGGGCATTATCACTTATACTTAGTTAAAAGGAGTATCTCCAAACAATACACTCATTTGTTTTTTACAATCTAATTTAAGTCACAAATTCATATTTTTGCAATGAGTCTGAGAAGAATAAGGGCTTTTTTTTATGAGATTCTTTTTCCTTTATGTTATTCTCAAATAACACTTGGAGGCTTACTTATTAAAGGTCAGATATTATTTTTGAGGTTTTTGAAACCACGACTAAACTCACAAGCACTAAAATCAAGAATGTCATGGAATTTATTAAAAGATCTTAATATAAAAAGTAACAACAGAAAAAGTGCTGAACAAGGCACTAAAAAATACGAATACCTCAAAAATCTCAAAAAAAGTTTTAGTTTTTTTTAGACAATTCCAGCAGACCTTTCTGAATTGATTTAAAGCTGTCCAATCAGATCAGTGCTGCTTCCATTGACTTCTATAGCACCTCAACAATGATTACTTGCAAAGTTTTGCCTTAGAGGTTTTACTGGTTTTAACACAGGGAGGCACATTTATGAAGGGTCAAATTTTAAATTCATAAGTTTTTTTTTCAAAACTATCATAGACTCCCATAAATTTGAAATTTAAATAGTGAAAATGTATTAATAAAATAAAATTTTTTATACTCTGACAAATTTTAAAGACCCAAAAACTCAAATCAAATTTGATTTGACTTTGATCAAACTCGATTCGAGTTTTTTCTAAAAAAAGACCTTGAATGTCAGGAAGACTACAAACAGCTTCATAAATCTCAAAAATGTAATTACAATTTTTTTTAAAAAACGTGAATCGAGTTTGGATAACTCCCTATTTGACAGTTTTTATCATAAAAATCTAAATCAAATTTTTCAATTGGACCCTTGATAAATCTGCCCCTTAAGAAACAACATTTTTAGAGCTTTTTAGAAATATAGAAAAGCATTTTTTTAAGATTCCTGGAAAAAAAACACAATTACAGAGAAAAAGTAAATAATTTTTTTAAAAATTGGATTATTTAGCTTAAATTGAGTCTATGAAGGTCCAATAACTAATCAAATTGTGATTTCCCCGAATTTAATTTTTTTTTGTTTTTTCTATACTTCTAAAAAGTTCTTAAAATCCAAGATTTATTAAGGGTCAGATTTATTAAGGGTCGAAAGTGAAAATTTGAACTTGAATTTTTGGATTTTTTTTGTCAAAACTCTCAAATTTGAATTGTGAATTATCCATACTCAATTTGAATTTGAAATTTGAGATTTATCATATTCTGGCCCTTTAAGAACTTAAATTTGACTATTCACCACCTTAAACCTGCCAAATTACTGTATAAGTCAATGGGAGAGGTCTGGGGATCAATTTGGTAATGTTTGTAGCCTTCCTGACATTTGAGTTTTTTTTCTAATTGAGTTTTTTTTAATTTGATTTGAGTTTCTCTAATTTGAATTGAATTTGATTCGAGTTTTTGGGTCAACTCAAATTGTCCTAGCTGAGAAAATTCAATTTTATTAATACATTTTGATTGGTCAAATTTTGAGTTTATGGGAGTTTAAAAAAACTCACATGAATTTGAAATTTGTCTCAGTGTAAACACCACAAAAACCTCTAAGGCAAAACCTTGTCAAATAAAAGTTTTTGAGGTCCTATAGAAGTCAATGGAAGCTGTGCTGATTTGACTGGACTGCTTTAAATCAATTCAGACTTTTATTAAAGGATTTTAGATTTTTCTTTCACTAGGAATTGTCTGAAGGTATTCATTTATTTTAGCTCATCATTCAGAGCTTCTTTCTGTTCATACTTTTTATATTGAGTTCTTTTAATAAATGCCATGACATGACATTGTTTTTAGAGTTTGTTGGTTTAGTCATGGTTTCAAAAACCTCCAAAACCATCATTTAATAAATAAGCCTCAGTGGGACACAGCCTTTCCATAATTTGGAGCTTGCCAGATAATGGATCCCATACCTGTACATTGCAATGATTTCAAAGACTGCATTAATGTTGGAGTAGCCACGAAATTCAGTACATTTAAAATATAGCAGCTCTTTAGCTACCATTCCATAACTCACAGGGGACCACAGGAGAGAGAGACACTCGGGTGTACTACTGGCCTTGGTAGAAAGCACAACTTTAGCATTAAGGGCATAACCAAGAATACACAAAACTGATCTGTGTAAGCAAAGATGTCTTTTATGACTTGAGAATAATGATGGGCAAATAAATTCTGCAGGCATGAATTTGTGCCAAATTTCTGTGTTTCGCCGCCTGCAAATAAATTTGTGAAACTGCATAGAAAATTTGCTGTGACAAAAAAATATATCACAAGTTAAAATTGGCACACGCATTCAAATTGTTGTGTGTTAAAATTATTCAGACGGCCAGTGACTTTAATGCACAAAATAGTTGCGCGCATAAAAATTTCGATCGTGTCAAAATTGATGCCCATTAACTTCAATGCATTTCTCAAATGTTTCACCACAATTTCCAAATTTTTCGCATGTTTCACAAGTTTTTAGGTAACGCAAAATGGGACAGATTCGTGCATCACTACTTGAGAATCCAGTGCATTAAGTAGAATGGATTATTCTAGGTATCAGCAGAGCATATCAAAGATAAAGTACCAGAAGATGAAGAAAGTTAATACCGTTGTGAAGATGTTTGTAAACATAAAGGATATATCATTGCACATCAGGTTGCTCACAACCTTCCTTATTCCTGCACATAGCATATATATCATATTAAAAACACCAAAAGAAGCTGTAATAAAATCTTTGCCAAATGACCCAAGTCATCCAGAAAAGTTCCATTTAGAACTATGGGAATCACCACTGGTTTGAATATAACTGTAAAGCCTAAAAGAAATATTCATATCCTAAAACTAATGCCTGCTCAACTAAACTAACTAAATGTTAATAATGGCTCTGATAAGTGTCTATTCACTACATTTACTTGTCTGTTACCCCATATTATCATATTATCTTCTTTCGCCTAAAAATGATGAAGGTAGCCAGAAGAGTTGATCGTTGTGTTGTCTCTTATTATGAAAATGTTCAATGTACTCTAATTATTAATTAATATTATATTATAATTGTTCTTAAAAAGTATTCCCTTTTCTTAATAGAGAACACCACATGTTTTACCTGTTGTGCATCTTCCCATTTTTCTTTATTTTCTTCATCAAGGAGATTGCTTACTATCTGAAAGAAGTTCTGAAAAATAATATGGAGCAGGTTTTATTGGAAGAATCAAGGCAATTGTCAATGAGGCAAACAGAGGAGATGCTGATAGTGATATCATAAGCATTTCCATCTTAAAATTCATCATATAGGTTGGCAAATATTACCCTTGTTTAGAAAGTAAGAAAAATGTAATGAACTCTGTCTCCTGTTCTGGTAGTAGTTGCCCATGGCTCTCTCCCTTATAACATTAGCAATTCAGTTACATCATGTGCATGCTCGCTGGATTTCTTTGGAATGCACTATGCTTGAGAATTTCAAACATTTTTTTCAGAAGCAAATGGCTGCCAGCATCTTTCAGGTACTTACAGTGCATTTTCGTTACACCAAGGGGCAGATTTATAAACCGTAAAATCAAAAATTATAATTCAAAATTCTAGTTTGCGAGGTTTTTTTTATGGTCAAAACTGTCACATTCAACTAGGGAGTTATTCAAATTTGTTTAAAATTTAAAAAAAAATGTAACTTGATTTTCGAGATTAACATACTCTGGCTCTTAAGAACTCAAATTCAACTATTCGCCACCGAAAACCTGTCAAATTGCTGTTTAAGTTAATAGGAGACGTCCAGGCATCAGTTTTAGGGTTTTTTTGCAGCCTTTCTGACAATGGAGGTTTTTCTGAGAAAAAACTTGAGAGTTTGAAAAATTCTAATCAAATTTGATTCAAATTCGGTTTGCATTTTTGGGTCAATTACATTCATCTGAGTTTAAAAAGTCTGATTTTCAATTGTCTGAATTTAGAATTTATGGGTTATGGGGAGTTTTTAAAAACGCACATAAATTCGAAATTAGACTTTTGATAAATGTGCCTCCAAATGTATACCATACTACTCTCCTGCCATTCTTGCTAAAATATATTATTACATACAGGTAAATGAGAATGTAAAGAACTGTAAAACACTGCAGCATAGGGAGTCAGAGACTGATATTTCTCAAAGCATCTGTTAAAATGTACCCAATGAAAAGTTCATATAAATGGGTACAGAACAAATTATTTAACAAGCTTTTTGTAGTTTAATTTCAAGTGTCTCTTAGTTATATAGTGTGGAATGTGTGAAGTCATTGTAATACTTTGGGTAAAAGAGTTTTGTGCTGTGAGCAGTCAGTAACACAAAGATAAATGATTTCATTATTCCGTATACAAAACATTATCATTTTATTTCCTATCAGTATATACTGTAAATCAGCATCATTCCTTACAGATGGAATTGATTTTAATATGAAGCCACTAAAGCAAAATGTCATCATTAAAAAAAATATAAAACTCATAAAAAATGTTATAACTATAAATGGTACTCAAACAGCAATAAAGTACATATATAAAATGAATAATTTCAAGGCAGTGAATAAAAACACAGGGAAAAAAAGGCAGTTTAGACTTCATGGAGGGTTACAGGAAACCCATTGCTGCTTTTATTTTAAGTCCACCGTGATTGCTTTCTATCTCTTACCTGTACTCCATCAGAGGCAGGGATATAGCTTGCTCTTTTGAAAGTGTCTGTGACATTTCTGAGGATTTCCACTGAGATCAGAAGATCCCCCGCATAAAAATGCTTCCTCTGAGTTAAATCCAGTAGTGTTTTGGTCACCTGAGACATCCCTTCTGCTGCTAACATGCGATGACCCTTAGCAAGATGCTCTTTAATCTGTAATATTCAAATGCAGATAGAGTATTGTTAGTATATGGTGTGTATGTATATCTATACCACATATTACCCCCAGGGCAGCACATTGCAACAATACTCTCCTCACACAATAAAGAGTTTAAATACTTAAAAAAAATCCAAAGTGTATTCAGAATTGCTTGAACGGGACTGTTAATGCAATTTTGAATGTACTTTGAATTTTCATAAGATATCTCTGAGTTGTTGGTCTTTTTTGAAGTACACATAGACATACAAGCAATAACTTTAGCTGCAGGATAAATTTACAACACTGAGGTTTCTCCTGGTAGGAATACTTTTTTTAAAAAATATTTTATTAACCCAAAAAAACCCTAAGGATCTTGCACAATCTGGACATTCCTTAATATACATTCCTTATATAATTAGGAACTCTGCCTATTTTTCTTATTTTTTTCAATAATGAGCCCCACAATCCACTCTCAAACAATATGGAATCTAAACTTACTTAAATAATATAGATTTCTGGCTTGTCCAACTATGCCCACACAAAGGTCTACCTAGATTTGTAATGTCCTTGATTTACATCTCTCTCTATCATAATAAGGTTAGAAAATTAAGTATGAAAACTGGGAAAAGATAAATCTCATAGTTATAATAGCTTCAAATATAGTTGCACCAGAAACCTTAACCATCTGGTCCATTCTATTAGTGAACCTACGATCACATACTTGTTTTTTTTTTTGTCATTTTTGCTGTCTGTGACTGTTGGATAGGATTGCTTGATATCACATATCATGGTCCATGGGGGTAAGCTATACTAGTGGAATTTGACATTCTTGTATAGAAGATTTGTTAACAAAATGCTGCAGTACATCATGCTATTTAAGGTCCGGGACAATGATTCTATACCAGGGGTTGTGGCCACAAAAATGTGTGTAGAAGCATGTATCCATGAACCAAACTTCATTAATGATCGTAATCTTTCTTTGACGTCTTATCTTTTTGGTAAAGCAATCATCAACCATGTCTCTTAATCAAGGGGATAACTGCAGAGAGTGCCCTAATGGAAACACTTTTAGTTAGGAGTGATGAACTTGAAGGAGATGTAAACACTGTTTGCTGAGCAAGGGTTGTCATATGTTTGGTTTTCAGACAGACATCCCAGTATTCCATTAGGAAATCAAGACAGGACTCTGAAGAGAATGACTTGATGCTCAACCAAGCTCTGACTACTGCGTATAGTTTCACCCCGAAATCATTGCCCCATCCCTGATATTTTACTGCTCCACCCCTGATATCACCAGCTCCCAACATCACTAGCCTCCTGTCCCCTTCCCTGCCCCAAAAGGTGGCAACCCTAATTAAACTTTTGGTACAACTTTACCAAATAATAGCATATACTATGATGTTATCAATCATTTACTGTATCTGCAGAACCTGTAAATTGCTCTTTAATGAATTATCTTTCCTTAGAAATCATTTTTTTAACAACAGCATTCTAATTTGTGAATCCTCTTACATCTGTAAATCATTTTTGGTATTTTAGACTAAACTAGAGGGTGAAGTGGGCAGTTTTATTAATTATTTAACTATTAAATTTAAAATTATTTAATTACTAAGTACACATTGTCCCATCCACTTGCAGACA
The DNA here is from genome assembly GCA_038501925.1 of Xenopus petersii. Taxonomy (NCBI): domain Eukaryota; kingdom Metazoa; phylum Chordata; class Amphibia; order Anura; family Pipidae; genus Xenopus; species Xenopus petersii. The sequence goes on along the minus strand of CM076681.1, from coordinate 65,202,417 downwards.
TGCATGCAGTGAAATGAATTTTACCTACCCACTGAAGGCTTCCAGCTATGGATGCTATTAGGAGACTGACATATGTAGCTGTACTGTTCCTCGATAATAAGTCGATAATGCTTACTACATATGCCACTGAACTCACTGAATAACACTCATTTGTAAAACTGATACCTTACATTTATTAAACTTATTAAAACAAGTTATTAAGTTATTAAACAAGTTGGGAGCACTCCTCGGTTGAATTGTTGTTTCATTCGGTGCTTCGCCATATACAGCCCCCGAAAAGGCATCATCAAGCAGGAAAAACATTGTTGAACATGGAGCCCAAGCAGGATGTTAAAACCATTTACTTTATTATCAATATATTAAAATCATGAAGAAATCATTCAACAGATCACAATTTAGTCCCCCATATTCTGTGGTGATACAGTATATTGAAAATAGCTTTTATCTAAGTACATTTTTGGTCCATGTTACCTTTAAAACAGTTAAAATATAAATATTGCTTTATGCTGTACCATCTCCCTGTATAACTGCTAACAAATGTGGAAGAAGTATTGACTGCACATGCTTTACATCTATTTCTACCACATTTATATGTTCCCTTAGATCTTAGCCAAGTCAAATCACTTTTTTGTTCTTTAGAATTGTACAGACTCTGTGATAGACGAGATGCTATATATGCAAAAGAGGGTAATTTATCCAGGACATTCCTCAAAGAGGGGTCCTGTAGCAGTATACCCCAATGTCTCAGCAGAGCATCAGCTTTTGAGGAAAGGCTAAATGCATCAAGCATATGGTCTCTTAATATATGTGCACTTCATGATTTGAATATATTATATATATTTATAATAAAGTAAATTATGTCCTACTGGTGCTTCATGTTCAAAAATGTTTTGCATTTCTTAAACAGTGTTATACCAGGGCACAACAGGTAAAGTGCTATTTCAGCTGTGCAGCAGAAGAGCGCCTGCCTGTGCTAACAGATATTTAAGATGGTAGTTGTAGAGGCAGAGAGGACCATAACACACGGGCAAATAATAGGACAGTCAGTTGTTTTGTATATTGTACATAATGTGATCCACTGACACCATTAGGTGGCATAAAAATATTTTCATCCTGTGCATTATATCATAACAGGGCAATGTATAAGGTGACCTTACTGTTTCACATCTTTTTAAGATAACAGCACAAGGCAAAATACACACACATCACAAGCTTTAAGAATAATATATTACATATTTTTCAGTGAATTTACTATTGTCCATTTAAAGCATTTTTTGCTCTGGGGAATTTGTCTGTATTATTTCTCAGTAGATAGAATAGATCACATGCTTTTTTTCTTCTTTTGCACAGTTGCATAAATGTGAAATAAGCATAACAAGAACAGAAGCTGGCTTTGCACCTACTGAAAGCTGCACGTGTCTGTATTCAGCTGATATGCATCTTGCAAAGCTTGGCTGTTCCCAGAAGGCTACTCCATGAAGATTGAGTGAACAGCGTCTACTAGTGGTGCCTGTAAGGCAAACAGAAAACAGAAAATATTTGTTATATTCACAGCAACACTGCACTAGCACAGATACAGTAAACATCAGGGAAATGCTTCTGCTTCATATTTTAGTCTGTCTGGATATGATTTACTCAGTTTATAAGAAAGATTATTTCTTAAGTAAAATCATAAATGTAGAAAGGCTGCAAGAAGCATATAAAACTGTTTGCACATTAAATAAAGCTTTGTATATTTTTGTTTAGGGAAGCATATACCCGTGGCGTTGAGAGGACATCGATTGAATGCCAGATCTCCAGCTGGGGTTCTTTTCCATACCATAGACATCAAATAATCCTCAGGGCAGATTTCATAAGGAGCTGTGAATAAGAGTGAGATTTATATTAAATACACATCTACAATTCTGAGATTATTTGTCACGCTGCTCAGTTTTCAACATGCCCGAGGAAAAAACCTGAGTGATCATAAATGTTTGTTTTCTTTTTCCCTTTAGATCATAAGGAGAAAAAAATCATGAAAACAGCCTAACCAGTTTCCTTAAACCATAATAATATTCCAACTATACATGTGGTACTGAGAGAGAAGCAAGGTTTTAGCTTATTGTACCGATTACAATGTTTCTGCTTTTATTAAAAAGAAGAAAAAACATATATATTTCCTTCATCGAGGAACTCAAAAAATAACAAGCTTGCAAGGACACAACTGTAAGACCTGTTCAGAACATTGTATTTTCTGAGAAAAGCAAGTCAGGTGTAAGAAGCCTCATGACAATAATTAAGTAATGGCAGTAATTATTCACAAACTGATGCTGATCAAAGGCAAAACTCTTTAACAGATTCTGTACATATTGGCTGTTAAAAAGTCCCTGAGAAACAAAAGGCTGGGCTCTGATAAATGCATACATATCATAATAAACAAAATTATTATTTCTCACCATTATACAGGAGTACAAACAAGTATGCAAATAACTGTATTTCAAATACATAGCTAATATTTTTCTTGTTTCAATTCCTGACAATTTACAAAACATCAAAGTAGTAGAAATATCTACAGTAGTAAAGTGTTAAATAAAAACACTTTCAGGCTGCTTTGTTCACCCTGAGGATTCCAATCCAGGAATATTTTTGGAGAGTCTTGCTTCTTTTTACTCCTCATGGGGTACAGAAAATCTCCATAATCAATACAAAATGGAAATAATAGGCTTCACATGAAAGCACTATAAAAATGTATTCTCTACATCCGTAAAGCTTTATCCACTAAAGAGAAAATATATTTGCAAACACCTTTCATGACAGCTTGTTTGTGACAAGAATTTTGCAGAGGGGGACAGCAAAAGTCCATAGGGTGCACTAGACATATTTATTATTTTTACTAAAAATTAATGGCTATTGATCTATTTCTATAGAACAGTCTTTTTATACTCAAGCCTGTCTTTGTTGGTCCAAAGTCAGTCAGGAACCTCAGCTTATAATGTACTGTAGCTACACATATGCAAAACATGACCATAACTGTATTTTCTATGTTAATGCTAAAAATTAAATATTAATATTAATTTACTCCTAAATCTCACCATAAATGTCTTTCAGTGTTGGACCAACCTAATTTTTAACCACCTTACCTGCACTTAGACCATGGTTTGAGAACCACTATTTTAGGAAAAACAAACCAACAAAATTAAAATATTACATTATACATATATAGAGCTGTTCTGAGGAAGAATGAGTAATGCATCTACTGCCTCCTTCTAGATACTGATTTACTGATTTACTGAATGTGACTGCTATCCTTGACATTGGCATGCTTTTCTGCCATTGTACAATGACTGCAGCAAAACCGATGTAATCTAAGTTTCTAAAGCAAACCTCAGAAACTGTTTTAAGGGACAAGCCCTTGAGGAACAAATGTTGCATCTGGTGACTGTTATGCAGTTTTCCCACTCAGTAGAAAATTATGGGCAGTTTTCCATACAGTACATGACAGTTTCAATGTTCTCAAGTAGAAATAGAAAATGTATGTATTTATGTAAATTTTTATTTGTAAAGTGCTTCTCGAGGGCAAAGCACTGTACAGCAAAACAATAAATTAGTAGTAACAAACAAGGGTTCATTGGAATAAAAAGTGACAATAAGTGCATTATTAGAAATTCAATTCACATAAATATAAAGATATATAATTACAATACAGATTAAGTGCTCAGTGTCAAGGAAACAAAAGGTTAGGGGACCCTACCCCGTAGGGCTTACAGTCTAAATGGGAGGGTAACATACAGACACAATTCAGAGGGGTATTAAGGTGCTGTGGGTTACAGTTTGTTACACTGTTATATAAGTGCCAGTTCAGGTGTTATCCAGGTGCTCCCAGAGGTAGTCTTTGAATTTTGTTTTAAAAACACTGAATTATACAGCTGTTAGATTCTGTATGATTTGCTGTCTTTCTACTTTGGGCAGCCATTGATTATGTGTTAGTTCCTAACTGATCTTTGCCTAGGTGCTATTTTACTAAATAATTTAATAATTTGTGCTAACAATGAAAATTGTACTTTTTCAGAGTACATCTTACATATGCATATACGGTAAGTTGAAGCCCTCTGTATTTCAGGCATTTTGGCACCCCTGAGTGATTTTACCATTTTTTCTCCTTTAAGCATGCTTCGTGTATAGTTTTTTAAAATTCATTAGATATATTTACAGAGATGCCAAAAAAATCTCCAACACGAACTGAAAAAATAGAAACAAGAAAAATTGCCCATTTGCTACTGATAACTGTCAAAATCACAAAGTTATGGTAAGTCAAATTTGTTTAAACGATTATCATAAACACATTCAGATTTCTATGTGAATTTAAACAACATTAACAGGCATTAAATGTGCATTTATCTGGAGAATTGGTAAACATGTAAAAGTATACATTGGGAAGACATGAAAGAAATAATAACAATGCACAGAAGGGCCAAGGCATTAATAAAGTCAGTGCAATCCTGCACATAGGAGATTGCTTTGCCAACAGAGATTGTTACACACCTCTGCAAGACATCTTTATAAAGAGCAGTTACCTTGACCTTAAACAGCAGATCTCTGATAAGTATATAATTATAATAGGTTAATACCACAAAGGTACCGTAAAACAACCAACCAACTTTCACCAGGTATACCACAAAAAGGTCAGAACTGATGAAAGGAATGGAGATTTAACAAGTTTGTCATGTGTACATACTGTATGTAGTGAGGCATTGAATGGAAAATACCAGGCTCGACAAAGGAAGAGCTGCAAAGCTATGTTTAAAGGTTCCTTTCATCAGATGAAAAAGTGTTTGAAACACATCACCCTAAAACCATAATTTCTTTGCACATTTCAGTTTTTTAGTAAATGGGATAGAATGCCATGTCTATTAATAGCAGTGAGCATACCATATTTTTGTCTGTTTATTCTCTGCCGTCAACTAATATCACATATCTGACTTGGTAATGAGAACTTGAGGCTTACACATTGGAATGACCATTCTTACGCATATATAAATCAAAGACATTTTTATCTTCCACAATCATTGTTTCTGTATTAATACAGTCTGCACCAAATCTTATCTGACTGCACCAAATCGTATCCACACTATTATTTTCACATATAGGGCATCCTTAGTTCCAGGCCATTTACACAACATCAAAGATGTATAAATCTCCTCCAAAGAATTCCATAGGGCAGTTCATCTAAGCAAAATATTTTGATCATAGTTTGTTTGTAGTTTGCTCACAGTAAAGATCCTAATGGGAATCCTTGCTTCTAGTTCTTCTTGCAATTTTCATAATCAATAATTTTTCTCAGACACTTTTCATAATCAATAATGTATAGCAGAATTTTTTAATGCTGTGTGTCATAGCCCTTAGAATTGAGGTCTTTAAATGTTTTTGTTATCAGTCCTTCCTTTGTTAGTCAATTTGGTAGTGACAGTCTCATTACTATTGTTCCATACAAACCCAAAACAGTAAATATGCTTTGCGTCCACTGTAAGTTTTGAATCATTGTTTTATGGCAAACAAATAATAGAAAACATGCCTTGAGAAAGCTAATATAGCGAACCACGTTGGCATTTTGGGTGCTCTTTGATTTTAAATTGATTTGGCACTAAACACTTTTTTATTTTAACTGAAAAAATGCTTTGGTCCAGTCATGGATCTACAAATAGGTGGCAATTAGGCGCCGCTTGCTCGGTTCTTTCTTTCTTCTATGCTTTTTATATCTACTTTCCATTCTAAGGGGCCGCTGGTTTGTGTTTTTTTAGGCTTAGTTAGCTCTTCCAATTCCAAGTGTACGGCTAGTGTAATAATCTAGACCACATGGTTACCCTGCCTGCCTTCATCTTTGTGGTGTCCTAGGGATATAGAAAATAATAGGCAGCAGCCTTTTGGGACAACTCCCCCATTCTCCATTTTCCCTTTATTTCTCTTTCTCTAAACCAGAGCAGGTGGCCGTTTTTAACCAATTTAACAATTTTTTAATTCTGGAATCCAGATTAACCATGATTAATCCAGATTAATCATGTCCGCACTAGCACTTTATATCAATCAATTTCTAATTAATTCAATGGTCACTATATTTATGTAATTCAATGATGTCTTACTCTAATTAACTTATGGAATGAATTGGGATCTGTAATTAACTTAAAAAATATGCACAGCCTTAGTTATTTATATCACTTTGTTAATTAATTTATGAACTACAATTGATTGGGTTTTAATTAATTGTGTTTATGGTTATAAAGCTAAGCTAAGCTAAGCATCTGCATTTTACACATTTGATTGAGGGTTTAGTTGTTGATAAGTGGAGAGTGTTGATTCCTCAACTAGAGGTCATTATAGACTGGTTATAATTTGGAAACTATATTATTTAGGTCAAAAAGGGTACGTCTTTACCTTCTTATTGACTATTAAATAATAGAACATTCCACATCTAGAGTTACTCTGAGGAGGAATCAATATAACCTGACATCTCCTTCTGGAGAGTGACTCATTGAACATGGCTGCCATGCACTAAGAACCCAGTTAGCCAAATCAATGTAATCCAACCCAATAAAAAAATGGTTTAGGGAACTAGGTCTTGAATAACACATTTTGTTGCCTGCATGTGCGCAGCAGACATCTGTGCTTGGTGATTTGTATGCAACTGATACACATTTGATGATAGATGTACTAATAAAAATGTTAGCGATACATGATACATACAGTACAGTCAGTTGGAGCATCTGTATTCTAGGGTACTGCATATACCTTAATAATCAAAAATTCTAAAAATTATGGTCATTTACACAAAAGAGTTCATAACCAAACACTAGTTGTGCCTATCTGTGTAAAGTTGAGTCAGATAACAGTACATTGGGAGTCATTGCAAATTTTACATGTGCCCATAACAAACTACATGTTTGCTTGTATTCTATTCAGAAGACAGAAAAGAATGACCCACAATTTGCACCACCCCATTAGTCATTCAGTAAATCCCATGACAGGAAGTGAAACATAAAACGTAACCTTTATTAAATTACTTAAAAGCGACCAAGGTTGAAAAATTCACAAACAATTAAAAATACAAAAAGGAGGAGCACATCCAATGCTTCATGTAGTCTCATACCCCCAAAGCTCTAAAAATTGATCGTGTCCAGCCTATTGGGATCATGTAGAGCAAATCATTAATGGGATAGACTATATTGAGTCCTGTGTATGATAGCTAAAAGCAACTACATTGGTATTTGTCAGGGAACCGGGAGTTCCCTCTGGGGGAGTTGTCCGGATCTAGGAGGAAGCCCCTCAGGAGGGATCAGGATCGCGGTATCCAGGGATTCGGCAGAAGGGGTAATGGAGTCCAGGCAACAGGTCACAAGGCAGGCAGAATACAAACAGAGTCCAAGTCCAGGCAGGGGGTCAATAACAAGAGATCAATCAGGAATATCTTCAGGGATAACAGGAAACCCAGGAATCTTCTCAGGAACGAGATCCTATTTTCGGGCGCCATCTTGGCGCCTCAGGCGTCCTTTTAAAGGGGTTTTTTGGCGCCCTTGCGTCGGCGTCAGCACGTCTGCGACCGACGCACTGCGCCTGCGTCCGTCGCGCCGTTGTGACTTCTTCGCGCCTGCGCACTTGCGCGCAGGCGTCTTTGCGCCGGCGCCGCTACCCACGTGGCGGCCATGGGCGCCGCCATCTTGGGAGCGGCGTCGGAAGTGGTAGCTGCACCGCCCGGAGCTCCTGGTCCTATTCCGGGCGGCGATCGTGACAGTACCCCCCCCTCACGGGGGGCCTCAGGACCACCGGGACAAGGTTTCTGGGGAAACTTGGCGTGAAAATCCCTCACCAGACGAGGAGCGTGAACATCACGGTGTCCTTCCCAGGAGCATTCTTCAGGGCCAAAGCCCCTCCACTGAATGAGGTACTGAAGGGACCCTCTGGAGATTCTGGAGTCTAGGATTTTCTCCACCTCGTACTCGAGTTGACCCTCCACAGAGATGGCAGGAGGAGGAGACTGACCGCCAGAGAACCGGTTGGTGATGGCGGGTTTCACCAGAGACACGTGGAACACGTTGGGGATTCTCATCTCTGGTGGAAGCTGGAGTCTGACAGCCACAGGGTTGATTATCTCCAAGATGGGAAATGGACCCACGAATTTTGGACCCAACTTGGGAGATGGTATCTTCAACCGGATATTCCTGGAAGAGAGCCAGACATTATCACCCACCTTGTAGGGAGGAGAGGATCTTCGACGACGATCCGTGAAAGTCTTATGAACAAGAGCGCTCTTCTCTAGGTTCAACTTGGTAGCAGCCCAAATAGCAGACATATGGGCTGCGGAATCGTCAGCAGCCGGGACGTCAGATAGCACAAAGTCTTGGGGAAAAGCTTGAGGATGCTGACCATACACCGACATGAATGGAGACCTTCCTGTAGAGGAATGACAAGCATTATTATGAGCGAATTCCGCCCATGGGAGGAGATCAGACCAGTCATCCTGGCAGAGGGATACGTGGTTCCTCAGGAACTGTTCCAGGGCTTGATTGACACGTTCAGCTGCCCCATTCGTCTGCGGGTGGTATGCAGATGAAAACTGAAGAACAATTCCCAGGTCTTTGCATAGGGAACGCCAGAACTTGGCGGTAAACTGGGTGCCTCTATCGGAGACGATCTCCACCGGGAAACCATGCAGGCGGAAGATGTACTGGATAAATAGCTGGGACAACTCCACCGCAGAGGGCAACTTCTTCAGAGGGATGAAATGGGCCATTTTGGAGAAACGATCAATGACAACCCAGATCACAGTGTTCCCACAGGAGGGAGGAAGTTCAACAATGAAGTCCATGGACAGGTGGGTCCAGGGACGGGAAGGAACCGGCAAGGGCTGTAGTAACACACTGGGGCGGGAGTGGCTTGACTTAGATGTGGCACAAACATTACAAGCAGCAACAAAGTCCTTCACATCTTTGCGGATATCAGGCCACCAGACCAGGCGTCGTAAGAGTTCAAGAGTCTTAGCTGGGCCAGGGTGTCCATCTTGCCTGGAGTAATGGGTCTGTTGCAGGATAGGCAGACGCAGCTCAGGAGGAACAAATGCCATTCCAATGGGAGTATCTGAAGGAGCAGAAGACTGACCAGCCAGGATTTGGTCGGCAAACTGTGGATACAGGGAGGCAATAATCTTGACTGGAGGGATGATTGGCTCTTGTCTCTCAGGAGAGCGGTCCACCGAAGTGAAGCTACGAGACAAGGCATCGGCCTTCCGATTCTTGGAGCCTGGGCGATAAGTCAAGATAAAATTAAATCGAGAGAAGAAGAGAGCCCACCTTGCTTGTCTGGGGTTTAGCCTCTTGAGGGACTGGATGAACTCGAGATTCTTATGATCGGTGTAAATCTGAACAGGAATCAGAGAACCCTCCAGGAGGTGATGCCACTCTTCAAGGGCAAGTTTAACAGCCAAGAGTTCTCGGTTCCCGACATCGTAGTTCTGCTCTGCGGACGAGAACTTCTTGGAGAAATAAGCACAGGGGTGCAACTTCCCATCAGCGGGGTGTCTCTGAGACAGGATGGCTCCGGCTCCGACTTCAGAAGCATCAACTTCGATGCAGAAGGGTAGTTCAGGATTGGGGTGTCGGAGGACAGAAGCGGACGTGAAGGCCTCTTTCAAGGACTGAAAAGCTTCAATGGCAGATGGAGGCCACAAGCTGGGTTTACCCCCTTTCCGGATGAGGGCCAGGATAGGTGCAATGCGGGAAGAGAACCCCCGGATGAACTGCCGATAGTAGTTAGCAAATCCGATAAATCTCTGGATTGCCTTGGTACTCAGCGGGAGAGGCCACTCCTGGATGGCAGACACTTTCACGGGGTCCATCTCAAATCCCTCAGGAGAGATGATGTATCCTAGGAAGGGGATCTTGGACACCTCGAAGACGCACTTCTCCAACTTGGCGAAGAGAGAGTTCTTCCTTAGACGAGAGAGTACCTCCTTCACCTGGGAGCGATGGCTTTCTAGGTCTTTAGAAAAGATCAGGATGTCGTCCAGGTACACGACTACGAACCTTCCTAGGAGATCCCGGAACACATCGTTAACAAACTCCTGGAAGACGGCAGGGGCATTGCAAAGGCCGAAGGGCATAACGAGATATTCATAGTGCCCGTCACAAGTGTTGAAAGCCGTCTTCCATTCGTCACCCTCACGGATGCGAATGAGGTTGTACGCCCCCCTGGAGATCCAACTTAGAGAATATCTTCGCCCCCTTCAGCTGGTCGAAGAGCTCTGCAATCAAGGGCAGTGGGTACCTGTTTTTTACAGTGATTTTATTCAGGCCCCGGTAGTCTATACATGGCCGAAGGCCTCCGTCCTTCTTCTCCACGAAGAAGAACCCAGCCCCTGCAGGAGAGGTAGAAGGGCGGATAAACCCCCGCTGGAGATTTTCTTGGATGTATTCCTTCATTGCGGTAGTCTCTGCAGGAGAGAGAGGGTAAGTGCGGCCTCTGGGGGGCATGGCTCCTGGCAGGAGTTCGACAGGACAGTCGTAGGAGCGATGTGGAGGAAGGAATTCCGCAGACTTCTTACAGAACACATTGGAGAATTCTTTATAACAGGAGGGAAGAGACTTTAACTCGGTTGAGGAGATAATTACCTTCTTGAGGGGTTTAGCAGGAAGGCAATGCTGTTGGCAGAATGGGCTCCAACGAGAAACCTGCCCTGTGGACCAGTCTATGGTGGGATTGTGCAGGCGCAGCCAGGGGAGACCCAAAACAACTGGAACAGCGGGACAAGAGATAATAAGAAACGAAAGTCTCTCTTTATGCAGGGTCCCAACCTGCACAGGTAGTTCGCAGTGGTCATCGTGAGTACAGACTCCAGGGGTTTATCATCTATGGCGACGATCCGCATGGGAGAAGGCAAAGGAAATAAGGGAATTCCCATGTACTTAGCAAAGAGAGCGTCCATGAAGTTACCCCCGGCTCCGGAATCGATGAAAGCATTCCCGAAGATGGTCTTATCAGTCAGACGAATCTGGAAGGGAAGGAGAAACCTGTGTGAGTTTTCTTGGGTCTTCTCCTGAGACTTATCTCGAGACTTTTGAGTAGTGCCCCCTACATGAGTTACCATAGACATACCTTGGGGTACAAAACTCTTAGCCTTTGCAGGACAGGCATTGGCGAAGTGGGAATGTCCGCCACAATACAGACACAGGCCTGACATCCATCTGCGGAGTCTCTCTTGTTCAGTGAGGCAAGTTCTTCCCACTTGCATGGGTTCTTCCTGGAGAGAAATGGATGCTTGGGCAGGCGGGGTGACAGGAGCCTGCAGGAGAGGCCTCTGGAAGCGGGGTGCCAACATGGGTTGAAACCTCCTGACACGATCTCTCAGGGTTTGATGCTCTCTCAGAAGAGTGTCCACCTTGACAGCCAAGGCGATGAGGTCCTCAACTTGCGTGGGTAATTCACGGGAGACCAGGTCATCTTTGATGCGGAGGGAGAGACCATTATAAAATGCAGTATGGTATGCGTCGTTGTTCCAACGAGTCTCAGCAGCAAGTGTACGGAAATCGATAGCATACTCCGCTACACTGCGACTCCCTTGGCGGATTTGGAACAGACGGGAAGCAGCGGATGTCACCCGGCCGGGAGCATCGAAGACGATCCGGAATTCTTTGAGAAATGCTTCTGCGTCATTCATCAGTGGGGACTGCTTCTCCCAATGTGGAGATGCCCACTCGAGAGCTTTTCCTGCCAGACGAGTAATCACGAACCCCACCTTGGCACGTTCAGAGTCAAATTCAGTGGGGTGTAGGGCAAAGCGAATCTGGCACTGATTCACAAATCCTCGACAGGCTTGAGGATCGCCATCGTAGAGAGGCGGAGCAGGAATATGTGGACCAGAAGTGGAGGACTGGGTAGCCATGGCAGCAGCCGCTTGCGGAGGAGGTGCCGGCAGGGGGGTCGCTGGTGTCAACAAGGAGAGCTTTTCCAGGATCGCCTCCAGCGTGTGTCCCACGTAATTCTGCCGGGCTTCATACGCCTCCATGCGGGAATGCAGGCCCCGAAAGGCCCTGCCGAAATCTGGCTGAGCTTCCTCAGTGGGATCCATGGCCCGAAAACAATGTCAGGGAACCGGGAGTTCCCTCTGGGGGAGTTGTCCGGATCTAGGAGGAAGCCCCTCAGGAGGGATCAGGATCGCGGTATCCAGGGATTCGGCAGAAGGGGTAATGGAGTCCAGGCAACAGGTCACAAGGCAGGCAGAATACAAACAGAGTCCAAGTCCAGGCAGGGGGTCAATAACAAGAGATCAATCAGGAATATCTTCAGGGATAACAGGAAACCCAGGAATCTTCTCAGGAACGAGATCCTATTTTCGGGCGCCATCTTGGCGCCTCAGGCGTCCTTTTAAAGGGGTTTTTTGGCGCCCTTGCGTCGGCGTCAGCACGTCTGCGACCGACGCGCTGCGCCTGCGTCCGTCGCGCCGTTGTGATGTCTTCGCGCCTGCGCACTTGCGCGCAGGCGTCTTTGCACCGGCGCCGCTACCCACGTGGCGGCCATGGGCACCGCCATCTTGGGAGCGGCGTCGGAAGTGGTAGCTGCGCCGCCCGGAGCTCCTGGTCCTGCTCCGGGCGGCGATCGTGACAGTATTAGGTACCCAAAGGATAACTACACTTATATGTGCAGAGATTGTCAAATGAGCAAAAATTGTGGGCAATGTTGCTATTGAACCCACATCGTAGCCGCAACCCCTCTGTATGACAGAAATATAGTGACAAGAGATCTGTCTTTGAGGGTTACATACTCGGCATTGCCCCAGTCTAACCGCTGTAGTGTCTTAAGACTATCCTTTCACCGTGCACCCCCAGCGTTCCTGGCGGGTCTGTGAAAAATTAAATTGCGGCGCAAGTATCATTAAGCTATCCTTCCTCGGTATACCCCCAGCGTTCCTGGCGGGTCCGAGGTAAGGTGAATTACGGCGCAAAAGGACTGTTGTTAAAGCTGATGTGCTACCTGCCTAATTGAACTAAATTAACTGAGAGGCGCCTGACGCGCGTTTCACTCGCTCAGCGAGCTTTGTCAAAGGCAATCTCAATCTTGCTTGTATTCTACCTGCAACTGGCTGGAAAATGCTAATCGCTGTTTGGATACAATAGGTTACTGCCCAGATTTAAATTTGCCTTGTGTTTATAAAAGGGCCCCAATGGTTTTGGCAGTTATATTCTCTGCCTAATTGTCAGTGCCTTTAATGATGGATCTGTGTCAAAAAAACAGGACATATCGCAAAGGAGCCCTGTACTTATGGTACTGGCATATTTTGAGGTCTGTTTATTAAAGGGTGAATTTTAATGTTATTAGAGGTTTTTTAAGCTCTATTAAAGGAACAGTAACGTCAAAAAATAAAAATGTTTTAAAGTAATGAAAATATAATGCAGTGTTGCCCTGCACTGGTAAAACTGATGTGTTTGCTTAAGAAACACTGCTATTGTTTATATAAATAAGCTGCTGTGTAGCTTTTAGGCAGCCATTCAAATGAGAAAAGGCTTAGGTTACACAGCAGATAGCAAATAAGCTCTGTCTGTCTAATGGTGTTATCTGTTATCCATTAGTTAACCTGTGCCATATAGCCGTTTTTAATTTCCGCCATTGCTCCCCAGCAGCTTGTTTATATGAACTACAGTAGTGTTTCTGAAGCAAACAGATCAGTTTTACCAGTGTAGGGCAACAGTACTTCATATTTTCATTACTTTAAAACACTTACATTTTTGGTGTTACAGTTCCTTTAACTTTATTTCTCTGAAACCATGAATGCCATCTGGTTATAAAAAGTATGAATGCTGAACAATGCACAAAAAACGCCCCAAAAAAAGTTTTTCTGACAATTTCTACCGAAAAAATCAGAAACCCTTTTTTTAAAAAAAAAAAGTATGATTCATGAAAAAAATAGAAACCTGAATTTTAGTAAATCAGCCCCAATGCTGCAATTCTTTCATGCATTTGCACTTTCCTTTTATCTACAGAGTGCTACTAAACGTATTAGATAATTTTTTAACATTCACAAAAATATAGGCCCCAATATGTGGTTATAAATGAGAGAAATAAAATAGTATTATTTAATACTTCTAATGAGCTCTATATGTATAAAGATGCTGGAGAAAAGCAATCTGAACAGAAAATATACAGTATGCTAATCATAGTGTAATATAAATGATGCACTTTGTGAGTCATTAGATGTAAATAGAATATTGTGAAGTTGAAATTGCTAGTTTCCATTTACAGAAAAACATTTTGTGCTTCACCCAGTCACCAAGTTAATATTTAGCTTTTCTGGACACTATTTGAAATGTAAAAATAAACATGTATATACCACATATAATATTAAAATCACAGTGTTAGTTCTTAAACATCTCCTAAAACTAAAACTTTATTTTCTTGCCTAGTTAGTGCATCAAAGATAAGAGTACATTAACGGGGTCCTACCATTTGATCAAACAAAATGTAGATTTTAAATTGTAATTTATAAGTAAGCCCTTGTCATGGCCAAGGTCCTCAGGAGTGAAAATTCCATTACATTTCTAGGCTAGAACTGAGTTACACATTGTCATGGTTACATCACTCCATCTTTCCTTTGGCAGTGAACATTGAAATGAAAGAAAACAAAAGTCTCAGCCACTGAAAATTTACAATTTTCAACTTTTGCTTTGAACGATAAAAAAGAAAAGCAATATGAGAAATGACTCTGAAAGTGTGAAATTCACTGACAGCAGAACCCTTGATCAATCTAGGATTTTGATTCAGATGCTGTCAAAACAGCATGTGCACATATGTTATCAATGAACTGCTGGTTGTTCTTGAAAGATCAGAAATATTACATCATTAAATGTCAGAACACAGAAACTCGTAGACCGGTTTACAGTTATTAATGTTAAATCATTTGGTTTTACTCCTATCTCAGAACCAACACTATCTATCTATCTATCTATCTATCTATCTATCTATCTATCTATCTATCTATCTATCTATCTATCTATCTATCTATCTATCTATCTATCTATCATCAAAGCCTAATTAGCCTGAGGTCTCTGAGGCCTATATAACCTCTGAACTTTGGTTCATTTCAATACCATTTTCTATTTCTAAAGCATATAAGTCAGGTTAAGCTGAAAATATATTTTTCTTTTGCTTGAGCTTGGATATTTTGCTTATGTATGCATTACGAGCCTGTGCAAAATTATTGCACAAGCACGTAATGAGTCTCAAGGCTAGCTGTTAGATAAGGTGGAAGATGGTTTTATAAACTATTTATTATGTTACGGTACAGCCTTGAGCTTCAAGGTTACTTAGAATAAGAATTTACTAAAATGGTTAATCACGCCTCTAATATTTTCTTTGCTGATGTGACATCATAAGATATGTGTAACAGTTAGTTTTGGGGTAGAGAATTCTCCCAAGCTACTGAATTCTTTTGTATTCTATGCTTGAATACATTTCCTTCTCTGATTGAAACTTTGAAATTGCATTGGACTGTATCATTGGAAAAGACACTCACCGAGGTCCAGACCAAACACTATCTATCTATCTATCTATCTATCTATCTATCTATCTATCTATCTATCTATCATCTATCTAATCTATCTTATCTATCTTATCTATCAGCATGTGCACATATGTTATCAATGAACTGCTGGTTGTTCTTGAAAGATCAGAAATATTACATTATTAAATGTCAGAACACAGAAACTCGTAGACCGGTTTACAGTTATTAATGTTAAATCATTTGATTTTACTCCTATCACAGAACCAACACTATCTATCTATCTATCTATCTATCTATCTATCTATCTATCTATCTATCTATCTATCTATCTATCTATCTATCTATCTATCTATGTGTACATGGTTATAGTTGTTGGGCTCAACAGAAAAAGAATGGTAGATGAATAGGAGAGTTAATCTGAATGTATTTTAGCAACAATCTTTCATACACAAAATGTGGTTCCTTAGACCTTACCCTAGCAAGTAATGGGATGTACCCTCAGTAATTTTTAAATTACCGTAGACCAGATACAGTACATGAAAGAATGAGGGTTTCATATACATTTAAAGGTAGAATCACCCTTATATAAACTATAATATATACTATTCTAAGCAACTTGTCAGATGGCCTTCAATATTTATTTTGTATGGATTTTATATTTAATTACTAGAGTTGCTGTTTCCAGCATTCAACTTAAAAGTCTCTCCAGTTGTGGGATCTGTGACAAAAATCTTTGCTATACTTTTTTTTATTGTGTATCTGTTTTTCAGGCCTCTCTTAGTCATCTTCCATATTAATTTGCAGACGAATACCTGATTGCTGGTGTAATTAAACACTTACAACCGGATAGCAGTATGAATTCCAAGCCTGAAGGTTGCTGAACAAAAATATATTAAAAACAACAACAAATCAAATGAAGACTAATTGCAAAATAACATGTCTACTGGATATATAAAGTTCATCTTAAGGTGAACCGCTCTTCTGGCACTGACTATCCAAAACAATTTCTCATAATAAAACAGATATTCTCTTATTTTCCTAGGATTTAAAATAATTCAAATGGCTGAATAGTTGGGATACATATTCCAAAACTTCAACACATTTTGAGCAATTTAATCATCTGAGAAATAATTTGAGATAGCCAATGCCTTCCCTGTTTGTAAAATGGCTTTTTTGTACAAGTGAAAGGAGCCTTGTAGTGTTCTGCAAGGGAAGATTAATAAGCTATTTAGCATTAAATGATGTGGTGATAAACAGGGATCAAATGCAATTCATGGATCTCAACACATCAGTAAGATGCAAATCAAAAAAGTTTATCCGAGCAGTTCAGTATAAATGTACTGTTAAAGTGAATTTAAAAAACAAATGTGTTTACTGCAGAAGTTCTAACACCATTTATACACTTCATTATAAAGTATAATAAATGAGTTGCTAGAATAGAATGGCATCGAGGTCTGCCTTGATTGCTACAATATTTGTTACATAATTTATACAAAATAACATGGTAAACAAAGAATATTTCTAATATTTATTTTTTTATATATAATTTCTTTTACAGAATGGTCTTATTTAGTGATGGGCGAATTTATTTGGCAGGCGCAAATTAGCGACGAATTCCCGCGATTCACCGCTGCGAATAAATTCATGAAACCCCCGCAAAAATTCAAAAACTAGATGCCGGCGCCGTTTCCCAGATTATTTTTTTAAAATGAAAAAATCTGACCAAACTAGAATCCACAATTTATAATTAATAAAGCACAATTTAATCAGATAATTTTTCCTGAAAAGTTTTTATTTTGTATTTCTCAGCTGTGGATTTTTATGGTTGACAGAGGATCTTGGTAACAGTTTGAATGGTTTAACTTGTAATTGGTAAAAGATACATATTTGAATAAAAAGTCACGAGAGATCAGAGCATAAAATAATTACCAATTAAAAATGTGGCCATTAGCTAAAATATTATAGAAGAAGAAAAGAGTACCCCATATATTTCCTCAATAAATTATCAATTGTGTCTTAGTGATGGTTCACTTTAAATTAATTGTGAATACCCACCTCCACTTGCCACTTTCGAGAAGTAACTCCTTAATTTAATTAAACAGTTACTGTAAGAATTCATATGGTTCTAAAAAAGAGGGTTTAAACCACAATAATTATAAAGGGAGTGTTTGATCTCATTGGAAATTAGGATGAAAGGGAAAATTAGAAGGTGGAGCTCTCCCAAGAACCCTATCTCATTTTTTACTATCTCTGGGACACCACAGAGATAAGATAGTCAAAGTATACTGGACTGTGGTCACAACATGATTTTATGCTATCTCTGTTGAGGCTAGCTAATGATAAAACTACAAATCCAGCAACCTTTAGAGGCTATAGATAAGCAGAGAAAGAATAATAAAATCAATTATCGCTCCACACAAAAAAGAAAGAAAAAAGCAGCCCCACCAAGTGGCAAACAGTTTCCACCCTTAGTGCTAAAATTAGGATATAAATGCTTTGAGGTAAGGAAAATAAAAAAGTTTTTTGTTAAAAGGCAAATTGAAGATTTAAAATCAGAGTCTGGCCAACGCGCATTGCGCTAAAAAACCTTTCTCGAGGCAATAGAATAGATTTGCCATTCAGACACCAACTATTTATGAACTTCCGCATGTGGTGCGGCTTGCATTTCAAACGTGATGACGTCATGTGATCTTGCAAGCGCTGCTCCGTGTCTCATACCCAACATCAGCACGATTCAAATCACGCTTTTACTCGGCTAAAACTCGTGAGATCTCAAGAAAAAGAGATCTGTAAAGAACTCACTACTTCTTATTATAAGGTTGTGGGGAGCAAGTCCAAGGTTCCATAAATTGCATTAAAATGATTAATAACCAATCCCACTTAAAATATAACTTTTAATAAACTATTAAAAGAAAAAGATCAGTAAAGAACAATTATTTAAAATCATATAACCATTTTTTTATATAAATGCTGTAAATAAATTATTTTCATTAATCCCCTTATGGGAGACAGTATCCAATTTGAAAATCCAATAACTTTCCCTTTTTAATAAATTTTGTTCTAGGTCCCCCCCTTTCTAATTCCCAAACTGATTTTTTCCACAGCCCATACCTTCCTTTTGGAAGGCTCCATGGAGTGATATTTTTTAAAATGTTGTGCCACCGTGGATAAAGTATTCTCAGATTTTTTGGCATTACCAGCAGTTCTAATCGAGCTGCAATGTTGTTGAATCCTAGTTATAATCATCTGGGTTGTCATTCCCACATACTTTTTGTTGCAGGGATATTCTAAACAATAGATGACCCCCTGACTCCTGCAATTGATATAATCATTCACAGTGTGTTCATGACCAAATCTATCCAAAAACTTTTTCTTAATAATTATCTTCTCACTTATATTGCAATTTCTACAAGGGAAACAACCCTTGTATTTCATGCTAATGTGATGGTCCTGAAAATGACTCTTGGATAAGATGTCTTTCAAATTAGGACTCCTTCTATAGCAGATGGAAACCTTATCGTGAAGAATCAAATTGAGAGTACTGTCTTCTAATAAAATAGACCAGTCTATTGAGAATGTATGTATGTTGTTTAAACCCTCTTTTTTAGAACCATATGAATTGCTGTATTACCTAATTAATTGTTTGGTGAAATTAATTGTAAGAAGTGAAGCACTGTAGCACTTTATATTTATTAGACATTAACTGGTTAATGAATTTATTGGGAATTAGATTCTATGAAATGAAGCACTGAGACACTTTATATTTATTAGTGACCAACTCTTTAATGAATTCAGTTATAATTAAGGCACAGTGCACTTTCTTGTGAATGGATTATGACTGTTGATTAATTACTTTTTACATTTACAGTATATGTATTTATTAATATTTAAGCATCTATAGCAAACCATTACAAGTTTTAAGCCCAAATTATCACTTATTTGAATTTTACTAAATTATTGTTAATTTGTTCACCATTTTTTTTCACATTAAGGGGCACATTTACCTAGGGTGGAATATCGAGGGTTAATTAACCCTCGATATTCGACCGGCGAAGTAAAATTCTTCGACTTTGAATATCGAAGTCGAAGGATTTTGCGATATTCCTGTGATCGAATGATCGAAGGAATAATCATTCGATCGAACAATTAAATCCTTCGAATCAAACAATTCAAAGGATTTTAATCCGTCGATCGAAGGATATTCCTTCGATCAGGAAATTGTTAGGAAGCCTATGGGGACCATCCCCATAGGCTAACATTGGCCTCAGTAGGTTTTAGGTGGCGAACCAGGGGGTCGAATAAATTTTTAAAGAGACAGTACTTCGACTATCGAATGGTCGAATTGTCAAACGTTTTTTTGTTTGATTTGTTCGATTCGAAGTCAAAGGTCGAAGTAGCCCATTCGATGGTCGAAGTAGCCATATTCGACCATTCGAAATTTGAACTATTTTTCCTCTATTCCTTCACTCTAACTAAGTAAATGGGCCCCTAACTGTTTAATTAAATTAAGCAGTTACTTCACGAAAGTGTCAAGTGGAGGTTGGGTATTCACAATTAATTTAAAGTGAAACATCACTAAGACACAATTGATAATTTATTGAGGAAATATATGGGGTATTCTTTTCTTCTTTTATAATAATTACTGTGACAAACTGATCCAGTCAGACCCCTGTATAAATCCCGAGATCCAAAGATTCACAAGTGTTTTTTCTCTCCTTATTATACATTAGCTAAAATATGTCATTTTTTTATATAGATCTTACAAAGGTAAAATTTAATCTTGGAAAATAGGATACCAGCAGTGTATGATTGATGGTTTCATATTCTAATTTAGGATACATGAAAAAAAGAATGATATTTATTATAAGTATAGAGTATTGCTAGTTAATAACATCAGCAATGACCTGGACTTGCTTGTCAAGATGAGTGTTTCGATGGTTACAGTATATATAGTATGCATCTTGGATGATTCCACAAAGGCATTTTTTGTATGCATTTTTTTACTGAGTCTCCTGGTCAGTCAATCTCCATTAAAAGCATGCACATTTTCAAACAGCTTTGATTCCCATCACTATGAACTTGTACTTGTTAGTGTTATTCGTTGTATTACATAGTAAAACATCCAGATTTTATTGTTCCTGAGCTTTATTTGGAGCCCTGTGTGGTTTTACCTTGTTTCTTAAATGTACATTGTTCTAGCCATTGTTTCCCCATGTTTGTTTGCTTACTTTTACATTTGTGATCACTATTTATAGAGTGTTGCATACAAGACATTTAAAACAGGTGACTTTAGGTCCAATAAAATTAATTTTGTTATTTAATATAATAATATTTCAAATATACACACTTTTTGGTTCATGTTGAATGGGATAACTGTAAATATGTTGGCCAAATTAGAACATTGAGGCCTATTTATTAAAGGTCACATTTTAGTGGTTTTAGATGTTTTAGAAACTATGATTAAACTCTATTCCTCTAAAACTACAAATGCCATGACAGCAAAAAAGATCTGAATATAAAAAGTATGAATGGAAAAAATTCTGCGCGAAAAAATAAGAAAACCTCTAAAACTCTAAAAATCAGAATTTTTCAGATAATTATTCTTGAATTTATCCCATAGGATCAGCGCAACTCCCATTGACATCTATGGGACCTTAAAAGCTTTCACTTGTCAGAGATTTGTATTCGTTTTTCATGGTCCTTAGGCTTAATAAATCTCAATTCTTTTGAGTTTTAGATAAAGAAACTAAATTTTTTAAAGAAAAAATATGATTTGTGGAAAAAATATGAATTTTAGGAAATCAGGCTCATACTAAAGGTGATATATCCATGTGAAAGTTTTTAGTAAGACAAAAGTTTAAGACAAAATGTGTAAAGTGAATTGTATAATTCACACTGTAAGGTTTCTGACGCATTAGCAACAGACAAATACAGCTGATATCTGTGCATAGACTAACCTCATATCTGTAATACTGTAATTTAGTTGTAGCCTAAGCCCTCTTTTAATAACATACCATGTCTACAAACCCGTGCTAAGAATACAAAATTAGGCTTACAGAAGTCCATCAAGCTTAAGTGCCAGATATCCTTTTTGTTGATCCAGAGAGAAATCCAAAAAAAAAATAATCATTCTACAGTCAAAATAAAGGCATTGATTTCTCCCTGGATCAACATCCTGCCAGCTTTAAAACAAGCTGACATACCCTTGCCTTTGCTTAAAAAAAGATATGCATAGTTTTATTTGTTAGCTGTATACAATTAGGTCTACCTGAAGAATTCTACAAGGCAACACATTTTACATTTCCAATAAACCAAATCATATAAACCCATTAATTTGCTTTAGGTGAACCTTTCCATTTAACCTAAATGGATCCCACTGACTATTTAATTTGCATAAAGTTCCCAAGTGTGTTATCTGTTTATTAATTGTTCAACATTTGATCATTATGTTGACTTCATTTCAGCTGACACTTTACACTCTTTATCATCAGAGTTTTTTTGCATACAGCAATTAATTAAAGGGGTGTTTCCCCTTTACTGTAACTTTTAGTACAGGTATATTATAGAATGGCTAATTCTAAGCAACTTTGCATTCACTTTTAATTTCTTCTTATTTTATAGTTTTTGAATTATTTGCCTTCTTCTGACTCTTTCCAGCTTTGAAGTCGGGGTCAATGACTCCATCTAAAATTCTCTGTAAGGCTATATATTTACTGTTATTGACACTTTTTTTTACACTATCATCTTTCATTCAAGACCTCTCCTATTCATATTGCAGTCTCTGCAGTCAATGCATGGTTGCCAAAGTAATTTGGACCATAGCAAACAGATTGCTGACATTGCAAACTGGAGAGCTGCTGAATAAAAAACACAGATGAGATGATCAACCCCTTTAAAATATATTGTACTTTATTATTATTTTATAATAATTATAAATGGTTGTCTTTGCCCATGCTAATTGGCATTAGGGTTATTTGTTACAGAGGCATGGATCACAAACTAACTCTAGTCCTATTTTTGCTGTTTAGATGGTCCACACCACAATGCCCTCTTTGTTTTTAGCAAAAATGGTTTATCATTAATAGATATTTGAAGAGAATTGGGCGAAGATTGCTGACCCAGCAGCATTTACCAATGAAATAATCACAAGTACAAGTAATCTGTGTATGGCAGAAGGCTCTAGTAATGACAGACCAAACACAATGGCTAGCCTGCAATATCCATATGACACACTATACCTGGGGGAAAATTCACTAAGTGCCGAAAATGCGATAGCAACGGCTTTGCCGCACTTCAGCAGCGTAGTTTCTCCAGGGCTGCTCAAATTCACTAAAATCCACTAAAGTTGCGCCCAGGGAGGCGAAAGGTAGCAAAGTTGCGCTAGAGTTAATTCGTCAAGCAAAGCGAAGTAATGCTAGCAATGCCTAATTTGCATATGGTGCCAAGTTAAAGTACAATGGACGTATATGTAGCAGCAAATACATTACACTACACAAGCCTGGGAAAGCTTCATAAAATAAAATAGAGTTGTTATTTTGCCCTATACATGTGCCCACTGTATAGTTTAGGTGCCATATGTTAGGAAATGTAGGGGGGAAGGAGGGTACCCCCAAACAAATTTACAATCTTTTTCAGCCTTAAAAAAGTAAAAGACCCCAGTGTTTTTTGGAACTTTTTTTGAAGCAAGTCCTATCTACTCTATTGCACTTCACCTGGTCTGAGGTGGTGAAGGCAAGTCTGGCGCAAGAGGTAACGTTCAGTGAAATCCGCAAGTTAGTGAATTAGCGTAGTTACGTCCCTTTGCCATAGCGCAACTTCGCCTGGCGTAAGGGTGTGAAGTAGCGCTACAGTAGGTCTACTTCGCTAGCGAATTTACATCACCACCCATAGTGTGCCAAAAGTGGCAAAGTGGCAAAATAACGTCACGCTGGTGAATTTCTGCTAGCGTTAGCCACTTCGCCCTTTAGTAAATTTGCCCCTTGGTCTCCCCAATATCACTGGAAATTTTAGCAGAGAAGGGAACTACTAATTGCTGACCTGAGCTGAACTTAGCTACCTTTTAAATATGATCTGTTGCATGATCTGAGACATCTATCAAGTATATCCAATTCTACAAAGCCTAATCAAATGAAGTTTAATATAAAAGGAGAAAGCAGACAACATGCAACATTTTGCATGCATTACTGCATTTGAAACATACAGTAGCAATGAACCCAAACATGACATTGCAACATAGTTCAGCAATAGTTTAATAATTTTTGCATAAAAATGTATTTTATTTCTAAAAGGTTTAAGGTGACACTCAACACAATTAAAAACACAATTAAAAAGCATAATAAATCTTTCTCTACCCAGGAGATGTTGTTATGATTCCAAAATTATAACTTTTAGATCTTTGATTTGAATTGACATTGACAATTAATTTTATTGAAGGAAGAATTAAAAGCAATGGGATATATTTGATGATCTGGTATGCAAAACATGCAGTGCAGGGAAAAAACATTTATAGAAGAATGGGTTTGACATTGGAAAGTGAAATTAAGCTAAGATGATTCATTTCAATGAGGGGCTATGACTGATAACAGTAATAAAGGTTTTATAACTCTAATCATTCTAATTATGACTATTCTGATATTATGCCCGGTCAGACCAGTCAGACCAATGGGAAACAATTGGATATCAAGGATCACAGGTTGTAGAATTTGGATTAGGGATCAAGGAGGAAGCTGACTGGAAAAGAGGTTAGACAAATGCTTGGCAGACTGGAACACATTGAAGCACTAATGCTAATGCTAGTTGCAATTATTTCTGGATTACCAATGCAATTCCTTTGTCTGTTCTTAACAAGGGAAGTATAAAGAGATTGACCATAAGCATAACTGTTCCATGGTCTGCCAGCTAATTCTAAACAATATATTAACCGCCATATTGATATTTTCCATATTTAAAGCCTGATTCTATTTCATTCCAACTCTGTTACCTTTGCAGAAAATACAGGGATTCATTCACAGCTGCAGAAGTTCAAAGCTCTACATCTAATCCAAAATACCCGAAAGACTTAAAACATAGTACATTCATAGGGCCTATTTATAAATGTCTATAAAATCAAACCTACATCCCTATATCAATTTTTTAAATTATTATTATAAACATGTATTTATATAGCGCCAATAAATTTTGCAGTGTTGTAAAATCACACATAGTTATAAACCTATGCAATTCTTTTAAACAAATGCACAGCAGTTTGATAAACAATGGTGCTAAAAGAGGTGTTGGCTTAAAAAAGCTGTGTAAAATGCATTGAGCGTTACAGCTGGCAATTATTTATTGGGAATTTGTTGCCAAATGTAACATTTTTTTAAAAGAGCTTAAACTTAAGTGCTGCCATACAGCATTTTACACCCCCATTTCACTTGAATTTTTCCTATTGGCTTCTGTGGGTTAGTTCAATTACAAAGCATTTATTTATGTGTAAGGACTATATTGGAGCATTATAAATAATATTCATATCACCATTAGAAAACATATTTTACATTTCTTAGGCAGAGTAGGCACGTGCCTAGGGCGCAAAGCTGAGGGGGCGCCAGGCATGTGCCTGCTCTGTTGCCTACCCCGTGTCCGGTCCCGTCTCTCCTCGGCTGGCACTGACATCTTCCGCGAAAATGCACTTCTGCGCATGTGCGCACACATTTCGCACATGCGCACTGGAGCGCACTTTCACGCATGCGCACTGCACTGCATAGTTGACTTTAAAGAGATATTTGTGCAAGCAGGGCCGGAACTAGGGGTAGGCAGAGTAGGCACGTGCCTAGGGCGCAAAGCTGAGGGGGCACCAGGCATGTGCCTGCTCTGTTGCCTACCCCGTGTCCGGTCCCGTCTCTCCTCGGCTGGCACTGACATCTTCCGCGAAAATGCACTTCTGCGCATGTGCGCACACATTTCGCACATGCGCACTGGAGCGCACTTTCACGCATGCGCACTGCACTGCATAGTTGACTTTAAAGAGATATTTGTGCAAGCAGGGCCGGAACTAGGGGTAGGCAGAGTAGGCACGTGCCTAGGGCGCAAAGCTGAGGGGGCGCCAGGCATGTACCTGCTCTGTTGCCTACCCCGTGTCTGGTCCCGTCTCTCCTCGGCTGGCACTGACATCTTCCGCGAAAATGCGCTTCTGCGCATGTGTGCATACATTTCAAGCATGCGCACTGGTGCGCACTTTCACGCATGCGCACTGGAGCGCACTGGAGCGCATGCACAGTTGAGCGCGCACAGAGCTGGCGCCTTGGCCCGCCAGGCTGCCTAGGGCGCCTGGCCAGGTTGGCCCGGCTCTGTGTGCAAGGATGGACACTGGGAGATAGGAACGTGTGGATTTATATCTAGAACTTTTGTGGATGAAAAGTGGAACCTTTTTGACTTACATACACACTGTATGTTAAATATATGTATATTAAAGGGGTGGTTCACCTTCATGTTAACTTTTAGTATGCCAATTCTAAGCAACTTTTCAATTGGTCTTAATTATTTATTTATTTTTTAATTATTTTATTCTTCTTCTGACTCTTTCCAGCTTTCAAATGGGGGTCACTGACCCCATATAAAAACAAATGCTCTGCAAGCCTACAAATGTATTGTTATTGCTACTTTATATTACTTATCTTTTTATTTAGACACTCAAATAATAATAACCATTTGCGATTGTCTCAGAATATCACTCTCTACATCATAATGAAAGTTCATTGAAAGGTGAACAACCCCTTTAAATGTAAAACAAGCAAAATAATCCCAACTCATGGTTAGGTCCTGATATGTACCTTATCTAATTACTCCTGCCACTTTTTCAAGGGGAATTTAACTAAATATCTATATTATATTTTTTTACATACAAAGTAGTATGTTGAATTAGCATTACATTTATTTAACCAATAAATTATTGTCATATCAACCTCTTTTTTTAATTTTTAACACAGTGTTATAGACTTTATTTTGATCATAACATAAGCCAGTGTTTCCATTCAAACAAAAACATTAAATACATCAGTCTTTTCTATGTTTCCATGCTTTTTGTTAATATGTGAAAAGAAAGAATCCTTTAATTTTTTTTGAAGATTATGTTATTTTGTACCAATTCTTACTTTGTCAAGACTCTGTTTTTCACCTTCTGGAAACTCTAAAAACTCTTAGCAGTAATATACTGTATATATATTTATGTAACACATAAAGCTATACATTGATCTGCACCCAGCATTGTCCTCCTTGCTGTAACACTATCCCAAGTATTGATAGTTGATGGCTAGCCCACATAATATGGGATAGCTCACTTTTCTAAACTGATTTCTAAACCTAGGGGTAAATTTGTTTCAGATCAAAATATTCTGGACTTTTGGATTGGTTATCTCAAAAGGGCCCATATTTGAGCCTAAATGAACTCCAGGATCCAGCTTAGATATAGATAACCAGGAAATTTCCCCCCCCCCAAAAAAAAACAAACATATATTTGGGTCAGCCACTGCTTCATTAGCAAATAGTTAAAACACTGACATTTTCTTTCTCTTGTGCTAACAACATATTAGGTAGATCAGATCAAAGGTATCTAACTCAAATTAAATTTAAGGAGATTGGGTTTTAATTTGGGTGCAATTCATCCAGTGCAGTGGGTTTGTATGGAGGCTGACCGTAATCCAAGTGTTTTTACACTAAAGGTTTCACCAATTTCTGTGGGATATGTAAAGTATTTTCTAGAAGCAGAATGTATATAAGCATATCTAAAAGATGAAGTGAGGGATACACATGCATACACACTCTCCTCCCCACATACTTGTATATATTACAACGGTAGTATTAATAAAAATTAGACACAATTGCATAAAAGGTTTTTCCAAGTGGGGGGATTATGTAATTTCCAGTGGTCGTTAATGCCATTCACTAAGTACCTTGTGACCGAACTCCCCAGTAGTGATGGGTAGATCTGTCTGTTTTTGCTTCGCTGTGTAAAAAGTTTGCATAGTAACTGCATGTTACCTGTGTTTAAAGCATAAGGACTTTTATTGCTGGGCACACGTTACCAGAAAGAGACAACTTATCTGGTAACAAGGACTGGCTACCAGCTTCTGCCTTAAGTGTTTGGGGAGCGGCTGCTTCCAAATCTCCCAAATGCTTTGGAATCTCCAAAGGACTGTGAGTTAACAGTTAATTTTGTTTGCTGGACTTATATTGCCCAAGTGGGAGACTGTGGGACCTTTGGGAAAAGGACATTTTCATTTATAAGTACAGCTGGACTATTTTTGTTAACTGCCTTCCCAAAGGGTATGAACTGTTATGTTGGTGTTTAAGCTGCTGTGTTAAATAAATTCACACATGAGATCAGCTGGAAACCTGTGTACTGTCTACTGTCTGTGTGAAAGGAGTTGCTGCTGCTTCTACTACCTAGAGCCATTCCCCCACATGTTCTATAGGAGAACTAGAACAATTGGATCCATTTTGGTTAAGTCTGATCTAGGAGGGAAATCAGTTCAGCAAAGTCTGTTACGTTCTAGAAACAATGGAACCTTCCCTTGTCTGTCCTGCAACTGCTGCTCTAATTGTCAAAAGGGTGATACGGTCTCACCCACGGAAAGGCACCACCATCAAAATTAAGGGATACTTTAGATGTGCATCCACTCATGTGGTGTACACTATTAAAGGTCCCTGTGGGCAGTTGTATGTAGGACAGACAACCCATATATGGTAAAGTGAAGGATTTGATAGCATACATCTGCTATTAAATTGAAAAAGCTAGATCAGACTATATCATGTAATTTTGCCGATAAGGCCATGGGGTTCAACAATTGAAGTTTCATGTTGTTGACTGTGTACCAAAACTTTGTCATGGAGGAGACAGAGTGAAAGAACTATTGAAGAAAGAGGACATGTGGATATGTTGCCTTGAGACTTTGGAACCCCATGGCCTTAATCAGGATTATGATTTTGCTTTTAATTAGTTTAATTCTTTTCAGATGGTGGGTTATAGATATAACATCCTACTATTGAAAGATTACTTCTTTAATAATGAACATATGCATTTGTCTTTACCATCTTTATTTCAGACTGTGGCTATGTCAGTCTGCCAGTAGATGGTGCCTTTTTGAGTGTATAAAACTGTTTGACCACTTGTATATCAGTAGCTCGACAAAGGCTGAAAAGTTGCACCCTTCCAGATCAATATATAATATATTCTTGTGGTGTTGCTCTCCTTCACACTGTAATATTTAAAACTGGCTGAACTGAATGCTGTGTGAGATGCACCCTTTTGAAAATCTTAAGTTTGGTGAGTGCTGACTGTTTGTTTCCTGTGCCTTGTTTAACCCTTCCCAGAGTTGATTGGGACAATGTTATCAATATCTACAAGTAAGTTAGACAAGTCCCCCGTGTCCCCAGGGCAAGAGTGTATCAATTTGACCATTTTGTTTTCTTTTACATTTTCTATATAGAGTTATAGTTGTTGCTGTACTTGTGTTTTATTTTCCCTAGGTGGAGGCACTGCACTGTACACTGTAAATCCCAGTATCTAGGTATTTCACCTATATGTAAGGAGAATTCAGCCTGCAAAAGTGTTAAAAACATGAGTGTAATGCCATTCATCAAAGGTGTCAGGAAAGGGTACCAAACATTTGAAATTGATAATTGCTGCAGTAGATACTAAAGAACAATCTATGAGGCCAACTTTAAGAACCTGCCCTCCAATATTACTGTATCTTAAGAATAATAATGTATATATAATGTAATAATTTCTGTACCAAGCAATATTATTACAGGTGTGGAATCTGTTATCCAGAATGCTGCTCAGGACTTGGGATTTTCCAGATAATGGATCTTTCGGTAATTTGGATCTTCATACCTCAAGTCTACTAAAAAATCATTTAATCATTAAATAAATCCAAAAGTCTGTTTATGCCTTCAATAAAGGTTAATTATATTATATTGATTAGTTTGGATCAAATGCAAACTACTGTTTTATTATTACGAAAAAAAAGGAAATCATTTTCAAAAAGTTGGATTATTTGCATAAAATGGAGTCTATGGGAGATAGCCATTCCATAATTTGGAGCTTTCTGGATAATGGCTTTCCAAATATCTTGATTTGAAATGTTGTTGGTGTAAAATGGGAGCAGCTAGAAACATTTCTTTTTAAAGCAGGATTTAAGGTGTGTTTGATGCACCGAAATTGAATGTAAATAAAAACAATTTAATGCTCATCCAGTATGCTATTTAGGCTGCAGTCATCATTTTCTTATATTTACTCAGTGGTTTAAACATATTTAGCGCCTGATACCAGAAGCCTTGCAAAAAAGATTTTGATCGTAGTTAAGTAATAATTAGGGATGTAGCGAACTGCCGTTAATGTGTTCGCGAACGCCGTTCGCGAACACCGGCAAAAAAGCGAACAGTTCGCGAACAGTTCGCGAACTTCGAACGCTCGATAAAATCGTTCGATCGAACGATCGAAGGATTTTATTCGTACGATCGAAGGATTTTCGTTCGAATCGAACGATCGAAGCTATTCGATCGAATGATTTTAATTCAATCGAATGCTTATAATCGTTCGAACGAATGGAAATCGTTCGATTTTAGCGATCGAATGGTCGAATGGTCGAATGGTCGAACGAAATTTTACTTCGAATCGAACGCGAACACCAATTGGCGAACGTCGCGCGACGTTCGCGAACATTCGGCGGACGCGAACAGTCGAAGTTCGCGCGAACTAGTTCGCCGGCGAACAGTTCGCTACATCCCTAGTAATAATATGGCGTATTATGCAAATTATAAAGAATGTTTAAAAAGTGTAGGCATTATGTATAAATCCATTGTGGTCTCAGAGTGGGATACAATAAATTACCATATACAGGTATAAAACCTGTTATCTAAAATTCTCAGGACATGAGGTTTTCTGGATAAAGGATTTTTCCGTAATTTGCATAACCATATCTTACTTTTGCTAAAAAATTTTTATAAATAAATCCAATAGGACTGTTTTGCCTCCAATAAGGATTAGTTAATTAGGATCAAGCATAAGATTTTTACAAAGGAAAAATAAATACATTTTAAAGGACCAGTAATGTGACATCAATTTTTTTTATTAAAAAATTGTTAGTAGAGAACAAAAAAAAACACCAAGACATATGTAACTTTAAAATCGCAAAGTCTTTATTAAAAATTACTTACCGAAACTCCGCTTGCGCTCCTCTTCAGAAAAGCCAACAGGGCGACGATCCATTGTGTGGTGCCCAATTTCTCCTCCTTGCCTTCTATTGGAGGTAGAGGGAGGAGAAATTGAGCGCCGCACAATGGATTGTTGCCCTGTCGGCTTTTCTGAAGAGGAGCAGAAGCGGAGTTTAGGTTAGCTATTTTTTAATAAAGACTTTGCGATTTTTAAAGTTTCATATGTCTTGGTGTTTTTTTTTTGTTCTATACAAAACATTTTTTTTTTTAAAAAAAATTGATGTTAATGGTCCTTTAAAAATGTGAATTATTTGATGACGATCTATGGCTAGGGATGGGCAAAATTGACGCCCATAGACTTGTATGGCGTCGTGCGTAAAAAAAAAAAAGACGCATGTCAAAAAGATTTCGCCACGCAACAAAAATTTTTTGACGCCCAATTTTTTGATGTCAGCGTCATTTTTCCAGCGGCAAATTTTTGTCGAAACGGGTCAATTTCACCCATCCCTATTTATGGCTGCTAACATAAAGTATAGTAAGCTTGATTTAATTAATGGACATTTTAGAGGTTTCTGCTAAAGCCCTGACTAGTGTCCTAGGCTAATTGTAATCTTATAATTACAAATTCTGCCAAAAGGTAAGACAAATGAACAGTCTAGGACCAATACAGTAGCTTTATGAAGCCGTAGGTGGATGACTAGGGCCATGATAAAGTTCAATAAAAATCTATGACATAGCAAGAAATAGAAGTTATTAAACAGTGACCATGCTGCCTTGCATGGCATGGGAAGTGCCATGTTAATAGATTTTGTTAATAGATTACCTTGGAGATTTTTTATTGGGATAACTATTTTCAGTTTATTTACAGAATTAATAACACTCAAGTTGACACTGGATGTAGTGTCTCTGTGTTTTCTGATGAGACAAATTATGCAAGAAAATAAGATCCAAGCAATATATTTTTACACCAGAGACTGGGCAGCTAAACTGCAGAAAGGTTATGTGTATGGGGAAGAAGAACGTGTATGCAAATTACATATTTAATGAGACAAGTGATTCCCACTCATCATGCAAAGTAGCTTTGGATACCAATTTATAAAAAGAATATTACTGTGCATTTTAAGACAAGAAGGGATCAAATTAATACCAATAATGAAATTTCTTAAGAGTGGTGTAAAAAGTAGTTTTTTGAGGACATAGGACATAAATATCAAAATGATATGTGTGCTCATTTATTTAAAAACGTGAACCTCGAAAACTCAATTGTGAATAAAAAAATGTTAAAAAATGTGAATGCAGTAAAATTGCATTCCTTACCTTTTTTTGTTAAATTTGCCCCTAAGGGTTGATGCAATGGTATCCCTAAATTGTATTTTTTTCCCACAGTACAATTATTTAATGACCCAAACCCATAAATGGTAATGAGCAAACTTTTTCGTCATAGATGTCTTCTGTGCTGGAAAAAAATACAAAATAAAATACTGTTGTCATTATTATGAACCACTTACCTTCCACATCAATCAATGGGATTCTAGTCTTCTTTAGCCATGCCCTTGTCTATCTAAGGAGCTCTCTGGGTATCGTGTTTGTATGAAAAAGTTGTGGTATAGTGAAAGGTGCTTCTCTAACAAGGTAGAGCAATCTACATGCTGATGCAGAGTTTAAATATAATTTTGCATTCTCATTGTTTCCAATGAATTTTATAGAAGTTTTACCAAACATTCTGCTGTTTCACCAATTTTTTTGTGAAGCTTTGCCCATAAATCTTGAGGAGAATGATTTATTTCACACAACTTTGTTGTGGTAGCTCATAACTTAAACACAATGATTTCAATGTGAATTGTCTGATGACATTTTAAATAGAGTACCATGCTAAGCTCTCTTAAATATATCAAATACATAAAATTTGCATTATATGTATACAGATTTATGCACCAGTCCAGCCGCCTAATTTTGTCACCATAGTCGCAATGCCTGTAAATTGCACTCTGCCGTATCTGTGAATTTCAACACAAAGTGCACAGCACATGTACTGTACGTACCAGATTTAAAAAGCACTTTTGTCTGGGTATGAATTAATGAGTCTGTGGAGTCCATACAGTTAAATGGATGGCACTGTTACTCAGCCATGCAGATAATAAAAATCTTCCCTTCACTGTGTAGTTATTAAAAAAAGGTTATGAAAAACGTATTAATTATTTAAATACAATTAGATATATTTTTGCCTATTGCAATCATTTAATATAACCATTAATTTTGTTTTGGATCAATGGATATAAAAGGGATAAAGGAAGGGTTGAAGTTGATGCAGTAATTTGTATCCTTCAACTTATTACATTATATGCAGTATGGAACAAAATAAATTGGTGCATTACCACGTGCATCCTACTTCAGATACCCTGTACAAAGGCCAACAAGATTGAAATACTTTACTATGGAGGACCCTCTTCTGTCTCAGACTTCCCAGAAAATGTTTTGAGAGGTGAAACAAAGGAAACAAAAAGAAAGTAAAGGGAAAAAAGCAAATCAAAAAATCAAAAAGATCTAGGAGGTTATTTAGTAAAGCATTATTTTTTATGGTCGGACCTTAAAAAGGGGGAAAAACAATTTTTTGTATAAATAAAAAATTTCTTTTTCGTCATTTTGTGAATTTTTTGCAGTTTCTTTAATTCATGGTAAAGATTTGCTCGTCACTACTCCTAAAATGCTAAAAATCTGAATTTGAAAATACTGCAGCTAAAACCTGTGAAAACCATGTAAAAACCAATGGCAGATGGTCCCTTTAACAATTGGAACATGTTTTTTTAGTTACATATTTAAAAAAAAAAACACTTAAAAGTGCCCTGAGATTATAATCTATGTCAAACCCAGACTATCTTCTCCTTTTATATATATACATCCGCTTAGTCCCCCCCTTAATTTTTATTAACCCTCTCAATATCATAACACTTCAAGCCCAAGGGATTTTTGCCATGAACCATTGAATCAAATTCTCACTATACAGATGAGTCAGATGTATTAACATTAGACCTAGGGATTTTTCTGCTTTTTTTTCTTTTTTGCGGAAATCACAAATTCTCAAAATTGTCAAAACGCTAATTTTCAAGATTTCTTAAGCACATAAAATGTAAAATGCAAATATAAAAATTGTGTATCTAAATTTATTAAGAAAAAAATCTCAGCTACTATATTAACCCTTTAGTAAGGTATAAAATCCGGTATCATAATTCCAAAAAAATTATATAAGAGAACTGATAACTGATGCAAAATAATAAAAGCAGTTCAGTAAGAAGTCAATAGCAGTTTTATTAGAAAAATTCAAGCTGTTTTTCAATTTGAGTTTTTGTGATAAATTAAAAATTTGAAATAGATACACTGAAAATGGTGGGTAGAATGTGAAGTTTTTTCACGTTTTTATGGGATCCCATTTTTAATATATACGTTTTTAAATAAACAAGCACCCATTTAAGATTTTCATTTTTCAAGTTTTTTCTAATTAGATTTTTTTAAAAAATAATTTGTCTCTTGTGTCTCCAAGTAGGGATGCACCGAATCCAGGATTCGGTTTGAGATTCAGCCAGGATTCTGCCTTTTTCAGCAGGATTCGGCCGAATCCTTGTGCCCAGCCGAACCAAATCGGAATCCTAATTTGCATATGCAAATTAGGGGCAGGGAAGGGAAATTGCGTGACTGTTTGTCAGAAAACCAGGAAATAAAAAATGTTTTCCCCTTCCCATCCCTAATTTGCATATGCAAATTAGAGTTCGGATTCGGTTCGGTATTCAGCCGAATCTTTCACAAAGGATTCGGGGGTTCGGCTGGATCTAAAATAGTGGATTCAGTACATCCCTATCTCCAAGCCATTATTAATTTTAATGAAAAGCATGAAATAGGATATTTATGTAGACAAGCTGCTTGTTGGCAGTGTCATGAGATCTAATGATCACCAGCTAAAGGTCTACCTTTTGGGCACCCCTGGACTAGGGAAAAGTCCAAATTCGATTCGAAGAAAAATTGAAAATGTGAATTTCGAGATTTATCATGAACTGTCTCTTTAAAAATTTGACTTCGACCATTTTTTTTAAACTCAAATTTTATATAAGTTAATGGCAGAGGTGCCTATCCAATTTTAACATTTCTATGGTCTGCGCTGGAATTAGCTTGAAAATCTAACCTCTTTGGGCTAAAAAGCCAGAAAAAATCGTACGATTCAGGGGAAAAAAAGCTTTTTTTTTTAAAATAATAAATAAGGTTGAATAGGGGATTCTAGTTTGGTTGGACTTTTTTTAATTTAAATAATCAGAAAAATTTTCACTTTGATAAATAACCCCCCATATTTATTAACTAAGGAATCTTGACTGATTATATTTAAAACAAAGTTAACAAATAAGAGCTTTTAATAAAAAAAATGTGTCAAAATGTAGTACCTATTCCACATTCACATCTTTCAAGCTGTTATTTTTTCTAATTTTTCTCTATTTTAACCTTTATATAAGTAGCATGATAATTATATTTTTATCTGATATTTCTTCATAAATATCCACTTTCCTTTAGCATACAAGGGAATTATTTATTTAGCCATCAATGCTTTCATTTGTAATCCTCTTTCTTTCCATCCAAAGCCTTCTATCTATCTTACTTGCTGCCATTTTCACTAATCTTCAGAATCACTAATTTCATGAGCATACGTTGTCTCATTTATGTGCTTTACAATCTACTAGAATCTTCTGACTTCTGCTTTACTCTTAGAACCGCAGACAATCATTTAAACAAATTTATATTGATAAACTGTTTAATTGCTAAAAACCTAAAACCAGGGATGTCAAACTAATTTCCTTTCTGTCATTGTAAACAGCTCCCCACATTTCTTGGCAACAGTAGCTCATAGTCATTAGTTTGTAACTTTATCCTAACCATGGAAATATAAACAAACTTAACAATAGACTGGAAGGTATAATAATATATTTATTAATCTACTATGCACCATTCATTCCATTTATTTTCCCTCCATTTTCAAAGTGACTGTAATATCGCAAATGTTTTAATAGACTTGAAAAATCAGAACAAAATTTCTTGAAATCTTCAGATATATTTCCCATACATACTATATACCATTAATGAGCTGCTACTGTGCTACTCCTAAAGAGAACACTAGTATTTCTGTATACATGAACACACTCACACACACTTCCTGTTCTAATAATTTGTGAATATAATTAGCATTTCTAAGCCAACTGTTCATCTGTAAGAGAACTATAAAATATACATTGTGTGTGGCACGTTCCTACACAAACCTTTTTTCTCAATTTTAGTATTTGGGAAGTGATTATTGGATTAAAACTTCTGGAAACCCAATGGAATACTTTATTACGTGATCCTATTCTCTAAAGGATCATTTGGGGGCAGATTTACATAGGGTCGAATATCGAATGATTTTAGTTTGAATCGTTCGATTCAAAGTCATGGTCGAAGTAGCCAATTCGATGGTCGAAGTAGCCAAAGTAAATGGGCCCCTTGGTGTTGGTCTCCTACAGTAACCATTCACTATAATGAAGTTGTCCTCTTTCACCCATGGGTCTGATAGTGGAAGCTGGCTAGGACAATACTTTCCCTTTCCTCTTGGGTTCCAAAGGTCCAGGCCAAAGTATTTTTGTAAAGGGCATATTACAAATATAAGAATTTACATTATAAAACACTATAGAGGTAATGTATTACCTGCAGGGCAAAGTGAAAAATTAGATTCAGTCTGCCATGTTTTTGAACTTTGATCCCTGCTCTGTAAGTAGCAGAATTGCTGCTCTCCATTTCAATATGCAGAGAGCTACATTTGACTCAGTAAATATATTTCTGTCTGCATTTGGCAGAGCTACTGTATATTCATGAGGGGTGGTAGAGGGGAGGCACAAAATCACGTGAGCTGCTCTGTGGTTATTGTGCAAGTGAAGAGAAAAATGAAATACATTATTTTACTATAATTTGATAAAGTTATAATGCTCAGTTGATTGCATTAGATATTTTATGTCTCCATCCTTAAAGAAGAAAGTTCCAACAAAGTATAGAATTATGATCCTGCACCCTTCTATTTTTATATGATGCTTTTTTTCCCTAAACATCGAGCATGGCATCAATTTACAGATTTGTGCCACAATGTGGATGATATTAGACTGGTTAAGTGCTATTTCATGCATGCAGTGCACATGGTCCCTCACTGCACCAAAATGCAGCACTGCAATTATTGTATTACTAGAAGAAATATTTAAAGGTTATAAAAGGGCATGGAGATGTGAAATGCAAATCTGGTTCATGTATATTTTAAATGTGTTTTACAGGTATTTTTTTTTATAACCCTAGTATATTCCCATATGCATACAGCCCTCACTGAAGAGGGATATTGTTATCCTCATTGTCCTAGAGCAGTTAGCTTTGAACACTTGACTGTAGATAGAGTACTGAAAGCATGTTGGTTACTGCACTAAGGAAAATGTGCCCATTGTTAAAACATGAGTGTGATGTGTATAATTATTCTCTGCAGCCTTACCTTAAGTAGCCTCAGGTAACCCTGAAATTAAATTTGTATCTGTGTATAGACCTACAATGATTTAGCACATTATTCAATATCTCTCTCAAAGCACCTACTGTATGGATATTCCTGCATAATGTATTTCTCATAAGCGTGGATGAAACATACCTTATTGTGTAACATACAAACAAATAAACACACACATACATACATTAAGATCACGGTAGCAGTTTTTGATGTGTTGAACTGGTTAAAAGTAGTGATGCCTGTCAAGATATAATAACATTTTAGCTCAGGTTCATGTTTTAACAACATGTACCGTGCTCAATAACAACTATGCTTCAGCTGGTGCTGATGCAGCATTACTTTCCTGTCATCCTTACTTTGCTGAATATAAAAAAAGATGATGGGAGTAGTTGTACATCTGTTGTCAAATTACTCCATGTATCTGTATGCATATGCTCAGGGTCAACTAGTAACAGTAACATTCAATTCAAATTATACTGTTGTAGGGCCTTGAAATAGATTTGCGTTCTGTATGCCTATATGTTTAATAGACACATGCTCATATCTAGGGATGTGCTAATTTTTTTGCAGGATCTATAGCTACTGCAGAATTTGAGTTTAAGGGGCAGCTTTATCAAGGGTCGAATTGAAAATTTGAATTTAAAATTAGAATTTCACTTTTTTATGGTTAAAACTGTCAAATTAGACTAGGGAGTTTGAGGGAATTCAATTCGAGTTTTTTTTAAAAAAAAATATTGATTTTGAAGATTTATCATACTCTGGCCCTTTAAGAACTCAACTTCGACTATTCACCACCTATAACCTGCCGATTGCTGTTTAAGTCAATGGGAGAGGTCCAAGGATCAATTTGTAGTTGTCTGCAGCCTTCCTGACATTCAAGTTTTTTTTAGGAGAAACAAACTTAAATCGAGTTTTTAAAAAATTTTCGGGTTGATTCCATTTATTCGAGTTTAAAAAATTATATTTTATTAATACATTTCAATTGGTAGATTTTCAAATTTATGGGAGTTTTTAAAAACTCGAACATCTAACATTCGATCAAATAGGAACGACCTGAAAATTCAAATCTAATTCGAATCAAGTTTGCCTCAGAACAAAAACTTGAATGTCAGGAAGGCTATTAACAACTTCAAATGGTCCAATGGATGGACATCTTCCATTGACCCCTACATGAATTCAGCGGGTTTTAGGTGGCGACGTATCAAATTAGAACTGTTTCCATCATCGAGGTGTGATGAATATCATATTAGAATTCAAATTCCAATTGGTACTTTTAAATTCAAAATTGTGCCCAAAAAACCAAGTCGAAAATTCAAATTTGAATTTACCATTTGAACCTTAGTAAATCTGCCCCTTAATATGATTAAAAAAAAAATACATATATATACATAAAAAATTACATATAAAAAATTTTAAAAATGTAAAATATGGTTAAAATGTAATTGCTTTTTCTACAATAAACTCAGAACATTTCTGGTTGTAAAAACCATAACCTACTTTAGAGCTGTTCAATCATTTTGACACACCTTTCATGCATTTGTGTTTGCTCAACGACAGGGCTATACACTAATGTTGTCTAAACATATTCATTCCAATAAACTCATAGAAAAGGTCATAAGTAAGCAAAATGGATTTCTTACCCCAATATACTGCTAAGGATTTCCTTCTGATACTTGAAATATAGCCTAAGCAGTGTATTTTGCTTTGTATGTCACCTGTGACTGATGAAAGTGACATTTAAAAGAGCTGGAGACACTTATATTGAAGTATTAAGTAGCATATTCAATAAATAAATCCAAGATATAATTTAAGTATTGTATCCAACAGACTGTGCTTATATTCTAACCCTGATAAAAACCACTACTGACATTTATAAGACACAATCCAGCATTGTGTTGTTCTTCTACATTGAGCCTTTTCTTTTAAAAGTATTTTGTCTGACTAAATAGCTACATTCCTGGCATAGGACAAAACTAGATTTATTGTGTATCATAAAATGTTTGCTATGACCTTGTCTATCCTCTTATTTTACATATACATGTGGGTTTTTTTAAATGCTTATTGACCTTATGTAGCAGGAGAAGTACCAATGATTTTTTGACTTGCACTGGGTTTTGTGCAATACTCCGGAAAAATCGCTAAAATTCGATTTTTTTCCCCTCAAAGCACATTTTTGGGAAAATTTAATAACATGGGGAATAAACTCAAGTGGAGTTTGTAGCAGAAAATATTGAGATAAATTCGGACTTAAACAAAATAACCCCCTTACTTTTACTGGAAGCACAGAAAACAGACAGAAAAATAATCAGGTTGACTAGCACGTCTAGATTGCAATGCTAAAGCTTTGTGCCATGCAGGTCACGCATTAAAATTTGTAGTGCAGTAACATTTGATGAAAGAAAAAAATAATTCACTGCATCAGGCAGATTACACTGGCCCGATGATTATCAAGCTGACAGACTGCCTGTAACTCTTAACTCCTTACCTTCTGAAAACCATAGCGATCCAAAGAAAAAAGCCTACAAAAAAAATCTAATTGTAACTAATTAGGAATTCAGCTTTTTTTGTTCCTGACTAGTTTGTTCCATGCTGCATAAGGACTATATATGCATATTTTATAGAGCTTATATAAACATCAATAGAACAAAATTCACTGTACACTTAAGGCAAAATGTATTTTCCTTAAGAGAAGTAGTCAAAGCACATGTTAACCATTGCTGGTTATGGATGCCTTTCATTTATGCATTCTCTAGCATGAACTGACGTATGTCTAATATTTCAAACAAATGAATACCCTTCACCTAGGTCTTTAATTCCAGCTATTTCTACCAAGTATTTTTTGTGTTATATTATATTGTTTGTGATATATATTTATTGTACACGCTGTAAACTACAAACTACATCTTCTGCTTGTCCATGTCACCACAGTGATTTATAAATATTTAATTTTACTTTTATACAATATTTGTCTATTGGAAGTTATAAACGGTGAATGTATAAAATTATATTCCATTTGGTTTTTCCTTTTAGATTTGTTGAAATTATCTTTAATTTTGGTGTGTCTGTGACACGCACATGCTTAGTTTGCTCCGAGCAACTGTTGCAATGCTAAGGTTAAGGGTCATCACAGATAATCAAGCAGAAAATGAGGTTTGTCTGTCATAGAAGCTGATGGGCTTATTTATACATTCTGATGCTAACTGTGCTGGTCTCTGAGCTTCTATGTACTGTACCAATATCAGAATTATTTATTAATCAACTGTATATTGTTACATTTATGTATATTCATGTATTGTGTGTCAGTCCCTAAGCTCAGGTAACTGACAGCAGCACAGAGCATGTGCAGTGAAATAGCAAAAAAGTAGATGAGGAGCTACTTCAGCATTGTTGGAGACACAGATCTGTACTGCTTAAGGGATGCAGTTGCCTTGGCTTTTATAGAAACCCAAAACATAATGTACAACATTTCTGTTATATTTCTTTAGCTTTAGTTCTCCTTTAATTGTAAATTCAGAGCAACACATAAACCAGGACACATCTAGTAGAGGTTGTCCTATGCAACAGTATTGCATCAAGTTCACATACTATCCATCAAGAAAACATATTTTATCTGTATTAGCTGGAAGATTGACTGACCATGACTTTACATCTGCAGTTCCCAAACTTCGGGACTGCCTCTTCTGGGGGGCCTGGAGTAGTGGCATGTGGTTAACTAAAAGGCCCATAACAATAAGAACTGGCGTAAATTATAATTTTCCTCTTCAAGATACAGTTTAAAGTTCAATTAGAGTGATATTTGAATAGAATATGGTGTCCTAAATATTCTTGAATCTATGACTAAACACAGATATATGTCTGTACTTATTGTATAAGCTAATGGGACCCTGACCAAAGTAACTAAAAATGTTTAACAACTACTGCTTTAGATTCTCCATTTGACTGGCATAAATAATTCTATGCTACTATGAATATTTTAAAGCTCTCCGTTTTTACAGAGCAGGTCTAAAAAATTACGTTCCCCTTAAATAGACAAGTTGGTTCAAAATGAATTTTGCAGTTGGTGTATAATCAGATTCCCAAATAAAACACTAATGTAAATATAAATTCCATTGTATGCTTTTACAACATACAGTAGTTTCAAAAGCATTGCACAGAATTTGACAATGCTTTTTTAGATGCTTTGGGATAAATGAAATAAAGTAGACAAAATCCAGAATCATATTTAGCTTGGATCAAGTACATTGTCAGCACACTCTGCCCTGATAATGGTTTTAAATGCATGGTCCTACTCCCATAATGAGTATAAGTATATACATTACAACTTCTCCTTTCCCCATGTGAAAAATCTTCAAAGAAAAATTTTGAGTTACATCAGTGGAATATTTTTTTGTATAGCATATCTCCCCGTGTGAAGAAAGAAACTAGTCTCATACAATAATGCAATAAAGAAGGACCCATATCAGATATGCTTGTAATTATATAGGAAATTCCATTTTGAAGGCAATAAAGGGGGCCCAGCAAATAGAAACGCCTGCAAACATGCTCTTAATGAAAAATAAGGTCGTTATTCTAGTAATCCAAAGATTTGTTTCTTGTCTTTGGCAAAAACATGCCATATTGAGATTGTTTGCTATTTTTTGGCAGGGGGTGGGAAGGTATTCAGGGGGTGGGAAGGCATCATGCTTCAACAGAAAAAGTGCGCATGAGGAACTGGAGCATGATGAGATTTTATGAAGTTGTAAAGCATTGTTGTTAACGCTGAATTTCTTTAGTCATTTATCACATCAGAGTTAGCATAACTATTTCCTTAACTACAGTATACATAATTAACTGTTTTTTGCAAATGTTTCATTTATGAATGTTACAATAAATGTCACTTAAAAGGAAAGCGGCACAGCGATTTTTGCAAAGGGGCATTTGGGAAGACACAATCTGCTAGTCACTAGCATTGAAACCCTATTGTATACAATATATATAGTGTGCAGGTTAAAACATTAAAGTGCTGAGAATATTTTATAAAGAACCCAGTTATACTGTGCAATATACATTATACAAAAAAAAAGAGATTAAGGGGAAATTACTGTTAGCCTTTTTTTGATAGTGCCCACATATCCTGCAACTGTTGTTTAATGTTTAATCATTACCATCAGTCCCTGTCCCAGTAAAACTTCCCTATGTCCCTCTCTTGGACACAAGAAAACAAATTCTCTAGGATTGCTTTCATCAGTTACCATTAACCTGTCACTAATGTTTGTAGATTAAGAGTGGAATCCAGAAGAAACCCACACAAGCAGTCCAACTGAATGAGTACATAACACAAATAATCCAAGATTTGATCACTTTTTCAGGTATCCTTTTACAGCTACAACATGTTGAAAGCAATTATTTGCAATACAAAAGCAAGTCTGTATTTATAGGGCTGTGCCTTTTCAAATACCTTTGCAAAAAGCATGAGTTTTGTCTCATATCAAATACAACTTATTATAAAACAAATGAAATATGAGAAATTGTTATAGTTGGTGGGACTGAAGTACCATGAAAAAATCCAATGAGAAGGAAATTGCACAGCCAATAAAGAGAGGAGGTCAAAAGTCGGCAAGTGGTAAATAGAAACTTTCTATTTACCACTTGCTGACTTTTGCCCTCCTCTCATTAGATTAGGGGTCTATTAATTAAAAGTCGAGTTTCTATTGAGTAGTTTTTTTGTTGAAAAAAACCTTGAATTTTTAGAGATAAACTAAGCCCCAAAGGATCAAAAAATCTGAAAATATTCCAGCTAAAACCTGATGATTTTTGCCCTTGCGATTTTTGGGGTGTTTGACGCTGGTTTTAACTCAAAAACTCAACTAATTTTAATTTTTTTGGGCATCAAACTCAACAAATTCGAGTCATGTTACAATTCGAAAAAGTTGTATGATTCGATCTGACACTTGCTTTTTTTTTACTTTTTTTTTCGGCCCGAATATACTGACCTGAATTATTAGTAAATTAGCCAAATTCATGGATGGGAGTTACGTAGGTCAAGTTTGTTTTATTCAAATTATGGGAAAAAGTCGAGTTTAAGTAAATATCCCCCCTAATATGGTATACACTCACAAAAACAAAAAGACACGCTCACAACTTAAGCTGGCCCTACACCTTAACATCTGCTTGTTTGGCTAGGTGACACTCTTATAGTTACATAGTTACATAGTTTTATTGGGTTGAAAAAAGACCACCAAGTTCAACCCCTTTAAATTAAACCCAACATTGATACATACACACACACTGACACTCACATAAACTATATATACTCCTACAATAACTATAGATTTTACTATCACAATCACCTTGGATATCATGCTTGTCCAAGAAATCATCCAAGCCACTCTTGAAGGCATTAACAACATAATCCAGCAGTGAATTCCACAACCTCACTGTCCTCACTGTGAAGAACCACCTTCACTGCTTCAAATTAAAGTTATTTTCCCTCTAGTCTAAAGGGATGACCTCTGGTGTGGTGATGCTCTTCCCCATCTCTCTTAATGGTGGGGGAGGAATTACACCCTGTATAATATGATTGGAGGTAAAACGCTAAGACCACCATGTTGGGGTTAACTTGATGTGGTATGGTGGCTTGCCAAGTTTATGATCCTAAACTCTTTTGAATGTTACCGCTTGTGTGCAATGCCATTCTCCCATTTTTATGGAAAAAATCTCCCCTCTCTCAAGGATAAACTTAAAGGCTACCTCTTGGGGCACTAACATAATATCTGGTTCAGTTGTGGCACTTATACTGCAGTGACAGTGACATCCATTGTAATCTGCTGTACTTATATCCCCCTATTTATTTGTAAGATACCCACCCACTTAGATTGTAAGCTCTACAAGCTAGGGGACCTCTCACCTTGTCTTAGCACTAAGCACTTAATTGAATGTAACTATACAGATGACACAAAACTATCCAGCCCAATTAATTCCATCCAGGATGTGGCATCCTTGCAACACGATCTTGACAAACTGGCAATCTGGGCAGCGAAGTGGCAAATGAGATTCAATGTTGATAAATGTAAAGTCATGCACCTG
The DNA here is from genome assembly GCA_038501925.1 of Xenopus petersii. Lineage (NCBI taxonomy): Eukaryota > Metazoa > Chordata > Amphibia > Anura > Pipidae > Xenopus > Xenopus petersii. The sequence goes on along the minus strand of CM076681.1, from coordinate 65,158,096 downwards.
GGATGTAAAATATCAAAGCCACTTATACCCTTAATGGGACTGCACTAGGCAAATCCATTATGGAAAAGGACCTTGAAGTCCTTGTAGATGATAAACTTGGCTGCAGCAAGCAATGCCAGTGAGCAGCACCAAGGGCAAATAAGGTCTTGATCTGTATTAAAAGGGGCATAGATTCACGGGAGGAGGGGGTCATTCTTCCACTGTATAGAGCACTTGTAAGGCCCCATCTAGAATATGCCGTACAGTTTTGGTCTCCATCACTCAAACAGGACATTATTGTATTAGAGAGGGTACAGAGAAGGGCAACTAAGCTTGTAAAAGGTATTGAAAATCTTAGCTATGAGGAAAGACTGGCCAAATTGGGGATGTTCACGCTGGAGAAGAGGCGCTTAAGGGGTGATATGATGACTATGTATAAATATATAAGGGGATCATATAATAATCTCTATAATGCTTTAATTACCAGTAGGTCTTTCCAGCTGACACAAGGTCACCCATTCCGTTTAGAAGAAAAGAGGTTCCGCCTAAATATTCGGAAAGGGTTTTTAACAGTGAGAGCTGTGAAGATGTGGAATTCTCTCCCTGAATCAGTTGTACAGGCTGATACATTAAGAAGGGGTTGGATAGCTTTTTAGCAAGTGAGGGAATACAGGGTTCTGGAAGATAGCTCATAGTACAAGTTGATCCAGGTACTAGTCCGATTGCCATTTTGGAGTCAGGAAGGATTTTTTCCCCCTCTAAGGCAAATTGGTGAGGCTTCAGATGGGTTTTTGCCTTCCTCTGGATCAACTGGCAGTTAGGCAGATATAAAAAAAAAAAAAAGGTTGAACTTGATGGACGTGTGTCTTTTTTCAACCTTACTTACTAT